>CM040126.1:317463251-318663251 GCA_022559845.1 Amorphophallus konjac | reverse complement strand
GATGTCTTAGTAACATTAGGACTAGGGTCCATGATCACTTGCGATTTAATTTATGCATTGCATGTATTTACTTTGTGCAAACTACTAGGTACGGTAAATATATTAGATATATTTATATTACCACTTAGGGTGAGATCAAGATAAAAATAAATTCCCTCGCAATTTAATTTTATATTTGGTAAGCGTAGCTCTAGGAGTCATCGTGATCCGCCATCATTATGGGGTGAATGAATGTCTTCATCTCATGGATTTGTTGTATTTTTCACAAGGTCCGTGGGTTTGGGGGTAGGATGCAACTCCAAGGCTAGGCCTCAATAGGGTGAGGAATTGAACTTGACCTTGTTGTGCTTTTCACAAGGGTCAGGTCATGAACTCATTGTTATGTAATAATGGTGGTTAGATCTAACCGAGAGTATCCTTTGTTATACTTTTGACAAGGGGATGACTTCTCGGGGGCTGAAATCGGATATTGCATTAGATGCAAGTGCCTGCTGACTGCCCTTGAGATGGGGTATGTCTTGTTGTGCTTTCCACAATGTTTTACCTCAGTCTCGTTGGGATTCCAACCCATTATGTTGATCTTGTTGATCTCCCATTCTATATACTGAGGGTTATATAGTTCGATCAAAAAATAGTAAGACTAACTAAGATAGAAAATCACATCTAAGTTAGAATTTGAACATATGCTAAGTTGTCTTTTATTTCTTATCTAGATTATAATGTCATCGTCCAACCCCCTCCGTGGCATCTTGGATGCCAACAGGCTGACCGGACCTAACTTCTCAGATTGACTGCGTAATTTACGCATAGTCGTTACTGCCGGAAAAATAGCCTACGTGTTGGACACGGTTCATTCTGAGCCAGCTCCTGATGCCGACGAGGGTGATTTAATGACTTATGCCAAATGGTCAGAAGACTCTTCCCTTGCCTAATGTTACATGCTGGCCTCCATGGCTCCTGAGTTGCAGAGGTAATTTGAAAAGAGTGATTGTAGAACCATACTTCTTAACCTGCGCCAACTCTTCGGAGAGCAGGGTAGGATTGAGAGGTATGATATCTCCGAGAAACTTTTCAGGACCCGGATGTTAGAGGGTGCTTCAGTACATGCTTATGTACTGAAAATGCTGGAGTAGGTTGAGAGACTCAATGTATTGGGATTCAAGTTGGATCTTGAACTGTGCATTGATCTTATTCTTCAGTCATTGTCCGATTCCTTTTCTCCTTTCATCATAAACTTCAACATGAATAGAATTGAAGTAACTCTCCCTGAGCTGCTCAACATGTTGAAAAGTGCTGAAGGGACTATGCAGAAAGATAAATCATCTTCTGTAATGGTTGTTGGCCGGGCGAACAAGAAAAGGAAGGCCACCGAGATATCCAACAAAGGGAAGGGAAAGAAGAAGGCCAAGGGTAAGGAAATCGTCATAGTTGACAAAGGAAAGGGCAAGAAGAATGAAAAAGAAGACAAGTGTTTTCGATGCGGGGAAACATGGCATTAGAAAAGGAATTGCAAGGCAATTCTAAATGAAGGTATTTTTGTCATAGACCTTAATTTGTCATATATGAAATCCATATCATGGGTATTGGATACTGGATGTCCATCTCATATCTGTAACTCTTTGCAGGTGCTGGAAAATAGAAGGCGGCTGGGCAAAAAGAAGATTGAGCTGAGGATGGGCAATTGAGCTTTAGTTGCTGCTAAAGCTGTCGGGACTGCACGCCTCAGTTTACCTTAAGGGGTCATTCTGGAGCTGAATGACTGTTATTATGTTCCTAATATCATTAAGAACATTATTTTAGTCTCTAGCTTGTATAACACTAGATATACATTAGCTTTTAATAGCACTGGGTGCTCTATAATTAATAATGGTTTAGTGATAGCCAATGGTTCATTAGTTAATGGTCTTTATGTATTAGATACATACTCTAATGTTATGCAGGTTTCTAATACTAATGAAGTGAATTCTGCATAGCTCTAGCATTACAGGCTTGGTCATGTAGGTGAAAAGAGAGTCTCTCACCTACACTCAAATGAGTTTTTGAATTCATTCAAATACAAGCCATTTGATACCTGTGAGTCGTGTCTCATGGGAAAGATGACCAAGGCTCCCTTTAGTGGAAATGGTGAGAGGGATGCTGACCTTCTCGAGCTCATACACTCGGATGTGTGTGGACCCATGTCCATAGAAGTAAAATGGGGTCACCTCTATTTTATCTCTTTTATTGATGACTTCTTGAGATATGGCTATGTGTATTTAATGAGATATAAATCACAAGCCTTTGAGAAGTTTAAAGAATACAAGAATGAAGTAGAGAAACAGAATGGCAAGAGTATTAAGGCTCTTCGATTAGATCGAGGAGGAGAATACCTTAGCCATGAGTTCACTTCTTATCTTAAGGACAATGGAATTGTTTCTCAGTGGACTCCACCGTATACACCACAACACAATGGTGTATCTGAGAGGAGAAATAGGACCTTGTTAGACATTGTCTGATCCATGATGTCCATGTCAGGAGTACCTTTGTCTCTCTGGGGCTATGCCTTAGAGACTGCAGCCTATTTACTGAATAGGATCTCAAGTAAATATGTTCCTTCTATACCAAGGGTGTCCTGCCCATGTGAAGAGGAACAATTATGATAAACTTGAATCTAGAATTGATAAGTGTAGGTTTGTGGGATATCCAAATGAGACTTTTAGATATTATTTCTATCACCCTTATGAGCAAGGGTCTTAGTGGCTAAAAAAGCTGTATTTCTAGAAAGAGAATATATAATCCAGAAAAATAGTGGGAGCCAGATAGAATTGGACGAGGTGCAAGAACCACAACCTAAAGACACTGTCTCATTAGATGAGACTATATCGGTTGATCCTATTCAGAGTGAAACACAGACACTACGGAGATCTGGTAGACTACTAAGAGAACCTGAGAGATATATGGGACATGTCTCAGGGAGGTCCTCTAAGGTATGCATCGATGTGGATGAAGATCCCAATCCTACCAAGAGGTGATCCGTAGCACAGACTCCCAATCCTACAAGTCCATGTACACCAACAAAGTTTGGAACTTGGTTGATGTACCCAAAGGGAAAGTCCCTATCGGCTGCAAGTGAATTTTTAAAATGAAGATCAGTGCAGATGGACATATTGACACATACAAGGCCAGATTGGTGGCGAAAGGGTATCGTCAAAGACAAGGCATTGACTATGACGAGATATTTTCGCCAGTGGCCATGGTTAAGTCAATCAGTATCCTCCTTGCTATTACTGCATACCTAGATTATGAGATCTGGCAAATGGATGTGAAGACATCTTTTCTTAATAGAAATCTGTCAAAAGAGGTGTACATGGTACAACCTGAAGGATTCACTTCCAAGCTTCATCCTAATAAGATATGCAAACTTCCGAGGTCCATTTATGGATTGAAGCAAGCATCTCGGAGTTGGAACTTAAGATTTGATGAGGCTGTCAAATCTTTCAACTTCATTCGAAATGAAGATGAACCCTATGTTTACAAGAAGGTCAGTGGGAGCTCTGTGACATTTTTGGTCCTTTATATTGATGACATTTTACTCATTGGGAATGATGTAGGGATGTTGACATCAATTAAGTCTTGGTTGTCTAAAACCTTCTCCATGAAGGATTTGGGAGAAGCATCCTATGTGCTGGACATAAAGATCTATCGAGATAGATCTAAAAGGATGTTAGGATTATCCCAATCTATGTACATAGACACTATCCTCAAAAGGTTTAGGATGGAAAATTCAAAGAGAGGTCTCATTCCTATGAGACATGGAATTTACCTATCTAAGGGGATGAGCCCTAAAACATCTGAGGAGGTGGCACACATGAATAAGGTACCCTATGCTTTGGGCATAGGGTCAATCATGTATGCAATGCTATGTACACGGCATGATGTTGCCAATGCTTTGAGCATTGTCAGTAGACATCAGGCAAATCTAGGCGAGGAGCACTGGAAGGTAGTAAAGGGCATCCTTAAGTACTTGCGAAGGGCTAATGATCTTTTTCTACTTTATGGAGGAGAGGACCTACAGCTTAGAGCTTACACAGACTCTAGTTTCTAGTCAGATCCAGATGACTGTAAATCCACCTCTGGATTTGTATTCATGTTGAATGGAGGGGCAGTCAGTTGGAGAAGCTCCAAGCAAGATACGACTGCAGACTCGACGACGGAGGAAGAATATATTACTGCGGCTGAAGCTGCTAAGGAAGCCGTCTGGATGAAGAAATTCATCTTGGAACTCAGCGTAGTTCCCGAGATATCAGCTCACATCCCATTATTTTGTGATAATAATGGGGCCATCGCCCAGGCGAAGGAACCAAGATCTCACCAAAGGTCGAAGCACATCTTGAGGCGCTTCCACCTTATTTGGGAGATTGTTGATCGTGGAGATGTGGGGGTAGAGCGTGTACTGTCAGAAGACAACATAGCAGATCCACTGATTTAGCCTTTGACACAGATTGTGTTTGAGCGCCATCGGGATAAGATGGGCCTCAAAGTCATGGGCAATTGGCCGTAGTTCAAGTGGGAGATTATTAGTATTGCTGTGCTACAGGACAATTTCGGGTCGGGTAGACCCGATAGTTGTACGATCTTGTTCATTATTAATGAAGTGGTATTTGAGCGTAAACTTGTAATTGTATATTATTCTACGATGTTCCTAGGATATGTGGTTGTAAAGTCAACTCGAGATGGGATCTCGATAATGAGACTGACTTTACATGGACACATACCTTAAACTGTTCCTGGATGGAGGGTAATCACTCGGGGACTTTGATTACCTATTAAACCAGTACACATAATGTATGGGTGATCAGTCTCATGGTCACAGGTGCGGGGGCACCGATACATATGTGTAGGTGTACGTTCTGGGAGGATGTACATTGAACTGATCTGCTATTGGATCTTTAGATGGTTAATTATACCTAATGTCAACTGAAGATCCAATTGTCTCAGTAACATCACTGGTCCTTTGACCTGAGACATTGATTGGATATTACTCGAGGACTGGAATGGTTTAATGAGTTGGCTAAGTGACTTTAACCATAAGTCATGAATTGCAAGTCATTTACCATTTCAGGATATGTGTGAAGATCATGAATGGTCAAGAGGGAATCACTCACTGTCGGGTATATATCAGAGAGTTAATGGGTCATGACACTGACGCTCCCTTAAATCCTTGGCCAGGGTCTTGTGAGTTCGTTTAGAAGAGACGCCATACACTTTAAGGAGATCATGGTCGAATGGCATGATCATGGGGGTTTGACAGTTATCATACCCTCGATCGAACCAGACTCATAGAAGGAGCGATGGATTATAGCGATACGGCAACTGTTGACCTACAGGTATCAGACAGGGTGGTTTGAACCCGACGTCCTCTAGGATCACGCGGATTTGCTTGACCCAACGTGATCAAAGGTTTGGAATAAATTAAACTATTATTCAGCTCTAGTAGAAGTGAATAATGAGTTTAATTTACTTCTAATTGGGAATTAGAAGTTAATGGACCTTAAACAAGAGTGACTATGGGCCTAGCAGATCACACACAATGGGTTCTCGGGTGACTGGATATTATTGTACAGGCGTATATATTAAAAGCCTTCAATTCTTTTTGGAAAGGAATATAAGAAGGTCTTAATATATATGTACAATAATATGAAAGGATACATATGCAATATTAGTCATTAGGGGATCTTATATAAAGAGCCCAACCATTATCTATATGCATCCTATGTAGGAAGTAGTTCTTCTTCTCTTCTTTAACCAAGCATTATAAAGAAAGAAGAAAAGCTTCTCTCCTCCCCTCTCCTCCTCTTGCTCTCTCTCGCTCCCTAGTAGCTCTCTCTCTCTCTCTCTCTCTCTTAAGGGGGAAAGCTTAGGGTAGAAGAATAGTGTTTGGAGGATCCGTGGCTTGTGTGCGCGGAGGAAGGACGGGAGGATACCGTCACCGCGCGAGGATCTGTATGGATCAACTCTAGAGGCCGTACATCTGTGCGGCTCGGCGTTCGTGGAAATTAGCATCGGGCGTTGTGGATAGCGTCATTCCGCGCAAGGTAATGATCTACAACCCGCTATTAGGGGTTGGGAGTTTTTATTGCATCGATTAGAGCACGGTTCTAGGATTCCCCAAAGCCTGCGTTCAGGTTAAAAAATTTTATTATCCGTTGCGTTGCCCAAACCGGACTGACCGAATCATTACAGGAGTGAGGTTGGAGAGAAAGGATTGTTGGGTCCTAATATTGTTCAAAATACTACTCAAAACATCTAGTTGATCAAAGAAAGGTTGAGAATTGCTCAATCATGGTAAAAGAGTTATGCTGACAACAAGAGAAGAGACTTTGAATTCCAAATGGGGGAGCATGTCTTTTTGAAGATCTCACCCACATGAGGAATCAAAAGGTTGGTGTCAAAGAAAAATTGAGTCCAAGATTTATTGGCCCTTTTGAGATTCTGGAAAGAATCGGGGAAGTGACATATAAGTTGACTTTGCCTCCATAATTAGCTGGTGTCCATGATGTATTCCATGTATCTTTGCTGAGGAAGTATGTGTATGATCCTTCACATGTGATTCAATTTGATGATTTGAAGTTACTTAAGGATTTGTCCTATGAAGAGAGACCGATCAAGATATTGGATCAGAAGTTGCATCAGCTAAGACATAGAGCAATACCAATGGTGAAGGTTCGATGGAGTAGACATGGATTCGAGGAAGCTACTTGGGAGTTAGAAGATTCTATCAAGAAGAAGTAACCAGATTTGATCTCAGGTTAGTATTTTGACCCCTATATTTGGATTCTAAATTTACAAGTGTGTGATATGAATTTAGAGGACCAAATTCATTTAAGTAGGTGAGGATGTAGTAATCCAATAAATATAAATAAATAAACAAATATTTCAATTAAGTTAGATAATTGAAATATTAATTTAAGGATGAAACTATATTATTATTATATAAAATAGATTTTATAATTGAATTTTTTTTCTTGAAATAAATTAGAATTAAACATTTTAAAATTTAGAAAAATTATAAGAGACCTAACTAAAATCCCTAGAATTGATTATGATATAATCTTGGGCTAATAGATAACCCTTATTGGGCTAGATTGGGATTTAATGGGCTAAAAATGTTTAAATTTGAAGTAAACCCTAAACCCTAATCTTCTATAGATAAATTAGCCCAAATTCTAGAAGATGGGTTAGATTTCAAACCCTAACACCATAGACCACCAGAAATTTCATCCCTTGCCCATTTTTCCAACCCTATTGAGGCTAGGTTAGTGGAGAAGTTTGAATTTTAGGGTTTTGAATGTTGAAATTGGAGGTTGGGAATCTTGAATTTTTGGGGTCGGATCTTGACCATTTTGAGTGGGTTTTTCCTATAAATAGACCCCTCTCATCTTCCTCTCGGCCTTTGGCATGCCGGGGAAGGATTTATTGGCATTTTGAGGGTGAGATCCGAGGAGGAAAGGGAGTCCTTCGGCAGTTCTTCGCGTTCTTCGCCCCTCCTCTTTGATCCGATCTAAGGTAGGTATTCTCTCAGGCTAAATCATATATGAATGAAACAAAAGATGTTCCTCTACGTGTCTAGTTTTTTTTGGAACCATTTCCCCCAATTTTATTGAGTAGATAGCATGAAAATAGAGTTTTATTAAAGAGGTATCAGGTTTTACGCCGGAACGGGGTTCTATTCATGATTGCGGTACTTACAGTGGGTACAATCTGAACGCGCCACCCGGATAGACCATGTTCTTTTACTTATATTTAAAATTTTATAAATTTCATTTTAGATGCATCACTCCATGGGGACGTATCCTTATGAACCCATGAACCTAGCCAGACGCGTCCATGACAGCAACCTCTTAAGGTCACGGTGTCCTATCAGACCGCATTCTTGATAAGGCGGTCTTCATGGCGACCACGTTCATTATTTCATTTTTAAAAGCCCGAATATTATGCTATAGAAACATCCCTATCATCAGACGCATGTTCGTTAAAGCGTCCTCACATGTAGACGCATTTTTAAAGGCTAATACCATGTTAAGATCACAGTGTCACTAATCGGCCGTGGTCTCTTGTAGGCGGCCTTGGTATAGATCGTGTTATGCTTCGGTTTTACCTTATTCCGAGTAGGATCTACATGTTGGACCTGTGAAATTAGAGATCTAAAAGCATGTCTTTCTTTTAGTAAATCATCTAAATAACCACATGCTTAGGTAAATACATGAAAGAAGATTAAATTATCTAAAGTTCATGTTTGCATTTCCATTCTACGATTCTTGTTATCATTTGATCTCCATGAACTTCTTTCTATACTCATGCTATTAGTTGATTCTTGGAGCTGATTCCAACTCATCAACATGTTAAAAGAAGTAGCTAACAATCTTGTCATTTGTCAATACTATGGTTCATGACCCTCGATGGTGCTATGTTAATAATATTCCTGACCAGCATTTTGACGCGTAGATTGTTCTAGTTCTATTTTATGCAAAGCCCTCTTTGTGGAGTTAGAACCCTCCATCAGATCTCCCTTCCATCGGATTGTAACTTATTCATCCAAGGCCTTCGCAAGACTCCGCGAACCATGGATTCCCTCACGGCCGCCGAGCTAGTTGTACCATAAAAACCCTGAGAACCATTAAAATCATTTTTTACTGGCATAAGCTTTGATTCTACCGGCCTTTGGAACCACGAAATAGGGTTCTAAATGGTTCTATCTGACAGTTTCTTAACGCGGTTCCCATGTAGACCATGCTTAGCTTTTTGTCGACAGAAGCCGACGCACCCTGAGACCCCGTCCAGGGTCTGTCTGAGCTATGGTGAATGCATCATGCCTGATGGACACGTTCTTTTAGACACGTCTCTCTTCCCGGATGCATTAACATTGAGGCCCCCTAAATGCTGTCACCGGATAGACCGCGTTATTTTGAAGGCGGTCCTGTTACAGACCGCGTTCATTCCAGTGCTTTGATAAGTTTGACAATGCAAATGGTTCTGTTTCGATCAGGATTTCAGAGCATAAACCCCTGACAGATCATGTTCCAATAAAGGAACTTCTCCTTAATGACTTTTGTCATAGCACATCTTTAAAACTCTCTTATTAATGTTATTAAACATGATGCTTTGAGTCAATCTTGAACTTCCCTTACAACTACTTGTACTTCTTGCACTACTTGTTCCTTGAATGATAAATTTTGCTAGATCTATACTTTATTTCATGAGCTTTACCTTGAAATTCAGTGGCCATACATGTAATGTGGATGTCTAAATAAATACTTGGGATCGATGATCCATAACTACAATGCCTGGTGTAGAGGCCTCAGAAGGGGGCTCAAAAGATCGCATATTGGAAACTACAAAGATGGGCATGTGCTTATAAGCAAGACCCAAGTTTTCACCTTTGAGGGCCCTTTCACCAGCAAAAAAGGATAAAACCCTAGTCGCCCCTGGGCGTAGCGAGGGCAATACCTCAAAGGAGACACCCCAAATTTGTACGTCTTCATTGGCGGTGGAATATCCCAGACCTTTCAGATCCTTTTCTCGGGTCCCAGATTTATTTTTTTTGTGAAGAATTATTTTTTTTGTGTCTGAAATTATTTTTTCGGCTAAATTACAGATGTTTTGCATTTTTAAATGGTTAAATGAATTTAATTGAAATCGTTTGGGCATACATACAATTTTACTTTTGGGAGGGTTATGGAGCAACCCATTTTTTTCTTCTTTTAACCCATCGCACCCCCCTCTCTCCCTCGTTTTCACCCGATCGCGACCCCCTCTCTCTCTCCTTCGGTCGACGATGACCCCGACGTGTTCCCCTCCGGCTGTAGACGGTGGTGAGACGACAGCGTGGCAGTGACGGCGGCGGCGAGGTGATCGTGGTGGTGTGCGGTTTGTGGAAGCTCGTGGGAGCTCATGGGTTTCAAACGTGATTCTTCGTCAAACGGTGGCGATCCATCGGATTTTGGGCGACCCCGAGATACGTTGACAGAACATTAGCTCGTTTATTGCCTTTCCCATGATTCTTAGGCCGAGGTGAGGCCGAGTGGGGCATGTTTTCATGCCGGGATGGGAAAACCATGTTTTGGGATCGAGCGTCGGATCTAGCGTTTTACTGCATTATTTGGAGATTAGATGGCGTCATTGGATGCCTTGGGGCATAGGGAAGGGTTTCCCTTTTGTTTCCCTATCACCTGGGGGTGAATGGGGCATGGAATGGCATTTTTGGGCCATTCTCGCCGTTCTTGATTTTTCGGAATGAAAACGGTCCTTCCAGGAACCGTTTTGAATAGAGGCGGCCCTTGGTGGGCCGTTTTCTGACCTAGGGTGTCGGCAGCGCCTGGCGGTCACGCGATAGACCGCCAAGGCCCAGCGATGGCCAGGAAGCTGGCCGCTACCCTCGTGGGGGCCAGCGTGACTCCCGAGGCATTTTGACCATTATTTTTCGACTGTTGAAGAGTTTTGGGGGTTAGCGGTCAGGGGATGGCCGCTCAGCCCTGCCTTGCGGTCCCAAGGGAGACCGTTTTAAGGTTCAACAGTCACAAGGTGATCGTTTATCCTTTTTCACCGTCTTTTGGCTTTGCGGTCCTGAGGGGGGCCATTTTTGCCTTGCGGCGGGCCATTGGTGTACTGCATATGTTTCAAACGGTCTGCAGGAGACCATTTTTCTTCTGAAGTATGGCGGCCTATAGGGGACCGCCTGGTCCCTTTCTACGGTCCGGAGTGGACCGCCTCTCTTTGGGGCCGTCCATCATCTGACCATTTTTGCCAGGGACGGTCCAGAGTGGACCGCCATTTGTGTTCTGTCCGACCGAAGTTCGTTTCTTGCCAATTATGATCCCGGGTGAGTGGACCTCAATCCCCGTGCTGACCTGTGCTTCGACTGATGCTGGGCATCATGTGGGGCCTGTACGTGGGTGCCGTGGGGACCCCAGGGAGTGGCATGTTTCTACTGGTGTCACCGTGAGTCGGTGTCGGTGCGAGGAGCTATCCTTGTACTTTATCCGATTCAGGCATTGTTTTCCGTTGGCTAGAGAGTCTACTCCTTCAGCGATCCTTCACTAGTCGTAGCCTTCCGACAAGCATGTGGTCCCACCAGGGAGTGGTGGCGAGACTACCCCGAGAGAGATGGTTTTTAGGCTGGTGATCGTAGGGCCTCACATCTTGCAGCTAGAGTCCGGCTGAGGGGAAAACTAGTCAGAGGGCCTGACCTGGGGCGCATGGTCAGTGTGTGCACACGTGGTCGAAGACTTCAGACGCGTGCTGACGAGCACGACCCCGACTAGATCCTTGTTTAGGGGTTACTTGTACGGTGTCCCCATTCCGCCAGGGGCGACGAGGGGGACACCTGAGGCGCGGTCTAAGACGCCAGGGGGCACATCCGGCCTTGCTTCCTGTGGGAGGCACTCTTGTCTTTGTCAGGTAGTAACTCTTGGTTTTCTGCCATGTTGTCTCGATTCTCGTGCCGTGTGGTCGGTGCTAAACGTAGCTGAGCTTTTTCATTTATTTATTCTTGCTGCTCCCCGCTCTACGTCTTGCTAGTTCTCGCTTTAGCTGCCTCCTGCGCAGTTTCTCATTTTACGAGGTAGGGGACCGAGTGATCCCTACTGAGCCTTTTGTTACAAGGCTCATTCCCTACATTTTCCGTGGTTTTAGGTGAGGCGAGGCTTCTGAGGAGCGCTTCTGAGGCTCCGCGTGGTTCTACTGCCTAGGGTTAGTTGTAAGTTACCAGAGCCGAGGTATGCCCCGTGTAGTTATACTTTTCTTTCTGGACTGTACTAATTGTGGACTACTATTATGTTTTAGACTGTTGTTATGTTGTGGACTATGTAATTTGCTTAATGCTAATTGTTATTTTTTGCATATTCATATAAATTGCGTAGTTCTGCAATTATTTTAGATTCTTGTATATTTCCACACCATCCCTTTAACCCTTCCGAGTCTTCGGGCTCGTGGGTGGCGGTTCTGGATTCGAGTTATCGGGCCTTCCCCGGTATTCGAATCTCAGGTCTCAATTTTTGGCACCGTTGCCGGGGAAGAAAATGATTTTTGATTGTTGAAAATTCTTGTGTTTGATTTGTATATAATTTTACTAATTTTTCTATTTTTATTTTGTAGAAAAAAAATATCAGAAAAAAGGAGGAAATTTGGACCTGAAATTTTCAGAAAATAAACTGTCACAAGAAGCGTCGCTGAAAGCTTGAAATTGTCGCAGAAAGTAAAAAATCTAAAAAATCTAGGAAATTCAAACGTCGCTGAAGGTCAGTAAACGTAAGAAAATATCATATTTTAAATTTTTTTAACAATCATATAAAAATCTAAAAAATTCATGAAAAATCTAAAAAAATTAGAAAATCAGAAAACTCAAAAGTCATGCTTTTAGGCCTTTTTGTTCAGTAGGTTGCATGTTGTTTAGTATTTTTAGTTGCTATTTGCCTTTTATCTATCTCTCTTTTTGAAAAGTAAAAAAATCTTTGAAAAAAAATTAGAAAACGGAAAAAAATAAAAAAAATCTCATCATGTTATCATGCTCTCATCTTAGTTGCATCTCTTGCATGCATTTGTGCATCTAGTTGATTATTTACTTGCATCATGTGAGAAAAAATCATTCTCTTCTTCTCTTTTTCCTCTTCTTAAGGGTAATTTAGGTTCCTTACACCCCTCTTGGAATTGGAAGGACCCTCCATTGAGCACTCCATCTCTTTAGACTAGAATCTCCTTTTCCAAAACCTCCATAAGTCTTCGCACCCGTGGATTCCCTCACGGACGTCGGGCATGTTGTACCATGAAGTACACCGCAGTTAGTTTGCCCTTAGAAGGTTAAAAAAAGACGAGAGAGCTTTGAGATTTATTGCTATTTTGAAAAATTGGTGCCTAGGTTAGAGGTTAAGTGGCAAACGCCTAAGCGGACTTGTAGTTATTTAATTAGGTCCCTACGAAAGTAGGGAGAGCCTCCCGCAACCCCACCTCTTACTTGGCCGGTGGACCAACGTGGTAGTGAGTGCCAATTCTTTTCTTGTTAAAAAAAAACCATCATGTTGCATGCATTATTCATATTGTTGTTAATTGATTGCATTGCTTCAAAAATAAAAAAAGAACAAAAAAATACAACACAAAAATAAATTCAAAAAAAAGAGAAGCTTGAAAAAAAATTCTTTGGGTCTTATTTATTTCGATTAACATCAATGGCCATCCATCAAGGAGGGAAACTCACGTCTATGAAGGAACACTTTATTCCTTCTACTTATAAACCCTCAACTTACATTGAACTGTCTGATATTCACGTGGATCATTATGAGATTGACCCTAGTATCATCCATATGCTCCCATTTTTTTATGGGAATCCCCATGAAAATCCCTATAGACATCTTGATGACTTTTTAGAAATTTGCTCCCTGGTCAAAATTTAGAACTTTAGTGATGATGCTCTTAAGTTGATCTTATTTCCATTCTCATTGAAAGATAAAGTAAAATATCGGTTAAAGAGTTTTGGAAAGATCATTAGGACTTGGGAAGTTATGTAATTGAAAATTTTGAAAAGATTTTATCCCATAGTCCGAACCAACATTATGAGAAGAGCGATTGTAGGCTTTACTCAGCTTTCGGGAGAGCAGATTCATGAATCTTCGAAAAGGCTCAAGGATTTGTTACGTCAATGTCCATATCATGGGTTGCCCAAATGGCAAGTTATATATGCATTTGATGAGGGGTTATTTGATTATGATAGACAAATGGTGGACATATATTGTGGTGGGGCATTTATGAACAAGAGTGAAGATGAGGCTTATGATCTATTTGATATTTTGAGTGAAAATTTGATAAATCTTGCTTCAATCTCATCTCATAAATAATATGTAGGACCTTTCATGCAGGCTAGGCGTCGTGAGATAGAAAAATAGGTACGGCTTGACTCTAAGATAGACGATAATGCCATTGTTCAACCCTCATCAAGTCTATATGAAAGTCCATCCCAAACTTCTAAAGAAACCTGCGATTTCTGTGCCAGTCTTACTCACCATGTGAGTGAGTGTCCTACTATAGCCTGGCTCCCACCAGTCATCCAAGCTCAAGTCCAATATGTCTTAGGGTTCTCTCAGCTCAAGTATGGTACCTTTTCTAATGATTATAATCTAGGCTGGAGCAATCACCCAAATTTTCTTGGATGGATCAGACAATTCAAGTCCATTCATCTGACCTTTCACCCCAAGAAGTCCATAAGCAACCCATGTGTAATCAACTTCATCCCAACTCATCTCACCCTAACTTCAACAACAATATCAATTCTAGGGGAGATTCACTAGGCCACTACTCCGAATCTCAGATTGTGTATTCTCGATTTACTTACCATGACCCTCCTTCAATAGTACACCAACCTCCTCAACACATGAATGATGATGATGATGATCTTATGCCTGTCATTTTGGCTCAAGACGTCAATAGTGAGAGTGAGGGGGAGTGCACTAGCAACATCATGATGAAGGAAGGAGAGGCATTAGGGGGTGGATTGAAGAATAATGATGATTATCTTGATATCATCACCCCATCCTATGAATGTTTTAAGGTTGAGAGTATCATTATGAAGAATAGTGTCCCAAAGAACTCATTTAAGGATATACATGAAGAGGAGGATTACTTTGTGGTTAATAATTGTGACAATTTATAGGGGATGAATTCTGAACATCCTCCTCCTTTTGAAGAATATGATGAAGGGGCCTGGTTAGAAAAGTTTACATTTAATCTACCCACCCGTTATTGGATAATTTGATGAATAATCTGTCGATTGATGAATTTGATGAAGGGGCTGTATTAGATAATTTCACATTTGATTTGACCCCTGATTCTGGGCTCATGCTTCCTGCCAATTTGATTCCGAGGAACGTTAAGTCTCTTCATTATGAGATTCTAGGGACTGAGGGGGATATGCCAGTTATTTTCACCTTTGATTTGACTCCCCATCAGGAAGACCAGTTGATTAGTGCTCTTAATACACTAGAGGATAGCATTAAAGAGAGCGTGGCAGATTTGAAAGATATTAGTTCGTCGGCATGCATGCATCATAGTTTAAGTAATGCCAATCTCATTCAAAAGTCACTGGCACATGAACAAGCTGACATGGAGGAAGTAGCCAATAAATGGGTAGTCAAGTGGGTAGATACAAGACAAGGAGACCAGTGGGTAGATACTGGTCAAAGGTTCCACCCAGATCTTGTTAGGTTAATGGCCATTGATTTACATATGCCCCCTAAGGAAGAAAATTGGTTCACATATGCTTCTAATGTTCAACTCAATAATGTACGAAACCAACATACTTTCAGCCCATGCATGTACATGCAAAATCTTCTTTTCTCGTGGCACAAATGTTGGAAATTGAAAGCAGATAAGATAACATGGTGGCTCATTCTTAACTCAACTCGTTGGTTATGGAGCTTGCACCTCTTATGCATGCGTCTAGCAGAAGACGAAAAATTTAGCGCTTTTGGGAGGCAACCCAAGATTTTTATTATTTGATATTTTAGTATGTTTTTTAGTAGACAGGTCAAGAAGAAGAAGCTGACATTGTCGCCGCAATCTTAAGGAGTAATTCACCTCGCATATCAGGTTGTCTCTTTCCTTATTTTTATTGTTACATTATTCTGTTACTTTTATTGCTTATATATGCCATTGAGGACATTGTCATTTAAGTTGGGGGGGAGAGAAAATTTTTATTTTATGATGCATAGAGTACAACCTGACATGAGTTCTTGCATATTGTCCTGCATAGTTTTTAAGTTGTCTTGCATTGAACATGAAAAGTAAAAAGTTGAAATCTCCAATTAAGTTTTCGTGATTCATGCTTGAATTGAAAGTAATTCTGGAATAGAAAAGACTAGGGGGGGAGGATGATGGAAAATTTCTTCGATCTAGCTATGGAAAACTGATTTAAGAATCTCTTTAAAGTTCATGTACACTTTAGAAAAATAAAAATCACGTTACACGCTAATGAAGCAAGCAGAACAAGCCTTCTGTAATTTTGGGTATGTTGTCTGATACTCTGCATTTCTTAAGGAAGAGATCTTTTTAATATAGCTTTCTGTCAAATTGTTTATCAAATAAGTGCAAAAGCACAATGAAAAAAAAAGAAACACGATGAAAAATGTCCCTAATCTTAGTAACCGGGCCTACTTCACCTAACAAGTGTTGACGTTCACGTCAAACGAAAAAGGGAACCTTGATCTGGATAACTGGGCCTACTTCTCCAAAGGTAATGTGGGAATGGTTTTTTCCCTAATTCCTTGTTGGTTGGTTTATTAGGCGTGCCAGTCACCGGAGTGACAATTCATTATGCGCTCAACCTGACTCAGTCAGTCGATTGTGATATTCGTGCCAGGACCTAGAGTCTGTCATACCATAAAGGATACGACGTTAATTACGTCCTTCCAAAGAAAGACAACCCTTGATTAGTTGCCAAGAAAGGATGCCTCGGGGGGAAAATCGAGATAAGACTATTACGCTAACTCCGCTAGCGGAATGCAAAACATGCATAGAAAACCATGCTATGCGGGACATGATAACGATGTTATGGCGCAAATCCGGTAGCATATCCCCTTATTTTGGACTATGCCAAAGGGGGAATATAGCTCATCCACCCACGGAATGCCGGGATGGAAGCCGAAAGGAGAGCCGGGCATAGCCCGAGATCCGGAAGGATCTGAGTGTGACGGGGCAATGTCCATTGCCATGGTGCTTGTTGATATTCCCTCCGGAGACCATTGGGGGACTTGCAATGGCAGGACTCCCAGGGTCAGTAGGGTTGGAAGAAAAACTCGACAGTTAATGGCATAGCATATCGGGGTAAGACCCCGTTAATATAGCTCCATTTAGACATGGATGAAGAGCCATGAAACCCTCGTGATATGGTGGGGACTGGTATAATGGCCTGTGGGGGGGGTCAAGGTCTTAAGTCCAGGCTGATGGTGGACTTGGCAGGGCTTCTGGAAGTCAGGTATATGACAGGTGGCCAACAACGGAAGGAGCCGGCGCGGCTAAGGTTTCGGCACGATGGTAGAACGGCTTGGTAGGGGTTCCAACACGAAGGCCAACCGGCGCGGCTGGGAATGAAGGGAGGTCGGTGCTGCAAGCTCCCCGGCGCGCCCATCACCCGGTGCAAAATTGGCGCCGAGAGGAGGCTGCGCCGAGAGTTGTGTGGCGCCGATAAAAGGGTGTTTCTGAGTTTTCAAGTACTATGAGGGGTTTTATGAATTCAAAGGGGTCCTTTGTGTTCAATATGGGTTTCATGAGTTTATTCATGGTGGTATTTGAGTGGGATAGAGAGTGAGGGTAGGTTCATCCACATGAAGCCTAAGGAGACCATGTGTGATTGTGCTGTTTATATTCTCCTTTCTCGGTGGTGGCCTGAGATGGTATAGCTCAGCTCTCTGCCACACAGTTGGGGTTAAATTCATCATTTCAATGGAAGCATTATATTGTACGATTGAGCAAAGCTCGGGGATGACTTTTGACAGCACCTCCCCTTATTTTGGAGTTTGCCAAAAGGGTATTATAGGTCATCCGCTCATGAAATGTCAGAGTGGAAACCAAAAGAAGAGCCGGGCGTAGCCCGAGATCCAGGAGGATCTGAATCTTATGGGACTTTATCCACCTATTGTGGGATTTATTGATATCCCATGTATAGTCAATGGAGAACATGCAGTGGCAGACCTCCATGACTTGATGGGGTGACAGAATATAGGGGGGAATTGACCCCTTTGATGTAGCTCCCATGAGGATCGAGGGAAGGATAGTATTTCTCCTTAGAAGGACAGGGTATCGTGACAAAGGATGGCATAGCTCGAAGGCATCGGCACGAGCATATCAGGGTGGCTGTCTTCAGGATGAAAGGTGTGAAGGTCTCGGCACGAAAAAGAGAATAGGTTTCGGCACGACACAAGAAGCTCAGCCCGGCGCGGGCAGTCCTCGGCGTGAGACTCGCGCCGAGAGGGGCTCGCGCCAGGAGGCTGGGAAGGCTTCTGAAATGAGGGTCTCAGTAATGTTTTGAAGGGATTTTTGGGCTGAAGGCTTCAAGGGGCTCTGGGAGTCTTAAAGGAGGGTTTATTTAGGGATTTGCAGAGAAGGTTTATTCAAGGGTTTGACTACCACTGAAGGGGTTACAGAGAGGGTATAACCCAAGGGGATGGTAGCCTTCCCTTTGGGGCCTCACTGGGGGCAGAACCACTGAAGGCCACTTCTGAATTTATCCCTCTTCATTTCATCGACGAGAAGCCATGAGATGGACTATCTCAGGCTCTCGACGTGGATACGAGGTTACGAGGAAACACAGCAGAGAAGACTTTAATGGATCTGGGAGAGTAAACTATGAGATATATGTAGCTTGCGGTATCCGTTGCATATATTAAGCCTCAGATGCAGAGGAAGAAAAAAAGATGAAAGGGGAACTCAGCCCGCTTTTATTAACTATTTCATCTGAACGGTGTACACGAATTCAACTCAGAAGAGAATCCAACCAAAAACATATACGAAAACTCTATCCCTGATAACAGGGTTACATTAGCATTCAATGCTACTAAGCAAAGATGCTCGAAAGCTGACACAAAAGAAGAAAGGGATACTCAAATAAAAGACGTGGGAAAGGGAAACCGTAGCCCCTTATGGCATCTTGAAATCGATCCCACCTTGACTCTTCCTTTGAATCCCTGTAACTCTTTCTTCTCCTCAGCTTCCTTAGAGGGCTCTCGAGCTCCCTTTTCTTTCAGTGGCTACTGCTCTCTGTTTTCTCTCTCTTTATTTTTATGTCTCTTCTTTCTATTATCTTCCTCTCTTCTCTTGTCTCGAAGGGAAGCAGCTTTTAGAGAGGGATGGCCTTCAGCCTCCCGGCACGAGCTCCCCGGCGCGCCAGCAAGAAGCTTCTCGGCGCTCCTCAGCTTGTGTTGGGCTTGGCCCATTTCTTCATCATCCGGCACCAAGTGAGGGTTTGCCTAAAGGGCCTTCCTCACCGGTTTAGTGGGCTTCCAGAGTAGATATATGTTTCATTCGAGGCTTGCTTAACATCTCGCATTTACGACCAGCTGTGAGGCGATGTGAATCCCTTCCTACGAGCATCAGAATTATCTGAAGATCCTTTCCAGCAGGCAAATGGTTGCCTGGATTTTGTTATAGTTTTATCAGCCTGACTATCTGAATGATAGCAGTACTGGGCAGCGGCCTAACCAGAGATGGCTTTAGCCGGACAAAGTGTTAGTGATGGGGACATCACCCATGATTCCCTCTGGCTCGACACCTCTCTCCCTCCCGGAGACGGGTAGGGTGTGGTTCCACGACTGGACGGGTCCACCTCGACACTTGGTCTTGCTATGTGAATCATCTTGATGTATTTTCTCCTTTTAGTTGAGTCATTTTGATGTAATTTGCCTTTGTTTTGAGTCAAGTCCCTAGGTTATTATGTTATTTACCTATGTTTGTGTCATCATGTTGGGCTAGAGTGTCGTATGGGCACATTTAGGTGGGCCTGGCCCAGGGGCGCCCCCCTCCCTTCCCCACCTCTTTTGCTTATTTGCTATTTGCACTTATTTCAGGGACTTTTTGTAAATGTTGGGATCCCTATAAATAGGACCCCAACCCCACTTGAGATGGCTAATGAAGTATTGAAGAAAGTTTAACCACTTGAATTGTCTTCCCCCTCTATCTCTCTATCTCTCTCTCTCTAAAGGGGGCGAACCCCTCTCTCTCTCCTCCTCTCTCTCTCCCTTGGGCGAACCTGCCCCTTCACCTCCCTCCCTTGCCACATCATCTGCCACCTCAACCTCCCACCCTTTCACCTCCCCTAGAGCCATTACTCCCCTTTAGTACCTCCAGATCCCAAACAACCCTTCCCATTCCCCATACACCCCTTTCACCTTCTCAAGGGAGACTCCCCTCTCCTAGGCACCCCTTCCCATCCCCAAAGCAACCCCTTCCTATTCCCTAGACCTCCATTACACCTTCCCATTAACCCACCACCCAAATCAAGAGGAGCCCTCCTCATTCCCCCAAGCCACTTGCGCCCCCATCTCCCCACCACCTCCCCCTTGGCCATTTGTGCACCCACCCCTCTCCCTGCTAGCTCCGCCCCTGGCCTCCACCCTCACCACCCCTTCCCACCTTCCAAACCCCTCCCCACCACCAAAGCACCCATATCCCTTACCCCTCCACCAAAGAAACCCCCCCCTCCACCATTTCTCTCTTCCAATCTGTGTGCAGCTGAAGACTTGCAGATCGATGGTCTGTTGCAGCACCGCCTCAGACTCCATCCCGGAGCTCATGGGGGCGTGGCCTACATCGACGGAAAGCTCTTCCGGTCATCATCGCAGGCGAGGTGGTTTCGCCTCAATCCAAGGTCGGATCTGTACAGGAGGGCCGTCCTTCGCCAACTGCGCAGAACCAGTCCGGCCTGCAACCAGAAGCAACTTGCAGAAGCTCCTGCGATCACACCATTGCTCCCCTTGTCTCGCCACTTGACCGGGGAAAAGATCCACCTGTTCTCTGTCCAACGCAGCCAGCAGGGCCTCAATCAGAGGTCGGAGCTAATTGTACCGAATTTTCTACCACCAGGACACTGTTCAGGTCAGTCAGGATCTGCTCCGACACCCTTCCACTTCTCGGACTTCTTCTCTCGGCCCCGACCTTCTCTGGTGCCGTTCTTTCTTGCTGCTCGAAGAAGACTCGCCCGCGGTCATGGTCGTCATGGTCCCACCTCGTTTGGACTTCGGGAGTGATCGTGGTGACTTCATCCGTCTACTATTGCATCCTGGGAGCAGTCCGAGCCTGATTGCAGGGACCCTGTTCCAGAGCCTCCCCCTGCCGGTGACGACTTCAGACCCACCCACAAAAATTCACAGTCGTGCCTGGGTACGTCAGCGACGTTTTGGCGTAAGTCTCATCAAGTTCTGAGTCCGGGGAAGCTCACAGCGGCGGCAACACCGACCCCCTATCTTGCTGTTCCAGACCCGGGCAGATTCGGCCGGGTGCTCCGTCGGCGCAATCCGAGCAACTCTCCCCTCCCCGCCTGGCCGGCTCAATGCCCCTCCCTGTGCGGAGGTAGTGTTTGATTTGTAATACAGATATCCCCACCCCAAGTCCACCCTCTTGTGTGAGGTGTAGTGCTTGTACTATTAAACATGGATCAAGCTTCATCAGCGCAGTGTGCGGGGAACCCACACTTCCCCGCTCGCCCTCGTCTCCGAACGGGGTTGGTTTCTTCAAACCAACCAGAGTAAGCTCTAAACCTTGCTCCATTATCCGTATTTGTTCATCTAATATCCGCGGAATTGCTCCGTTGAGCAAGAGAGAGAGCGCTCGACCCCGTGTGTTCCACTTACGAGCGGTCACCATGGGCTGTGAGAGAGAGGGACCTAGTGCCCCAATTGGCACCCGGCCAGCCCCTTAAGCGTGGGCCTCGTACCTTCGGGAGGGCAACCCTATCCCTGCTAGCACTCTACCAGCTAGGGTCTTGATCCATCACCTCCACTTAGCATTATCAAGTCACCCGGGTTCGTGTGTGTGCGACGGCGATTCGGCCCCAATCTAGTGCTTTATTGCTTTGTGATTGTGCTTGCGGAATAGGTCCAAGGATCTTTGTCTCTTTGCTGCATACCTCCTTAGTATGTCACATCAAGTGGTATCAAAGTAAGTTTTAGACTTGTCTCTACAAGCCTAGGTCCTAGGGTCATTGCTTTGTCTTCGTCCGTGTGTCCTCTTGTGCATGTCTACCCGTAGTGGTGCCTTGTTTCGGACCGACCCCTCATCTTCGGCTCCCCCTATGAATCCCAATTCCCAAGGCAACCAATATATCCCTAGGGAGGCACCCCAAGCTCCGATGGATCGGATGGAGACTACCCTCAACCTCGTCCTCGAACAGCTAGCTGGTCTTACCACCCGGATGGATAGACTCGAGGAAGCTAGGGCCCCACCCAGAAACCATGTCCAAAGAGCTCCCCCTCCACACGCTGAATTTGATAGAGAGGGTTTGGAGAACGACCACTACCAAGAGAATGAGAGGCCCCGCCAACGTCGACATCATGAGAGGCGACCTCGAGAGGACCCGGATGATTACCTCTTAAAAATGATTAGGGTGCAAGCTCCAAACTTTGATGGGTCCCATAACCCACATGTCTACCTAGAATGGGAGAGTGCCATGGACCAATACTTTGATTGGTACCCTATGACGGAAGATAGGAGAGTTAGGCTTGCAAAAATGCACCTTACCAAACTAGCCAAGACCTATTGGATGAGTGTGGAGAGTAGAAAGAGGATTAGACGGGAAGAACCCATTCATACCTGGGAAGACATGAAAGCCCAACTAAGATTCAAGTACCTCCTCAACTCCTACACCCAAACTCTCTTAGACGAATGGCAATGCCTCACCCAGGAGGGAAAAACCGTGGTAGAATACATTGAACTGTTTGACTCCTACCTTCTAAAGTGTGGAGTACATGAAGAGTTGGCTGTCACCCTGTCACGATTTAGGAATGGTCTCCACCCATACATCAAGAGAGAACTATTTATGAGGGATGTGGATTCCCTTGAGTTGGCTTATCAAATAGCCCGGGATACGGAGAGATTTTCTAGGAATTCTAAGTTTGCCTGTCCTCGCCTAGCTGAACCCAAAAATATGGGCCCCGACCCCACCTTCCTCCCCTATTGAGGACTCCTATCCCCAGTGGGGGAACTCCTACTCGACCTTACCATCAACCACCCAATCCCACCCCCACCAAGGCAACCCCACCCAACCCTCCTCCCCGAAGAGAGGGAACCCCTAAAGGAACAACCCCAGGGAGTAGTTCGGTAAAATGCTTTCGATGCCATGGTTATGGCCACATTGCCACCCAATGTCCGTCCAAAGGATTGTCCATCCTTATCATTGAAGGAGGGCCTACCCCGTCCCAAGGAGAGCATGAGAGCATGGTTGAGGAGTATGAGGCTGCCTTGGGTTGGGAAGAAGAGTATGAGGAACAATTCTATGAAATGGGCTTAGATCACGAACCTCCTCCCGCCGACTCCCACTTAGGTGTGATTAGGTGCACCCTCACCAAACCACAAGAGGAGGATTGGCGAAGGACCTCCATTTTTCACACCTACCTCAAGATGGGGAGCCATGTTAGGAAAGTGATCCTAGATAATGGGAGTTGTGTCAACGCCGTGTCTCCTGACACCGTTAAGCTTCTTGGGCTTACTACCACACCCCACCCCAAGCCATACCGGGTCTCTTGGATTAACAACCACTCCATCCCGGTCAACACTTGTTGCCTTGTCCCCATCACCTTCTCATCCTATCAAGGACAAGTTTGGTGTGACATCATACCCATGGAAGTAGGGAGCATCCTACTAGGGAGGCCCTGGATCTATGATGTCAATGCAACCATCCTAGGAAAGCCCAACACATGCACTTTTGAACATGAGGGGAAAACCATCCGCCTCAATCCCTCCCCACCTCGAAAGGAACCTCCCTCCAAGGGGCTTCTCCTTTCCCCACAATCCAAACCACCTAAAAACCCAGGGATCCCACCCCCACCAACCCAACCAGCTTCCCAAGAACCTACCCAAGAAAAGCCAACTGGAAAAGTCAAGGGCTTGCATCTCATCACGAGAAAAGAACTGGAGGAGGAGGTTGCCCAAGGAACACCCTTGTGTGCAGTAGTCATATGCCTTGGAGAGTCAACTCCCTCCAACCCCCACCCTGTGGAAATACACCCTCTCCTGGAAGAATTTAAGGATGTGTTCCCCAATGAGCTCCCTGACCAACTGCCACCCATGAGGGATGTTCAACATGCTATCGACCTCGTCCCAGGGGCCACCCTCCCAAACCTTCCCCACTATCGCCTCAACCCCACAGAGCATGCTGAATTGAGGAGGCAAGTGGAAGAACTTATTAGGAAGGGCTTTCTCCGCCTTAGCAAAAGCCCTTGTGCTGTCCCGGCCCTTCTCACACCCAAGAAAGATGGGACATGGCGAATGTGCATCGATAGCAGGGCCATTAACAAGATTACTGTCAAATATAGGTTCCCCATACCTAGGCTTGACGATATGCTCGACATGCTAGCCGGAGCCACCATTTTTTCCAAAATAGATCTTAAAAGTGGCTACCATCAGGTTAGGATTACGCCAGGAGATGAATGGAAAACAGCCTTTAAAACCAAAGATGGACTCTATGAGTGGCTAGTGATGCCTTTTGGGCTATCAAATGCCCCGAGCACCTTTATGCACCTGATGACGGAGGTCCTTAGACCTTACATTGGAGATTTCTTGGTGGTCTATTTTGATGACATCCTTATCTACAGCAAGTCCAAGGAAGCCCACCTCAGCCATCTTAGGTAGATATGCACTACCCTTAGGAAAGAGAGTCTCTTCGCCAACTTGGGAAAATGTCATTTCATGACCAAATCCATTACTTTCCTTGGATATGTGGTCTCCACCGAGGGAGTGTCCATGGACCCCGAAAAAGTCCAAGCTATCCTTGACTGACCAGAGCCCCGCACTCTCCACGAGGTCCGAAGTTTCCATGGGTTGGCCACCTTCTATCGGAGATTTATCTGTGGGTTCAGCATGGTCACAGCCCCCATCACAGATTGCCTTAAGTAGGGGACGTTTGCGTGGACCAAGTCTGCTTCTAGGGCCTTCCAAGAGCTCAAGGAAAGGATGACCCAAGCCCCGATATTATGCCTCCCCGACTTTTCCAAAGTCTTTGAGGTGACTTGTGATGCCTCCGGGGTAGGGATTGGCGGGATCCTCAGCCAAGAGGGACACCCAGTGGCCTACTTTAGTGAGAAATTGTGTAATGCCAGGGTAAAGTACTCCACCTATGACAAAGAATTTTATGCCGTGGTACAATCCCTCCGGCATTGGAGGCATTATCTCTTGTCCAAGGAGTTTGTCATATTTTCTGACCACGAGGCCCTGAAATATCTCAACTCCCAACAGAAACTGAATGCCCGACATGCCCACTGGATCGAATACATCCAGTCCTACACTTTTGTGATCAAGCATAAGGCTGGGAGTGAGAATCATGCCACAAATGCACTCAGTAGGAGGGTCTCCTTGTTGGCTACCATTCGGGTGGAAGTCAAGGGTTTGAGAGAGTCAAGAATGAGTACCCTGATTGTCCGGATTTTGGGCCTATCCATACCACCCTGACCACCCAATCACCTAGAGAACACCAAGGTTTCATCCTAGAGGACGGGTTCATCTTCAAAGGCCATAGACTTTACATACCTAGAACATCCCTGCGGGATTTCCTAGTCTGGGAGTTGCATGCAGGAGGCCTGGCTGGACATTTTGGAGTGCACAAGACCATTGCTATGGTTGAGGGTCAGTTCTATTGGCCAAGTCTCAAGAGGGATGTAGCCAAAATTGTGGGACAGTGTCGCATATGTGCCTCAGCCAACAAATAAAATAGAACACTAGCCTATACACCCCCCTCCCTGTCCCTGATCGTCCATGGCAGGATTTAAGCATGGACTTTGTCTTGGGCCTACCTAGAACTCAGAATAAGCATGATTCCATCTTTGTCGTAGTGGACAGATTTTCAAAAATGGCCCATTTCATCCCCTGTTCAAAAACCTCTGATGCCTCCCATGTGGCCCGCCTATTCTTCGATGAAGTAGTTCGCCTCCATGGCCTACCCAAAACCATCATTTCTGATAGGGATGTCAAATTCACCAGCTATTTCTGGAAGACCCTCTGGCACCTAATGGAGACCCTTCTCAAATTCTCCACAGCCTATCACCCTCAAACCGATGGCCCGACCGAAGTCGTCAATCGAAGTCTTGGGAACCTCCTTCGGTGTCTTGTTGAGGATCGCCCAGGGAATTGGGATCTTGTTCTACCCCAGGCAGAGTTTGCCTACAACAACTCAGTGAATAGGTCGATAGGGATGAGCCCATTTGAAGCCGTGCATGGGTACAAGCCTAGAAAGCCTATAGATCTCATTCCTTTGCCTACACATGTTAGAGTGTCTATTAGTGCTGAATCTTTTGCCCAACACATGAAAGAATTGCATGAAGAAATCAGCAAACACATCAACAAAAACAATGAGGTGTATAAGAAATCGGCCGATTCCCACCGACGCCACCAGGAACTTCGTGTAGGTGACTTTGTGATGGTGAGAACTGAGAGAGTTTTCCCTGGGAATGTCTCCAAACTGAGGTCGCGTGGATCAGGTCCCTTCCAAGTTCTGAGGCGGATCGACACAAATGCTTATGTGTTGGACCTCCCCGAGGAGTACGGAGTAAGTCCCACATTCAATGTGGCTGACTTGGTGCCATACAGGGGTCCCACGGTGACACCTAGTGAGGAAATCGAGCTTGTTCCACCCCTTGAGAGAGCCACCACCTGTAAGAAAGTTCCACCAAGCCAGAGGGGCCAACGTGAGTAAGTAGAGCGGATATTGGATGAACAGGTCACCATCACCCGGAGCAAAGCATACGAGCGATACTTGGTCAGGTGGAAGGGCCGGACCCCTTCGGATGACTCATGGGTCAGCAGGGAGGATCTTCAGCAGCTAGACCCCGACCTCCTGGAGCGCTATCACAGCCGAGTGGACCCTTTCTCGACAGAGTCGAGCTCTTCACAGCCCGGGGGAGTTGATGGGGACATCACCCATGATTCCCTCTGGCTCGACACCCCTCTCCCTCCCGGAGACGAGTAGGGTGTGGCTCCACGACTGGACGGGTCCACCTCGACACTTGGGCTTGCTATGTGGATCATCTTGATGTATTTTCTCCTTTTAGTTGAGTCATTTTGATGTAATTTGCCTTTGTTTTGAGTCAAGTCCTTAGGTTATTATGTTATTTACCTATGTTTGTGTCATCATGTTGGGCTAGAGTGTCGTATGGGCCCATTTAGGTGGGCCTGGCCCAGGGGCGCCCCCCTCCCTTCCCCACCTCTTTTGCTTATTTGCTATTTGCACTTATTTCAGAGACTTTTTGTAAATGTTGGGATCCCTATAAATAGGACCCCAACCCCACTTGAGATGGCTAATGAAGTATTGAAGAAAGTTTAACCACTTGAATTGTCTTCCCCCTCTATCTCTCTATCTCTCTCTATCCCTCTCTCTAAAGGGGGCGAACCCCTCTCTCTCTCCTCCTCTCTCTCTCTCCCATGGGCGAACCTGCCCCTTCACCTCCCTCCCTTGCCACATCATCCGCCACCTCAGCCCCCCACCCTTTCACCTTCCCAAGGGAGACTCCCCTCTCCTAGGCACCCCTTCCCATCCCCAAAGCAACCCCTTCCTATTCCCTAGACCTCCATTACACCCTCCCATTAACCCACCACCCAAATCAAGAGGAGCCCTCCCCATTCCCCCAAGCCACTTGCGCCCCCATCTCCCCACCACCTCCCCCTTGGCCATTTGCGCACCCACCCCTCTCCCTGCTAGCTCCGCCCCTGGCCTCCACCCTCACCACCCCTTCCTACCTTCCAAACCCCTCCCCACCACCAAAGCACCCATATCCCTTACCCCTCCACCAAAGAAACCCCCCCCTCCACCATTTCTCTCTTCCAATCTGTGTGCAGCTGAAGACTTGCAGATCGATGGTCTGTTGCAGCACCGCCTCAGACTCCATCCCGAAGCTCCTGGGGGCATGGCCTACATCGACGGAAAGCTCTTCCGGTCATCATCGCAGGTGAGGTTGTTTCGCCTCAATCCAAGGTCGGATCTGTACAGGAGGGCCGTCCTTCGCCAACTGCGCAGAACCAGTCTGGCCTGCAACCAGAAGCAACTTGCAGAAGCTCCTGCGATCACACCATTGCTCCCCTTGGTGCGCCACTTGACCGGGGCAAAGATCCACCTGTTCTCTGTCCAACGCAGCCAGCGAGGCCTCAATCAGAGGTTGGAGCTAATTGTACCGCATTTTCTACCACTGGGACGCTGTTCAGGTCAGTCAGGATCTGCTCCGACACCCTTCCACTTCTCGGACTGCTGCTCTCGGCCCCGACCTCCTCCGGTGCCGTTATTTCTTGCTGCTCGAAGAAGACTCGCCTGCGGTCGTGCTCGTCTTGGTCCCACCTCGTTTGGACTTCGGGAGTAATTGTGGTGACTTCATCCGTCTACTGTTGCATCCTGGGAGCAGTCCGAGCCTGATCGCAGGGACCCTGTTCCAGAGCCTGCCCCTGCCAGTGACGATTTCAGACCCGCCCACAAAAATTGACAGTCGTGCCTGGGTACGTCAGCAACGTTTTGGCGCAAGTCTCATCAAGTTCTGAGTCCGGGGGAGCTCACAGCGGCGGCAACACCGACCCCCTATCTTGCTATTCCAGACCCGAGCAGATTTGGCCGGGTGCTCCGTCGGTGCAATCCGAGCAACTCTCCCCTCCCCGCCTGGCCGGCTCAATGCCCCTCCCTGTGCGGAGGTAGTGTTTGATTTGTAATACAGATATCCCCACCCCAAGTCCACCCTCCTGTGTGAGGTGTAGTGCTTGTACTATTAAAAAGGGATCAAACTTCATCAGCGCAGTGTGCGGGGAACCCACACTTCCCCGCTCGCCCTCGTCTCCGAACGGGGTTGGTTTCTTCAAACCAACCAGGGTAAGCTCTGAACTTTGCTCCATTATCCGTATTTGTTCATCTAATATCCGCGGAATTGCTCCGTTGAGTAAGAGAGAGAGCGCCCGACCCCGTGTGTTCCACTTACGAGCGGTCACCGTGGGCTGTGAGAGAGAGGGACCTAGTGCCCCAATTGGCACCCGGCCAGCCCCTTAAGCGTGGGCCTCGTACCTTCGGGAGGGCAACCCTAGCCTTGCTGGCACTCTACCAGCTAGGGCCTTGATCCATCACCTCCACTTAGCATCATCAAGTCACCCGGGTTCGTGTGTGTGCGACGGCGATTCGGCCCCAATCTAGTGCTTTATTGCTTTGTGATTGTGCTTGCGGAATAGGTCCAAGGATCTTTGTCTCTTTGCTGCATACCTCCTTAGTGTGTCACATCAGTTAGGGGTAGTGGATCTCTTCTATTCTGATTCTCAGAACTTCCAGGGACGACACAGGAGCCGCACCTCTGATCAGCCTTCAGAGCCCTGAGTCTGCTTTGGTCTCTCCTGGTATATTTTAGGTGTCAACAAATGCCCCCCACCCGCAGGTGGTGTAAGCGAAGGATGAGTGACACGGGACATGCGGGTGTACACTGCACCATACCTCGTAATTTCTTCAGGTCTGCTCCTGCTCATTGTTAATTTTTTTTGACTCTGAGTCTTCATTCTGTTTGTATAATCCCAGTACTTTGTAAGTATACTCGGACGGCTACCAGCATTTTTGATTTAATCTTCTGATTGCAGCACCCCTGGGTGAGTCAAACGGCGCCACTGGCGATCCCAGCACGCCCATCTCGGCGCGAAAATAGTCTCGACACGCCGTTTCCACTTTGGGCTCTCGGTGTAGTGATATTCTCGGCGTAGAGGGGCGCTCGGCGCGCCTTTTCTGTGCTAAACTTTTGGCGCGGGTGGCTGACGGTGCGCCTTATTGTCGCATGCGGTCTCGACGCGGGGCGTTCTTGGCACGCCTTAGGGTTTTCACCCTATTTAGCATCGAGAGGGAGGAGGAGAGCTCATTTTCAACTGAGCTCTCTCTCTCTTCACCCTCCAATCTCCACCGCGGTGCCGATCGACGTGAGGGGCTTCCCCTTTTCACTTCTTCTCTCGTCTCTACGAGGTCTCATTCGGGACTACATCCCTCTTTATTATGGGGTCGCCCCCTCTTGGTGGGTGTTCTCCTATTTGACTTCTGGGCATGCTCCTGATAAGGGGAGATGCTGTCAAAATTTTCTTGAAATTTTCTTTTCTATTTTCCTCTTCATATCATCTTATTTTTCCTTGATTTTGTCTACAGTTGCTGAAATGGCCTCTTCTTCCAGCCGTGCTGCTTCCGGCGCTGCTGATGTCGACGCTTCTTCCCAGAGTAGGGTGTCTGGCCCTGTTGTAACTTGGAGGAACGTCGGACAACTGGACCGGGGTCTTGGGAGGATCGCCATAGTCGATGAATTCTCTGACTCCGAAACAGATAAAGTATCCTCATCTCGCGTTGTGACCATCGAGGGAGGGCTGAACTTCAATTGCGATGATGGGTATCGCCCGGACTTCCCGAAGGATCGTCATCTTGCACCATTCATCTGCACTTTCAGTGTCTCGGGGAAGAGAGACGTCATGTTGGCTCGGATGGTGGAACAGGCCACGTTGGTGGACCGGGATAGCTTGAAAGGCTCCGTGTATCGCGGAGACACCATCTATCTTCCGGGAGAGCGACGCAAGTGGAACGCCATCTTGGGGGTAACAGAGATGGAGGCAGAGCAGAAAATGCTGACACGGGCTCCAGAATTCACACCAGCTAGGTGGGACACCACTGCAGGTCGGGTCAACAGAGAGAAACCCAGCTATTGTTTATTCTTGGCGCCTATCAAGTGGGGCTATAGAGATGAACCATTCATCCTGAACTGCGTTGCTGTCCAGTTCAAATTCCAGTTGGCTGCTGGGTGGTTTGCCGACACGAAGGTGACCGACGCCCATCTCTTCTGCATAGGAGCGGTAGAATTCACAGAATATGTTCTGAAGGAGTATGCGCCATTGCTGGTCAGGGCCGGGGTGTATCACAGTGTGTATGCGTCCCGTTTCAGGTACCCCATCTTGAAAGGATTGTGTTGCGGCATGTTCAAAGTGTTCTGCCCACAGTTCAATACTTTCTATACAGCGGAGGGTGAAACTTCTCTAGACCTCTGGAGCCTGTCACAGCTGTCGGGTCTGCCGATCAATGGAGAGCCCTATCAGGAGGTATGCCCCCATGACTTCATTAAGGACGAGACAGATGGTGAGGGCGAGTACTATTTTGGCTACTCATAGCGGTACTTGATGAAAGCGTACCGCTCCCTCTGCTTGGAACTGAATAGGACGTCCTCGAAGGGGTATCAGCCCCGAGAGAAGAGCAGCAAATTGAGAGTCCGAGTGGGACATTGGATTCAGTATTTCTTCGGCGGCCCTCTGAAGTACAGTGAGTTTCCCCATGTAGCTCCTATTGCAGGTAAGACCAGCAAACCACCCAAGTTCAAGTCGGCACTGCCCGCTTCCCTTCAACGGATTAGTCGCGGAGGACCGAATCCCACTAGGGTGGATCCCCTTACGCATTGTGCGGCTTACCTCACTTTCTGGTTGTGCACTTTTGCCCTCCCACAAGGAGATGAGACAGTCATTAGGCCGGAGGCAATATACCCGGCTTGTCAGATGGCTTGGGGCATGCGGCTTGCTCTATGTCCTGCAGCACTTTGCTTGATTTACAAATCTCTTGGAGATATTCATAGGCATCGGATCCCCCGCTCTTTCAGAACAGTGGGGCCGTTTCATTTCTTCAATGCCTGGGTATGCAACCTGTTCCCAGAGTTGGCTCCTAGGACTTTTCCGACAGTGACATTGTATCCCAGGATGCTGGAATTTGCTAGTGCAGAGCCCGGTCTCGTGTCTCATCAGCTTTTCTCCATCCGGGGCCGACTGACAAGGGTTCCGATGGATTCAGCAGGGACCATCCATTTTTGGAATTTGGCCGCACATTCCGCTCCATTGGTGAATCACCAGCGTGAATATAAGCTCGAGGCAGTGGAGACTTTCACACATTTCATTTCAGGCAACACCGTGACCCGGCCAATCTGAAAAGGGGGTGCGATTCATTTAGATCCCTACTATCCTTTCATGTTTGGCCAAAATTTTGGCTATGATCAGCACATCTCGTCATCGGTTGCCCTGTTTCCTCTGGATAGCAGGTCGAAGCATGGCTTGATTGTTGTAGCTGAGGGTCGCGTGGGAGTACTTTCACCGCAGGGACGCCAATGTTTTCAGAGTGCCGGTGTCGAACGGCGTTCCCCGGGTCACTCCAGAGTATATAAACTGGTGGAATGCTTGAACGGGCTTTTATCGCAATGCCAGGGTGGCATGCTGGGATGTAGCTGAGCGCACCTTTTTGAGCCAGCAGCCTGGGCCAGTTTTTGATATTGAAGAAGCCCATTTGAAGAGGCTATTCTCCCAACATCCGAAGGAGGTAGAGGCATATATAGCACGCAGAAAAGCCGCAAAAGAGGAAGCAACTGAACAGCTGGTGCCTGTGCTTGCTGACATAGATGAAGATACTTTCACGCAGAATTTAGAACATCTGTGCCAGATTGGTGGTTCCCACTTGGAGCTTCAGCAGTACCCATTCCCCATTGAGGAGCCGTTCTCCAAAGCAGTTTCATGGAAGTGTGAGGTTGACAGCTTCTACCCGTACCGGGCGTTTGTTAATAGAGAAGACAGAACCCCGACATATTATCAACATACGTCTTGGCTATTCGTCTTGATGAATATCCACGGACTGACCCTTGACAGTCCCGTAGCAAGTGTTCTGGACAAGCCTTTGTTTGTATCTTTTCATTATGCCGATGTCTGGGGTTTCGACCACCTTGGCTTATATCATTGCATAGCTTCCCATGGTCACGCGGACTTGGCCGACCTAACTGAGAAGTGCAAGAAGATTGGCGACGTTTGCTGGCTTGTTCGGGAGGCTGCATCTCGAAGCAAGGAGGTGGCTTATCAGTATTGGCCCCTCTCATCTTTTTACAACGGCTGGGCAGGTAAGTCTTCTTCAGTTGACATGTAGAGTAGTTTGTTGCTCAGTTCTTTTATAACGGCATGTGCCCCATTTGACAGACCGTCCAGATATAAAGCAGCAGGGACTTTATAGAAAAATCATTTTCCAAGCTCAGAAGCTGGAATATTTTGAGGCTCCCGCACCAGTGCCGACCACTACTCCGCTGTCACCTGGTAAAAAGAGAGCGGCTTCTGTGCTGAAAGTTGCAATAGTCCGAGCGAAGAAAGCTCAGAAAACTTCTTCCAAGCAGTCTTCGACTGATGCGGCTAAGGCTCCTCTGCCTGAAGTGTCGTCATTTGAGCAGTTTACCGCTCAGAAAGAGGCCACTCAGCAAGCAGCTGAAGGTGACATCACTTTTCTTTACGGTCTAAAGGAGTGTTCTCTTCATGACGTATTCACTCCTTTGACGTTTTCTTTGTTTGACCTCAGCTCAAGGAGCGGTTGGCACCACCACACGTGCTAAGGAGGTCGTCCTGGAGACGGGAGACATAGGGTCTTCTGTCATAGTCATGGCAGGAGCGACCAAAATAGTTGAAGCCACAGGGGAGAGTCTCCCCGCTACTGGGGAGGATGTCAGACTCCCTTCTCCCACACCTGCCAGTGAGGCCGAGGGTGAGCCAAGTGACTGTCATCCTTCCTGACTCTTCTTTCTTATTGATCTTTTTGCCCTGCCTTATGTGTATGTTTGTTGTAGCGGCAGGAGTGGTTAGCACCATGGTTGAGACGCCTGCTGTGGATGTTCCTTCACAGCCTGAAGGACATAAGACTGCACTAAAGAAAGGTGCTATCCCATTGCGGCATGTAATCACCCGCTCGGCGGCCCGCCAGGCGACAGAGGAGGCGGGCCAACCCGAGATCAGCATAGATATTTCCTCCAGTAGCTCTGCCACCCCTTCTGACGAAGAAATTGACTATTATTCTTCAGAAGGTGACGAACGAGCACCTGCGGTAGCCATCAAAGGGGCGGCGACACCCCTCATACCGTTGAGCGGTCCTTTGATCTTTAGTCCTCCGAGGTTGCCGGTGACATCATCTGAGGGAATGTTGCCGGAGGAATTCGTCGGGCTAGACATGGAGGTGGAGATAACCCCTCCTTTTGTTGCTTCATCTGCAGAGTTAGAATCTTCCATACAGGCACTTGAAGAGATGGATGCTGCGGCCATAGTAAGTTCTGCCCGCCCCCCTGCAGAGCCGCATATCTTTTCATTCTTTTCTGCCATCTTGGTGCTTACTGGAATCTTGTTCCAGGAGCCTGACGTAGTCAATCACTTTCTGGTATCACCTTCTGATGCTATCGTGGTTTCGTCGGAGGCTTCGGATATGCTATCGCTGGCCACCGTGTCTTCTTCAGGGGCAGTTACCATACTTCGCCCTGTGCCAGTAAGAATACACGCAGCTGCCGAAGTATCATCAATGGAGCCGAGCCCGCTGGAAGAGAGTCTCGCCCTGGTGCCGGTAACAGAATTGAGAGTTGAAGTTGACCCGTCAAGAGGTTCTGCCTTCATCCCGGCGGCCATAATGACTATTGCGCCTGACCCTATAGCTTCCTCCGTGCCAGAGATAGAGTTGGAACCTCCGCCTCTTCCAACACCTGTAGAAGAGAGTTCTTCGAGGAGCCCGACGGAGCAAGAGCATGCTGCCGCGGTACCTGCTACTTCGGCTCTGGTGGCCGTTCCATCTTCTTCATCAGAGCCAGATATTGGCTTATGGGCTTCCATAGACAGGGAGGTGACCTTCGAGGTGGCTGCGGCAGCCTCCCTGGGCTTCACTTCATCAGAGGACTTTGTCTGGCAGTATTTAGAGATGTTGCGCCAGGTTGTGGAGTCTCAGCCGACACTATCTTACCCCCCGTTGAAGGAAGTGGCCAGGCGACTGACGATCGGGCTGCAAGCATTAGGCTGTCCTTTGGACACCTGGACCCAGCGGGTGCTGTTCCTGCTAAAATTTGTAAACCGTCGGGACTTTCTTAGGAGGGTGATGAACGACCGACTAACGACCCTCAAGTTGTAGAAAGCTGACTGTTAGGCGGAGCTGACGTCTCTGATCTCCGATCTTCAGGAGAGCAAAGCTCATGTTGAAGCTTCTGCTGCTCGGGCACATATTCTACGTAGCCGACGGGAAGAACTCCGGGCTGAATTGGCTACCATTGAAGCTGAGATACCACGGCTGGAAGCTACAGAAGTCCAAGGCATCGAGGAAACTTCTTTACTGGAGGGCCGAGTCACGTCCTTAGAGGCTGAGGTGACTCGCGTTCAGGAGGAAGAAACGCAGCTCCGTGAACTGGGAGCGGCTCCACATGTTGGGCTCATTGACTTTATAGATATTTTCAGGCGGTCTTAGCTGATCTGCCTTTGTAATTCATCCCCTCCAAAGGGCCCCTTTTGTATTCATTCCCCTCCTTTTTGCAATGAAATACAAGCCTCCTTTACTGTTTTAGGTGTCCACCTTTGCACTTGTATTCTATCACATCTTGTCGAAACTTTGGTGACCTGCTTGGAAGTATACCCATGTCTGCGCCGTAGGAGAGCATCCACCCTTTCAAGGAAAGGATGGGGGCCTCGCTCCACCGGGTGATGGGGTTCCAGAGGTTGCCAGATTCATGCAGATGTAAGTCTTGCCGACAAGAACTGTCGAAAATACGACTGCTGGCTGATGAAAGGTCCATCCGAGATAGGCTCTATTACCGATGGGACAACTGATGGGAGTGCCACTCAGAGGCATAGCATATACTTTATAGTCATCACATTACTGACCCAAGCGCCCTTTCGGGTTTTTGCCGGGGCTGACTTTGGGGAAATGCTGGCCGACCTTATCGATGTTGACAAGGGTCGAAAAGGCAGTTGGTCTTGCCAATGGTGACGAAGACCGAAAAGGGTAGTGACCGATCTTGCCGATGGTGACAAGGATCAAAAGGTAGACGGCCTTGCCGATGGTGACAAGGACCGGAAAGGGTAGATGGTCTTGCCGATGGTGACAAGGACCAGAAAGGGTAGCGACCGATCTTACCGATGATGACAAGGGTCGAAAACGTGGACGGTCTTGACGATGGTGACAAGGACCGGAAAGGGTAGATGATGCGGGACGGGACCACGGATACGACAAGCTCGTGATCGTCCCTTAACGAGGGAAGCGTCGGATGTGCGCGGTTGAGAAACTGGCAATGAGCTAGGGTGGTCGGCTCTCTTTTGCGCCCGGATCGGGTCAGGGGACGGCTTCGCTCTCTCTCGCAGCAGTGATATTATAAATTGAAGGCGAGCTAGGTATCCCTACACATGCTCTCTAGCAGCGGCATATAAAGCATATAAAGAATTAAGCTAATGCCAAATGTAAGGGTGAAGGCGATACCTCCACGCTCTCGGCGTGATGAAGATGGCACCCGACCAAAGCTCGTACTCCCGGGAACTTAGTACATTATGTTTACAGCAGTACAAATAAGCCCACTCCACGCAGGGAGGTAAAGGGCGACACAAGTGGGCCCGGGAGGACCAAGTTCGGGTTGACGGGCGGTTTCGGGCAATGCTTCGGCTTCACGCGTACTCGTGCTAGTGGGGGCCCACGTATTGGCCGGAGGGGTCATGTGGGGCCTGATGATTCCTCTGCTGTGGAGACACCTGGAAAGCGTTCCCCTGGGATGGCGAGCTGTTGGAACGACCGCCGGATGCCGGGCGGCCCTCGGGCGACGCTCGTGGGAACTCGGCCACGAATCTGAAAGTTCTGTTCGCAGGCGCGCGACTCGGAGAAAACTGCTGCTACGATCAGCCCCGTCGTCGGAATGCAACAAGGTTAGTGCCGTTAGAAAGCTGACTCAGAGTACTTCGACGTAGGGGTCTTCAAAAAAAATAATCAGATCTGTATTTCTGATCATGTATTTTACAAGCCTGCTGGAATCTGGCCAGAACTGCAGGGGCAGGTTCTGACTTCTCTGAAGATCAACGTTGACCGGGGAGAAGACCTCCGAATCTGAAAATAATTTCTTCCGCAATGTTGAAGATCTCTGAGAGAGGAATCCGGGACTATTTTTGATTTTCTAATTGGAGACGAAATGGATTTTCTGGGATTTCTTTACTAGACCTGGGTCGGATCTGGGAAACTGTGGGCAGACTGTTCTTGGGAACTTGGATGAAATTTGAAAAATACTTGGAGGGTGAACCAAAAATTAAGAAAATTCCTAGTGGTAGAGGGATGTGGACAGAGATCCCAGTAAATTTGGGTGACCCAACAGAAATCAAAAGGTGGTTCGAATGGGGTAAACTCAGAGCTTATGAACAGTAAACAGAACCAGGACAGATCTGGAACTTGGACTTGGACGAAAATCAAAAAATAGCTAAAGAATGAATTTTGACGTGATTTTTTTTGTGGGGATAAGGGTTCTAGAGGGGAACCAACCCTGAAATTTTGAGCTTCAGAAGACGAAGGGAGTGATAGCAGGAATTCGGAGAAGAAGGGTCTGTCCTGGGTGGACAGAACACCGAAACCGTTGGCGACGACGCGTCGGCGGCGAGACGATGGCGGCGGCGATCACCGGAGTTGCTTCAGATGCTGGAGGGGATCAAGGGGGAAGGGATTACACTCTAGAAAGGGGGCTGGAGGTGGAGGAACTAGGGAGAGAGAGGGGAGGGGTGCAAATCTCACTTGGGGCAAATGCCTATTTTCTCTTCATTAATTCATTCAATATGAAAATACAAGTATATATATGCAAGGGATCTAACCTATTCTAAGCCCTTGGATCAAGGGTTGATTGATGAAGGGTTGGGATGTGGTTTGACAACCACAATAAACCCCATTAAACAACAAGGTTCGCCCCCCCCCCCCCCCCTTAAGAAGGCAATTAGCATTTGTCTTCTTTAATTAATTCTAGGTCCAAGTCCAAGGTTGGACCATGGACCAGTCACCTTGGACCCAGGAGTCCAGGTGGACCAATAAGGAGGAGGGAGGGGGCCCCTGCAGGGCCTACATGCACATTTGTAAAGAAACCCAATGGCCTTTTGTAAATAAACCCACTAAGACCTACTATTCTGTACCCATATATCACAAGGGTGTACATACAAATACAAAAGGACGTAGATGCAAACACAAAGTGAGCGGGCTGACGTTGATGTCCCCATCAATTCTCCCCGGGTGGGAGGAACTCGACCCCGTCGAGTAGGGGTATGGCTGCTCCGGTACTCCGGCGGATCCGTCACCGTGCTAAGTAGCGCGGGTATGCTCCACTCCAAGTGATCGGCACCTGCTCATTCCATATATACTCGATATACGCACTGCTATGGCTAAAGGTGGTCACTCCGAAGGGGCACTCTCAAAGGAAGGAAACAGCTCGAAGACTCACTAGGAATCACCGCTGAGTCCCTATAGGTGACTGATCCGGGTATAGAAGTAAAACCGATCCCATACTCATCAAGTGAGTCGACTCGCTTCACACTCATAAGAGAACGACACGAGCTTGCACAAGACACATGCAGACTCACCATGCACTGACACATGAATCAAAATCACACAAACAATCGACTCAAAATCACCACACAAACAAACCACACAAAGAAAACACACTGACTCAACTATGACCCTAGACACACCTAATGTTAGTCCGACCCGTACATGGGTGACGGCGGACCAGGACACCCGAATGTGTGCCATGCATGCATGTTATGTAACCGGAGATGGGTGGCATGAGGTACACCTAAATGTCCAAGTATGACCCAGTCATGCATGGACGGCCCTTTGGATTTGGGAGACTTGAGAGGGCTAGGAAAGCCGGGTGTGGAAGAGCTGGGTGGAGGTGTATCGTGGACGGGCTTGGTGGGTATGGAGGACCCGGCCCGTAGGAAAGGGGTATGAAAGTGGACTTCCCCGATAAGGTATGAGGGAAGTGATGGGTCACGGGGCCCACTAGAGTAGGGGTCAAATGGGTCAAAGAATGTGTGACCCCTTGTGGTGGGTTCCCACAAGTCACGGTCCCACGTGTAGAAGTTTTGAAGGTGTGGATAATCACCTTCTTGAATTATGATGGGTGGGACGGGGACCGTAGGCAAAAAGTATGATCCCTCCCTCGGACAAAAGGGTATGAATTCAGGCTCGTCCGGTAAGGGAAGGAGTAAGAGGACCTCCGTGGTGATACAACCCACGGTGCACTCGGAGGTAATAGACCCTAAGGCCGGATGAGTGAGGCTAAGACTAGTGGGTTGGTCAAAGCCTCGGGCCAAAAGGTGCGTCAACTCCCATTGTGAATCCAATCCCATGACAAGATCGTCCAATGTGTCAACATGGTGACGAGATCGAAAGGTGGTATGGAATGAGTTGACTGGCACTAAAGGTAAGGTGGGGTCCATGGACGGGAAGGGATGTGGGACCAAGCCATCCTTGAGCCATCTAAGAAGTGGCTCGGCTATGTAAAGTGTTCCCGTAAGAAACACGGGTGGCTCGGGCTTTGGTAGTTCCCACTTTGATGGTTTCGAATGAAGACCGGAGGTAGATAACAATGGAGCATCCATGGGTGGTCGAGTAGCTTGTGTCCTTTCCCACCAATCCGAAATCATTTTCTTTATTTCCTCTAAGGAGCGGGTTGGAGGAGGGACCTTGGGGTGGACTAGCTCCTTAACTCTCGGCTCAGGTGTGGGCCTAGGCTCGGTTATAAGCGGGACTTCCACTCGGTTGGAGGTGCTTGAGTGGGTTGGGATGGGAGTGCCAAGGGGAGGTTGGTTGCTGGTACATGGGCGGGCCACTAGATTGGGGTCACTTTGGTGGGCTTGGACGGCGGTGAAGGGGTGGGATTGGGTAGAGGTGTGGCCCACTTGATTGTGGGTGAGTTGGTGGGGTTGGTGAGTGGAATGACCTCCGTGGTTGGAGGTAGGTGGGCGGGGAACGTAGGCCCTCTTAAGCACTCTCTTCATTTCCCACCATGACTCGATGGGCCTTAGATTCCTATCCTCCCTCCAATATTTGATGTCCCTCCAAGTTGCAGCGGCTTCACCAAAAAGTCGCCTTTTGGCAACATCGACTTGCATGGGCCCGTACATGATGTACACCTCGAAGTAATCATCCATAATGGCTTCCCATTCTAGATAGACACTCGGGTCATCGGACCCGTAGAAATCCTGGGTTTCGGGCCTCGTGGGGTGGTTCGGGTGGTCCTTCCATTTGAGATAGTATCGCCACCATCCGGGAGTTTGGGACTCCATGGGACACGGGGAAGCTAGTGGATGGCCATGCCGACACTCGGACCAAAACATTAGACACGACACTAAGTAATGCAAAGTTGGAATGCACTAACTAATGCACACTAAGGACCCTAGACGTAAATCAAGACTCGGTACGTGGCGGAGATAACCGATCCGAAGATCACTCGCACAAGTGTGCGGCCTTCCCGATTGGCGTAGCCTAACGTTCGGACAACACCTTTTGAGATACCGAGTAAGGGGATGCAAATGCAACCTAGACTGACTTAGACAATGACTTAAATGACACTCTTTTTTTTTGACACCCTAGACTCAACCTCGCTCTGATACCAAATTGATGCGGGACGGGACCACAGACACGACAAGCTCGCGATCGTCCCTTAATGAGGGAAGCGTCGGATGTGCGCGGTTGAGAAACCGGCAATGAGCTAGGGTGGTCGGCTCTCTTTTGCGCCCGGATCGGGTCACAGGACGGCTTCGCTCTCTCTCGCAGCAGTGATATTATAAATTGAAGGCGAGCTAGGTATCCCTACACATGCTCTCTAGCAGCGGCATATAAAGCATATAAAGAATTAAGCTAATGCCAAATGTAAGGGTGAAGGCGATACCTCCACGCTCTCGGCGTGGCGAAGATGGCACTCGGCCGAAGCTCGTACTCCCGAGAACTTAGTACATTATGTTTACAGCAGTACAAATAAGCCCACTCCACGCAGGGAGGTAAAGGGCGACACAAGTGGGCCTGGGAGGACCAAGTTCGGGTTGACGGGCGGTTTCGGGCAATGCTTCGGCTTCACGCGTACTCGTGCTAGTGGGGGCCCACGTATTGGCCGGAGGGGTCGTGTGGGGCCTGATGACTCCTCAGCTGTGGAGACACCTGGAAAGCGTTCCCCTGGGATGGCGAGCTGCTGGAACGACCGCCGGACGCCGGGCGGCCCTCGGGCGACGCTCGCGGGAACTCGGCCACGAATCTGAAAGTTCTATTCGCAGGCGTGTGACTCGGAGAAAACTGCTGCTGCGATCAGCCCCGTCGTCGGAATGCGACGAGGTTAGCGCCGTTGGAAAGCTGACTCAGAGTACTTCGACGTAGGTGTCTTCAAAAAAAATAATCAGATCTGTATTTCTGATCATATATTTTACAAGCCTGCTGGAATCTGGCCAGAACTGCAGGGGCAGGTTCTGACTTCTCTGAAGATCGACGTTGACCGGTGAGAAGACCTCCGAATCTGGAAATAATTTCTTCAGAAAAGTTGAAGATCTCTGAGAGAGGAATCCGGGACTATTTTTGGTTTTCTGATTGGAGACGAAATGGATTTTTGGGGATTTCTTTACTAGACTTGGGTCGGATCTGGGAAACTATGGGCAGACTGTTCTTGGGAACTTGGACGAAATTTGAAAAATATTTGGAGGGTGAACCAAAAATTAATAAAATTCCTGGTGGTAGAGGGATGTGGACAGAGATCCCAGTAAATTTGGGCGACCCAACAGAAATCAAAAGGTGGTTCAAATGGGGTAAACTCAGAGCTGATGAATAGTAAACAAAACTAGGACAGATCTGGAACTTGGACTTGGACGAAAATCAAAAAATAGCTAAAGAATGAAGTTTGACGTGATGTTTTGTGTGGGGATAAGGGTTCTAGAGGGGAACCAACCCTGAAATTTTGAGCTTCAGAAGATGAAGAGAGTGATAGCAGGAATTCGGAGAAGAAGGGTCTATCCTGGGTGGACAGAACACCGAAATCGTTGGCGACGACGCGTCGGCGGCGAGACGATGGCGGCGGCGATCACCGGAGTTGCTTCAGATGCTGGAGGGGATCAAGGGGGAAGGGATTACACTCTAGAAAGGGGGCTGGAGGTGGAGGAACCAGGGAGAGAGAGGGGAGGGGTGCAAATCTCACTTGGGGCAAATGCCTATTTTCTCTTCATTAATTCATTCAATATGAAAATACAAGTATATATATGCAAGGGATCTAACCTATTCTAAGCCCTTGGATCAAGGGTTGATTGATGAAGGGTTGGGATGTGGTTTGACAACCACATTAAACCCCATTAAACAACAAGGTTCGCCCCCCCCTTTAAGAAGGCAATTAGCATTTGTCTTCTTTAATTAATTCTAGGTCCAAGTCCAAGGTGGACCAATAAGAAGGAGGGAGGGGGCCCCTGCAGGGCCTACATGCACATTTGCAAAGAAACCCAATGGCCTTTTGTAAATAAACCCACTAAGACCTACTATTGTGTACCCATATATCACAAGGGCGTACATACAAATACAAAAGGACGTAGATGCAAACACAAAGTGAGCGGGCTGACGTTGATGTCCCCATCAGTAGACGGTCTTACCGATGGTGACAAGGATCGGAAAGGGTAGCGACCGATCTTGCCGATGGTGACAAGGGTCGAAAAGGTAGACGGTCTTGTCAATGGTGACAAGGACCGGGAAGGGTAGCGACTGATCTTGCCGATGGTGACAAGGGTCGAAAAGGTAGACGGTCTTACCGATGGTGACAAGGACCAAAAGGGGTAGACGGTCTTGCCGATGGTGAGAAGGACCGGAAAGGGTAGCGACCGATCTTGCCGATGGTGACAAGGGTCGAAAAGGTAGACGGTCTTGCCGATGGTGACAAGGACCGTAAAGGGTAGCGACCGATCTTGCGGATGGTGACAAGGGTCAAAAAGGTAGACGGTCTTGCCGATGGTGACAAGGACAAAAAAGGGTAGACGGTCTTACCAATGCTGACAAGGACCGGAAAGGGTAGCGACCGATCTTACCGATGGTGACAAGGGTCGAAAAGGTAGATGGTCTTACCGATGGTGACAAGGATCGTAAAGGGTAGCGACCAATCTTGCCGATGGTGACAAGGGTCAAAAAGGTAGATGGACTTACCGATGGTGACAAGGATTGGAAAGGGTAGCGACCGATCTTGCCGATGGTTATTGACAAGGACTAGAGGTCAACCGATCTCGTCGATGATGATGAGGGTCGAACGTGGGTTTGTTCATCGACATGGGTTACATGTCGAAGCAAAAGATATATTCAATAACAAGGACGGAAGGTCCAAGTTAAAGGAGTAGAGATCGACCGGTCTCGTCGATGATGACGAGGGTCGAATGCGGGTTTGTTCGTCGACATGGGTTACATGTCGAAGTAAGGGACATGCTCATTAACGAGGGCGAAAGGTCCAAGTTATAGGATGGGGGTCGATCGATCCCGCCGATGATGATGAGGGTCGGACGCAGGTTTATTAGGGGATCTCCGGTGGGACTTCCGATGGTTATCCCTTGGAAATCTCATTGAGAGGAGGATGAAGAGAAACTTTTGGATTACCACTTTACTGACCTAAGCGCCCTTTTCGGGTTTTCGTCGAGGCCAGCCCCCTCTTGCTTTTGCCCACGCACCCTTTCAAGTTTTCACGTGGTGGGGTACCCGATTTTTCCCGCAGCGCCCTTTTGGGTTTTCGCCGCAGTCGGGTTATAGCCATTTTTGCCCTCGTCCCTATTTAGGAACAAGGCCGGTGGTGTATCTCTATTTTTAACCCCATTTCTATTTTTTTTTTGAACTCATGTAATAGAAGGATGCTGAGAGGGTCGGCTAGAACATGAAGTATCGTGCCGAGAAAAAAATGGGTTTGTTCATTAGCAAGAAGGTAATGCTAATGCAAAGGATAGATTTTGTGCCTGATTCGGGCATATGGCCCGCAATGGCAATGCTGTATAAAGGTCAGCTAGGACACGAAGTCTTGCGCCGAACAAGGGGTTTATTCGTTAGCAAGAAGGTAATGCTAACGCAAAGGATAGATTTTGTGCAGATTCGGGCGTAGGGCCCGCAATGGCAATGATGTATAAATGTCGGCTTGGACACGTAGTCTTGCGCCGAACAAGGGGTTTATTCGTTAGCAAGAAGGTAATGCTAACGCAAGGGATAGATTTGTGCCGATTCGGGCGTAAGGCCCATAATGGCAAAGTCGTAGGTATTATGCGAGTCTGGCCAGGGCAGAGTGCCACTAGACCGAGGTAAGTGTAGCTTGATCAGGGCAGAATGCAACTGGACCAAGGTGAAGGTAGCTCGATCAGGACGGAATGCCACTAGACCGAGGTAAGTGTAGCTCGATCAGGGCGGAGTGCCACCAGACCAAGGTAAAAGGCGGCTCGATCAGGGCGGATTGCCACCTAGCCCAAGTTTGAGGTAGCTCGGTCAGGGCGGAGTGCCACTGGACCAAGGGTGGGGGTAGCTTGGTCAGGGCAGAGTGCCACTATACCAAGGTGAAGGTAGCTCGGTCAGGGCGGAGTGCCACTATACCAAGGGTGGAGGTAGCTCGGTCAGGGCGGAGTGCCACTAGACCAAGGTGGGGGTAGCTTGGTCAGGGCGGAGTGCCATTGGACCAAGGTGAAGGTGAATCATTCGGGGAACGCCGGCAGAACCGTGTGATACAGCCTTAGGTGCTTCCCATTAAGGGGAGAGAACCGGATGACTCCTTTGTGATCCGCAAGGACATACGCACCCCCTTCATATGCTCGGTGGACGACATACGGTCCGACCCAATTTTCAACCAATTTCCCCTTGGGGTTGGAGGCCATCACCTCTCTTCTGTTAACCATCACCAGGTCACCCCTTTTGAACTCCCGTCCTTTGACCAGCTTATCAAAAGCATGGGCCATGCGGGCTTGATAGAGTTGAATGTTTTGTTGCTCCCGGAGATGCTTTCCTTCAAGCTCGGCGAGCTCTTCTAGTCTTCTTTATACATTGGCCTGCTCGTTGCCCACCAACCCATGCTGGATGGCGACCCGTAATAAGGGGACCTCCAGCTCAATTGGCACCATAGCCTCTGACCCATAGACGAGGGAGTAGGGTGAGCAGCCGGTAGGGGTCTTGTAGATCGTACGGTAAGCCCACAGTGCCTCGTACATTCTTTCTTTCCAATCTCTTCTATTAGTCTTGACAATGTTCGCCAGCAGAGTGCACAGCGTCTTGTTAAAGGCCTCTGCAAGTCCGTTGGCCTGAGGGTAGTAGGGAGATGATGTTCTCCAATCAATCTTGTATTTGTCAGCTAGCTGATAAACCTTCTGATTTCTGAAGTGGCTGCCATTGTCGGAGATGATTCGGCTGGGAATCCCGAACCGAAATATTACATTCTGCCGGAAGAATCTCGCAACTAATTCTCCCGTGACTTCTTTTAGTGCTACTACCTCTGCCCATCTGGAGAAGTAATCTGTAGTTGCTAAGATGTATTTGCACCCTGATGAAGATGCTGGTAGTGGCCCCACCACGTCCGTGCCCCACTGGGCAAACGGCCAGCTTGGTAAGGTAGGATGTAGAGGCACTAGAGGTCTTCTTGACACATTGGCGTGCTCTTGACATTTCTGACAAGCCTTGGCGAACTTGCAGCAATCATCAAATATAGTGGGCCAATAATAACCCAATTTCTTTATTTCGATCTTCATTTTCGGACCGGCCTGGTGCGCCCCGGCTGATCCGGCATGGACTTCTTGCATTACCTGCCTGGCTTCCCCTGGAGATAAGCATCGAAGTAATACCTTCTTTTGGGCATATGCCATTATTCGGAACAATGTTCCATTCCTCATCTCATAAGAATCTTTGACGCTCAGGAGTCTCATTCTTTGTTCTTTCACCTTCGGAAGCTGTTGGTGTTGGAACCAATGCAGGAGGTACTCCCGCCAGTTGGGCTGATGGACTGCTTCAGCAACTGCTACTTCATTGGCTTGTTCATTGGCTAAAGCTTCTATCATACTAGGGACTTGCCGCCGGTTGATGACTGCTATGTTCAGGCTCGTTTCAGGCGGGACCGCCAAGGAACTTGCCAGCTTTGCGAGGGCGTCAGCTTGAGCATTCTATCCTCAGTTGACGTGCTTGACGCTGACGAAGTAGAATCTTGTCATTAGGCGTAGGGCCAGATGGTAGTAAGGGACAAGCTCCTGCTTTCGCACTTTGAACTCCCCTTCCAATTGTTTTATGACCAGCATGGAGTCCCCGAACGCTTCTAGCATTTGAATCCCCATGGATAGAGCAATCTGTAGCCCGATTATGAGGGCTTCATATTCTGCTTCATTATTTGTGTAAGGCTTGTTTATTGAACAGGACGTGTATATGACTTCCCCTTCAGGAGACTTCAAGACTATGCCTGCTCCTCCGCGGACTCTGGCCGATCCCGTCGCTGAGGTGTCAATTTTGGAGGCACAATCAAAATACAGCTGCCATAGGGAGGGCCGCACCTGGATGACCTCTAAAGTTTCATCCTCAGGAAGCTCTGGTTCCAGAGGGCAGTCTTCGGGTACTGGATGTTCAATAAAGAAGTCTGTAATAGCTTGGCCCTTGACGGCCCTTTACGGTACATAGGAGATGTCATACTCCATAAGAATCACCGCCCATTTACCCAGGCGGCCTTTGAGGGCCGGTTGAGACATGATGTATTTATGCGGATCCTCCCTAGAAATCAGCTTAACTTCGTGCGACAACATGTAGTGCTGCAGCTTCTTGACCACGAAGACCAATGCCAGGCAAATCTTCTCGATGTAGGTGTACCTTTCCTCAGTTCTGACCATTCTTCGACTAAGATAGTAGAGGGATTGTTCTTTTCCTTCTTCATTATTCTGGGCTAGCATTGCCCTCAGAGAATTATGTGTGGCTGCTATGTAGAGGATCAACGGCCGTCCTCTCACTGGCGCACCCAGCACTGGAGGGGTTTTCAGGTAATCCTTCAGTTTATCGAAGGCTATCTGGCATTCTTCATCCCAGTAGAAGGGAACATCCTTCATCATCAGCTTGTGAAAGGGGTGGCATCACCCCGGCAAGTTGGATATAAACTGCCGGATGTATGCAACGCAGCCCTGAAGGGATCTTAGCTCAGAGAGATTCCTTGGTGAGGGTAACTCCTGAATTGCCTTGATCTTGGCGGGGTCTATTTCAATTCCCCGATACCTGACAATAAAACCCAAGAACTTTTCGCTCGAGACTCCGAACGCACACTTCATAGGGTTCATTTTTAATTCATACTACCTCAGCCTCTGGAAAATGACTCGGAGGTCTTGCAGATGGTCTTCTTTCTTTTTGGTTTTGACTACCAGGTCATCTATGTAGCACTCGACCTTATGGTAAAGCAGCTCATCAAATATTCTAGTCATCGCCCGCTGATAAGTTGCGATGGCGTTCTTTAATCCGAACGGCATTCTTTTGTAGTAATAAATGCCTTTGGGGGTCTGGAAAGCGGTGTGGATCCGGTCATGTTCCGCGATCCATATCTGGTTGTAGCCAGATGACCCATCCATGAATGATAGGGCCTCATGACAAGTTGTTGCATCTATCATGACCTCCGTTATCGGCACTGGAAAGTCATCTTTAGGGCAGGCTTTATTCAGATCCCGGAAGTCAACACATATCCGGATCTGTCCGTTCTTCTTCTTCACGGGCACGATGTTTGCTAACCACGTGGTATATTGATTTTCATCGATGAAACCCACATCAATGAGCTTGTCGACCTATTTGCATATTTGGGTGATGAGCTCTGGCCTCATGCGCCTAGGGGGCTGTTTCACCGGCTCTACCCCAGGGTTTATGGTCAGCTCATGCTGTGAGACTGAAGTGATTAGTCCTGGCATCTCTCTGTAGGTCCAGGCAAAGCAGTCCCGATATTCTTGTAGCAACTGGATGTACATCCTCTGTTCTTCGGCAGACAGTTGGGCACTGAGGAAGGTTGGCCTAGGGTCATCCTCATCTCCCAAGTTGACTTCTATCAGTTCATCGACTGTTGCTTGACCTCCGTCTTCTATCTCAGGGGGTGCAGGCTGGAGGTTGACAAAGTCTGGTATATCATCTTTGAGGTCGAGGACCTCGATCCCTTCATCTTGCTTTATTTGAGTTCTGCCAGAAATCTCTTGTTCGGCTGATGATGGCTGCATGCGCTGTCCTGCCAACAAGTTTACCTTACTAGCAACTTCAAGGGGCGAGTTGATTGCCTAACTCCCTACTGAGGGGGTTGCAGTCACCAGGGGCTGGTGATTATTTATCATTAAGTCAGAGTAGCCTTGCAGCTCCTTGGCAAGGGGTGAAGAGATCTCGATCCCTTGAACCACCATGTCCTCAGTGAAGGCAACCATTTCTCTTCTAGCAGCATCTGTCTCTTCATCAGGCTCAGGGGAAGCTTCCCCGACTGGTTCGAGAAGTGCCGACATCATGTGTAGAGGAGGGCCACTGGAGGGAGGCAGCTCTACTTCTTCAACATCTTCAGCTTCACTACTGCTAGCTGTGTCAAATTTGGCTTGAAGAGCTGCATCTTCCGGATAGACTTGTTCCCAGCACCGGCAGGGGAATATAGTCTCGGATTCCATATTCCTTGGCCAGGCTGGCTGAATGCACTCAACATCTGTTAGGTGTTCACCAATGGTTGCCCCCAGTGGGTTATCCTCCATTGGGTAGAAAGCAGAGATGGTATCCACTTCATAGCGTTCGCTATCATAATATTCTTCGAGGGTGAAGCCCAATCCCGGGTGGTGAGAGACACGCCTCATTTCTTTGTCCAGGCTCGGAGGGTGCCATAGCTTCTGGAATGCTTCTTTCCTCTTGCGAAGCTGGCCAGAAGGGATGTGCTGCTTCTGGAACATCTTGGCCATTCGATTTGTTATAAATGTCAGCCCCTGTATAGGCATTGAGAGGTTTTCCATATCTTCAGGCAGATGACAATCAGTGTCTTCCTGTGTAGGGTGCTCTTCAGCTGTGTAGAACAGGCTGCTAGGACCATCTATCTGTGTCACCTCCCATGCTTTGAAAGGCTCGACAGTAGCATTGTCGAGGCTGAGAATTGGCTTGGTAAGACCTTTGGGGATCCTGATGTGGTCGTGCTGCTGGTCAACCCTGACTTTATTAGTTTCGGGGTAGATGGCGGGAGGCGCTATCCGGCCCACATCCCCGGTGACAATGATGTGTGAAACGACCTTGCTATCGATATATCCACGTGGTGGCAGAGGGAACCATTCTGCTTTGGAAGTGCATTTTGTTGTGCTAGAAGAGGTCTTGGCCGCAGGGGCCTTTTGCGACCATTCCGCGTATAGAGGGGCATCTGCCAAGTGGCATTCGAATACTTCGAATGGGTGGAGATCAGCAAATACTCTTTCCTCTCTCTCATACATGCTATATTTGATGCATTGGTGAAGTGTGGAAGGTACCACCATATTCTCTTGTAGCCAAGGGCGGCCAAGCAGCGCCTTGTATGAGGTGCAAGAATCAATGACATGAAATTGCACCTTCGTGACAAAGTCTGCTAGAGTGAGTGTGAACTCTGCTACTCCTAGCGACACTTCGCACTTCTGATTGAAGCCAGCAATGCGCATATCCCCGACCTTTTGTAGGTGCACGTTGAAGTAGTGCCTCTCATATATTCTGTAGGGCAGGATGTTGACAGCTGCCTCAGGGTCCACTAGGATTCTGTTCAGCTCCCAGCCATTTAGATGCCCCCTCATATACAGAGGTCTGTTGTGACTGGTGGTGGGGAGCAACATATCTTCTTGGGTGAAGGTCATGATGGCTTCTGATAGTGCCTCAGCTAGGCAGGCTTCATATTGGGCAGGCGTCTGGAGAGCAGTAATGATCACATGTCGAGTCTCTTCACTGAGAGAGACGATTTCCAAGACAGTGAATCTTGCTAGGAGCTTCTTCAATAGTTTGACCACTCGACTCCTAGCTCGGACATTGGATAGCTTCATTTCATCTGCCCACCTAGGCTTGGAAGATCCTTGGACTGTGGCCCCTGATGGACCTGCTTCATCAGACTCGGAGGCTACACCCTTTTTCTTGGGATTACCTCCTGGCTGCTCCTCGCTGGCTACTGTCGGGCGAGTTTCTACCTCTTCTGACAATTCGGGAGATTGCTGGAGTTGTGGGTGACTGCCCCCGGTTACCGGTTCAACCTCCCAGCATGGCTGCTTCCCTTTTGACATCTTTATGAACTCCAGAAATGAAGGAGCGGGAGTGCCGCCCCCACTTTGGTCGTACAAGCTTGACGGAGGAGGGATTTGAACTCCCCTGACCTCCGGAGGGGGTATCTTGTAGGGTTGCTCCCCTCTGAAGATAATGTTATGGTTGGCGGGCGGCTGACGCCCCCACCTTCGGCCCGACCAGGTCACATGTGCAGCAGTTGCGGCTTCGGCCTGGCCTTCCTTAGCGGCGGGTGTGAAGCAAATCTCTTCTTCATCCTCCTCACCGGGCAAATTGAACAGGGCAGAGAGGGTGTTGCAAGAAAGGATCACACCCGTTGTAGCCTTGCCGGCCTTTCTCTTCCTTCTTTGTCTTCTTTTCTTTTCTTTGGCTGGCGCTTGCCCCCAGAACAGGCTGCCATCCCTGTCTGATGCTTTGCCAGCTTCCTCTTCCTGCTTCAGTGAAAGCTGTTCCAGCTCCTGCCACGGGAGATGATCCCGTACCAGCAAAGGTTCTAGCTCAGGCTGTACATACTCATCTAGCCCATTTATGTAGTCTTGTAGCTGTCGAGCTTCTGGATTGATCTTCTTGACTGCCGGCAACGGGGTCTGCCTCCTCCGGTTACGGGTAAGTATCCGGATAACTGCCGGCGGATTGGTCCACATAGGTGTTGCTACTGGTGAAGGGGGTCGTGACGTGACACCACAAATATGTGCCCCCGATGCTGGGCGAGGCATGCCCTTTTTCTTGGCTCTTGTAGGGACTTGCTGCCATCCCTCCTATTCTTTTATTGGGGCAAGAAAGTAGGCTTCATATGTACGCTGAGTACTGGCTTCTGCGGTCTCCTCAGGCAAGGCTTGATACAGAGAGACCATGTTGACGGCGGCTCTTCTTACGAGCGCCGCATGTGGTTGTGGAGGGTTGACCTTGTACTCCCCCAATTCTATTTCTTCCCTTTTCACCATGTCTTCGATAATATCCTTGAAAACATAATAGTCTTCAATTGGATGCCCCAGCATCTGGTGGTAGGGGCAAAATCTTGGACTATCTCTTCTCTTCAGGTCCTCCGGCCTCCTTGGCTCAGGCAGGGTGACCTTATCATACTGGGTAACCTAGTCAAACAAGATCCAGGTCTTCTCCTTTGGGAAAGAGTAGGCCTTCTTCATTTTATCCCGGAGGGATGGGCCTTCCTCTCCATCTCCGGTCTTGGCAGGCTGAGGAGCAGCTGTCTTCTTGCCTTTATCTTTTTGCTATTCAAATGCCTTGATATCAAGGGCGTTTGCTTCTTTCGGTGCCTGGCGCCGTTCTGTTGCCTTGCCCTTTTGTGCTGTAGAAATATTTTGTGTAGGGGCCGGTTTCGCTAAGAAAGCCTCCACTTCGGCCACAATATTGTTCAGACGGTCGAACGACTGGATTTCCATGCCAATCATCTTCTCCAGCACCTCTCTCCTGAGGTTCTGTTTGCAGATCTGTACAGCGTCCTCCTGGTGCGGGGGCCGCTTGCATCTCATCCCGAGGTTCCTTCACCTCTTGATGTAGTCGAGAGCGGTCTCATCTGCCCTCTGTCTTGTTGAATAGAGTTCAGCCACTGTGACTTCCCTCTCTGTGACATGGAATCTTTCTCTGAACTTCCTCTGCATGTCTGACCAGTCGCTGATCGACCCGGCCGGGAGGCTGGAGTACCATTCAAATGCGAGCCCTGTGAGTGAGGACTCGAAGAACTTCAATAAATATGACGCGTCAGTGGCCAAGTGTCCCACCAGGCGTGCCAGACTGTGGGAATGGTTTTTTTCCTAATTCCTTATTGGTTGGTTTATTAGGCGTGCCAGTCACCGGAGTGAAAATTCATTATACGCTCGACCTGACTCAGTCAGTCGATTGTGATATTCGTGCCAGGACACAGAGTCCGTCATACCATAAAGGATACGATGTTAATTACGTCCTTCCAAAGAAGGACAACCCTTGATTAGTTGCCAAGAAAGGATGCCTCGGGGGGCAAATCGTGATAAGACTGTTATGCTAACTCCGCTAGCAGAATGCGAAACATGCATAGAAAACCATGCTATGCGGGACATGATAACGATGTTATGGCGCAAATCCGGCAGCATATCCCCTTATTTTGGACTATGCCAAAGGGGGAATATAGGTCATCCACCCACGGAATGCCGGGATGGAAGCCGAAAGGAGAGCCGGGCGTAGCCCGAGATCCGGAAGGATCTGAGTGTGACGGGGCAATGTCCATTGCAATGGTGCTTGTTGATATTCCCTCCGGAGACCATTGGGGGACTTGCAATGGCGGGACTCCCAGGGTCAGTAGGGTTGGAACAAAAACCCGACAATTTATGGCATAGCATATCGAGGTAAGACCCCGTTAATATAGCTCCGTTTAGACATGGATGAAGAGCCATGAAACCCTCGTGATATGGTGGGGACTGGTATAATGGCCTGTTGGGGGGGGGGTCAAGGTCCTAAGTCCAGGCTGATGGTGGACTTGGCAGGGCTTCTGGAAGTTGGGTATATGACAGGTGGCCAACAACGGAAGGAGCCGGCGCGGCTAAGGTTTCGGCACGAAGGTAGAACGGCGCGGCAGGGGTTCCAACATGAAGGCCAACCGGCGTGGCTGGGAATAAAGGGAGGTCGACGTTGCAAGCTCCCCGGTGCGCCCATCACCCGGCGCGAGTGGCGCGAAGAGGAGGCTGCACCGGGAGTTGTGTGGCACCGATAAAAGGGTGTTTCTGAGTTTTCAAGTGCTATGAGGGGTTTTATGAATTCAAAGGGGTCCTTTATGTTCAATAGGGGTTTCATGAGTTTATTCATGGTGGTATTTGAGTGGGATAGAGAGTGAGGGTAGGTTCATCCACATGAAGCCTAAGGAGACCATGTGTGATTGTGCTGTTTATATTCCCCTTTCTCGGTGGTGGCCTGAGATGGTATAGCTCAGCTCTCTGCCACACAGTTGGGGTTAAATTCATCATTTCAATGGAAGCATTATACTGTACGATAGAGCAAAGCTGGGGGACGAATTTTGACAGCACCTCCCCTTATTTTGGAGTGTGAAAAAGGGTATTATAGGTCATCCGCTCACGAAATGTCGGAGTGGAAACCAAAAGAAGAGTCGGGCGTAGCCCGAGATCCAGGAGGATCTGAATCTTATGGGACTTTATTTACCTATTGTGGGATTTATTGATATCCCCTGTGTAGTCAATGGAGAACATATAGTGGCAGACCTCCATGACTTGATGGGGTGACAGAATATAGGGGGGAATTGACCCCTTTGATGTAGCTCCCATGAGGATCGAGGGAAGGATAGTATTTCTCCTTAGAAGGACAGGGTATCGTGACCAAGTATGGCATAGCTCGAAGGCATCGGCACGAGCATATCAGGGTGGCCATCTTCAGGATGAAAGGTGTGAAGGTCTCGGCATGAAAAAGGGAATAGGTTTTGGCGCGACACAAGAAGCTCAGCAGGGCGCGGGCAGTCCTCGGCGCGAGACTCGTGCCGAGAGGGGCTCGCGCCGGGAGGCTAGGAAGGCTTCTGAAATGAGGGTCTCAGTAATGTTTTGAAGGGATTTTTGAGGAGAAGGCTTCAAGGGGCTCTGGGATTCTTAAAGGAGGGTTTATTCAGGGATTTGCAGACAAGGTTTATTCAAGGGTTTGACTGCCACTGAAGGGGTTACAGAGGGTATAATCCAAGGGGATGGTAGCCTTCCCTCTGGGGCCTCACTGGGAGTAGAACCACGGACGGCCACTTCTAAATTTATCCCTCTTCATTTCACCGACGAGAAGCCATGAGATGGACTGTCTCAGGCTCTCGACGTGGATACGAGGTTACGAGGAAACACAGCAGAGAAGACTTCAGCGGATCTGGGAGAGTAAACTATGAGATATATGTAGCTTGCGGTATCCGTTGCATATATTAAGCCTCAGATGCAGAGGAAGAAAAAAAGATGAAAGGAGAAACTCTGCCCGCTTTTATTAACTATTTCATATGAACGGCGTACACGAATTCAACTCAGAAGAGAATCCAACCAAAAACATATACGCAAACTCTATCCCTAATAACAGGGTTACATTAGCATTCAATGCTACTGAAGCAAAGATGCTCGAAAGCAGACACAAAAGAAGAAAGGGATACTCAAATAAAAGACGTGGGAAAGGGAAACCGTGGCCCCTTATGGCATCTTGAAATCGATCCCACCTTGACTCTTCCTTCGAATCGCTGCCACTCTTTCTTCTCCTCAGCTTCCTTAGAGGGCTTTCGAGCTCCCTTTTCTTTCAGTGGCTACTGCTCTCTATTTTTTCTCTCTTTATTTTTCTATCTCTTCTTTCTATTATCTTCCTGTCGTATCCTGTCTCGAAGGGCAGCAGCTTTTATAGAGGGATGGCCCTCAGCCTCTCGGCACGAGCTCCCCGGCGCGCCAGCAAGAAGCTTCTCGATGTGCCTCAGCTTGTGTTGGGCTTGGCCCATTTCATCATCATCCGGCGCCAAGTGAGGGTTCACCTAAAGGGCCTTCCTCACCGGTTCAGTGGGATTCCAGAGTAGATATCTATTTCATTCGAGGCTTGCTTAACATCTCGCATTTACGACCAGCTGTGAGGCTATGTGAATCCCTTTCTACGAGCATCAGAATTATCTGAAGATCCTTTCCAACAGGCAGATGGTTACCTGGATTTTGTTATAGTTTTATCAGCATGACTATCTGAATGATAGCAGTACTGGGCAACGGCCTAACCATGGGTGGCTTTAGCCGGACAAAGTGTTAGGGGTAGTGGATCTCTTCTATTTTGATTCTCAGAACTTCCAGGGATGACACAGGAGCCGCACCTCTGATCAGCCTTCAGAGCCCTGAGTCTGCTTTGGTCTCTCCTGGTATATTTTAGGTGTCAACAGGCGAGAGTCGAGGTTCATGTTAAACAGTGAAGGGTAGTGCAGCATGATGTGTGTAGAAAAAAGATCTCAAAATGGACAAATAAATATGGCAGACAAAAAGCTAGTATGGTCAATGCTCTGATTTAGGAGGTGCAGGGTTGAAAGGCACTTGCTTGGAATAGCAAATGGGGGACGTAATTATCTATGCTGTGGATTTGGTAGTTACACATGCACAAGTGCTAGTGAACTTTGATTTGAATTCTTGATCATGTACCTTCAATTTTCAAATCTAAGGCTAGGGTGCATTAATGATTCCGAATTTCTAATCTTTGGTTGATTCTATGAAAGGAAAGCTAGATATAAGAGTATGAACTTTGTAAACTCTTGATAGTCTTAAATTTTAATCTATTTACATTGCTAAGGGACTAGAAATGAGTAAGTTGGGGGGTGTGATAAGTACCACATTTCATATTATAATTTACATCACATTCATTATTTTTAAGTATTTAATAAGGATGGTTGTGCATTAATATGGCCAAATCTCATTCTCACCATTGATTGGAGGTTTTATGATTTTATCATCAATTTTGAGTCAAAATAGCAATGTGAGAAAATGCACAACTATTACAATTTATTTTTTGATAATGAATATTAAGAATTTTGTATTTTCTGAATTTTCAGGAAACTGTGACCAAGCTCCAGGCGCTAATGAACGCCCTTCTGAAAGGGCACACATTCAATAAACTACGATGCCTTGGCAGGCGCCCATTCATTTTGATCGGAAAATAGAAAGAACAAGAAAAAGATTGAGCGACAGTTCGAAGTGTCGCCCATTGAAGAAACTGCAACCACTCACAAGGGCGCTAAATCCTGATGTACGGAAAAGACAAAGTGTTGGGAAAAATATTAAAATAAAGAAATGAAGAATTTGCACCCGAGTGAAGAGTCACTCATTAAGGAATAAATGACACTGTGGAGGTTGCCATTTTTAGTCTAAACCAGAAACGGAACCCGATCACGGTTATCTTCTACTTTTTGAGCTTATCTCCTCTTGTTTGAGAAAATGAGGACTCTAAACATGGTAAGAGACCTACTTTGATCAATCCTTGATGCTGATAAGGTGGATTCAAGCTAAAAATGGAGAGATTTTCATGGGTTTTCTCTGAACCCTATATAAACTGTCGAAGAGCAGATCGATGGAGGAGTTAGCCCTTTCGTCTAGCCTAATTTTCATGCTCTTTTAGTCGTCTTTGTAAGTTGCGTTCTTCTACAAAGTTCTTCGTTTTTAAGTTTTCTACAATTCCTTCGTCTTCATCTTCTTCTAATTCTCTCCCATTTTTAAACTATTCTTAGTTTTTCAAAGCTTTGTCTCTGCATTTTTACTGTTCACCCATTTTCACACAACTCTGTTCTTCCTCCGTTTTCTTCTTCTTCTTCTCTTATTTTCATCATAGTCCCTTCATAAAAGTTTTTTATCTTTCCTAGATATAGATTTTCTTATTCTTCTTTTTCCTCCACTTCGTAATCATTTTTAAGTTATTAATTATTTTTCAATGTTCAGTTTTTTTAGCCGATTATTGTTCATCCGCATAGATAGACCCCTGTTCTTATTCATTTTTCACAATTTTCCCTTCGTTTTCTCCCTCTGTGTTCTTCAGAAATCTTCTTCGTCTTTTTCAGATCTACAACTTTCCTTTCTTCCACTTCTTCTAATTCCTTCTAGATTTAAATTTATTCTTATTTTAATCACCGTCTATTTTCATCTTATTTTTACTATGTTTTCACCTTTTCCATCATATTTCTTCTTCTTCTATCTATCTCTTTCTCCACTAGTTTCTTCACACATCCCTTTGGCGGATCTTCTTCCTTCGATGCTCTAAAGGCGGCGTCTACTTCCATAGCGGGGTGAAATTCTAAGACTCGGCACGGCGGAGACGGCGACGCTCTTCATCATCTTGGCTCTTCTTTCCCTTGTCCTTTCTCTTTTATTTGCAAATTTTATTTTCATTTTTTTATAGAGTTGTACTTGTCACCTTTCATAATAATAAAATTTAGATTTTAGAAAATTATGTTCTCTCTCCATCTTCCAAATTTCTCTTCTTTTACCCTCTCATATTCTTTACTTAGTTTATTTTCATGCAATTTATTTTCATTAGTTTAATCTCACTCAAAATTCAGATCTTCTCAAATATAAGAATTTTCCATCACATGCTTAATCAAAAATATTTCTTCTCCGTGGGATCGACCCGTTCTTACCACTTTACTCTAATTTCAATCTTTTGTGTGGCACGGCTTTCAATGACGGGTTTTGTGCGCATCACCTGTCCACGTGGACGGGTCGTGAGACGACTGTCAGTGGCTTCTCACCTTTTCTTTAGGTATGCATTTTTTTGTTTTTTTGTGCTTCATTATTTTTGTTATTATGTGCTATTTAAATGCTTATCATGAATGTTTACGAATGCTAATGATGATTGTGGATGCAGGTGTGGAGTCACCTCTACATGCCTATGGACCGAGCTAGCCCCTGACCTGGAGATGCGGATGCCTACCGACTGGCGCGACGGTGGCTGCCATGCTTGACAGGGGCGTCTCATGCCTATGAGCTGAGGGTACTCAGGCAGGAGTTCCGCGACTACCCCGCTTCACTGGTATGTGTGTGAATATGATGCAATTATGCCTTTATTTTCCTACTTTATGAAGATAATGATATCATGCATGTGGTGTGGAGACTGTACCAGGGGATGACCGACGAGGGTAAGCCTTGGGTCGTAGCGGGCCAACCTCATTTTGGGCGTGAGATCTGGGTTCACTACCTGAACGAGATCGAGCCGTTACGGCTAAGGCTGGCGATGTTGACGCTCGGCCTGCACCAGGAGTGGGTCGAGGTTGCCGAGCCACGTAGGATCGGCAGAAGACCCGAGGACGTACCGTTGCGACCGACTGGCAACTTCGGTTCCCAGAGCAGTTTGCGGACTGGCAGAGAGGCGGGACCCCAGTCGTCTCCCATACGCCAGAGAGTTCGGCATATTCGTAGCGCTATTGGGAGACGTACGCTGGCCATCCCCAGATGAGGGTAGTGGGGGTACATGTGAATGCATGTTTTCTAATATTAAAACTATATGCTTATTAAGATATGCAACTAATATCTGACAAATGCAGGACGCGCAGGATGCAGTGATGGTGTACATGCAGGTCCATCTCCACAGTGTGGAGGCCCAGCTCGCAGCTATGCGGGCGGACTTAGAGGCCTTGGTGAGTGTATGCTATCTATATGCAATTAATCATTCCTGAATTATTGATGTTTGGTGACTGACAATCTCAATAAATGTAGCGTGCCCAACAGGGAGCAGCTGCTGGAGGGACAGGAGGCGCCTCTTCGAGCACGAGGGATCAGAGCGCGAAGGTTGCTTCTTTGCAGGAGCAACTCGCAAGAGCGATAGCACGTACTGAGGCGGCGGAGCGAGACCTAGCTGAGTGGGTAATCATTTATAGATCATGCGTATGTTTCAATAATATTATGCTTATGAATACGCTGAATGATGCAGGCTACAGAGTTGCAGAATGCGCTTACTCGAGCCGCTCTAGTTGAGACAGAGCTCGCAATCTGTGACTAGCGGGTCATGGAGCTGGAGGAGGAGAGGAGGCGCTGGGGGGAGAGGTACTTTCTCGAGAGGTGGTGGAGTTATAGATCCTCCTCGAGGTGGAGAGGAAGGAGCGCGCCCGAGAGAGAGAGAGAGAGAGAGAGAGAGAGAGAGAGAGAGAGAGAGAGAGAGAGAGGAGTGGGCAATGGAGCGAGCACAGCGAGATGGAGATCTAGCAGGGATGAGGATCTGGCTCGGGGCCCTCGAAGAGCACGTGCGAGCTGTCGAGGAGCGCTATTGGAGAGGCCGGGAGCGAGCACAGCGAGAGGGGCGACCCAGCGTCTACTCCATCTCGAGTTATCTGGTGGGTTCCTCTACACAGCAGAGGAACGAGGCGAGCGAGCGCGTGCGAGCCGGGAGGTCAGCTGCTACCTAGGGGTCGATGGGACCTCCACCGGCTCCAGCTCGGGATAGGGATGAGAGAGGAGAGGTAGAGAGCAGGAGAGAGGAGGGTGGTGGTGAGAGTTAGAGAGAGATTGTTATACACCGCCTCCTAGACATCTTGTACACACATATATATGAGCATGTTTATAGAAATGAAAAGCATGTTTGTTACCCGAGTTTGTCCTTTTGTGCACTTGTATACTTGTGGCATCTGCTTCTTTCTTTCCTTGCATTCCACACTTAAGCAAACAGATTAGTTAATCTGTCCGGCTTGGCCCCTTGCTCGATGCAAACTGGAATTGAAAGATGCCCATACAAGATGCAAGCAAGCAAATGATAATGGGGAGTGGAACAAGCAGGGACATTCTGTGGGAATTGGCGACCAGACAGGTGGCACCAATTATTATATTTCCATTTTTTTATTTTTTTTGAAATTGGCAACCAGACAGGTGCCTTTATTTAATAATATGGCGCCCTTTGGTTGGGTGCCAATTGAAAATAGTTTTTTTTGTTTTAAAATTAAAATTGGTGACCGGACATGTGCCTTTATTTAATAATATGGCGCCCTTTGGTTGGGAACTAATTGAAAATAGCTTTTTTTGTTTTTTTTTGGAATTGAAATTGGAATTGGCGACCATACAGGTGCCTTTATTTAATAATATGGCGCCCTCTGGTTGGGCGCTAATTTAAAATGGTTTTTTTTTGAAATTAAAATTGGCGACCAGACATGTGCCTTTATTTAAGAAACTGGCACCCTCTGGTTGGGTGTTAATTGAAAATAGTTTTTTTCTTTTTTTGTTCTCTTTTTCTTGAAATGACTTAGCATGGTACATAGGTCCTAAAGCCTTACACATTCACCATCTTAAATTCATTAACCATTTTTAAATAAGTTTAAAAAGGGTTAACATGCTTGAAGTTTGTGCTTTCACTCATAGCCTCGTGCGGCCCATCCTTCTAAGTCCGTCTTTGCCATCTTTCAAGCTTATGACATACTACGGAGAGGGAATGAAAGAAGATGTTGGGGAAGTTCACGAGGGGTTCCGAAAGATCAGGCAGTTTCCCTCCCCTACCCTATTGCCTGTTGGGGTTCGGTCTTTGGCTTAGGAAAATTTTGATGCCATTTGCCCTTTCAAGATGCACGCTTATGACTAGGGTTTTTCCTGCAGGGACTTTGCCCTCTTGACATACTTTTCTTTGATTTGATTTGATTTTTCACTTTTCTTTTTAAAATAATAACGTAATTGTACTTGGGCTTTTGTGGCATATTGTTCCCTTTTGGGCCTTGACTTCCACCTACTAGGGCGGCGGGTAGGTTTGGTGGTCTAACCTAGAGTCTGACTTCCCCCCTCGTGAATCGAAGAGAAAAGAATGGGTAAAGTCTTTACACTCTTAGTTTGGCTTTGACTTTCCTCTGATTCTGCACCGCTTGAGTTTAAGAGCTAAGTGTGTTGTGTGTATATTGACCCAGAGTTAAATTATTAAGACAGAAGAATGAATTAGAGATTTTGATTTTTCAAGCTTCGCGGCCCACGTACCATTCCAGCCTCCTCCTTTTTTATTGTTTTGGTTGTTTTTTCTTCTTTTTTTGTTCTCTTTTTTTGAGACTTAGGGGTAGTATTTCTTAAGATACAGTCCATTCCATGGATGAGCCAAATCTTCCCCTTCAGCATTAGTCAGTTTATAAGCATTACCAAGATAAACCTCTTTTATTACATAAGGCCTTTCCTAGTTTGGTTGAAGTTTGGAGCGGGGTCTACCAGGTTTTACAAAGATTCATTTAATTACCATCTCATCAACTTTGAATTTTCTCTCGATTACTTTCTTTTGATAGAAACGTGAGAGCCTATTTTAATAAACTCTTGCATGTTCGGCGGTGGCCAGACACCTTTCATTTAAAAGTTCCAATTGTACAAGGAGAGATTCACGGCGCTCGTCAATAGAGAGCTCCTTGTCTAATTGTACCCTAATGAAAGGTATAAGAATCTCATAGGGAACTACTGCCTCTATTCCATAAGTAAGGGTGAATGGGGTTTGCCTAGTAGGTGTACGAATGGAAGTACGGTAGGCGCATATAGCTTCTACAAACTTCTCTGGCCAATCCTCAAATTTGTTAACTTCACACGTTTTCTTGATGATTTTAATCAAAGTTTTATTTGTTGCCTCTACTTAGCCATTGCCCTGTGGATAATAAGGAGATGAATGATACAATATAATGTTATACCTGTTGCAGAGGTCCTGAAGCTCTTGAGAGATGAATTGTGGTCCATTGTCGGTAACGATGGTACTTGGTATGCCGAAACTGGCGATGATGTTCTTCATTATGAATTTGCACACTATTGACACTTTAATTTCCGCATAAGCTTCCGCTTTCGCCCACTTGGTGAAGTACTCCATGGCCATGAGTATAAATGACTTTAGTTTTGTGAGGAGGTTTGAGTCACCAAGAGGTCCAATAATATCGAAAGCCCACAAGGAGAAAGGCCATGGGGAGGACATAGGATGGAGTGAAGAAGCAGGAGAATGAACTTTGTCGGCGTGCAGTTGGCACTTAACACACCTTCGATCATAGATAGAACTATCCTCTTCTAGAGTGGGCCAATAGAACCCAAGCCTAAGGATCTTCTTAGATAGCATCTGGCTATTGACATGACCCCCACAGACTCCTAAATGTGCCTCTTCCATGACCTCCATGATTCATCATCATCGAGGCATCTAAGAAGAACACCGGTGAGACCCCTTCTATAGAGCACGCCTTCTACCAGAGTGTATCTTTGGGTGACTCTCCTGATTGCCTTCTTTTCTTCCTCCGTTGCCTCTTCAGGGTACGACTGATCTTGACAATATTTGGCAATCTTGTAATACTGTGGCTTTTCCTCATCATCCAATTCTTCTTCTAAGTCTAATAGCATGATCTCCTTATTCTCAATGATTTCCCCTTCCTTAACCTTATTAAGCAACTCCTCCTTAACCTTAAGGAAAGCTAGATCCTTAATAGCAGGAGTGAGATGCTTCTGAATGATAACAGAATGAAAGTCCTGCTCGGGGAGAAAAATCAGGGAGGAGGCAAGTGAAGCAAGGGCGTCAGCTAAGATGTTCTGGCTGCGAGGAACATGGACAAAGATCAGATTAGTAAAGAGCTTGGCATAAGCAGAAGCAAGTTCCTGGTAGGGTTTGAGCTTGGGATCGAGTGTATGACATTTGTTGAGCACTTGGCAAAGAATAAGCTGACTGTCACTAATGATTCGCAACTGGGTGACACAAATTGGTGAGCGGCCTCAAGTCCGACCAGAAGAGCCTCATACTCAGTTATATTATTTGTAACAGGAAAGGCGAGTTGAGAGGCAAGTGGAATAGGGATACCCGCAGGTGTTAAAATAACTATGCTGATCCCCATACCATGAGAATTCAGAGCTCCATCAAAATGTAATGTCCATATCAAATTGGGCTGATTGACGGACATTAGTTCTTCATCTGGAAACTCCGAGCAAACATGATCAAATCGGGGAAGAGGGTGATGAGAAAGATGTTCTACTATGGCATAGCCTTTAATCGCTTTTTGCTGAATGTAGATGATATCAAATTGAGAAAGGAAGCTCTGCCATCATGCTAATCAATTAGTAAGAACATATTTTTCAAGGAGAAATTTAATGGGATTCATGCGAGCAATGAGATGAACCTCGTGAGATAAGAAGTAATGCTTTAATTTCTGAACTATCCATACTAAAGCCGCACAGGTCTTCTCTATAGCCGTGTACTTCTGCTCATAGGGGTTGAGGAGCTTAGACAAGTAGTACTGTCACGCCCCGAGCGCGGAAGATACCCGGAGACGCGTGAGGAGTTTATATCGATCATGTCAATCAGAGTATTAGTGTATTCGACACCAAATCAGAGATACGCAAGAGTAAAGATAACCCAATCCTTTTATTCCTTCACAAAAGTATTTCTATTACAATCCCTTGAAAATACTAAACTTAATAAAAAGAAAAGTATAAAATTGACTCAAGAAAATATAGAAAAGACAAGACTAGTTGACGCTTTGAGAAGCTCTAATCTCTTTCACTATTGACCTTCCCTGTTCGATTGAGTCTCGTTGTCGGACTTACCTGAAAAGTAGGGAAACACTGAGTGAGCGAACGCTCAGTAGGAAATTATATCTCAAGAACTAGCAATGGGTTTAAGTAATTAAAATTTTTCACATGTAAATGCAATATGCATGTAGAAATAACTGAGCAAGTGAAATAAAACTAACAATAGAATAACACGTCGTGCAAAACTTCCAAGCGAGTCTTAAACAAGAAATATTCATGAGAGACTTTATAGATTATTGGCTATTTCACGCAAGTACTTTGCCCGTGTCGGGCCACGCTAGTAAAGTCACGCAAGTGGAGTCACGCACAGAAGAAAGAGAGAGTGTGGAATGTCAAAGATCAAAAGAGAAAGTACTTCGGTGCAATGCTAGACACCGTAATCATTACAACTCCCATGGACACTAGTACTTTTGGGTGCTCCTCCCAGGACCAGATCGGGCCCTTATATGCACAGCATTAAAGATAGATCTAGACATCCACTTTATAGTATAGCCAATATGGAATTTCAGGAAAAGCTTGTGGATATTCAAGATAGAGTAGAGTTCAAAATTGAACTTGATGTATAAGGACGATAATAACGATATAAATACGAGCATCGATAAAACTGGGTGGAGTTGGTTCCCTAATTGGGTACCATGACAATTAAGTGTCCATATATAGATGTTCATGTCATTTGATATAGAATTGAGGTCCACAAGAACATCATAATAATGGCATGATTTCCACATCATATTAAGAATATTCTCATGATATCCACATAGCATATCATGAGGGCCGGTATACCATGTTTCTATAGAGTGACATGGCAAAATAGTGTAAAGGGTTTTTATGGTATAACCTGCTTAGTCGGCCTTGAGGGAATCCAAGGCTACGAGGAGACTTACAGAGGTCCCAATGACTAACTTGCCAGTCCAAAGGAACGGAATGTCCAATGGAGGGCTTGTATGTCACCGAGAGTTGAGGGGTAATCGATAAAACATCGTAGAACATGGGACTATATTCACGGAATGGAAATATAGTGTCGATATATACATATATATATTTATATAAAACCCTCGGTTCACAGAAAAACAGTGGAAAAATAATTTATACAGGAAATTAGCGACTTAACCTAAGTCACTATTTAATGAATTAACGCCCTTCACTGGGTCGTTTATTTTCAGTTTGACGACTTCAGGAGCAGTCGTCCATTATAATTTTCTATTTTCTGATATTTTCTTAATTCTGTATTTTTGATAAAATGCGCCTTATCCAGGGGCGTCACTTTCAGAAAAGACGACCTACTGGAGGTCGTTATTTCTCTTTGGTTTCCAGGAATATGAACAGTAAAGGTTTTCATGATAAATAATTTGCAGGAACCACATATATGAACTGGACAAGAAAAATAGAAGGATTCAAGGTATATGATCATGCATTGGATTTAACTACAGGTTTCATAGATATTAAATTTCAAACGTGCGTATTTATCAATTTCTTAAAATTGATGACTCTTAGTTCGGGCGTCAGTTCATGAATTAGCACCCTGACTTGGGTCGCCTCTTGCCAGAACTTCACAAAAAACCTCTAAAACGCAGTAAAACTATATGCATGAATTACAGATGATATTATCATAAATTTTTATGCTAGTTTGGGCTACAATTCTTGAGAAAACCTACCTGATGATGATCTGGGTGAAAATACGTGAAGAAACTGAAGAGATTACGACACTCTGTTCAAAACAGAAGAAGAGGATGTTGATGAAGAGCCCACGTTCTTCAACTAGACAAGAGAGTTACTACTTGCTGCAGGCAACCTATAGAAGAAGAAGATGAAGAACATTAATATTCTCCATATCCATAACCGAAGGTAGAGGAAGAAGAATAACCTGTTCTTCACGTACAGCAGCAGCAGAACGGTTCACCAAAAATAGCGAACATGTTCGATTAGAAAGGTATTTATAGGATTTTTGGAATCCCAATGGGGTTAGAATTCGATTGGAAGATATATTTCCTGGATAGAGTCCTTCCATATTCAACCAAACACGTACCAATCCTACAACTTACCCTGGATAGTCTCCTGGTTCGAATGGAACACAAATGTAATTAACGCCTTAGGTTAGGACGTGCATTTTAATTGACGTCTTGACCTGTACCGTTTCTTTTGTAATTCGCACCCAAGAAGAGGGTATTTCTTTCTCTTTCCTTTTATTCGTTTTGGACGTTTTGAAATTTGACGACCTTTGGTATAGGCGTCACTTTTTGAATTAACGCCTCAGGTGAAGGCGTTTCTTATTTAAATCGCACCTTGTTGAGAGGCGTTATTTACATTTGACTTATTATTTATTCATTTTGGTTCTTATCATTTACTTACTTAATTTTTCTTGAAATCTTCCTTTTATTTTACCAGGGTTGCTACACCCTCCCCCACTTAAAAGAATTTGGTCCCCAAATTCCATCACATATAAACGTGGAGAGTGTAGAATACATACCTTTTTAGATTAAGTCTGGGAATCGTTTCCTCATAGACTCCTCGGTCTCCCATGTGGCTTCGTGTTCTGAACATTTACTCCATTGCACCTTAACCATGGGAATAATTTTGTTCCTTAATGTTCGTACCTCGCGATCGAGGATCTTCATAGGCTTTTGCTCATACGTAAGGTCATTCTGAATCACCAGGTCTCCATGATCAATGATATGTGACGGATCATGCACATATTTCTTCAACATTTATATGTGGAATACATTATGAACTTCATACAATTGCGGAGGTAAAGCGACGCGGTAAGCAACCTCGCCAACTCTTTCTAGTATCTCAAAAGGTCCGATAAACCTTGGTGTAAGCTTGCCCTTAACACCAAATCTCCTTATTCCACGTCCAGGTGATATCTTGAGAAATACGTGATCTCCCACTTGGAATTCGAGATCTCTTCTTCGTGTATCAGCATAAGCCTTCTGTCTAGACTGAGCAACTTGAAGTCTTTCTCTAATCAACTGAATCTTTTCAGTGGTATCCCTTACCATGTCTGGACTTAATAGTTATTTTTCGCCAACTTCGTCCCAGCACAAAGGCGATCGGCAACTCCTTCCGTATAAAGCTTCGAAAGGTGCCATTTGTATACTTACCTGGTAGCTGTTATTATATGCAAATTCAACCAAAGGCAAGTGATCATGCCAGCTTCCACCAAAATCAATCATGCAAGCTCTGAGCATATCTTCAACCACCTGATTAGTTCTCTCGGTCTGACCATCCATTTGAGGATGAAAAGCTGTACTAAAGTTAAGTCTCGTCCCCAGAAAATGTTGTCAACCCTTCCAAAAGTGAGAAGTAAAATGGGGGTCTCTATCAGACACGATTGAGACAGGTACTCCATGTAACCTGACTATCTCTTTAAGGTATAAAACAGCAAGAACATCAACTGACCATCGACTCTTGATTGGCAAGAAGTGTGCCGATTTGGTCAATCGGTCGATGATAACCCATATCCCGTCATATCCTCCCTTTGATTTGGACAGACCCATAATGAAGTCCATACCGATATCCTCCCACTTTCACTTGGGAATATCTAGAGGATGTAGCTTACCGACAGGCTTTTGGTGTTCTACCTTGACTTGTTCACATGTGAGACAGCGAGACACAAAATCCGTTATTTCTCTTTTCATACTGGGTAACCAAAAGGTCCTTTTCAAATCTTGGTACATCTTAGTTGATCCTGGATGAATCGTGTACCTCGATCTATGAGCTTCATCTAAGATTTTCTTCTTTAGCTCTGGGCAATTCGGTATACATGTTTTATTTCCGAACATCAATCTTCCATATGGTGCTAATTTGAAATCAGGTTGTTCTTCCATTTTGCCCTTGATTTCCACTAGTACGGGGTCACTACCTTGAAGTCCTTGTATTTCGGATAGCAAGTCTGGCTGTATGCTCATATGGGATAAGGTGACACACCAACTGTCCTTGTCCATGCTTATATTAAGTTTAGAGAATTGTTCTAGCAACTTCCATTCCTGAACCATTCAATTGGCTAATAGTGCTCTTGGCTTTCGACTGAGGGCATCGGCTACAGGGTTACCCTTTCCAGGATGATATTGTATAGTGAAGTCGAAGTCCTTAAGATATTCTAGCCAACGTCTTTGCCTCATATTCAATTCCTTCTGAGAGAAGAGATACTTAAGACTTTTATGGTCAGAGTATACAATAAACTACACTCCGTACAGATAATGTCTCCATATCTTCAGTGCAAATACTACCGCAGCCAATTCTAAATCATGAACTGGGTAGTTCTCCTCGTGCTTCTTCAATTGGCAAGAAGAGTAGGCTATAACCTTCCCTTGTTGCATTAAAATACATCCGAGGCCAATGCCAGATGTATCGGTGTATATTTCGAATCTCTCGCCTTCAATTGGTAAAGCTAAAATCGGGGCAGTAGTTAGATGATCTTTGAGAGCTTGAAAGCTTCTTTCACATTCCTCACTCCATTCATAACGTATCTCCTTGCGAGTTAGCCTAGTCAGTGGTACGGCTATCTTGGAGAAATCCTTGATGAATCGCCGATAGTAGCCCGCAAGACCCAAGAAACTACGGATCTCGCTAGCATTGGTCGGTCTTTCCCAATTCCTTACAGCTTCAACCTTTGATGGATCTACGGATAAACCGTCTTTTGATATAACATGCCCCAAGAAAGCTACTTCTCCTAACCAAAATTCACATTTGCTGAGCTTTGCATATAACTGATTCATCCTCAATATTTGTAATGCTATTCTCAAATGCTCCTCGTGCTCTTCCTTGGTCTTTGAATAGATCAGTATATCATCAATGAAAACCACTATGAATTGATCTAGATGAGGCCTGAATATACTATTCATCAACTGCATAAAGGCAGTAGGGGCATTTGTTAGTCCAAAAGGCATAACAACAAATTCATAGTGCCCATACCTGCTTCTGAACGCGGTCTTATAAATGTCCTCATCTTTGATCCTTAGTTGGTGATATCCCGACCTGAGATCAATCTTTGAAAAATACATGGATCCAGATATTTGATCAAATAACTCATCGATTCTCGGCAGTGGATACTTGTTCTTGATAGTGAGATGATTCAACTGTCGATAGTCGATGCATAACCTCATGGATCCATCTTTCTTCTTTACAAATAGCACAGGTGCTCCCCACGGGGAAGTGCTTGGTCTAATAAATCCCTTCTTGAGAAGTTCCATCAATTGCTCCTTCAGCTCCTTGAGTTCGGCAGGGGACATCCTATATGGTGCCTTAGAAACTGGTCCAGCACCAGGGACCAAGTCGATGGTGAAGGCCACTTCTCTTTGTGGGGGTAATCCAGGCAAATCTTCCGGAAATACGTCCAGAAATTCTTGCACAACTGGGATGTATTCTAGCTTAGTCTCCTTAGTCTCCTTAATGGTGACAAATGCAAGGAAAGATACACATCCTTTCCTTATTAGCTTGCTAGCTCGGAGAGCCGAAATAAGAGGTGACTTGCTCCGACTCTTAGGGCTAGAATAGACTAGTTCTGGAAAGTCCTTGAAAGTAACTTTGCTGTTACGGCAATCCATAGTTGCCTGATACCTAGATAACCAGTCTGCTCCCAATATGACATCATATTCCTTTAGGTCTAAACATATGAGGTTGATAGGAAGATTTCTTCCTTTTACCAAGACTTCACAGTTTTGATAATGGTGAGTAATATCGGTTTCGTTTCCGATAGGAGTAGATAAAAATATTTTCATCCATTCCGATTCCATAGGTAGTGGGTCAGCAAACTTCTTGGAAATAAAAGAATGTGATGCACCCGTATCAAATAAGACATGTGCAGACTTGGAACAAACTTTCAGTGTACCTTCTACTAGTCCGCCTTCGTCTTGTTCCACCTCCTTAATAGCTTGGAGACGAGCATTCTTTGTCACTGGGTGCTTTCCGTCACCGGCTTGATCATTGAGTAGGGGACAGTCGGGAATCCGATGATCACGGCTCCCACAACGGAGACACGCTCCAAGTTTCCTCCAACATTCTTCGGCCTTGTGCCCGGCCTTATCACAGTGCTTACATACCACCGTAGAAGGTGTAGTGGTGATGGAGAAAGGTTTGGTCTTCTTGAACTTTTGCTCCTGGGAGGGAGTACCTCCATTACTTGGCCTCTTCTTGAAATTGGGTTTGAAGGTGCCGGAGGTAGTAACATTCTCCTTCTTGTCTTTCCCACGGATCCTATCAGATAGTTCCGTGGCATCTTCTAGTAATTGGGCTCGTCGAACCATCTCCGAATAAACTTGTATGTCCATCGGTGCCAGTTGTGTGATATATTGGGGCCTGAGCCCATTAAGGAATCTTCGAGCTTTCATCTTCTCAGTACTAACTAAGTGTTTAGCGTACCGAGACAGCCTTGAGAACTGCGCTTCATATTCAGCCACCGACAAAGATCGTTGCTTAAGTGCAGCGAATTCAGCGGCTTTCTTCTCTTGAACTCGATCTGAGAAATATTTATTGTTGAAATGTTCAACAAACTCCTCCCAAGTAACTTGTCCTTGATATAATGTGGCTTCTACCGACTCCCACCAGCATCGGGCGTCTCTTTCTAGTTAAAATGTAGCTAACAGGACCTTCTCTTGGTCCGAACATTGCATGACTCTAAAAACACGTTCCGTCTCTCGGATCCAGTGCTCGGCATCATCTGGATCAGTGGATCCCATGAACTTAGGAGGGTTCATGTTCTAGAAGCTTTGGTGGAGGTTTCCTGCTCCACGATGTGCACCTCCTTGTGCCACTTGTAGAAGTGCCTGGGTCATGCCTTGAAGAGTGCGTTGCATGTTGCGCCATTGAGCACGTTGGGCAGCCATTGTCTTATAATTACAATAGCTATATTAGTATGTGATTGCATTAAAAGGCTTTTCATTCTAGGTTGACTTTAACCCTTGGTTCTACCCAATCTCACGGGTTAGAGGTTCAGACTTATCCTAGGACTTGGGTTTCCTAGGAATTGAATACCCTAGGCTCTGATACCACAAAAACTGTCACGCCCCAAGCGCGGAAGATACCCGGAGACGCGTGAGGAGTTTATATCGATCATGTCAATCAGAGTATTAGTGTATTCGACACCAAATCAGAGATGCGCAAGAGTAAAGATAACCCAATCCTTTTATTCCTTCACAAAAGTATTTCTATTACAATCCCTTGAAAATGCTAAACTTAATAAAAAGAAAAGTACAAAATTGACTCAAGAAAATATAGAAAAGACAAGACTAGTTGACGCTTTGAGAAGCTCTAATCTCTTTCACTCTTGACCTTCCCTGTCCGATTGAGTCTCGTCGTCGGACTTACCTGAAAAGTAGGGAAACACTGAGTGAGCGAACGCTCAGTATGAAATTATATCTCAAGAACTAACAATTGATTTAAGTAATTACAATTTTTCACATGTAAATGCAGTATGCATGTAGAAATAACTGAGCTAGTGAAATAAAACTAACAATAGAATAACACGTCGTGCAAAACTTCCAAGCGAGTCTTAAACAAGAAATATTCATGAGAGACTTTATAGATTATTGGCTATTTCATGCAAGTACTTTGCCCATGTCGGGCCACGCTAGTAAAGTCACGCAAGTCGAGTCACACACGCAAGAAAGAGAGAGTGTGGAATGTCAAAGATCAAAAGAGAAAGTACTTCGGTGCAATGCTAGACACCGTGATCATTACAACTCCCATGGGCACTAGTACTTTTGGGTGCTCCTCCCAGGACCAGATCGGGCCCTTATATGCACAGCATTAAAGATAGATCTAGACATCCACTTTATAGTATAGCCAATATGTAATTTCAAGAAAAGCTTGTGGATATTCAAGATAGAGTAGAGTTCAAAATTGAACTTGATGTATAAGGACGATAATAACGATATAAACACGAGCATCGATAAAACTGGGTGGAGTTGGTTCCCTAATTGGGTACCATGACAATTAAGTGTCCATATATAGATGTTCATGTTATTTGATATAGAATTGAGGTCCACAAGAACATCATAATAATGGCATGATTTCCACATCCTATTAAGAATATTCTCATGATATCCACATAGCATATCATGAGGGCCGGTATACCATATTTCTATAGAGTGACATGGCAAAATAGTGTAAAGGGTTTTTATGGTACAACCCGCTTTGTCGGCCTTGGGGGAATCCAAGGCTACGAGGAGACTTACGGAGGTCCCAATGACTAACTTGCCAGTCCAAAGGAACGGAATGTCCAATGGAGGGCTTGTATGTCACCGAGAGTTGAGGGGTAATCGATAAAACATCGTAGAACATGGGACTATATTCACGGAATGGAAATATAGTGCCGATATATACATATATATATATTTATATAAAACCCTCGGTTCACAGAAAAATAGTGGAAAAATAATTTATACAGGAAATTAGCGACTTAACCTAAGTCACTATTTAATGAATTAACGCCCTTCACTGGGTCGTTTATTTTCAGTTTGACAACTTCAGGAGCAGTCGTCCATTATAATTTTCTATTTTCTGATATTTTCTTAATTCTGTATTTTTGATAAAACGCGCCTTATCCAGGGGCGTCACTTTCAGAAAAGACGACCTACTGGAGGTCGTTAATTCTCTTTGGTTTCCAGGAATATGAACAATAAAGGTTTTCATGATAAATAATTTGCAGGAACCACATATATGAACTGGACAAGAAAAATAGAAGGATTCAAGGTATATGATCATGCATTAGATTTAACTACAAGTTTCATAGATATAAATTTTCAAACGTGCGTATTTATCAATTTCTTAAAATTGACGACTCTTAGTTCGGGCGTCAATTCATGAATTAGCGCCCTGACTTGGGTCGCCTCTTGCCAGAACTTCGCAGAAAACCTCTAAAACGTAGTAAAACTATATGCATGAATTACAGATGATATTATCATAAATTTTTATGCTAGTTTGGGCTACAATTTCTGAGAAAACCTACATGATGATGATCTGGGTGAAAATACGTGAAGAAACTGAAGAGAGTACGACACTCTGTTCAAAACAGAAGAAGAGGATGTTGATGAAGAGCCCACGTTCTTCAACTAGACAAGAGAGTTACTACTTGCTGCATGCAACCTACAGAAGAAGAAGATGAAGAACATTAATATTCTCCATATCCATAACCGAAGGTAGAGGAAGAAGAATAACCTGTTCTTCACGTACAGCAGCAGCAGAACGGTTCGCCAAAAATAGCGAACATGTTCGATTAGAAAGGTATTTATAGGATTTTTGGAATTCCAATGGAGTTAGAATTCAATTGGAAGATATATTTCCTGGATAGAGTCCTTCCATATTCAACCAAACACGTACCAATCCTACAACTTACCCTGGATAGTCTTCTGGTTCGAATGGAACACAAATGCAATTAACGCCTTAGGTTAGGGCGTGCATTTTAATTGACGTCTTAATCTGTACCGTTTCTTTTGTAATTCACGCCCAAGAAGAGGGCATTTCTTTCTCTTTCCTTTTATTCGTTTTGGACGTTTTGAAATTTGACGACCTTTGGTATAGGCGTCACTTTTTGAATTAACGCCTCAGGTGAAGGCATTTCTTATTTAAATCACGCCTTGTTGAGAGGCGTTATTTACATTTGACTTATTATTTATTCATTTTGGTTCTTATCATTTACTTACTTAATTTTTCTTGAAATCTTCCTTTTATTTTACCAGGGTTGCTACAAGTAGGCTACCCTCTCCCAACCTTCTTCATTAACTTGCGCAAGGACAGCACCTACTGAGTCGTCCATGATAGAAATATAAAGAACGAGCAGTTTACCTGGACCTGGTGGCCTCAAGACAGAAGGAATGGACAGATAGTCCTTCAATCCATCAAAAGCCACCTGACACTTGTCATCCCAATTAAACTTAACTCTCAACTTAGAAAGCTCGTAGAACGGCCTACACCTTTGCGAGTGATGGGAGATAAATCAGCGTATAAATTGCAACCTCCTGATTAGTCCTCAGACTTCTTTCAAATTCTTGGGAGGAGGCATATCTCTTATCGCTTGCGCCTTGTTCGGATCAATCTCAATACCCCTCTTGCTGACGATGAACCCAAGCAACTTACCGGACGACACACCGAATACACACTTCTTAGGGTTCATTTTCAATTGATATTCATGGGCTCTTTGCAAAACCTTGGCCAGAACCCCAGGATGCTCGATCCTTGTCCTTGATTTCACTACCAAGTCATCAACATACACCTCGATATAAATATGGATCACATCATGAAAAATAGCCATCATGGCCCTTTGGTAAGTGACTCCGGTGTTCTTATGTTCAAACAACATGACCACATAGCAATACGTACCCCAAGGTGTAGTGAATGAAGTCTTCTCTTGGTCTTCTTCAGCTAGGCGAATCTGATTATATCCGGAGAAGCCATCCCGAAAAGAGAGGGTCTCGAACCCTTCCGTGTTATCAATCAAAACGTCTATTTGAGGGAGGGGGAAATCATCTTTAGGACACGCGCGGTTAAGGTCCCGAAAGTCTATGCAAATTCTGACTCTTCCGTCCTTCTTCATAATTGGGACAATGTTAGCCACCCAATTGGGGTAGAGGATGACTCTTATCGACCCCTTCCTTCATTTTTAATGCCATATGAGGGTGGAAACGTCTTAACCACTGCTTAATTGGGACAGACCTTGGCTTAAGTGTTAACCGATGTTCATCAAGCACGGGGTCCAGACCCGACATATCCTCATAACTCCACGCAAATGTGTCCTTGTATTCCTAGAGAACCTGAATAAGTGCCTCTTTTTCAGATGGAGGTAAATTCTTGCTTATGAGAACTATCCTAGGGTTTTCCTCAGTCCCCAAGTTGATTTCTTTGGTTGGCTCTTCTACTGAGGCTGACGGTTCATCGAATCACCTCATACCACTAGCAAAAACGTCAGTCTCATCCTCATATTCATCGTACTCTTCATCCCCCTCTTCGATAAGGTCTTCATCATTCATAATCTCATAAACACCAAACCCCTCGTTTAAAGCAAAAGCTTTCTCACATTCTAAATCCGGCAGAAGGATCGGATCCTCTACAAATTGGGGAATTGCTAGATAGGCTTGACACCTCCTGGCTAAATCTAACAAGAACCTATAGGGAATCTGCTTACCCTTAGCTTTCTTAGTAGCAACTATCCCAAGACTCTTAGAAGAACTAGAAGAACAACTAGCCTGATCACTAAAGCCTAAAGAAGAAGAGGAAGAAGAAGTGGGTATAGGAGAAGGAGGTACAGAAGAAGCCTCCTTGTTAGAGGAGTAAAAGAAGTCCGCTAATGCACCTTGAATGAGCGGCCCTTGGGTCGGGGCACACTCATGAACAAGATAGGAGGTCTCTTCAACAGAGATGGAGGATTGAAAAGTTTGAATTTTGGCATTTTTTTTTGTTTTCAAGAATGGCAAAGCAATGAGAGGGAGGAGTAGAAGATGGTGTTGAAATAGAGAGATTGGAAAAGGACTGAATAAGAGATTGCCTGAGTGGGGGCATGATGGAGAGTTTAAAGAATTGCTCAATGAGTAGAGGAGGAATTGAGGGTGTTCGTAGGAAATCAAGAGATAAGTAGATCAGGACCGCAGGTGGTCTAGGGATGTTGGGGGTAAAAAGTTTGGAGTAGAAAAATGTAATAAGTCATGGGTGGAAGGAATCAACAAGGTAAAGTCCGGCCCACAGCTTGCCTATGGTGAAACCTTCTTTAAACGGCACATCCGGCTAGCTCTCCCGTATCAGTGTAATTGCTAAGCAGTTGCTTCTTGTTAGTAATTACTGTTGGCTTCTCAATTAACTCATGAATAAATGGTGGCCATTCTGGATCAGTTGGCATAAACAATCGGCTTAAAGCAATAGTAATATCATTCATGTAAAACCATCTATACCACTCACACTCGGGGTCATCCATCTTTCTTCTTTTGAACGACCTTAATGACCATAAAGCTTTATAGGTAACCAGTGGTGCTAAATGGTGAGCAAATTGGCGTGAATGCACATCTTGATTGTAATATCCCAGATCTTTCAAATCCTTCTTTTCGGGTCCTGGATATGGTTTCTCAGAGTGTCTACCTCCGTTGTGTCCGAAATTTCATTCCGGACATCTTTCGTGTTCGGATCGGCGCGATCCGGAGTTGTTTCAGAGGCCCAGAGTGTGTCCGCGGCTTTTCCGCGTGTTTTTTCGATTCCCGGTCGTGTTTCCGGCTCTTATTCTCGGAACTCCGTAGCGGGTGAACTGGGTCGTTCACCTGGGCGAGAGTGGTACCGTTACGATCGGAGCATTCTAAGGATTGTAGATGTGTAATTTTTAATTTTTTGATATTTTGTGGAATTTTTGGATTTTCTATAAATACCCTATTTCTTTTTCTTTTCTCCCCCTCTTCTTTCTTCTTCTTCTACCTCTTTCCTTATTTCTCCCCACCGTGAGCGCTCCCTCCCTCTCTCTTCGATCGACGACGACCATGACGGCGTCCCCTCCGGCTGCAGATGGCGCGGGGTGACGGCGTGACGGCGTAGGCGACGGCAAGGCGATCGTGGCGGCGTAAAGCTTGTGGGGAATCATGAAGGAGCGAGGGTTTCACGGCGTTCTTCACGGTTTGTGGACGATCCGACATGCCTCGAGGTGAGATCGAGGTAGGGTGACGTTCCTTAGCTCTCCGCTTTCCATTCCCGTGGTTTCTAGCGCGGTGTGAGGCCGAGAGGGGTTGTTTCCATGCCGGGAGGGTAAAACCATGATTTGGGGAGAGTTCACCCGATCTACATTTTTAAGCCGCGATTCGGCGTTTTCATGGCTTAGAAGCATGCTAGGGGTCTCGGGGGAGCTTCCCCCTTGTTTTCCCCCTCACCTATGGAGGTATGGGGGTGTGGTTGGTGTTTTTGGTCGTTTCCCACCGTTTCGCCGCCAGGATGGTGTGACGATCCTTCCAGTGACCGTCACAGCCTGTGATGCCCCACAGTGGGTGCGTTACATGGCACGGCTTTGCCAACTGGGTGTCCCGTGGGCCTGACGGTCCCAATATAGACCGCTAGAGGGTGTGATGCCCTCAGGTTAGACTGTCAGAGTGACGATCTGACCGTTGGTTTTCGACCATTGGTTTTTGACCGTTGGGGGTCAAGGCCTCTGACGCACCCAGGGTGGGGCGTCAGAGCCTTGTGAGGCCCCATTATGGGAGTGTCAGAGCTGATGCAGCCCTTCCGTCTAATGCGCCTGGGTAGGACTGTCAGGGAATGTGACGCACCGAGCGGTGTGGGACACAGGCAGCTTCGTTTCATCTTCTGACGCACCAGCGCTGGTCCGTCAAAGACTGTGACGCCCTGGGTGGTGTGCGTCACAGCCGATTTCTTCACGCTTTTTGACGCACTGTGTTGGGTGCGTTAGGGCTTGTGACGCACCAGGGTTGGCGCGTCACGGTCGGTTTTACACCGAGTGTCTGACGCTCCTGTGTTGGACCGTAAAACTGGTGTGACGGCCCAGTGATAGACCGTCAGGGCCTGTGGCGCTCCTGTGTTGGACCACCAAGCTCTGGACTGCTCCGGGTGGTTTGCAGTCTCGTTTCTTTTCCGACCTTGGTCACCGTGCGACGGTGTGGGTACGAGGAGCGTTCCTTGTACTTGGTTTGGTGCGGACGTTATTTTCCGTTGACTAAGAGTCTACTCCTTCAGTGACCCTCCACTAGTTGTAGCCTACTTACACGTTTAGTGGTCCCACCAGGGAGTGGTGGAGAGGCTACTCTGAGGACGGTTTTTAGACTGGTTTCTGTCGGGCCCCACGTCTACCAGCCAGAGTCTGGCTGAGGAGAAAACTAGTCAGAGGGCCAGACCAGAGACGCACGGTCTGTGTGTTCACACGTGGTTGGGGGCGGTTGGACCCACGCTGACGAGCGTGACCCTAACTAGTCTCTTGCTTTGTGGTTACTTTTACGGTGTCCTTGCCTCCGCTGGGGGCTATCGTGCCGGGTGGACACCTGAGGCGCGGTCTAAGACGTCAGTGGACGCATCCGGCCTTGCTTCTAGTGGGAGGTACTCCTGTCAAGTGGGGAGTGATAGACTGTCAGTCTTTGTGACTTCGAACTCCGGGTTTTGGTCATGTTGACCGTCGAGTTCTGGTTGTTCCGCCGTGGCGCATGTGTCCATTTTTGTGCCGCGAGATCGGTGTCTGTAGTTGCAGGGCTTTCACTTCCGAGGTACTCGCTTACTGCTAGCGTAGCGGTTTTCCATCTTGCGAGGTAGGGTTCGAGTGATCCCTACTGAGTCTTGTTCCGAGAGTCATTCCCTGCGTGTTTTCACCGTGTTTCAGGCGAGGTGCGGCTTCAGAGGGGTGCGTCTGAGGCTCAGCGTGGTTCAAGTGCCCAGCATTAGTGCCAGAGGTCAGAGCCAGGGTATGTCCCGTGTAGCTGTACTTTTCTTTCTTGTCTCTATACTAGTTGTGGACTACTATTGTTTATTTTGTTATATCTTGTGGACCATGTATCATGTAAAATGTTAATTTATTTTATGCTTAATCTTATAATTTGTTTAATTTCTACAATTATTTGTGATACTTGTGTAGTCTCCACACCATCCTTCTAACCCTTCCGAGTCTTCGAACTCGTGGGTTGATGGGATCGTCAAGCAACTTGAGCAACTATAAAACTATATTTGCTATTTTTAGTATTTTGTGGGCCATATTAGTGGGCCTAGATGTGTGTTTTCTTTTGTAGTGGAAATAAAATATCCACATCATGTGATAGTCTTTTTTTAAGTGTCTTTTAGTTTTCCCACTAGAGATATAATGAGTCTTAGGTGTTAGGTGTTAGTTGAAGTTTAATGAGTGTCTTTTGATTTTCTTTGTGGAGTCTATAAAGGTGACATGTAACCTTTCTTTAAGAAAATGAAGTTGATTAGAATTTTTTAAAAAATAATAATAAAAAAGAAAAGAATCTGAAAAAAAAGGTGATAAGTTTGTCAGAATAAAAAATAATAATAATGATGAGAGGATGGAGAAAATAGAAAAAAAATGCACTGAAAGTAGAAAATCTCTGACTCGGATGTTGTTTCATATCAAATGCCATGGAGTTCTTTCTGCCGAAGAGGACTTGTTGATGAAGGTTGGAAACATTTCAGTTCCATGTCAAAAGACTACCGTATTAGACCAAGAAGGGAGCATGATACAACAACGGTGGATTTATTGGGTGGTGTGGAAAGTTGGATGAGGCATATGAGCTTGTCAAGACTGCAGCAGAAAGGTTCTTTGATTTGGTACTAAATAATGCTGGAAAGTTCATTGTATCATCAAATGTTCAGGTAGATGTTGGGTTGTGGAACACGTCAAGAACATCAGTAAAATAGTTGAAACATTAGGTATCAAAAGAAAGAGAGGCTTCAATCTGGAGTCATTTTGCCTCACAACCTTGGAGATCTCCGTGTCACATCAAAATGGTATCAGAGCTTAGGGAACCGGGCTGTTCCATCAGACCGGGATCCTGAGCTATGAGGTTCGAGGTCGAACCTCCTCCAAGCGGAGGGGTTTGATGGGATCGTCAAGTAACTTGGGCAACTATCAAACTATATTTGCTATTTTTAGTATTTTGTGGGCCATATTAGTGGGCCTAGATGTGTGTTTTCTTTTGTAGTGGAAATAAAATATCCACATCATGTGATAGTCTTTTTTTAAGTGTCTTTTAGTTTTCCCACTAAAGATATAATGAGTCTTAGGTGTTAGGTGTTAGTTGAAGTTTAATGAGTGTCTTTTGATTTTCTTTGTGGAGTCTATAAAGGTGACATGTAACCTTTCTTTAAGAAAATGAAGTTGATTAGAATTTTTGGTAAAAAAATAATAAAAAAAGAAAAGAATCTGAAAAAAAAGGTGATGAGTTTGTCAGAATAATAATAATGATGAGAGGATGGAGAAAATAGAAAAAAAAATAATGCATTGAAAGTAGAAAATCTCAGACTCGGATGCCGTTTCATATCAAATGTCATGGAGTTCTTTCTGCCGAAGAGGACTTGTTGATGAAGGTTGGAAACATTTCAGTTCCATGTCAAAAGACTACCATATTAGACCAAGAAGGGAGCATGATACAACAACGGTGGATTTATTGGGTGGTGTGGAAAGTTGGATGAGGCATATGAGCTTGTCAAGACTGCAGCAAAAAGGTTCTTTGAACTGGTGCTAAATAATGCTGGAAAGTTCATTGTATCATCAAATGTTCAGGCAGATGTTGGGTTGTGGAACACGTCAAGAACATCAGTAAAATAGTTGAAACATTAGGTATCAAAAGAAAGAGAGACTTCAATCTGGAGTCATTTTGCCTCACAACCATGGAGATCTCCGAGTCACATCATGGGTGGCGGTTCGAGTCTCGAGTTACCGGGCCTTCCTGGTAATCGAATTCTTGGGTCGTTACAGCTAGTATCAGATCGCGGTTGTGGGATTATACGAGAATCATAAATAATTATAGTGATACACTAGTCCACAACGATGATGTACAGTTGACGCTGGCATCAGGCATCGTGTGTTTTTCTTGACCTTGCCGTTTCCGTGTTTTCTATCTTTTGCTTCAGGAGCGAGCATGGCACCGAGGCGGGCGACTCGCTCTCAGCAGGGGCGGTCGGCTGAGGTTCGGGAGATCCAGCAGGAGGTTCAGGAGGAGCAGAGTAGAGTGCCACCAGCGGCCACCGAGGCAGTGGATACTGCAAGGGTTCCGGGGGCCGAGGATTTCTTCCGTGGCATGTACCAGCTTATGTCGCAGCAGTTTGGCGTAGAGGCTGGTGAGGGCTCATCGACCAGGGGTCGGCCAGGCAGAGCAGTGAGGGATTTCATGCAGTTTCATCCACCTTACTATGGCGGACAGCCAAACCCTGATTTGGCTCGGAGTTGGCTCAACGAGATGGAGCGGGTGTTCAGTTCCGTGCGGTGTACTGCGGAGGATAGGGTGATGTTGGCCTGCAACCAGTTGCATGGCACGACTCGAGCGTGGTGGTCTTCTGAGTGGAAGTCATCCTTCCAGTCTCGTCCCCTTGAGCAGATTGTGTGGGGCGACTTTGTCAGCACTTTCGAGCGTGCTTACTGCCCAGAGTATATTACTACGTAGAGGATGCGTCAGTTTTTGGAGCTGGTCCAGGGCGACATGTCCGTGTTGCAGTACAGGGCCCGATTTGTTGAGCTGGATCGTTATGCACCTCGCATCATAGAGCATGAGAGGGTGAAGACCGAGCAGTTCGTGCAGGGCTTGAGGCAGGAGCTGAGGCACCATTTGATCGCGAATGCTGCCACTAGTTTGGAGACGGCTTCTCGTGTAGCGGCGTCCTTGGAGATGGATATGTAGAGGACTCGGGGACCGATTAGCCAGGGGCAGTCCTTGTCAGGCCGCAGCTAGCAGACGACTACCCAACAACAGAGCACATTCCAGCTTCCTTCTGGTAGTTCGGGGGCTTCGACCCCGGCGTCATCAGCGGCAGGTTCTGCGTCTTTCAGCGCCAAGGTGAAGAAGTTCTTCAAGAAGAATTTTCAGAAGAAGAAGAAACAGGGCCAATGGCAGTAGCAGGCTTCATCGGGCAGTGTTCAACAGCCGGCACGTTTATAGTGGTAGGGTTCGGTTGGTGGTCCTCGGGGGCCGTGTCCCCGGTGTGGCGAGTCGCATCCAGGCAAGCAGTCTACGATGCCGGTGATCTGTTTCGGGTGTGATCAGCTAGGACACATGGCACGTGACTGTCCGTAGCAGCCACGTCAGCCACCCCAGTTTCCTCAGCAGCAGCAACAGTACCCACAGCAGCAGGGTCAGTTTCCGCCACTACCACGGTCAGCGAGTGTGGGCAGGCAGAGAGCTCGAGTCTAGATTACTCACATGACCAGGGCAGAGGCAGAGTCGTCGCAGCTCGTGGAAGGTACTGTTATGATTTTGGGTTGCGCAGCGGGAGTTTTGTTTGATTCTGGCGCATCCCATTTGTTTATTTTGGAGGATTTTGCGCTGAGTGTTGAGGATCCGGTATCCCAGATGTCTTGTGATCTGATGGTGGAGTTGCCGTCCGATGACTTCATGATAACTCCGTACTGTTTCGAGAAGGTTCCAGTTTAGATCGAGGGGCAGAGTTTTCCAGGCAGGTTGTATGCATTGCAGCTTCAGGATTATGATGTGATTTTGGGCATGGATTGGCTCGAGGCCCATGGAGCGGTGGTGGATTGCGGAACGAAGAGGGTTTACTTTCAACATCCTCGTAGGTCGACCTTCTACTTCCAAGGTATCCGTTCTACCTCTCCTCGTTTCTTCATTTCTACGATTCAAGCTCGTCATTTGCTTGATTCCGATTGTCAGGGTTTTCTCGCTTCTATGGTCTTGGTAGACCAGCTGTGTCCGGATGTTGAGGACATTTCGCTGGTGTGCGAGTTCCCCGGTGTCTTTCCCGAGGATTTACCTGGATTGCCTCCCCAGCGGGAGATCGATTTCGTTATCGAGGTTATGCCTGGTACGGGACCCTTGGCGAAGGCTCTCTACCGTATGGCTCCCGCAGAGCTGAGAGAGCTGAGTGCGCAGTTGCAGGAGTTGCTGGTCAAGGGGTACATTCATCCTAGCTTTTCCCCTTGGGGTGCGCCAGTGTTGTTCGTGAAGAAGAAGGATGGTAGTCTGAGGTTGTGCATTGACTATCGGCAGCATAATGAAGTGACCATCAAGAACAAGTATCCGTTGCCGCAGATTGATGATTTGTTCGACCAGCTTCAGTCTGCTCGAGTGTTCTCGCGGATTGATTTACGGTCTGGTTACTATCAGCTGAGGATTCGCAAGTCCGATGTGGAGAAGACTGCATTCTGTACGATGTACGTGCATTATGAGTTCTTGGTGATGCTGTTCTGGCTCACCAATGCCCCCACAGCCTTCATGGACTTGATGTAGAGGGTGTTCCATCCCTATCTAGAGCAGTTTGTGATTGTATTTGTGGACAACATCCTTGTTTATTCATGGTCTATGGAGAAGCACGCGTACCATTTGGGTGTGGTGCTGCAGACTTTGCGAGATCACCAATTGTATGCGAAGCTCAGTTAGTGCGAGTTCTGGCTTCGTGAGGTGCACTTTTTGAGGCACGTGATCTCTAGTGATGGTATTTCCGTGGACCCCGCCAAGGTCGAGGCAATAATGCAGTGGCCGAGGCCGAGGTCTGTGACGGAGATCCGGAGTTTCTTGGGGCTTGTAGGGTATTATCGGAGGTTTATCCAAGATTTTTCTCGCATTACGGCCCCGATGACCAGACTTACGCAGAGGGATGTGCCTTTCATCTGGGCTGATGAGTGTGAGTAGAGTTTCAGGGAACTGAAGAGATTGCTCACCTCGACTCCGGTGTTGGTTTTACCTTCTGGATCGGGAGATTTTGTGGTGTGTACAGATACTTCCGGGGTCGGATTGGGTGCTATGTTGACGCAGCATGGTAGAGTGGTGTCGTATGCTTCGTGGTAGCTGAAGCCACATGAGGAGAACTACCCTACCCATGACCTAGAGTTGGCGGCGGTGATCTTCACGCTGAAGATCTGGAGGCATTATCTGTACGGTGAGAAGTTCAAGGTGTTCACTGACCATCAGAGTTTGAGGTATGTGTTCACCCAAAGGGACCTTAACCTCAGGCAGAGGCGTTGGATGGTGTATATGAAGAATTATAAATTCACCATGTCTTCTCAGCCGGGCAGGATGAATGTCATCGTCGATGCTTTGAGTCGGAAGGTCGCGGTTAGTGCCTTGATGTTGAGAAAGTGGAGGCTCTGGGAATAAGTGCCCGAAGTGTCATTCAGGCTCAAGATTCCTCGAGAGCCAGGGTTAGCAGTGCTCGCGAGTCTGACTGTCACCCTTGCTATCCGTCATTAGGTGACAGAGGCTTAGCATGCGGACCCGGAGTTCTCCCGGATTTTGGCCATGGCTGATGTGGAGCTCGGCAAGGACTGTGATGTGAGGTTCCGTAGTAGGCTGTATGTCCCCGCCGAGGAGCAGGTTCGTCGTGCAGTGTTGCGCGAGGCTCATGGGAGCAGGTACACCATACACCCGAGTGCGACGAAGATGTATCGGAACTTACGGAGGCAGTTCTGGTGGCCTAGTATGAAGAGAGATGTTGCTGAGTTCATGGCCAGGTGCGTGACCTGTCAGCAGGTGAAGGCGGAGCATCAGCGACCAGGAGGTGAGCTACAGCCCTTCGATGTTCCCGCGTGGAAATGGGGCCACATTGTAGATATATTTTCTCCCTCCCGTACGTTCCTTCCAAGTGTCTTCCCGATGTCTATTCTACCATATCTGACATGAGAAACAGATGAAGACAGAAGGAAAAGGGGGAGTGTAACAAACCGTGATCGCCACCAAAGCGCCGGACGTGATGAACACGCCGTGCCTTGGAAAGAGGGAGAGACACTCGCCTAGCTACAGTGCTGGGAAGATGAGCGGTCCAGGTAGAACCGCCTATAGCTTGCACAGTCTTACGATAGACCGCCTAAGGACGCTGTAGGAGGTGCGGGATGAAGGACTCCTAGCTGTTGAACGGCTTAGTCACGACCGCAGGAAGACGATGGACGGTCCAATCGGCACCGCACGTCCTCTCGAACGGACCGTAGAGCACCGCGCAAGACCACCGAGTCAAAAGTCACAAAGGGGTCCAACCTCCACCCTCTCCAGCCAGCTAGAGGGGATGGGCCTCGTGCTAGGGATTGCTGACCTGCAAAAACAATGTGAAAACACAAAGAAACAACCTAGATTAGAACTGAATGGTGTAGTAAATGTCAAAATAATGAGGAATGAATGTGACTAAGTGGAAAGGGGGATACCTGGGAGATTTTAAACCCCTAGGGTGTCAAAAAACGTGGGTGGATGTGTGCATTGTAATGAGGATGAATAAAAACGTGGGGAGAAAGTAGCGAAAGCAATGCATGCAATGACAAAGAGGACAAAAGCAATCAAATGCAAAAGACTCAAAACTCGACTACTCCCTGAACCAGAGGCTTGTATGGACGTAGAAAGCCTCCCTCCTTGGTGCTAGGTCGCTCAAGAATGCGGCAGGGCTTCGCCGTCGACCAAAATCTTCCCCCTTTTTCAACCCGGCCTTTAGGGTCTATTTATAGAGCCTAGAAAGCCTAGCTCAAAATTAGGGTTTCCAATGGATATTAATCTAAGATATCAAAAGATAAAGTGAAGATAATATCCTCAACTTTTGTTAGGATCAAATCTCATCCGATTTGGTTGAGAATCCACGGAGAAAACCGAGGACAGAGTTGAGGGTTTAACCACGGATAAAAGGGATAAAAATCGATTGAAATTCAACAATCGACGGGATGAACGGTCTTACGATAGACTGCTCAACTGGATGGGCGGCCATCTACTGGCCGTCCAACCCTGTCGGTGGAAATTCAAAATAAATCATCAATAATCCAAATTATCCGTTGAACTGACCGAAACCTTCGCCATTGGACTCTCAAAGATGAACGGCTCATATTCGACCGTTCAAAGGTAGAGCGGCCAAAGACTAACCGTTCTATCCCTGTCGGTGGAAAATCAAAATACATAAGATAATTAGATAATTATCTAAAAACCAGCGACGTTAGGACTCTGGAGAGATAAACGGCTCAGATTCTACCGCACCATAATATTATACGGCTATGTCTAGCCCGTATATATACCTGTCGGTGATAATTTAGAAAATTAGCTAAATATCTCATAAATATATGAACGGCCCAGTATCAACCGCACAATAGGTTATACGGCTGATGGTTGACCGCACATGTAAATGGGTGCTCGGAATTTATAGAAAATCTCGATTAATCAAAACCAAGGCCCATTAAGCCCTGAATCAACTTGGACCTGACCAAGGAGGGAGGCTACCCATAAAACTGGCCCAAAGCATGCTTGAAAATAGCCCCAACGAGTGATGGACAACTCGAGGCATCAACAAATGGGAGTACAAGGAACGACTCGACTTATCGGTAAAAAGTGAGTGTCAATAGATGCCCCTCCTTAACTTCCTCTTGGCAGGGGAGCGAGCGGAGGTGAAGCGGAAGTGACATGGAACATGGAGATGAAGCGGAAATGCAGCGGAGTGGACCGAAAAAGTGGGCGTTAAGGTAAAACGACACCCGTTTTTACCAACAAGCGATAAGAATCTTCCGAAAAACTCTGAACCAAACGCAAGGAATGATAAAACCAAAAGCGACACTTGTCTGGAGGGACTAAACTAAACGAAATGAATCGACAAGACCAACCTCACGGGGGACACAATCCCGCGGTCCAATGAGGAGGCCAAAAGCAGGTAGTAAAAGTAAAGGAAACAGGCTAAAGCCCCAGACGGGGACCTCTCAATCAACCAAACCAAGCGAATCGACCAAAGAGAACCTTCCAACTCAGAGTGGAATTAGTTCCTCTAACTCAAAACACTGAACGCACAGCTAACCATCACTGATGAGACATTCTTCAAGCAAACCATGGGTCATGAAAACTCAAAAGATGCGTATGATGCATGCTGGGCTAAAATAAAAGAAATCATTAAAACGAATGCAAAGAAAGATTAAAATATAAAATACTCGAGAATAATATTGCTAAGCTGAGAGAATCAGAGTCAAGACACTATCCGCAACCACGGCGTGCAGGATAGAACCTTCCTCCCCGTGATATCCCAACCTAACGGCCTATCCGAAGATTAAACACGTGAACATGGATCATCATCATTTTTGTTGGAGGGGAACATCAGATCTTGAAACACGTAGATAACCAACTGGTTCTCGAGATTACTATAACATAATACCATATAATAATGCAATAAGGGCGATAAGGTTAGAAGGCCATACCTGACTTACCTGTGCAGGTGAAACGGCAACTGAAAGCTTGATGCTGCATATGAAATTGTTCACAAGATTTGCAATAATATCAAAATTCATCAGTTGAACACCAAGTGCAGATATGGGGGGGTAAAACAACTTCAAACATGAACGGTTAATGATCAACCGCCCAATGAAGAATGGACAGATTCTAGCCGTATATATCAGGGAAGTTGAACCGACTTAAAAAGCTTACTGTTGACGATGAACGACCCCATATGAACCGCACAAACCAAGGACGGTCTATCGCTAGACCGCACAACCTCTACAACCTCAAAAAGCTAAACCCTTCGTCTCCCTCCACCGTAACCGACGGTGGGGGAGAGCGAAGGGGCAAAAAAAAACTCCCATTCCACCCCACTCTCTCAGCTCCCTCACCCCCCCAAGCTCTCTTCTCATCTCTCAACCTCCCTCTCATCTTCCATGCGCCAGAAGCAGCAAGCTCGCCGCCCCGAGATGGTCGACGAAGGAAGAAGCTCACCGCCGCCGTCGACCACCGCCGCGGCCGTGAGCACAGACGGACCACCGCCGGCGGAGGTGCCGACGATGTCCACGGCGGAAGGAGACACACCCCCGCCACCGCCCGATGCCAGAGAAGGGCCAGGGACAGACACGCCCCAAGAAGAGGACGCCGGAGAGGGGCCACCGGCTGTGAAACCGGCGAAGAAGCCAAGGGACCCTGAGGTAGGTGCTCTAACCCTCCACATTTCCATTTTTCTTCAATTTCAAGCCACGCATGTTAGTTTTAGGGAGGTCTTGGGGGGATTAGAGGGCTTAAGGGCCGGTTTTGGGGGCCGCGGCGGCCTCCCTGCCGGTGGGGAACCGTCACCATCGTCGGGGAAGACGATGGTAGGGTGATTTAGTCAAAACCGCACAAACAAAAACATGCGGCTCACATCGAGCCGCCCAACATCCATACGGCCCAGGGGTAGCCATTCAAACTCACACAACAATAGAACCAAACCAAGCAAGGATGGTGAGAGGCTCACCGTTCAAACAACAAATGGGCCATATTGGTCCGTACACTACCCTGTCAACAAAGAACGATGCGGTTCCCACAAAATCGCCCAACCTTCCTGCGGCCCAGGAGCGACCGTTCGAACCTAAGAAGCCCGAGATAAGAACGGTGCAAACGCACCCGTTCAAGATAGGAACGGCCCACTCCAACCCGTTCGAAACACAGAGCCTGGGGAGTAAAACGGTGCACATAGTATCGTTCAAATGGACGAGCGGCCTGTGGGGAACCGCTCTTATGATAGAGAATTAACCTTGATGATTTTATTAAAAAATGAAATAAAATGCTTAAACTAATTACTAAAATGCATCTAAAATGAATGAATGGATGCAGGGAAAGCGCAGGACCCGCACCTCGTGGCTGCAGGTCCGCGCAGTGTACTTAGCACTGTCGGACTTCCAGAGGGAGCGGTTGGCTGCCATGGGGTTCGCCCCATTCCTGAGCATTGAGGTGTGTCGATTTGAGGCAGCTCTGCTCTACGCCCTGCACCACTGCTGGGACCCAGTGAGTCGGACTGATGGGGACATCACCAGTAATCCCATTTGTTCGAGGATCCCGATGCTCGCCAACTATGCTTCATCTTGTTCGCCACTTTATTTCGAGTCATATGATGTAATTTACATTATCTTATCATGTACTTTTCCTTTTATTTAAGTCCAGTACCTAGGTTAATGAGTCATTTACCTAAGTCTTGAGTCATTATGTTAGTTTTGTAGGTTAATAGGCCCAATTCAATGGGCTAGGCCCATGGGCAACCCCTTCCCTTGGTTTCTTGTTATTAGTCCAAAAGTCAGGGAGTTATGTTAAATTGTGGGATTCCTATAAATAGGACCCCAATCCCCCATTTGAGAACTAATGAATGGTTGAAAGAAAATTTGAAATCCACCAAAATTGTGTGAGATTCTCCCTCTCTCTCTCTCTCTCTTTAAGGGGTGGATTCCCCTCTCTCTTTCTCTCTCTCTTCTCTCTCTCTCTCTAAAAGGGGCGACCCCCCCTCTCTCTCTCCTCTCTCCCTTGCCACCTCATCCTCCACATCAGCCCCAACCTTTCATCTTCCCAAGGTTCCATCAATTCCTCCATTAATTTCACCAAGCCCCAAGCACCTCTCACCATTCCAAGACAACCCTTCCTCTTCCCAAGCCACCCCTCCATCTCCCAAGGAAGAATCCCATTCTCCCACACACCCCTTCACCAACCCCAAGCAACCTTTCCTCTCCCCAACACACTCTTTCCCATCCCCAAGGCCACATTAACCACCCACCATTAACCACCCATTCAAACCAAGGGAGAGATTTCCCCCCCCCCTCTCTCCCTCTCCACCTAGGCAACCTGTGCACTCCACCTCTCCCCCCTGCTAGCTGCGACCCCAGCACCCCCCACTCCCTTCCATCACCCCTAGATCCCTCCATTCCCCTTCCCACAACTTCCATTAGCCACCCCTTGCAAGTTTCTTCCTTTTTCCCACCTCCACATACACTCTACTCTCTCACTCTATTCTCAGGTCGCCAGGGGTTGAGGATCCGCAGGTTTCAGAGTCTGCCCTATCCTCATCGCCAAGCTCCAGAAGTCACACCATATATTTCCGGAAAGATCTTCAGAGCGGCTTCGCAGGTGAGGTGGTCTCGCATCCGTCTGACGTCTGTGCTGACCGAGAGAGCCGTTCTCCCTCGACTGTGCAACTCGACTCCTGCAGAAGACCAGAGGCCCAGTTAAAGTGCGACCACGGCCGCTCCTGTGAGAGTTTGGACGTCATTCTTTGGCTGAAGTCTCCTCCTACAAGTCTCCTAGCATCGCCAAGAAACGGAGTGCCATTTGAAGCCCGAAGCACAAAGTTCTGATTTTTCTACCCCAGGTGCGCAGGTCTGTCCTGTCAGGGCCTGACAGATACCTCTTCACTCTACGGGCTCTATCTCTCTGCTCTGATTTCCTATGGCATTCTTTCTGGTTGCTGCTTGAAAAGAACCCTCCCACGGTCGTATTGATATAAGCTGCGTCACCTTCGAACTCGGGAGTGTTAGTGGCGGCTTCTTCTTCCTTCTATAGAGTTCTGAAGTCAGTCCGAGCCAGAATGAAGTGGCCCAGTCCCAGAGCCGGCCCCGACCTCTGACGACGTCCAGAGATTCTACCAAAATTCAGGAGTCCTCCCAGGCAAATCAGCGAGGATTCGACACAGGTTTTGGTGACTTCTGAGTCTGATAGAGCCCGTGGTAGAATCAACATCGTCCACCTATCCAGCAGTTCCAGAAGCGGGCAGAATCGGCAAAGTCTTCATTCGGCGACTCCATTAGCTCTCCGTCCGATCTCGCCTGGCCGGCTGACTGCCCCACCCTGCGTGGAGGTAGTTTTGGTTGTAATTGATCATCCCTACCCCTATTCCACCCCCTCTGTGAGGGCGTAGTGCATGTACTAGCAGGTCTTCGGCTAAAGCTTCATCGGCGCATCATGCGGGTAAGCCCACGCTTCCTCGCTCGCCCTCGTCTCCGGCCGGGATCGGCGTCTTCACACCGATCAGGTGAGCTCCTAGTTGCACTTCTTTGTTGGGGTCACTTTGCTTGTTTAGTATCGCATCTTAGTGCCGTCGGTCGGTGAGTGAGTGCCCGATCCCGAATTCGCTAATATTTGAGTGACTACCGCGGGCGAGTTGCAAGAGAACCATTACATCCCACACCCTTGGCGTGCTGGCCACCCACGGAATTGGGAATCCTAGGCCCTTAGAGGTTCAGCCAAAGCTAGTCAAATCCCCGGAAAGGTGAGGTCCCTCTTCGGACCCTCTCCACCATCGTCGGTCCGTCTATGGGTCCGAGCGTGCGCTACACGGGTGAGTCAGCTAGAGTGGGTTCACCGATCGATTGCTTGCTTGCGAATCTAGGTCCGAGGGTTCGTGTCACATCAATTTGGTATTAGAGCAAGTTCTAGACTTGTCTCTACTAAGTCTTGTCCTAGGGCCATTGCATTTATCACCCGTTCATCATGAGCACTTCCTACTTAGCCTATTCGCCATCCTTAGACCCATTAGCGGCTTTTGTGTTTGATGGATCCCGCCCTAGCATATATCTAAAATGGGAGAAGTCCATAGACTGACACTTTGAGAGGTTCACCCTGTCAGGGCCTATCCAAGTCAACTATGCCAAGAGTTTGCTCTAGCGCCAAGCTAGGAAAGAATGGGAGTACATTGTAGGTTTGAGATAAGCCAAGGGGAAGCACCCATTGAATCTTAGGTTGAAATGATGGCCGATCTTAGAAAGATCTACGCACCCCAATCCGGACCTCCTCAGCCAACCACTTTTCCACCCCCAACCCCAACTCCAACCCAAGTACTTCCCCTATCAAGCCCAACCCAAGCCCGTCCATGTTCACCACCCCGGGAGTACCATGAGCCGGCTATCTCCACTCCTCCACCAAAAGACCCATTCCTCCCCTTGGAAGAGGAGCCCATGATCCAAACACCAGATCCCTTGGAAGTAAACACCTCTTCCCTTAGAAGTAAGACCGACCTAGACCCCCTCCCGACCCTCAAGGAAACCCAAGCCCACACCATTGAGGAGGAGGAGCCACAAAACTCACCCACCCCTCCTAGTCCGGGTCCTCATGAGCCGCACATTGTCACCATAAATGAGTCCATACTCCAATGGCTCAAGCAAAGTCCCACCCTCCTGAGCTCACCACCATTGGGATATCAATCCCAAATTGTTCCCACCCGGTCTCCCCATGTCACTTTACAAACCTTCTACTTCGCGGGAGACTTGGGAGACCTAGTGGATTGCCTATATTGGCAAGTCCACTTGACTGGCTTGCTTTCCATGGGACCTTTGGAGCCTAGCACCATTAACTTTGCCCACCCCACCATTGGCTCCATCACTTCCGTTTGCACGAGTGGGCATTGCACTATTGAGATTCTTCTATTTCTCCCTTGGAGGAAGAACCCACTCCGGTCTACTCCCCACCCATTGAGACCCCAAATGCCTTAAACGGTCAACTCACTAGAGATCTTGGACCAATTACTTTGGAGGAGGATGACTCACCACCATATTGTGAGGACCTTGAGGATGTTGAGATAAACTTAGAGCTCCTTTCCCCTGGTGCACTTATGTTGATCCTTTTGACCCCTCCCAATGGGAACCCAAGAACCCATGTGGTCCACCCACTTCACTTATCACCCACTCCTTCTTACCCTCACCTACCATGTTGGACCAAACCCATCTCTCCCAAGACTCAGATTACACCATGGGAGTCATGACTTTAGGCAATACACACTTAGGGATCGAGGAAGTGCCCCACTTCATGATATCCACCTTCCTAGACCCCTTTGACCCATTCCAATGGAGGTCCAAAAGCCCACACATAGGAGACATCTTTGGTACAAAAGTGCATAAGTCTTGGCGTACAACACCACTTGATATGATTCTTAAGTCGGGTCCACTCGTTCATATCACCCACATGTCAAGTAGGATACATGATTGGTTCATATTCGGGTGTATCGGCCCTCCCTCATTTAACATTGGTCATACACATGTCAAAGGCATCTACGGATGTCCGGGTCCCCTGATATTTATCACCACTTTGCATGATAGGTACACCTACAGGTGCCCTAGCCCACATAGGTTGACCAAAGTCTACACGGCATCATTGCATGATAGGCCCACTTATGGATTCCCCGGTCCTCCCAATTCCATCAAAGTCTTCTTGGCGTCAAAGCATGACTGGTCTACATATGGTTGTCCCGGTCCACCTTTACACACCAACCTTTTCACACCCACACCGCATCATAGTGCATGGCATACGCATTCACGCAAGCATCTAGCAACGAGCGGTGAGGTTCACAAAGAGCAGGCAAAAGCTTGCGAGCGCCACTTGGAATTCCAAGTAGGCAACTTATCGATGGTGACATTGTAGTGGCTCTACCCTAGGGTCACCTCCAACTTGAGGGCACGAGGACTTGGACCTTGCCAAGTTCCGAGTGACTTTGGCAACCCAGCTTATGGGTTGGACTTACTAATGGGTTTTGGGATTCACCCCATTTCCCAAGTGGCGGATCCGGCACCCTATATGGGCACCGCGGTGGATCATAGTGAGTACCTTGAGCCTATATCTTCCCTTGCGAGTGATACCCTCGGAGAGCCACCAAAAATCAGTATGAGAGTCCGACGTGTGCACACAGAGGCAATACTAGGCAAGCAGGGTACCATCGCCAGCAAGAGGGTGTGCCCAAGCCACTGTGAGAGGATGAAGGACCGTCCCCTGGTTGGAGACGCTGGGTTGAGTTTGGAGGTTGAGGTTCACCCCGAGCTGCTTTAGAGGACCACTTCCCGGTGGTCCCATACTCAACGGAGTCGAGTTCTCTGCACCCCAGGGGTATGATTGGGACATCACCGGCAATCCCATTTGTTCGAGGATCCCGATGCTCACCAACTATGCTTCATCTTGTTCCCACTTTATTTCGAGTCATATGATGTTGTCACGTCCCGAGCCTTTAATTACAGCGGAAGACTCGCTCGGGGAGCGTAAACAGCCGGCATGGTAAGCCTCTTGCAAGCAAAAATCAATCAGAGCGCGAGACAATCACACAAGTAAATGCAATTTCACATGATTTAATCAACTTCAACTTCATATCATAATGCTCAATATTCAAAGATACAATCACTAATTTGATTTTCATTCTACTAGACTCAAGAAATAGGAAAATTACATTGACTCAATCTCGACATTATAGACTTCCTAAGTCTTCACTCATCTTTAATCACCCTCGGATCCGCTACTTGAATAATCCGAATCCGAACCCGACTCACTTTCATTTCCTGAAAAAGATTGGAAATAGGTAATGAGCACACTTGCCCAGTAGGTATCTTCGCATCAACATGAAGGCACTATTAAAGTGATTATCATATTATCTCTAAATAAATAAGGTAAAATCATGCAATGCGATGATCATGCGATTAAATCAAAGTAACAAGACTATCATATAAGATGGAATAAAAAGAAGAATGAACTAGTAAGAATAGGACAAGAACATGATATTGGCCTTTCATGAACAAGAATATATCGAGAATGTACTAGCAAGCCACATATTCTTTACTTTAGCATCTTATGCTTATGAGCAAGTGCTTCGTGAATTTCTGTGGAATATCAAGCAAGAATGTCATGTTGTGCCGTGGATCTTCACTTATTTATAGAAATAGTACTCCCAGCGTAATGCGACGCCAGTAGCATCATATCCCATGGTTTATAAAATAGTATGTTTCCGGCAATCAGCCGAGGAGACTAGCATAGAGCCCTTGAACACAATCAGTGCTCGATCGCATCTTCAGTTATAAATTAAGCTACTTCCACGCAGTATAACAGTAAAGTATGGCTGAGAATATAGCACTTCCAACAATTCCATGATAACTAAAAACAATGAATGAATGCTTCAACATAAGAATGTAGGAGTCAAGAAATAGACTTTAAACAATGTCATGCTCATGGAAATAAATCAACAGCATAACGGTATTTTCCTTAACTTCCATTTCATTTAGATCAATTTAAGCAATATGACAAGTTCTAGATCATCAAGGTTTGTCTAGAATCATTAGAATATCAACCCTTGGTCAAACCTTGGGTTAACATAAACAAGCTATGTAACGGTCGTTAACTGGGCCGTTACACTATTTAACGCGCCACTAATGGGCCGTTAAAATGATCAGAGTCTAGAAAGATAAAAGTAGACTCAGAGGAATGTGACGGTCTGGCACTGGGCCGTTACGTAAGCCTGATGGTCCAGTTGAAGGCCGTTACATTTCAAGAATCAGAAACCATGATAGTGCATTCTAATTATTGGACTTTAATGGTACAACCAACTCGGCGTCCTAGTGGGAATCCCAGGCTCGCGGAGAATTACGGAGGCCTTGAAACAATGATTTCCTAGTCCAATGGAAGGAATATCCAATAGAGAGGTCCTCATGTCCAAGATTGTGTTCCTATAGTGCAAAGTGTGAACTAATGACAACATACAGGAATATGTGCCTTGTACTTATGGAATTGACTCTATTGACAGAGAGATATGTATACTCAAATTTGAAAATCATGCTGAAAACTCCGTCAATACAATATTAAAAAGTCATTCTTTATAATACAAAACTATATAATTTGGCTTCAAAAATTAACATAACTCAATAAAAGTGAGACCACAAAACATGCAATACCTATCATGAATGATCAAATAACCTTAAAATCACATGATCAGGTTAAAACTTAGGTAACTAGACTTTAACAATAATAATATTGGCAGGTTATATTCTGTCATGGGGTTGACAGAACACAGAGTATAACGGTCTGAAGATGGGGCGTCACTGTGATTGTGACGGTCAGGACCCAGCCGTTACATTAATGTAACGCGTCTGTCCAAGCGCGTTATAATCAACCGTGAAACCCAAATCCAATCAGGGAGTATACGGTCTGTCGTGGGGCCGTTACATGGAAGTGACGGTCCTTCTGTGATGCGTTACAGTATTTGTTAACAGGAAACAACTATAGAAGCTAAGAGATCAACTCACATCATGTCTTTTATCAAAACATCATGAGTTTCTAGATATGTTAACAAAGTAAAGGTTGTCTATATGCATGGGTATTGGTGAATATATGGAATAGTCAAGTCTTTAATCTTTAGTTAGGGCTAAGGGAAACATGATATGCATAGAACCAATAAAACATGAAATTGATGATCTAGCATGCATGAAATCTAATCAAAACAGAGGCTCTTAGTCCTATCAAGTTGTTTTTTCCGTTCATGAGATAACCTACCTCTTACTTAGACTGTAGTTCCTGAATTTGGTAGAGAACCTTGCCCTAGATCTTCTCCTTCTCTTGTGACTTTTCCAGCAACTTCCTTAGGCTCTAACTCCACGACCTCTTGACCTAAAGATGTGAAATTCGGAGGGGAGTTAGTCTAAAGTATTGTGAACAAATTATTCTAAAGAACTTACTTGAGATAATGACTCCTTACCTTACTTCCTTACGCCCAAAAAGTAAGGGTCGCACAGTTCAGAACTATGCCATATTTATAGAGTTTAGACTAGGTTTTGAGGATTAGATCGAGTTTAGAGTCCTTGTTTCATCAAATCCTAATCCCTAAGAGTCCTTAGAGTCTTTACAATCCTTCCCAAGTCGATCCCCAGTGGATAGGAACATCAAGTTCTAATCTTTTCATGAGTTCCTTTGCTTACGGAACTAACAGGTTTGTAACGGACTAGGACCTACGCGTTAGGGTTATGTGGCGGTCTCGCGATAGACCGTTACATTACTCTTTCCTAGAGTTCAAAGGAAATCAAACTCTTTTAGTTTTCTAGTTCATAGTGTAACGGTCGAGACACCGTGCGTTACACGTCTGTGACGGTCAGGCTATAGATCGTTATATTTGTCGTGGATAGAGTTCAAACAATTTAAAACTCTTTTGATAATTATCCATTAACTTATCTTATATATTCTAGTTTTTATCCTTAACATCCGTGGATAGACTTAATTACCTTCTAGAATGTGGGCCAAACTTAATGGGCCAGAGTTAAAACCTTTTGGACTTTAATTAAGTGGGTTAGGTTAATTGATTAACACCACTTCACCTCATAATGACTTATTAATTTTAAATAAACCATTTATAAATTTATTTAGGCCTTCATAAATTCTTGAAAATTATTTAAAATTTCTGGGGCACTACACCCTCCCCCACTTAGAAAGAATTGGGTCCCCAAATTCAAAACATGTATTGAGGAGAGTGTACTTACAATTGAATAATTCTGGGAATCTTTCCGCATAGTTGTTTCGGTTTCCCATGTTGCTTCATATGGCCAAGTTTTCTTCCATTGGATCTTGACCATGGGAATAACTTTATTTCTTAATTGACGCACTTCCCGATCCAAAATTTTGATCGGTGTTTGCTCATATGTCATATCCTTCTGAATCTCCAGATTGTCATAAGTGATAATATGGTCTGGATCATATACGTACTTTTTCAGCATAGAGACGTGAAATACGTCATGAACTCTTGCTAACTGTGGAGGTAAGGCCAATCTATAACCCACTTCACCGACCCTTTCAAGAATTTCAAATGGGCCAATGAACCTTGGAGTTAGCTTTCCTTTGATGCCAAATCTTCGAATACCACGACCAAGAGAAACATTCAAATACACATGATCTCCTACCTGAAACTCCAAGTCACGTCTTCGATTATCAGCATAAGACTTTTGCCTATCTTGTGCCATTTTCATTCTTTCCTGGATGAGCTTTATTTTCTCTGTAGAATCTCTGATAAGGTCGGGGCCTAGAAATTACCTTTCCCCTATTTCATTCCAACATATTGGTGATCAACAACTTTTCCCATATAGAGCTTCAAAAGGTGCCATTTGTATGCTTACTTGATAACTATTGTTATATGCAAATTCTACCAGAGGTAAGTGATCATGCCAACTTCCTCCAAAATCAATGACACAAGCCCTGAGCATATTTTCTACCACCTGGTTAGTCCTTTCTGTCTGACCATCAGTTTGTGGATGAAAAGCTGTGCTAAAATTCAATCTAGTCCCCAGTGAATGTTGTAAACTTTTCCAGAATTGTGATATAAAACGTGGATCCCCATCTGATATAATAGAGATAGGGATACCATGTAGTTTAACAATTTCTTTGATGTATAATGCTGCTAGAATATCCACAGACCATCGACTTTTTATTGATATAAAATGTGCAGATTTAGTCAATCGGTCTATAATTACCCATATTCCATCATGTCCACCTCTTGTCTTAAGTAATCCCATAATGAAATCCATTCTTATACTTTCCCATTTCCATTAGGGAATATTTAAGGGATGTGATTTTCCTGCAGGTCTGAAATGTTCCGCCTTCACTTGTTGGCATGTAAGACAACGAGATACAAAATCAGCTACTTCCCTCTTCATATTGGGCCACCAGAAGTTTCTTTTGAGATCTTGATACATCTTGGTACCTCCTGGATGGATGGAGTACTTTGATTTATGTGCTTCTTCTAAGATCAATTTCGTTGTATCCTCATGATCCGGTATACACATTCGGCCCTTGAATAGCAATCTTCCCTCATTAGAAATAGAAAAATCTGGTCTTTGTTCAATATTGGCCTTAATTTCCAGTAAAATTGGATCATCCTCTTGTAACTTGGCCAAATCCTCTATCAATGTAGGTTGAGCTCTGATATTAGCTATGAAGCAATCTTCTTCCTTAACGTCAACATCAAAATTCAACTGGGCAAATTGAGGAATAAGGTTAGTCACACTAATCATGAGACTTGATAACATACCAATTGGTTTTCTGCTAAGTGCATCTGCTATAGCATTCGCCTTGCCAGGATGATATTGAATAGCAAAATCAAAGTCCTTGAGATGTTCTAACCACCTCCTTTGCCTCATATTAAGCTCTTTTTGAGAAAATAAATATTTCAAGCTCTTGTGGTCTGTGTAGATCGTGAACTTTTCTCCATAAAGATAATGACGCCAAATTTTTAAGGTAAAAATAAATGCTGCTAATTCCAAATCATGTACATGATAATTTTCTTCGTGACGTTTCAATTGTCTTGAAGAATAGCAAATCACCTTTCCATCTTGCATAAGGACACACCCTAAGCCAATTCCAGATGCATCCGTATATACCTCAAATCCAGCACCCTCTATTGGTAGCGACAAAATAGGGGCTGTTGTAAGATGATTCTTAAGACTTTGAAAACTCTTTTCACAGTCCTTTGACCAGATAAAAGGATTTTCTTTTCTAGTAAGTCTAGTTAAAGGAACCACGATCTTTGAGAAGTCCTTTATGAATCTTCTATAATAACCTTCCAGACCCAAAAAGCTTCTGACTTCAGATACAGTCGTTGGTCGGCTCCAATCTCTGACAGCTTCTACCTTAGAAGGATCCACAGCAATACCTTCTTTTGAAATAATGTGGCCTAGGAATGAGACTTCCTTGAGCCAGAATTCACACTTATTGAGTTTGGCATATAGCTTATGTTCTCTAAGTGTTTACAAAGCTATCCTTAGATGTTCTTCATGTTCTTCTTTTGTCTTGGAGTATATCAGGATATCATCGATGAAGACGACGATGAATTGGTCTAAATATGGCTGGAAGACACTGTTCATAAGTTACATAAATGCTACTGGGGCATTAGTTAAACCGAACGGCATCACCACGAATTCATAGTGGCCATAACGACTTCGAAAAGCCGATTTATAAATGTCCTCTTCTTTGATTCTAAGCTGATGATAACCTGATCTTAGGTCAATCTTAGAAAAGTACTCAGCTTCCGAAAGCTGATCGAAGAGCTCATCAATACGCGGTAATGGATATCTATTTTTGATTGTAAGCTGATTCAGTCACCGGTAATCGATGCATAATCTGAGAGAACCATCCTTCTTCTTGACAAATAGAACAGGCGCACCCCAAGGGGATGTGCTAGGTCTAATGAAACCCTTGTCTAAAAGTTCCTGTAATTGCTTCTTTAGTTCCTTAAGTTCTGCGGGAGATATCCTGTAAGGGGCTATAGAAACAGGTGCTGCACCTGGAATGAGTTCAATGGTAAAGTTTACTTCCCTCTCGGGTGGTAAACTAGGTAGTTCGGATGGGAACACGTCAGGGAATTCATTTGCAATAGGAATGTTTGCTAGGATAATTTCCTTAGATTCGGTGATAATGACTGAAGTAATAAAAACTTCACATCCTTTCGAGATAAGTTTGCAGATGTGAAAAGAAGATATAATGGTAGGATGCTTCTTGTATTTGATGCCAAGAAAAGAAAATCTTGGAACACCGGATTTTCGGAAAGATATAATCCTATTTCGACAGTTGGTGTAAGCATCATGGTCTACAAGCCAATGGCATCATAACCTTTCATATCGAGGCATACTAAGTTTGCGGGGAGATTATGTCCTTCTACTACCACCTCACAATCGGGATACTACTTGGTAAGCTTAGTTCCAGATCCTAAAGGTGTAGTAATAGCGAGATCTGAAGGTAGGGGAACTGATGCAGTTGGTAAGGTGTTTGTAAAAGTGGTGGAGATAAAAGAATGAGAAGCACCAGTATCGAATAGCACGAATGCAGGACGAGAACAAATTTGAAGAGTACCTTCCATGAGCCCATCATTTTGATCCCTGGGCGCTTCTTCTTCATCAATAACTGCATTGAGGTGAGCCTGCCTCCTACGTCCTCGGTTATTTGATTGATCTTGCATAAGGGGGCAATCTGGCACACGATGCTCCCTACTTCCACAGCGTAAACAAGCACCTAGGCGCTTCCAGCATTCTTCAGTCGAGTGGCCGAATTTCTCACAAAAGGTGCATGCCGAGGCGACTTGCTCCTTCTCTTCTTTAACCTTTTTACTATTCTTTTGGGAACTTCCACCGTTCTCGTTCGCTTATCTTTTCTTGTTATCACAGCTTTTGTATGGTTCCATGATGCTAAACTTCTCTTTCTTATACTGCCGATCTGAGCGCCGGCTAGATTCTTCTCCCTTTCCTTTCAACCTTTCGACCTTCTCTAAGGTCCTCTCACATAAATATGCCCTTTGAACCATCTCCGCATAAGTGCGGATATTCTGTGTCCCCAGTTGCTGAATTAAACCGGGCCGTAACCCGTCCATAAATCGGTTCGCCTTTAATAATTCCGTATTAATAAGGTGTGGTGCATATGGTGCTAGTCTTGAAAACTGCAACTCGTACTCTGCTACTGACATCATCCCTTGACGAAGGGAGGCAAACTCCATAGCCTTCCTTTCCTTCACATGTTCGGAGAAATACTTGGCACGAAATAAAGTGAGAAAAACATTCCATGTATGTGGTGCATTGGCCAGAGGTGCCGGAACGGACTTCCACTAAGTACGGGCATCCTTATTCAATTGGAACGTTGCTAGATGGACTTTCTCCTGATCAGTGCATTGTATGACATCAAATATACGATTCATCTCATCGATCCAATTTTCTGCTTCGTCTGGATTGGAAGATCCACAGAAACGCGGAGGATTTAGACTCCGGAAGTTACGATAAAGATCTCCTGCCCTTGCCCCTGCACCACCTTGTGCTATAGTCTGCAGGGCCTGGGTGAGGCCGGCAACAGTTTGTTGCATACCGTCCCAATCTACACGATGAGCCATTCGAAAAATAGGGTACCTGAGAGAAAATAACAACTTGTTATTTCTCATGAAATTGGAATGAGCAAAATAATTCTTAAAGCTAATTAGTTATCTTATCTCAGGTTCTACCCAATCCTCACATGGGTGTGGAATTTCTTCCTTAGTTCATAGGTAGGGGTCCTTAACCTTGGACTTATCCTATGACATGACTCTTTTCCCTAAGTCCTAAGACTTAGGCTCTGATACCAACTTAACTGTCACGCCCCGAGCCTTTAATTACAGCGGAAGACTCGCTGGGGGAGCGTAAACAGCCGGCATGGTAAGCCTCTTGTAAGTAAAAATCAATCAGAGCGCGAGACAATCACACAAGTAAATGTAATTACACATGATTTAATCAACTTCAACTTCATATCATAATGCTCAATATTCAAAGATACAATCACTAATTTGATTTTCATTCTACTAGACTCAAGAAATAGGAAAATTACATTGACTAAATCTAGACATTATAGACTTCCTAAGTCTTCACTCATCTTTAATCGCTCTCGGATCCGCTACTTGAATAATCCGAATCCGAACCCGACTCACTTTCATTTCCTGAAAAAGATTGGAAATAGGTAATGAGCACACTTGCCCAGTAGGTATCTTCGCATCAACATGAAGGCACTATTAAAGTGGTTATCATTTTCGCTCTAAATAAATAAGGTAAAATCATGCAATGCGATGATCATGCAATTAAATCAAAGTAACAAGACTATCATATAAGATGGAATGAAAACAAGAATGAACTAGTAAGAATAGGACAAGAACATGATATTGGCCTTTCATGAACAAGAATATATCGAGAATGTACTAGCAAGCCACATATTCCTCACTTTAGCATCTTATGCTTATGAGCAAGTGCTTCGTGAATTTCTGTGGAATATCAAGTAAGAATGTCATGTTGTGCCGTGGATCTTCACTTATTTATAGAAATAGTACTCCCAGTGCAATGTGATGCCAGTAGCATCATACCCCATGGTTTATAAAATAGTATGTTTCCGGCAATCAGCCGAGGGGACTAGCATAGAGCCCTTGAACACAATCAGTGCTCGATTGCATCTTCAGTTATAAATTAAGCTACTTCCACGCAGTATAACAGTAAAGTATGGCTGAGAATATAGCACTTCCAACAATTCCATGATAACTAAAATCAATGAATGAATGCTTCAACATAAGAATGTAGGAGTCAAGAAATAGACTTTAAACAATGTCATGCTCATAGAAATAAATCGACTGCATAACAGTATTTTCCTTAACTTCCATTTCATTTAGATCAATTTAAGCAATATGATAATGTCGGGTCCCGCGAGGTGTAAACCGATCTAGAAGGGGGGGTTGAATAGATCCTTTCACAAGCTTTGGCCTATTTAAAACTCTTAGCTAACAGAAACTTAAACTACTCTTATAAAGTGAATGAATCACTTAGGCATAATGCACAGCGGAATTAAGTAGAGTGGCTCAAATGAAAAGACTTGGATTACAAGCTATGAAACGTCCACACTTCTTTAAGCACATTTGTGAACTTGAAAGAAATAAGCCTTATAGTGCAGGGATCATAAAGCATAACACTAGAGCATGCAATAGCTTGCAACAACCGTGCGTGTGTGTATGTGCTATGTTGATCACTCAAAGTGCATATGTGTGTGAACAATCTAACCAAGTATGGAAGCACACGAACCTGCGAATGGGGTTAGAAGATATAGATCAATCACACAAGATAAGCAACGCACAACACAGGGACTTTTAAGGTGGTTCAGTTGCAACCCCGCAACCTGCGTCCACCCCTCACCAAAATCTGGTGAGACTTCCTTGCTGACTCACAGCTTGACCGGGGACACTCCCCAACCACAGAACAGAGAAAGCCCTCTTTCTGTCTTCCTACACACAAAGCCGGCAGGGACGGTAACACCGCAAATCGGACAGCCTCCGATTGCCTTCCTACTAACCACCGGTAGGGACGATTCTCAAGTTCAAGTGTTTGAAAGAAATGGAATAAGAACAACTTATGAAAAACACTCAACAAGATATAGAATATGCTTAAGAGAAAGGATATTGTCTGAGGTTTGTTGGAGCTTGAATCTCTTGAGGATTTGATGAAGAACTTCTTCCCGGCGTACTGTTCACAGTTACAGTACTCGAACTCCTCTCCCTTGAACACACCCTTGCAGCCTCCTTTGATCTCCCTTATTAGCCTTGATTGCTTCTACTCTTCCTTGGAGGTTGATGGATTGAGATATGAGCTTGAATCACCTTGAGTTGATGGAGAGATTGTTGGATGTAGCTTTGATCTTCCCTTGAGTTGACGAAGAGGTTTGAGTGAAGATTTGATCACCTTTGTGAGCTTGCTTGCTTCTCTTCTTCCTTGGAGATTCAAGGCTTCAGATGTAGGCTTGAATCCCTTGGATTGGATGTAGAACTTCTGCACGAAGTACTGTTCACGGCTACAGTACCTCTTCTTCCAATCTCCTCTCTAGCCTCTCTTGATCTCTCTTTGCTCCAAATGATCAACTATGGTTTCTAACCCTCTTGTGTTGGTTTTATAGACTTTGAATGGTCTATAGACAAGTCCCAGACCAGATCCACAAATCATGGGTGATTAGGTGACTTTTAGATTAAATAAATCCATGTTGAATGGCCCTTTTCGAAGTGGAAAACAAAGTCAACATTGGTTGGCTCGGGGCTGGCATTCGACCTACAGCTTCTGGCGGTCGACCTCTATTGAGAAATCTGCAAACGGGCGGTCCCTGGGATTTTTGGTCGACCGCTACTGGCTGGCGGTTGACCTGCAGCTGAAAGAACTGCAGACGGGCATTCCCTGGCTGGGGCGGTCGACCGCCCCTGTGCTGGCGGTCGACCTCCAGCTGGACAGCCCCCGGTCCAGCCCGGGTCGGTCCGTTAGCCGCTTCAGCTCCGCCGCTTGACTTCTTTAGCAGCCCGTTCATGTCCGTGGCATCTCCCTTGATAGTCTAAAAGGTATCAACTGAGTCTCTGGCCTTGGATTCTCTTGGCTATACTTCTTTGTGCATTGACCTTGTATGTGTGACGAGCCGAATGTGAAATGCCAACTTTTGCTTGTAAAAGAGATTTGCATCTTTGCTTGGGCACGATCAATGAGCTTTCACCTTTGCCAACACCACTCCATTTCTTGGATTATCTTGTAGTATGCTATCCAGAAGTTGCACCGACCTTGAACCATCCATAAGGCAAGATATGCATTGATCATATAAGGAATACGCAATGACCTTATGTGTGATGCTATTCAACTTGATTTCTATGCTTGAAACATGTTAGATTTTTGTGCCTCCAATATTGTCATATGCCTTGATATCTGTGTATCCAGTTGCCTAGATGTGTGTGTCATCCTTGATCTTTGCTCTAGAAGTATAATGACCTGAAATGAATGAATATTAACCCTATCAATTGCAGGTATAGTTCATTAATGATTACAAAGGCAGACATCATCAAAACCATAAAATTAATCATGTTGCACACATGTTCAACATTCTCCCCCTTTTTGATGATGGCAACTATGAGTCATTCTGAACTATGAGTCATTATAAGTTCACATGCAGTAGTAATTCACATGGCATATATGAGTCAAAAATATTCTTAAGAAGAAGAAGATGATGATTCTCTCCCTATCCCCTTTTGACAAAGACTCACATGGTTCTCATCCTCTTTGACACACAGAGTAGATTCTTGGATTAATGACACACATAAACTTACCACATTCTTTGATTAATGACTCACATACGCATTATTTGATTGATGACTCACATAAACTTCTCCCCCTTTGACAACATCAAAAGATCCAGAAAAGAAACAGAGAGACTCGCATCAATGACGTACACAAAATGACTTACAAGAAGCTCTGGCATCTCCTATGTGACATCATTACAAGCAACCATAATGTGGAGAAACATGTCATTGCAGGCAACATTCTAGAAGATGATGTGGAAATACATGCCAATGGTTGTACACTTATTATGATTGATAAAATAACCAAAGAGAACAACCAATTGTGGAAAGCCAGTTATGGGACTGATACCAATGAATGATATGGATGTATCGAACATGGTGGTGTCCCGTGGCTTGGCAAAGATAATGTATGTGGGAGAGGTGGAGCCACAGCAGCATGATTCAATTTCTCAAATAGGAGATGGATAGCGCAGCCAAGGAGCAATTTTTGATTTCAAATTTTGCAAGATTTTTAGTGGTTTTCTAGTTTTCAGATTTTTTGGATTTTCTATGCAGTGCATGGAAATGATAAATGCAAGCTACAATTGTATGAAGTAAGACGTGCATGCCACCCTATTGTATGAAAGCATGATGCTAATGATGCTAGGACTTATGCCACATGCCAAAGAATGAGAAAGTAATGTGATATCACTTGACAGAAGACACCAATGATTTTGGATACGACTTGAAAGGAGCATCAAGATGATACCACTTGTTGGATTATACCAAGGTGATGTAATCATGGCAGCCTGAATGATTTATGTAGATATGACAGATGAAGACAAATAAGAAGGAGCATCAAGATATGACTTCTCAAGAAAGAATGGAGGTTCTTTAATCTAAAACCAAGTTCATAAATCAGAGTTATGGATTTTTCAGAATTTTCAGTTATAGAACCCAAATGAACCAGCTCTTACATTCAGATTGGTTTAATGCTAATGAGTTCTGGCCTACTCAGTAGAATCACATGAAGACATTTGCATGCAAGTTTAATAGTAGTGAACCAGAAATTCATGTCAAAACCAGATTAACCTTCTCTTATCTTACTCATTCAGTTTCATTGGTTCCCTTGAGAATGACCACAATAAGTATTGAGGCTAAACACTTAGATGACTTAGATTTGATTCATGAGTGCTACACATTCAGATTTTCCTTTTTGAAATCATTTGAAAGATGATTGTCATCATTTTACGAGCAGTCAAGTGTAGCAACCACCTTTTGACGTGAGTGTGCACGTTTACCAGACGCAAGCACCCCCAGTTACTCAGTGTAGCTCACGATTTTGCTTCACTTAGAACAGAGATAGCATAGTCACCTCATGACATATCGAACCTCATTTTCTTTGATGAGGAGATATATTTCTCAGCAACAGTGCCATTGCTCTGCCTTGAGCTTACTTCAAGTATAGCCACTTTTTGAAATAAACAGATTCAACAAATATTTAAAAATAATACTTAGCTGAAGTTTCTCGATCAAGGATGCCTTTGTACTCAAAAATTTTTCAGATTCAAGATGGCATAACAAGTCAAAACATGAGAAACTAGTTTAAGTCTATTAAACCCGATCACAAACATGTTCAAGACCATCAAACTTCAAGACTCAAGAAATCATTAATGTTAAACCAAAATCATTCATGTTCAAGGCAATCACAAGACTCTATAAGAGAAAATTCTTCTTGAAGATTTACTCTGATAAACAACCTCAATAATTGATAGGGAATCCTCCAAGAAGTTCAAGGTACTTTGAATCCAAATTGAACCACACAAGGATTAAGCAATATCATGCAGTGGCTTGGTTTAAGAAGATAGTGGTGCATAACTGGTAGGCAAGAATAGATGAAGAATACTCCCCCTGAGGTTATGCACTGAGCTCAGACAAGCATAATTTTTAGACAGAAAGAAATGTGGGGTCGACCTGTCAAAGGAGTGAGGTCGACCTGCAGAATTTTGACTGGATTTTCATGATGAACAAGCTCCCCCCGAGAAGATGCATTCTATGCCATGATGTCAATAGAATGAAGATGAAACATATGCATGAATACTATAAAGAGACAACTCCCCCTTACTATATAGCCTATATGCGACATTGACGCATGGTATGTAGCGGAGGTGAAACCTCACGCATATTGAGTGCTTCTAGGCAAGCATAACCAGCCTTTCCATACATCAACATTTGATATACCATGGCCGTGTAAGAGTGAGATGATGTGAAATGATTCAAACTAGATTGATGTTGACTCCCCCTGAGTACATGCATGGGTTGGCAATGAATTATGCAGCCTAAGACTTATGTGAATACACAATGCAATGAAGATGCTGCAAAATGATTATGCATTTTTATCTTCTAAACATGATGTGCATTAAGGTATGTGTGATCACAATATGATGCAAACACAAATAATTCATAATTGATTTTGAACTGAATGCAATATGATGATGTCAATTGCTAGACTCCCCCTTTTGAATAATGCTAACATGAATAACGAGTTGAAAATGCTGTCATGACATGCATCATCAAAACCAAAGTCCAAGAATTTCAAGTGGCTGATAGCAAGACTTAAGCAACTCATCATCACATCAACTTCATCAGCATAACAAGTTTTTCATGAATTAAATAGCTGAAATCAAGCATGGTGTGAGCAAGTTATCAAGCTCAAAAGTTCATCTCACACCTTGGGGATTTTACATTTCTAAGAGCAATTCAGTTTGCAGAATCTAATGACATTGGACAGACGTATGATGCACTATCTACATGTCAAGATTAAACATGCAAGATGACTGAACTTAAAGGTTTATGTACATACCTATGCCTTGAGCTTTTATTTACCTTATGATCCTTTGTTCAGCTCCAAGGCATCCTGCACCCAAAATTCTCATTTGGAATTTTTAGGTACCCAGGCTTGCTTGGGTCCTTGTGGGTTAGCAACATGTTTAGCATCTTGGCCCATCTTTTTCAAGGCAGTCACATCATCCTCCCTCATTGTGAGGCAATCATATATCTCATGCCCATTTTTCTCACAATAGAAACAACACACAAAAGATTGATTTTTCTTTTTATGTTCATGTGCGTGTGCATGTGGACTATGCTTTTGTGGGCGAGCATAATTTTTACCTTTCATGGTATGAGGGTGATGTCTTTCTTTCAAACACCAGGATTCCTGGTCACTGTGACCAGTCTTACCACAATGAGAGCAGCAAAGAGAGGCATTTCTATTAAAGGCCATGGGGAGTGTCGACCTGTCAGGATAGGAATGTCGACACTTCTGATTCTCCATGTGATTCTGTACAGAATTCTGTTGAGCAAGCCCTCTGCCAGTGTTGACATGTTTCTTTCCTTGCCCTTTCACTTGATCTCCTACTCTAAGCTCATCATTTCTCAAGATAAAACAATCATACATAGTGTGACCATGTTTACCACAATAATATCAATGGACATTCATTTTGTGGAAAGCATGATATTTAGCATTAGACGTGTTATGGTGCATGTTTTGATGAGCATGCTGAATTTTACTTTTCTTTCGAGCAGTGTGCCCTTTTTGGTGACCACAGGAAGTGGTGGCTTCCGGTGAACCAGAATCTTGGATTTGGGCAAACATTGACAGGAAATCATTCAAACCTTGAATTTCATTTTCAAGTGAGGAAATGTGTTGTTTAGATTCAACAAGGCCCTCTTCGCATGCTGCCAATTGCTCATTGAGCATGGCGTTTACTGCTTTAAGATTTTGATTTTGTTATTCTAAAGCATGCAAAGTTTCAGAGTGATCTTCAATCACAGATTTGCCTTTTTCATGTGCAGCCAAATTTTCATGCAATTCTTCTTCAACTTGTTCAAGTTCAATTTTCTTTTCCAACAACTCTCTATTCTCTTCTTTCAGAGAATCAATCAGTTTTTGCTACCATTCAAGATCATCATGAAGACCAACATTTATGTTTCTTAAGAATGAACATTTTTCACATACAAAGTTAGCAGAGCATGAAACAGAATTTTTATTTTTTTCAATCAACCTCTCATCATGGATTAGCCCATCGGCCATAGTTTGATCATTAGAGATTGACTTAGGTTGGTTTTGAAGTTTTATTATAATTTCTTCCAACCTAGTGATTTCATCATGAAAATTTTCATTTTCTTCCCTTAGACATGCAATGCTTTGTTTATGCGTATCTAGATCAACTGAGAGAGTGTTGTTAAGCTCTTTAAAAACAGAACACTTTTTACAAATCGAGCATTCATTTTGGTTAATTTTCTTGAGATCCTTTTTCAAATTTTTGTTTTCTATTTTTACCTTTTTGTATTGTGTGATCAATTCATCATAGGCTTCCATAAGCTCTTCAAAAGTGAATTCCTCGGAGTTAGAGTTTACCTGTGATGAGGATGTATTGCTGGACTATTCTGCACTGTCGGCCATGAAGCATTCTTGTTCTTGTTCCTTCCCTTCATGGATTTTCACCAACTTGTCCAATACTTGCTTGGCTGTGCTGCAAGAGGACACAAGATGAGTTAGTCTTAGATCAACTGTAGTTGTAATTAAGTTATATGCAAGACGATTATCATTGTGTTTGGTCTCATGTTCGGCTAACCAATCAATTGAATTTGATGGCACCTCATGAGGACCATTATATATAAGAGTCCACAATTGTGGATCTATGGAGCTAACATAGATGAACATTCTTCCAACCCATGTAGAAAAATCTGAACCATCATAAATGGGTGGAGAAGCTATCGAAGCAAGTGTAGCATGTGAACCCATTTTAATAACAAACACCGGGATCTTTCCCTGCAGATCGTTGGATCTGGGAATGACAGAGCCTCGCTCAGATACCACTTGTTGGGTCCCGTGAGGTGCAAATGGATCTAGAAGGGGGGGTTGAATAGATCCTTTCACAAGCTTTGGCCTATTTAAAACTCTTAGCTAACAGAAACTTAAACCACTCTTATAAAGTGAATGAATCACTTAGGCACAATGCACAGCGGAATTAAGTAGAGTGGCTCAAATGAAAAGACTTGGATTACAAGCTATGAAACGTCCACACTTCTTTAAGCACATTTGTGAACTTGAAAGAAATAAGCCTTGTAGTGCAGGGATCATAAAGCATAACACTAGAGCATGCAATAACTTACAACAACCGTGCGTGTGTGTATGTGCTATGTTGATCACTCAAAGTGCATATGTGTGTGAACAATCTAACCAAGTATGGAAGCACACGAACCTGCAAATGGGGTTATAAGATATAGATCAATCACACACAATAAACAACCCACAACACAGGGATTTTTAAGGTGGTTCGGTTGCAACCCCGCAACCTACGTCCACCCCTCACCAAAACCCAGTGAGGCTTCCTTGCTGACTCACAGCTTGACCGGGGACACGCCCCAACCACAGAATAGAGAAAGCCATCTTTCCGTCTTCCTACACACAAAGCTGGCAGGGACGGCTACACCGTAAATCGGACAGCCTCCGATTGCCTTCCTACTAACCACCGGTAGGGACGATTCTCAAGTTCAAGTGTTTGAAAGAAATGGAATAAGAACAACTTATGAAAAACACTCAACAAGATATAGAATATGCTTAAGAGAAAGGATCTTGTCTGAGGTTTGTTGGAGCTTGAATCTCTTGAGGATTTGATGAAGAACTTCTTCCCGGAATACTGTTCACAGCTACAGTACTCGAACTCCTCTCCCTTGAACACACCGTGGCAGCCTCCTTTGATCTCCCTTATTAGCCTTGCTTGCTTCTACCCTTCCTTGGAGGTTGATGGATTGAGATATGAGCTTGAATCACCTTGAGTTGATGGAGAGATTGTTGGATGTAGCTTTGATCTTCCCTTGAGTTGACGAAGAGGTTTGAGTGAAGATTTGATCACCTTTGTGATCTTGCTTGCTTCTCTTCTTCCTTGGAGATTCAAGGCTTTAGATGTAGGCTTGAATCCCTTGGATTGGATGTATAACTTCTGCACGAAGTACTGTTCACGGCTACAGTACCTCTTCTTCCAATCGCCTCTCTAGCCTCTCTTGATCTCTCTTTGCTACAAATGATCTACTAGGGTTTCTAACCCTCTTGTGTTGGTTTTATAGACTTTGAATGGTCTATAGACAAGCCCCAGACCAGATCCACAAATCATGGGTGATTAGGTGACTTTTGGATTAAACAAATCCATGTTGAATGGCCCTTTTCGAAGTGGAAAACAAAGTCAACATTGGTTGGCTCAGGGCTGGCGGTCGACCTACAACTTCTGGCGGTCGACCTCTACTGAGAAATCTGTAAACGGGCAGTCCCTGGGATTTTCGGTCGACCGCTACTGGCTGGCGGTGATAGCTAGGTACGATTGATAAACACTGATCCAGAGGGGGGTGAATGGATCGTTTAAAGAATTCTACCCAATTTAAAATTCGCATGAGATGATAACAACTAGATCAGTGGACAATTGATCAAACAAGATATGCAAACTCAATTAAATTCTAGGATATAGATAATAAATTAAATCACGGTCCTAGCATGCATCTAGCGGAAGCAGGCAATCAAACAAACCACTGCACGATGATTTTAGGTGGTTCGGTCCAAAGACCTACGTCCACCCCTCACTCCCAACCGGAGTGAGGCTTCCACTAGTAACACTAGCACAGCAGACTCAGTCTGCAACAAATACTGCTAAACAGCTTGACCAGGGGAACAACATCCCCTCTTCCTCCCAACCGGAGGGACACCCCAAGTGACTCCCAGTCACTTGGAAACCAGAGACACACGGTCTCTCTTCCTCCAGACCCGGAGGGAACTCCTGGACTTGCTACCCACAAGCCCAGAATCGGAGGACCAAACCTCCCTTCCTCCAAACCGGAGGGGAACCTAGAGACCCAAGTCTCTCTTCCTCTAAACCCCAGAGGGAAACACAAGTGACATTAAGTCACCTGCAAACCAGAGGTCTCGGACCTCTCTTCCTCCCAACCGGAGGGACCCCTGGACTTGAAACCTACAAGCCCAGAACCGAAGGACGAGCCTCCCTTCCTCTAACCAGAGGGAACCCACAAGTAGCACCCAGCTACTTGCAACTGGAGATAGCAATCTCCCTTCTCCTGAACCAATAGGAGGGACTCGATCCCCAACAGGGCAATCGGAAGAACAACAAGTGAATAGTTCAAAAGAAAATCAAAACCCAGCAACAGAAAGCTGAAAAGATAAAATCAAATGTGGCTCTCGCAGGAGCTGGCTGGCCTGGATTTGATCCACGGTCCAGCAGGAACTTCTTCTACTGCTTCTCTCTTTCTCCCAGCACGAACTCTCTTTTCTTCTTCTTCTTCTTTCTTACTTCTTCTTCTTCTCACAGCTTCTGCCTTCTTCTTCTTCTCACTCTCTGTATCTCACTGTCTCTCTTTCTTTTTCTTCTTCTGCTCTCTCAATCTAGCTCTCAGCCTTCTCTATCTCTTCTTTCTCTTCTTCACTTCTTCTCTTAGCTCTGGCTGCTTCTACTTCAGTCACTCTCTGCCCTCACGCCCTCTTCAGAGGAAGAAGACACATATATATAGCAGCAGCAGATTAGGGCGGCGTGTGCTTTCCACGATTCCCGCCCAAATGCTCCAGTCCACGTGGAGGCTCCTCTGCATCTCAGATCACGTGCCAGATGCCAGCCTCGTATCACGTGCCCACTCTGCATAGGCTCCACGAACAGTACAATAGAGCAAACTGGTTCGGATTTGATCCTGAAACTAGAATCCTTCTTCTTCTTCTGCAAGGAGATTAAAACCAATAATACTCAGGGTTCTCTCTTTCTATATATATATACCTGAAATAAGTCGGTTGACACTCCAGCTAAAGCTGCACGAGGTGTGTAGGAACAACAAATGTGCACTATACTGAGAACGACACGAGGTACATAAAATGACTACAGCACGAGATAAAAAGAAAACGACACGAGGTCAGATGAGAACAGCACGAGGTAAATAGAAGGAAATAACACGGAGTAAGACGGTAGTAAAACACGCGATCAGAGGAACCTTGGACGGAGATAGAAAGAAGCAACACGGAGACACAAATACAACACTAAGACACAAACACAGAAATAACAAGAAGACTCAAACACAAGAATAACACGAAGACATAAAAATAACACGAAGACATAAAAACAAAAGATAACACGAAGACACAGGAAAACGACTCGAACACGAGGACGACACGGGCTGAAAATAACTCGAAGATGAAAATAGAAACCGACACAAAGTATGGTTACAAAGCAAGAAAGACACGGGGTCTTGGAAGAAACAACACGAATACAGAAGACTCGAAGAAGAAAATAGAAACCGACACGAAGTGTGGTCACAAAGCAAGAAAGACACGGGGTCTTGGAAGAAACAACACAAATACAAAAGACTCGAAGACATAGGGGTGACACAGATGGAACGACACGAGGTGGCACAGAAAACAGCACGAGGTGCTACAGTGTTCAGCACGCGATGGAACAAATAACGACACTAAGGCTCATAGTGTTGTCAACCTCAAAACATGTAAAGACTCAACAATTGAAAGTCTGAAGGCGATGTACAGACTTCAGCTAAGTAGGCCACAGTCTAATGTATAGACTTTATGAGAAGGCAACTAAACACTGTACACACTTCCAATGTACAGACTTCATATGAACAGACCAATGTGCATACTTCCCTTCGATGCATCTACAGTGCAATGCATTGGCTTTGATAACAAGATGCAATGCTGACTGATGTATACACTTGGCAAAGAGAGTGATGCATGAACTACCCTGTACAGACTTTAAGACTTAATGTACAAAAAGTAGACAAAGCAGCATGGCGTCAACCCAGCTGATCCACTGCGTCAACGCAGCTAGTGAACAGATAGCCAATGCGTCAACCCAATCTAGCCATATTCATGAGTTAGCTATTCAAGCAAACAATAACCAATTTATCACAGCATGACTCAAGCATACACACGCATTCTTCACAATTCAGACATGGCACACTCATGCAATCTCCCACAGAATAGATCAAACATATTCAAGACAATGTGGTGACTCATTCATGTTGCTATCATTAAAACACCACATCATCAACAAAGCACAAGGGGCACAACAATCTCCCCCTTTTTGATGATGGCAACATAATGAGTCACACTGACTCATCAAACTCAAACTATTCTCCCCCTTTGACATAATCAAAGGGAAAAGGTTTGATAGGCAAATGCAGCACATAAATGCAGAGAATGAGTCATGGTTCTTTAAAATGAAGATCTCCCTTATGACAATGAAACAGCTCTCCCCCTATCAACATGCATGATTGACTACTCTCCCTTTAGATGTGAATAAACCATAACTCCCCCCTAAAGTACAGGAATGGACTCTGGTTATCCAATAAATCAATCTGAAATCTACCATTACAAAGAATCTGAATTCTGGTGAAAATACCACAGAATCAGAGCTTATTGCAGAACAAGATGGAAGATTCCAACAGTGTGGAGAGAAATACATCTCAGGATTCAATCTGAAGTCCACCACCATAAGGATTCTGAAGTTCAGAAGGCTGCAAGTGAACAAGGTGATAATAGGAGTGGCACCTCACATTTGTATGGTCAGAAAAATGCGGATGGAATCAGTCAACTGATAAGAGAGGAGTTGACTATACAGTTTTTGTTGATCATGCATGAATCTGATCATGAGGGATTTGAATGCATACATCACTTCAATAAGTCTTAAAAGATGTAGACTCTTCTATCATAAGGAGTTATGAATTGGCAACTTAACCAATCTGATTTAATTTTGATGTATACCAACTTTTCCAAATTAAACTCAATACTCATATCTGAATCCAAGTTTTAATAAAAAGTGAACCAAATAGTCAGAAAACACTCAAAAACAGTCATCTTTTATCTTACACAGAAGATCTCAATGACTCTTTCAAGAGTTACACAGATTAGTATTGATGTTAAACACTTTTTCAAGAACATGAGTTGACAGATTTTTCAAGATAATTTTATTTGAAGCACATTATATTTTTCCTGAGCAATTTAAGTTGATCAACACCTTTTTACATGAGGCACAACAAGTCTTAGTTGAAGTGACCCAGTTACTTAGTGTGATAACTGGCATTGCCTCTCACTTTGAGAGCAGAGTTAGCAATATGAGTGTCTTTTTACATGACAAGACACCTTTATCAGAGGCCAGACTCCCCAGCTACTCAACACAAATGAGCTATTGCTCTGTCAGGTTTTGTTTCACTAAGTTTTTATCAGAGATAACTGTAGCACCTCATGACATGAGTTACTTTATTTCATTGATAAAGAGCTCAGTTTCTCAGTGACCGAGTCATTGCTCTGAATTCATAATTTTCTCATTTAGTCAACTTTTTCAAGTTAATGATTAACCACAACACTCACTCTATGTATCTCTACCAAAGTAGCCTAGATTTCAAATTTTCAGATATCAGATGAGAGACTTTAAGGATTACATGACACAAGAGGTTAAAGTTTATTAAACCTTATCATTCAGATACTTTCAATTCATTTAATTACAAGGCTGAGAATGCATTAATCTTATATCAGTCTGATTAAGTGATAATTCTTAAACCTATATGATAGGAGTTTCTACCAAAATCTCAGACTGAATTGCATGACATGCAGCTTAAGTTCCTCAGATCAGAAAAGTAAGTTTAGCTGACCAACAAATCAATGGTAGAGCCAATGCAGTCACACCAGCTGAGAAGAATGGGAAAGGTGAGTATAGGCTGGTGCAAGAGTAAATCAGTAATAGAGAAGAGCATTAGAAGAGATTTTTATCATCAGACAGCAGCTGAGTCTGGAATACAGACTGATCAGCTATTTTAGAGATACTAGCAGAGAATACAGTTGAATAGCGCATAGTCAAGAGAATGAATCAGGTTACTTAAACAAAGGGAGTTCAAGATGTGAAGAGGATATGAAATAGGAATGCTCCCCCTGTCTAAGTGCAGTGAATTTCTTTTTAGATTTTTTTTTTCAAAAATTTATGATATGCACTATCCTACATATGCAGTATGCAACAATTCTAACAAGGAGAGCATGATGATCAATCAACAGCAAACAAGCTCCCCCTTACAAAATGCATGATGTGTAATGAATCATTTCTTTTCGAATTTAATTTTCTTTAAATTTATGATATGCAATACACTTCTCTATATGAAAACTAGACCCATGGTACTAGGCGGAGGACTCGGTCCAAGGACCACCTCACACATGGCAGTAACATCCAGACATACTTCATATGCCCTTCAGCACTGTTCCATTTAATATACCATGATGGTCATGCAAATGACATATACAGTGCAACGCAATCTCATTTATTTAGTGCAAACAACAGCATGAGAAGAGCATCAAAAGTCAACCAAGCAAAACAACAGTTTCAGATAATGAAATTAAAACAGACAAATCAACATTTTTAGATTATGAGATTTAAACAGAGTTCAGAACTGACCTGAAATGTAGAATCCTGGGGTTTTCTTTTTGAGTGCCTTGGTTAACCCCTTTTATTTCTCCCTCCAAGGCACACCTGCAAAGTATTGATCATTTTGAACTTGCAAGGACCCAAGCAGCTTTGGATCCTGCGTTAGCCCTGACAGGTTTTCTAAACATTTTCATGGCAACATTAACATCAAGTTTCATCAGAGAACAGTCATCCATAGAATGTCCAAATTTTTCACAGTATCTACATGAAATGGCTGGTGTTTGATTCTTATGATGCATATTAACAGCAGGGTGTTGTTTATAAACATGTTCATAAGATTTTCTGTTATATGCATGAGCAGTTTGATGCTTGATCTTAACCATCCAACATTCAACAGATTTATGGCCTGGCTTCCCACAGTTATAGCATGAAATTTTCACAAAAGGTTTTGCAGGGAATTTGACAAAATGGGGTTTAACATAGTTCTTTTGAACATACCAACAGTCCTTCACTGTATGCCCATTTTTCCCACAGTGGGAGCATGCAAAATAATTTCTTTTATGAAAACCACTTTTATCCCAAGTGGATCTAAACCAGCACTCAGCAGCCTTGTGCCCAGGCTTATTGCAGCTGAAGCACACAATGTGCTGACTAGAATTGTGTTTATATCCATATGGACCATGAACATGAATGGGAGACTTGGCATGCTGTTTATTGTCTTCTTTCATGATAAAACATTCACTCATGAGATGACCATGCTTCCCACAATAATAACATGAGGTAACAGGCTTCCTAGCAACATGGTTTCTATCAAAAGAGTTTCTAGAATGTAAAGTTCCACTAGCATGTTCATCTTTTAACATCAATCCACAATCCTCCTTTATGTGACCTCCTTTCCCACAATAATAACATGAACCCTTTTTAATGTGAGTGTGTGAGAGATCATGTGAATTGTGTGTAGCCTTCTTTATAGTAACATGAGTGTCTTTATCCTTCTTCTGTGAAGTTTCACCCTTTTTCAGTTTTTGATTTTGTTCCACAGTTTTGGGTTTCACAGTGGATTTTTGTGCAGTGAATTTGAAGACAGAAGGAGCAGAGGTTGTGTTCTAATTGGTGGCTTTGACAAAAACAGTAGATGTTTCATTCCCATTACTCCTTTTATTTGTCGGACTATAGCCCAGTCCCTTTCTCTCAAAGTTATCACTCTTTCCAAGAAGCTTATTCAGATTGTCCTTACCTTTGACAAATTTTGATAGAGAATTTTTCAAATCTTTAATCTCAAAATTCAAATCAGCAATTTTAGCTTCATATTTGGACAGATCTGTTTCACAGGAAATGACTTGTTGATGCAAGGCATCATTCAGACTCTTGAGTTTTTCAACTTCCTGTTTTAGTTTTGTTTCATTGTCAGCTTCAGATAGGGACTTATAAAGATCATCAACTTCTTGTTGAAGGGATGTGATAGTAAGCTCACATCCAGCTATTTTCTGTTCACTGCAACTGACATTTCCATTTAACATTAAGTTGATGGTTTTTAGACTCTCAATTTCTTGTTCAGCATTCATCAACCTATCAGAATTATCCACACTCACACACTTGCCTTTTTCTATTATCATTAGCCTATCTGTCAGCTGGGTGTTTAGATGTTTCAACTCATTGATTTCCTGTTCCAGTTTACTGTTCTGCTCTAGGAGATCAGCATCAAGCACCCATTCATCTGAGAGAGACTGACATTCATGAAACATTTCCTGTTATTTTTCAGAATCTTTCTATAATTCTATGTTTACAGATTTTATGGCATTAAGCTTTTCAATCAACAATTTGTTCTCCTGTCTAAGTTTCTCTGATTTTTCATCATTTTTATTGGAGAACTCTTTAAGAGAATCATTTTCAGATTTCAGCTTGTTTAGTTCAGACTTAACACATTCAATTTCTTTCAGCAAATCCTTGCACTGAACAGAATCATGACTAGCGAGACTAATCTTCTTTTCAAGTTCAGAGATTTTTTTCACATGATCTTGATTCTCAGTTTTCAATAAAGAAATTTATTTCTTCAACATTAGAAGATCAGACTTACAGGCATCATGAATATTTTTCAATTCAACACAATTTCTGCAAGGAGAACTTGAACTATCTAAACCAGTACTCTTCTTCAATTTTTTATACTATTTTCTTAACAGTTCATGAGATTCAAATAATTCAGCATATGCATTCTCCCAATCTTCTAGAGAAAAATTCTCGAAGAGATTTACCTCATCATCATCATCTTCAGTCTGACTGCTGCCTTGATTGCTGCCAATTGGATTACTTCTGTTAGCCATCATGCAGTTGTCCTCGTTTACCCTGTGAAATTGCTTCAGCCTATCCAGGATGTCCTTTGTTGAGCTGCAATTATGAAGACAAGACCATAAGGCTCTGTCAGTAGCTGCTTTCAACAGGTTAAAGGCTTTTCGAATTTCTCCATCCTTTGATCTGTGTCTGTCGGTCCATTTGGACACTTTCGTTGGTAAGGTGTGAGGACCTTGTGAAATTAATTTCCACAAATCAGGATTAGCAGAATTTACATAAGCATGTAAAGCAGTGTACCACTGACTGAAACCAGAACCACTAAAGATGGGTGGTAAAGCCATTGAAAAACAAATAGCGAGTAAGTTCAAGGCAACAGGAACAATTATGCACTAAAAACAAATTAGCACCTAAGACAGCAAGATCGAATCTGCAGGTCGCTGGACCTTGTATGCAGACACCGCTCTGATACCAATTGATAGCTAGGTACGATTGATAAACACTGATCCAGAGGGGGGGTGAATGGATCATTCAAAGAATTCTGCCCAATTTAAAATTCGCATGAGATGATAACAACTAGATCAGTGGACAATTGATCAAACAAGATATGCAAACTCAATTAAATTCTAGGATATAGATAATCAATTAAATCACGGTCCTAGCATGCATCTAGCGGAAGCAGGCAATCAAACAAACCACTGCACGATGATTTTAGGTGGTTCGGTCCAAAGACCTACGTCCACCCCTCACTCCCAACCGGAGTGAGGCTTCCACTAGTAACACTAGCACAGCAGACTCAGTCTGCAACAAATGCTACCAAACAGCTTGACCAGGGGAACAACCTCCCCTCTTCCTCCCAACCGGAGGGACACCCCAAGTGACTCCCAGTCACTTGGAAACCAGAGACACACGGTCTCTCTTCCTCCAGACCCGGAGGGAACTCCTGGACTTGCTACCCACAAGCCCAGAACCGGAGGACCAAACTTCCCTTCCTCCAAATCGGAGGGGAACCTAGAGACCCAAGTCTCTCTTCCTCTGAACCCCAGAGGGAAACACAAGTGACATTAAGTCACCTGCAAACCAGAGATCTCGGACCTCTCTTCCTCCCAACCGGAGGGACCCCTGGACTTGAAACCTACAAGCCCAGAACCGGAGGACGAGCCTCCCTTCCTCTAACCAGAGGGAACCCACAAGTAGCACCCAGCTACTTGCAACCGGAGATAGCAATCTCCCTTCTCCTGAACCAACAGGAGGGACTCGATCCCCAACAGGGCAATCGGAAGAACAACAAGTGAATAGTTCAAAATAAAATCAAAACCCAGCAACAGAAAGCTGAAAAGATAAAATCAAATGTGGCTCTCGCAGGAGCTGGCTGGCCTAGATTTGATCCACGGTCCAGCAGGAACTTCTTCTACTGCTTCTCTCTTTCTCCCAGCACGAACTCTCTTTTCTTCTTCTTCTTCTTTCTTACTTCTTCTTCTTCTCACAGCTTCTGCCTTCTCCTTCTTCTCACTCTCTGTATCTCACTGTCTCTCTTTCTTTTTCTTCTTCTGCTCTCTCGATCTAGCTCTCAGCCTTCTCTATCTCTTCTTTCTCTTCTGCACTTCTTCTCTTAGCTCTGGCTACTTCTACTTCAGTCACTCTCTGCCCTCATGCCCTCTTCAGAGGAAGAAGACACATATATATAGCAGCAGCAGATTAGGGCGGCGTGTGCTTTCCACGATTCTCGCCCAAATGCTTCAGTCCACGTGGAGGCTCCTCTGCATCTCGGATCACGTGCCAGATGCCAGTCTCGTATCACGTGCCCACTCTGCATAGGCTCCACGAACAGTACAATAGAGCAAACTGGTTCGGATTTGATCCTGAAACCAGAATCCTTCTTCTTCTTCTGCAAGGAGATTAAAACCATTAATACTCAGGGTTCTATATATATATATATATATATATATATATATATATATATATATATATATATACCTGAAATAAGTCGGTTGACACTCAAGCTAAAGCTGCACGAGGTGTGTAGGAACAACAAAGGTGCACTATACTGAGAACGACACGAGGTACATAAAATGACTACAGCACGAGATAAAAAGAAAACGACACGAGGTCAGATGAGAACAGCACGAGGTAAATAGAAGGAAATGACACGGAGTAAGACGGTAGTAAAACACGCGATCAGAGGAACCTTGGACGGAGATAGAAAGAAGCAACACGGAGACACAAATACAACACTAAGACACAAACACAGAAATAACATGAAGACTCAAACACAAGAATAACACGAAGACATAAAAACAACACGAAGACATAAAAACAAAAGATAACACGAAGACACAGGAAAACGACTCGAACACGAGGACGACACGGGCTGAAAACAACTCGAAGACGAAAACAGAAATCGACACGAAGTGTGGTTACAAAGCAAGAAAGACACGGGGTCTTGGAAGAAACAACACGAATACAGAAGACTCGAAGATGAAAATAGAAATCGACATGAAGTGTGGTCACAAAGCAAGAAAGACACGGGGTCTTGGAAGAAACAACACGAATACAGAAGACTCGAAGACATAGGGGTGACACAGATGGAGCGACACGAGGTGGCACAGAAAACAGCACGAGGTGCTGCACTGTTCAGCACGGAATGGAACAAATAACGACACTAAGGCACATAGTGTTGTCAACCTCAAAACATGTAAAGACTCAACAATTGAAAGTCTGAAGGCGATGTACAGACTTCAGCTAAGCAGGCCACAGTCTAATGTATAGACTTTATGAGAAGGCAACTAAACACTGTACACACTTCCATTGTACAGACTTCATATGAACAGACCAATGTGCATACTTCCCTTCGATGCATCTACAGTGCAATGTATTGGCTTTGATAACAAGATGCAATGCTGACTGATGTATACACTTGGCAAAGAGAGTGATGCATGAACTACCCTGTACAGACTTTAAGACTTAATGTACAAAAAGTAGACAAAGCAGCATGGCGTCAACCCAGCTGATCCACTGCGTCAACGCAGCTAGTGAACAGACAGCTAATGCGTCAACCCAATCTAGCCATATTCATGAGTTAGCTATTCAAGCAAACAATAACCAATTTATCATAGCATGACTCAAGCATACACACGCATTCTTCACAATTCAGACATGGCACACTCATGCAATCTCCCACAGAATAGATCAGACATATTCAAGACAATGTGGTGACTCATTCATGTTGTTATCATTAAAACACCACATCATCAACAAAGCACAAGGGGCACAACAAGCGGTCGACCTGCAGCTGAAAGAACTGTAGACAGGCATTCCCTGGCTAGGGTGGTCCACCGCCCCTGTGCTGGCGGTCGACCGCCAGCTGGGCATCCCTCGGTCCATCCCGGGTCGGTCCGTTAGCCGCTTTAGCTCTGCCGCTTGACTTCTTTAGTAGCCCGTTCATGTCTGTGGCATCTCCCTTGATAGTCTAAAAGGTATCAACTGAGTCTCTGGCCTTGGATTCTCTTGGCTATACTTCTTTGTGCATTGACCTTGGATGTGTGACGAGCCGAATGTGAAATGCCAACTTTTGCTTGTAAAAGAGATTTGCATCTTTGCTTGGGCACGATCAATGAGCTTTCACCTTTGCCAACACCACTCCATTTCTTGGATTATCTTGTAGCATGCTATCCAGAAGTTGCACCGACCTTGAACCATCCACAAGGCAAGATATGCATTGATCATATAAGGAATACGCAATGACCTTATGTGTATGCTATTCAACTTGATTTCTATGCTTGAAACATGCTAGATTTTTGTGCCTCCAATATTGTAATATGCCTTGATATCTGTGTATCCAGTTGCCTAGATGTGTGTGTCATCCTTGATCTTTGCTCTGGAAGTATAATGACCTGAAATGAATGAATATTAACCCTATCAATTGCAGGTATAGTTCATTAATGATTACAAAGGCAGACATCATCAAAACCATAAAATTAATCATGTTGCACACATGTTCAACAGACAAGTTCTAGATCATCAAGGTTTGTCTAGAATCATTAGAATATCAACCCTTGGTCAAACCTTGGGTTAACATAAACAAGCTATGTAACGGTCATTAACTGGGCCGTTACACTATTTAACGCGGCACTAATGGGCCGTTAAAATGATCAGAGTCTAGAAAGATAAAAATAGACTCAGAGGAATGTGACGGTCTGGAACTGGGCCGTTACGTAAGCCTGACGGTCCAGTTCAAGGCCATTACATTTCAAGAATCAGAAACCATGATAGTGCATTCTAATTATTGGGCTTTAATGGTACAACCAACTCGGCGTCCTAGTGGGAATCCCAGGCTCGCGGAGAATTACGGAGGCCTTGAAATAATGATTTCCTAGTCCATTGGAAGGAATATCCAATAGAGAGGTCCTCATGTCCAAGATTGTGTTCCTATAGTGCAAAGTGTGAACTAATGACAACATACCGGAATATGTGCCATGTACTTATGGAATTGACTCTATTGACAGAGAGATATGTATACTCAAATTTGAAAATCATGCTGAAAACTTCGTCAATACAATATTAAAAAGTCATTCTTTATAATACAAAACTATATAATTTGGCTTCAAAAATTAACATAACTCAATAAAAGTGAGACCACAAAACATGCAATACCTATCATGAATGATCAAATAACCTTAAAATCACATGATCAGGTTAAAACTTAGGTAACTAGGCTTTAACAATAATAATATTGGCAGGTTATATTCTGTCTTGGGGTTGATAGAACACAGAGTATAACGGTCTGGAGATGGGGCGTCACTGTGATTGTGACGGTCAGGACCCAGCTATTACATGAATGTAACGCGTCTGTCCAAGCGCATTATAATCAACCGTGAAACCCAAATCCAATCAGGGAGTATACGGTCTGTCGTGGCGCCGTTACATGGAAGTGACGGTCCTTCTGTGATGCGTTACAATCTCTGCTAACAGGAAATAACTATAGAAGCTAAGAGATCAACTCACATCATGTCTTTTATCAAAACATCATGAGTTTCTAGATATGTTAACAAAGTAAAGGTTGTCTATATGCATGGGTATTGGTGAATAGATGGAATAGTCAAGTCTTTAATCTTTAGTTAGGGCTAAGGGAAACATGATATGTATAGAACCAATAAAACATGAAATTGATGATCTAGCATGCATGAAATCCAATCAAAACAGAGGCTTTTAGTCCTATCAAGCTGTTTTTGCCGTTCATGAGATAACCTACCTCTTACTTAGACTGTAGTTCCTGAATTTGATAGAGAACCTTGCCCTAGATCTCCTCCTTCTCTTGTGACTTTTCCAGCAACTTCCTTGGGCTCTAACTCCACGACCTCTTGACCTAAAGATGTGAAATTCAGAGGGGAGTTAGTCTAAAGTATTGTGAACAAAGTATTCTAAAGAACTTACTTGAGATAATGACTCCTTGCCTTGCTTCCTTAAGCCCAAAAAGTAAGGGTCGCACAGTTCAGAACTATACTCTATTTATAGAGTTTAGACTAGGTTTTGAGGATTAGATCGAGTTTAGAGTCCTTGTTTCATCAAATCCTAATCCCTAAGAGTCCTTAGAGTCTTTACAATCCTTCCCAAGTCGATCCCCAGTGGATAGGAACATCAAGTTCTAATCTTTTCATGAGTTCCTTTGCTTACGGAACTAACAGGTTTGTAACGGACTAGGACCTACGCGTTAGGGTTATGTGGCGGTCTCGCGATAGACCATTACATTATTCGTTCCTAGAGTTCAAAGGAAATCAAACTCTTTTAGTTTTCTGGTTCATAGTGTAACGGTCGAGACACCGTGCATTACACGTCTGTGACGGTCAGGCTATAGACCGTTATATTTGTCGTGGATAGAGTTCAAACAATTTAAAACTCTTTTGATAATTATCCATTAACTTATCTTATATATTCTAGTATTTATCCTTAACATCCGTGGATAGACTTAATTACCTTCTAGAATGTGGGCCAAACTTAATGGGCCAAAGTTAAAACCTTTTGGACTTTAATTAAGTGGGTTGGGTTAATTGATTAACACCACTTGGCCTCATAATGACTTATTAATTTTAAATAAACCATTTATAAATTTTTTTAGGCCTTTATAAATTCTTGAAAATTATTTAAAATTTCTGGGGCACTACAGATGTAATTTTCATTTTCTTATCATGTACTTTTCCTTTTATTTAAGTCCAGTACCTATATTAATGAGTCATTTACCTAAGTCTTGAGTCATTATGTTAGTTTGGTAGGTTAATAGGCCCAATTCAATGTGCTAGGTCCATGGGCACCCCCCTTCTCTTGGTTTCTTGTTATTAGTCCAAAAGTCAGGGAGTTATGTTAAATTGTGGGATTCCTATAAATAGGACCCCAATCCCCCATTTGAGAACTAATGAATTGTTGAAAGAAAATTTGAAATCCACCAAAATTGTGTGAAATTCTCCCTCTCTCTCTCTCCTTCTCTCTCTAAAAGGGGCGACCCCCCCTCTCTCTCTCCTCTCTCCCTTGCCACCTCATCCTCCACATCAGCCCCAACCTTTCATCTTCCCAAGGCTACATCAATTCCTCCATTAATTTCACCAAGCCCCAAGCACCTCTCACCATTTCAAGGCAACCCTTCCTCTTCCCAAGCCACCCCTCCATCTCCCAAGGAAGAATCCCATTCTCCCACACACCCCTTCACCAACCCCAAGCAACCTTTCCTCTCCCCAACACACCCTTTCCCATCCCCAAGGCCACATTAACCACCCACCATTAACCACCCATTCAAACCAAGGGAGAGATTTCCCCCCCTCTCTCCCTCTCCACCTAGGCAACCTGTGCACTCCACCTCTCCCCTCTGCTAGCTGCGACCCCAGCACCCCCCACTCCCTTCCATCACCCATAGATCCCTCCATTCCCCTTCCCACAACTTCCATTAGCCACCCCTTGCAAGTTTCTTCCTTTTTCCCACCTCCACATACACTCTACTCTCTCACTCTGTTCTCATGTCGCCAGGGGTTGAGGATCCGCAGGTTTCAGAGTCTGCCCCATCCTCATCTCCAAGCTCTAGATGTCACACCATATATTTCCGGAAAGATCTTCAAAGCGGATTTGCATACGAGGTGGTCTCGCATCCGTCCGACGTCTGTGCTGACCGAGAGAGCCGTTCTCCCTCGACTGCGCAACTCGACTCCTATAGAAGACCAGAGGCCCAGTTAAAGTACGACCACGGCTGCTCCTGTGGGATTTTGGATGTGATTCTTTGACTGAAGTCTTCTCCTACAAGTCCCCTAGCATAGCCAAGAAACGGAGCACCATTTGAAGCTCGAAGCACAATGTTCTGATTTTTCTACCCCAGGTGCGTAGGTCTGTCCTGTCAGGGCCTGACAGATACATCTTCACTCTACGGGCTCTATCTCTCTACTCCGATTTCCTCTGGCATTCTTTCTGGTTGCTGCTCGAAAAGGACCCTCCCACGGTCGTATTGATATAAACTGCGTCACCTTTGGAGCTCGGGAGTGTTATTGGCAGCTTCTTCTTCCTGCTGCAGAGTTCTAAAATCAGTCCGAGCCAGAACGAAGTGGCCCAGTCCCAGAGCCGGCACCGACCTCTGACGACGTCCAGAGATTCTACCAAAATTCAGGAGTCCTCCCAGGCCAATCAGTGAGGATTCGGCATAGGTTGCGGTGACTTCTGAGTGTGATAGAGCCTGTGGTGGCATCAACATCGTCCACCTATCCAGCAGTTCCAGAAGCGGGCAGAATCGACGAAGTCTTCATTCGGCGACTCCTTTAGCTCTTCGTCCGATCTCGCCTGGCCGGCTGATCGCCCCTCCCTGCGTGGAGGTAGTTTTGGTTGTAATTGATCATCCCTACCCCTAGTCCACCCCCTCTGTGAGGGCGTAGTGCATGTACTAGTAGGTCTTCGACTGAAGCTTCATCGGCGCAACGTGGGGGTAAGCCCACGCTTCCTCGCTCGCCCTCGTCTCCGGCCGGGATCGGCGTCTTCACGCCGATCAGGTGAACTCCTGGTTGCACTTCTCTGCTAGAGTCACTTTGCTTGTTTAGTATCACATCTTAGTGCCGTCGGTCGGTGAGTGAGTGCCCGATCCGGAATTAGCTAATATTTGAGTGACTACCGCGGGCGAGTTGCGAGAGAACCATTACATCCCACGCCCTTGGCGTGCTGGCCGCCCACTGAATTGGGCATCCCAGGCCCTTAAGGGTTCAGCCCAAGCTAGTGAAAACCCTGGAAAGGCAAGGTCCCTCTTCGGACCCTCTCCACCATCGCCGGTCCGTCTACGGGTCCGAGCATGCGCTATACGGGTGAGTCCGCTAGAGTGGGTTCGCCGATCGATTGCTTGCTTTCCAATCTATGTCCGAGGGTTCATGTCACATCACAGACGTTCCTTTTCCCATGGGGCCATATGGTCCCCATGCTGGAGGACGTGGCCAGGCTCACTGGCTTTCGAGTACACGGGGCACCGGTTAGCGGGACCACTTTTCCCGACTATCGGGCGATGGCGCGGGGATTGCTGGGCTTAGAGCTGCGGCGCCCTGAGAGGTAGTCGACCCTCCTACCTCGGGCTAGTCTCCAGGACAGCTTGGGATTATGACGGGCGGGAGTTGCAGTTGGCGAGCAGCCGGAGGAGCACTTATAGCGGTTGGTGGAGCTGGCGCGGCCGCGGGTAGCTGCAGGACCGGGAGCAGAGGCGGACAGAGTGCTGAGGCGGTTCTTGATGCTGATGTTCGGGTGACTCCTCTTCTCCACCAGAGCGGACGTGATGAGCTGCCGGTTCCTTCCCTTCCTTGAGGAGCTGAGCCACGTAGGCGACTACGCGTGGGGAGCAGTAGTCCTCGCCTTCCTCTTTGACACGCTGAGTTCGACGGCCCGTCGGACGATGCTCAGGGGCTTCTCCCCCTTACTCCAGGTACAACTCTTAATCTAGACTTAATTATGCAACTCTATATGTTTCCTAAATGCTGACACGATGCTGTGATGCAGGTGTGGGCCTACGTACGCCTACGTGGGTTGGGCAAAGGCGAGGAGACCCGTCCTGGGCTCCTGCCGATTGCACGGAGGTGGACAGCACCTCGGGAGACCGCAGCCTTGAGACGGCAGGTCTGAGAGATACAGGATGACTTGGACGCTCTACCATTCACCTCGGTATGCTTCTAAACTCAGACTCTTTAATTAAATGCAACTCTTATATGATGATGATGCTGATGCGACTTTCTATTTCTTGCAGGTACGGTGGACACCTTACACTGAGGAGGGCCAGGAGGGTCAGCCTTGGGTGGTCGGCGCCCTTGCCTTCGCCGGACGAGATGTGTGGCTTCACTGAGTGAATGTGGTGAGCCACTGCACTACAGGTTGGTGATGAGGACCATCGGGGTCCATCAGCACGTTGTGGAGTTCCAGGCACCTGAGAAGGTGGGGGAGCGAGTGATGAGGACTACCCGAGGCCTAGCGGCAGCATTTGATTGGTCGACGTGGAACGCTGCGTAGGTGGCCGACTGGACAGCTCAGGGGCGAGTGGTGACCGCCCGAGCAGATAGCGACTCAGCGTACTACACCGCGTACGCCAGACACTACCGGGACCAGGTGTTACGGGGTGCCCACAGACCGGTACAACTTCTAAACTCAAACTCTGTCTGTTATGCTTATGACTCCTATATGATGATGCACTGACACATGAACTTGTAAATGCAGATTGACCCTGAGGGACGACTGACGGAGTTGTAGGGGCTCCTGCACTCCACGATCAGGGAGCGGGACGAGGCCCGACAGGCCCTGGCCTTACTGGTGAGTTTTCTAAATCCTAAACTCTCTAAATTATGCAAATGCTTATGATTATGATTATGCATGTGACTGACCTGGAGTTTTGGATGCAGCGCGCTGAGGGGGGCCAGCGACAGGGGGCTGATGCTCCTTCTTCTTCCTCTACCCAGACTCTTGCAGATCAGGCCGAGCGGGAGGCCGACTTCACTAGGATGGTAGCGCAGGCCAAGGCGGCCGAGGTGGCACTCACCGAGAGGGTACGCAAAGCACTACACTTCCCCTTGTTATTTATGCTTATGATACGTATGAAATGCAATTGACTGACAATGATATGTGCATGCAGACGTCCGAGCTGACCCACCTTTGGACTGAGCTGGAGCAGAGCCGAGCAGCGGCTCGGGAGGAGGTGGCCCATGTGCGGGAGGAGGCAGCACAGAGCCGACCAGTAGACGCGCTGGAGACGGCGCTTCTTCGGGCTGAGCTGGAGCGACTTCAAGCCAGTGCGGCCGAGGTGGAGCACTACCGAGCTGAGACGGAGTGACTTTGAGCCAGTGCGACCGAGGCGGAGTGCTACCGGGCTGAGGCAGAGCAGGCCCGGTTACAGGTTGCCAGGTTGGAGGGCAAGGTGGAAGGCATGAGAGAGGTGAGTCGAGAGCGCAGACGAGTGACTCCGAGTGGCAGCCACGCCACTCGTGGCTCTGTTAGGAGTTACTTCACAAGTTCCTCTGGCCACCGGAGGAATGAGGAGGAGGAGAGACGCCAGTGACGTCAGTGTGATGAGGCGGTTTCAGCGATGCCTCCACCAAAGAGGCACGAGGGATCCGGGGACAGCGACGGCGGCCAGGGAGAGGGATAGGCTTGACTTTTGTACTTGGCCCGACTTTTGTACATGATGTGATATGATAGTGATATGCATGCTTTTGTTTTTGTTTTTGTTTTGTGGATGTATGAATGTATGAATGAATGAATGGATGAATGCGACTACAGACTCGACATGAGTGCGTGAGTGAGAGACGACGACTACGGGTGAGACACGACTACGAGTGTGACATGACACGACCACGAGTGAGATAGAGGGACGCCGACTCCGAGTGAGAGAGAGAGTGACGTCAAATGAGTGAGATGATGGCGCCAAATGAGTGAGATGAGTGATGCCAAATGAGTGAGATGAGTGACGCCGAATGGGTGAGATGAGGGATGCCACGACTACTAGTTGGAAGGTGGACAATGGGCTTTAGATCATAAGCACGATTCTTAGTGGGCCGCTCAAAGAAACACATGGTCTATAATAGACCATTCCAGGGAGAATAGAACGGTTTGATATTAACCGTTTGGAATGTTGAGTGGTTCACCATCAGCCGCGTACGAAGAAGAACGGTCTAAGTAAGGCCGCTTGGAATCCTGCCCTCGAATTCTTTGGAGGATGATAAACGGTCCGTTACGGGCCGCGCAATATGATGGGCGGTCGTAAGACCATCCAAAGGGTCATCCTGCGAACTAGAAGGGGACTCTCTTGGAGAGTCCCTTACCCGAGGGTAAGTTGCCTCAAACCTATCCAAGCCTCATCTTAACTCATCCTAGACTTATCCAACCCAATCTTAAGAGGCCTAGGCTTCCTAACAAGCCCTATAAGTAGGAGGGGAGCCTAAATTCGTGATTCACACACCCCCCTCCTTCTAAGCCTTGAAACCTTTGCTACTCATCACCAAATCATCATGAAGAGGGCCCTAGAGGGTAGTACCATGGAGGGAGCATCTTTTGAAGGGCCAAAGCCGGCCAGGAAAGAGCGAGAAGTGCTTCAACGGCTAACCGCGATCCCGCGACATCTTAGCTCGAGTCCTCTGAGAGAGGTAAGTTAGTCATGATTTCATTCAATTCAATTCTCTTTCATTTACTTACATGCTCTTCTTTCCTCTCTTTCCTTCCATCTTCTTTCTTCCCACCTCAGCTTCTTCCTGGCCCTAGGCGGTATTCCACCTTGAAGTGGTTGGCTCCCATGGTCCGCACCTTGCCCCTAGGAGTGACATCCATCCTGAGATCTTGGCACTTACAACCCCTTCTCGTGTTAGGTCAGAACTATCCAAAGCTTTCTTTTGATTGACACAGCATCTCAGCCCTAGTTGAAATTTGGCATCCTCAGACCCATACATTCATTTTACCATCATTCGAGGCCACTATCCTATTGAAGGAAGTAGAGACCTACTTCTCTTTACCCAGGTCCCAGGCGGGAGGGGAAGACTCGGTGTGTCATACTGTTGCCCCTATAGATCCTAGGCTCATCTTGGGAGGGTTCATACCAGATAGCAGGGATGTCCACACTTTCGTAGGCCCACGTCAGATTCACCTTCTTCCTCTTAGCCAGTGGGTAGTGGAGCATTGCAAGAATAGGTGTGGGTGGGATGAAGCCATAGCTAAGGCTGCGTCCATTTGCTTGTGTGGGGCTATCTTGTTTCCTTCAGGTGACCATGTGCTAGAGATGCCCCTTCTTAGTACCATTAGCGGCCTATGGCAGGGTCTTTCCATCTCCAAAGCCATCCTAGCTTACTTTTACGCGGACCTTACTTCAGCAGCCTTAGGAGGTCCTCTGTTTGGGTCTATGATCCTTCTAGAGTGTTGGATGGGTGTTAGAATGAAATTCATCTATAGGAAGGAAGTCACTTCAGCTAGCAGGATCTTTGGGAGCCACCCCCTCTTCTTCATAGGTGGCGCGTTCAGATTCTCTCCGCAGGTAGAGTGTAGGACAGCAGAGATGAAGACCAGGGATGAGTGGCAACTGCACATCAACAGGCTGCCCTTGGATTGGTTTGTGATGCACCCGGACTTCCTCCGTGATACCACTGTCAGAGTTCCCAGGAGGCTGGGCTTGGACTTGAGGCTCGTGAGCGACACCGCGCTGGCGATGTACAGCCTGCACCGGTGCTACCTACAGGTTGGACTACCCCGGACTGTTCTACCAGCACTACCCCACCTTCCTGCACTATAGGTGAGGAGGATTGGCATAGAGGAGGACGAGCAGGCGGTCAGGAGTGCCCTGATCATGTGGGAGGTGAGCAGGGTGCTTACCCTACCAGCAGAGGTTGAAGAGATCCTGGCGACGCGCTAGGCCTACCTTAGAGAGTTGAGAGAGATACGTCCCCGCGGGGATGCCCAGCGGAGGACTGAGTGATTTTCATGATGATGGATAGGACTTGTGTTTAGAAGGTTTGATACATGAAATGAATAAGACTGATGATTGAGTTGAGTTTGAGTTTTGGACTTTTGGGCTTGATGTTTGATTGTGTAGGTTGGGATAAGACTTTAACATTCACACGGTCATGAGCCCACTGAACTTTTAGCTTTAACCTGCCCCTGCGCACATACAAATACAGAAAAACTGATTAAATCTGTTTTAGGCTTAACCCTTTGCCTATAGCAAGTTAGGAAATGACCATTTCTTGATTTTTTGTCAAGGGGGTAAGCCTTATTAAATAGGTGAATAACAAATGTCAAATGAATGCAATGGATGCTATGAATGCAAATCAAGAAAATCTGTTTTTTGAAGTTTTGAAAATATCTGATTTTTGTTTGGATTTCCAAAGTATTTGATTTTGTTTTGGATTTTAAAATATTTAATTTTTTTGGATTTCGAAATATTTGATTTTTTTTTGGATTTCAACATATTTGATTTTTTTTGAGTTTTGAAAATATTTGATTTTTTTTTGGAGCTTTGAAATATTTGATTTCTTTGAGTTTTGGAATATTTTTTTGGGGTTCTGGAATATTAATTTTTTTGGATTTTGAAACTAGCTTAGACTTGGCGATAGGGAACCTCCTATCTCACCAGGGGCCTCCCGGACTCAATGTGCGATATAAAGGACCGCCCGTGGCCGGTGCTATCTTTGCTTTAACGGTGCCTCGGGCAGGATCCATGCCTTGAAAAATAAAATAGATTTTAATAGAAAAGCTAGCGATAGGTATATAGGTTTTTAGGGCTTGAGTTCTTCTCGCGACGCCCCCTTTTTAGAGAGTTTGGTCTGTTGCGCTGGGGCTTTGTGTCCATTATCGAACCTACTTCCGCTCTAGGCACGCATACGACCGGGCTCATAACGTCCCGCGGGGAAACCGTACTGCCACTCTTGTCGTGCCTAGTTTTATTGTTTGGGGATTTTCAAACTTTTTGAGAGCTGCGAGCTTTGGGTGAGCTTTTAGCCTTGATTTTTGCCCCTTTTCTTCATTCTTTTCATTCTTTTCTTTCTTGTTCTTTCGCGGAATAAGGTCATAATGGATTGCCCCTATTTGAGACCTCTTTTATTGGGGAGGGTGTAGATCAATTCTCGCCCCCTTATTCACCCTTTGCCCCTATTTTCAGCCGAGAGAGAAGAAAAAAATAAGAACTTCACCCTCCCCTAAGCATGGCCAAGGGAGAAACGTTGTTGTGCGAAAGAAGAAAACCGAACCATAGGCGGTCGTGTAGTGTGTGAGATGTTGAACCGGGGATTTCCTTTCGTGATCAAGTGAAGGTGCACCCCCGCCACCAAGTCGTTGCTGGTTTGACTCTATGGATAAAAGTGCTTTAAATATAGCCCATTCCACGGATTTTGAAATTCCTCGCCCTCCGCGTTGATTAAATGATACGCATTACCCGGATAGGCTTCCTTAATTACAAACGGCCCTTCCCAGTTGGGTTGTAGCTTAGACCTTGAACCTGCTGATCTGATAAATTTACGTTTCAAAACCATATTACCCACTTGGAATTTTCGTTCGATAACCTTCTTTTGAAAATACCGCGAGACACGTTTTTGATAAACCGAAACATGATTGGCCGCGTTAAGCCTCTTCTCATCTAAGAGTTCTAGTTGGACTAGCAACGCCTCTCGACGCTCGTCGAGATTAAGTTCTTTGTCTAGCTGCACCCTTAGGGAAGGGATCAGGATCTCGTATGGGAGTACCGCCTCCATCCCATAGGTGAGAGCAAAAGGAGTTTGCCCCGTGGGAGTACGGGCGGAGGTGCGATAAGCCCATAGAGCTTCTACCAGTTTATCGGCCCAATCAGCAAATTTTTGTGACTCGCATGTTTTCTTGATAATTTTAAGAAGGGTTTTGTTCGTGGCCTCAGCCTGGCCATTACCTTGGGGGTAGTATGGTGATGAATGATACAATGATATATTAAACTTCTTATAGAGGTCCCGGAGTTCTTGAGAAACGAACTGGGGTCCGTTATCGGTGACGATATCACTTGGCACTCCAAACCGCGGGATGATATTCTTCATGATGAAGCGGCATACTGTGGCGGCTTTGATTTCTGCATAGGCTTTTGCTTCTGCCCACTTGGTGAAGTACTCAGTAGCCGTCAGAATGAAGGACTTCTGCTTGACTGTGGAATTCGGGTCACCGAGAGGTCCGATGATATCAAAGGCCCACATGGAGAATGGCCAAGGAGCAGAGAGAGGATGGAGAGAAGAAGCAGGAGCATGGATCTTGTCAGCGTGGAGCTGGCACTGAAGACACCTACGGACATAGGTGGAACAGTCTTCTTCTAGGGTTGGCCAGTAATAGCTCTGCCTAAGAATCTTCTTTGCCAACGCCTGCCCATTAACGTGCCCTCCACACTCACTGGAGTGAGCTACTTCCACTACCTTCCAAGCCTCATCGTCATCTAGACACCTCATTAGAACTCCATTGAGAGCTCACCTATACAATTCTCCAGCAACAATCGTGTATCTTGCGGTGACTCTTCTAATGGCCTTTTGCTGCTCGGCATTTGCCGCCTCTGGGAATGAACCATCCTTACAATACTGCTCAATTTCATAATACCACGGCAACTCTTCTTCCTCTATGATCTCCTCGAGCTCAGTTAACAAAACTTCTTTCACCTCCTCCCTTTCTACCTTCCTTTCTACAGACTTCCTAAGGTTGTCGAACCAGGGATCCTGAAGAGAGGGAGCGTCTAACTGCTGGACCACAATGGTCTCAGTGGCACGACTGAGGGGAAATGAAAGAGAAGAAGCTAATGATGCAAGGGCATCAACTAGAATGTTCTGAGAACGAGGAGTGTGAATATAGATAAGCTTCCGGAATTGCCTAGCCATGAGCATGACCAGATCTTGATAGGGCTTAAGCTTAGGGTCACGGGTGCGGTAAGTTGACAGAACTTGACGCAGCACCAACTGAGAGTCTCCTATGATGTTAAGGTATCGCGCGCCTAAGAGGTAGGCGTGCTTCAGACCGACAAGAAGAGCCTCATACTCGGCTATATTATTGGTGGCAGGAAATGAGAGCTGATAAGCGATAGGGATGGCTACCCCTTCTGGAGTAAGGAGAACGGCGCCGATTCCACTGCCCTGGGAATTGAGAGCACCATCAAAATGGAGAGACCAAAAAGGAAGATGAGTGATTACTGCCAAGTGTTCATAGAGGAACTCGTCCTGGATGGAATCAGTGCGAGGGATAGGAGAATGAGCAAGGTGCTCGGCAATGGCATACCCCTTGATCACTTTTTGGACGACGAAGGTGATGTCGAATTGGGAAAGAAAGCTCTGCCAGCAAGCTAATCGGCTAGAAAGGTGTGGACACCGAAAATTGCACATCCAAATGTCATGCTCGGCCCAGCATCAACAACGGCGCCGAGTGAAGAAACCCCAGAGAAATCAAGCACAAAGGGCCCCACAGTCCGTGGGCCCCAAAGGAAATCAAACGGGCCGTGACTCGTGCTTACAACGGGCTCAGAACGGTCCCCGAATACACGCCCCGTGGGGAGCCCTTCAGCGGCACGCCCAGCCCCCAAGGGGCCTCAACGGCACGCCCTGGTGGGGCTCCAGCGGCACGCCCCATGGGGTGTTCAGCGGCACACCCCCTGGGGTGCTCAGCGGCACGCCCTCAGCAGGGGCCTCAGCGGCACGCCCTCAGCAGGCCTTCAGCGCCACGCCCTCAGCAGGCCTTCAGCGGCACGCCCTCAGCAGGCCTTCAGCGACACGCCCTCAGTAGGCTTCAGCGGCACGCCCTCAGCAGGCCTTCAGCGGCACGCCCTCAGCAGGCTTCAACCGCACGCCCTCAGCGGGCTTCAGCGGCACGCCCTCAGCGGGCTTCAGCGGCACGCCCTCAGCGGGCTTCAGCGGCACGCCCTCAGCGGGCGTCAGCGGCACGCCCTCAGCAGGTCTCAGCGGCACGCCCTTTAGGGGCTTCAACGGCACGCCGTTTTGGCTCCCCCACGGCACGCCTTTTCAACTCTCCAGCGGCACAGCGGTGAAGCTTTTCAACGTCAATGCGACGTGAAGCCCATGCCCTATACATCCTTGGCGCACAGTGGAACCGTCTGAGGTGGCAGCTGATCGTTGGGCCACATAGCCTACCCCACTGACACCCAGGACGGGGCAGGTCAACCGCATCATCACAATCCACTTCCCGCCTTCGACGGCCGTGCTCAAAGGCTCCGACGGCTCGGGGTATAAAAGACCCCCTGTTTTCGACAGAGAGGGGACAGACACACACACACAGACGAACAGAGAAGAGGAGAAGAAGAGAAGAAGAAGAGAAGAAGAGAAGAAGCAGAGGGAGGGGCTCCCCCTGCTGCCCCGTCCACCATTGCCGGAGAAGAGAGAAGAGAAGAAGAAGAAGAAGGGAAGAAGAGAGGAGTGAGGTCTGGGAGGGGGGGGAGCCCATGCTCCGTTCCCCTTTTCCCCCTTGTATCTTCGTTTCCCTTTCCCCTTCCCTTTGCTTTTGGGCTTCCTGTCTTGCCCGTAGCCTTGGCTCGGACATGTCCGTCGATGTATGTGTAGGGCTTTGGTCACTTGGCTTCCCATGAATGAAAATCACCCTTCTCGGGTCTTTCCTGCCATTTCTGTTGTTTTACTCCCGCCTTCGCGATGCATGTGATGTGTTGTTCTTTTCCCCTTTTCCGTCGGTGTTGTTGGCACCCCCGTCGCAATGTGACTTCCCCCTCATGCGTTTTGGCCTCACGGGTTCTTCGTTCCCTTCCACGGCCATCTATTGTGCTCACCGAGCTTGAGGAGAGAGGGAGACCATTGTCCTCTCTCCGAACACACAGCCACCAGTGGCCTATCCCAAGCCTTAAACTTCTCTTCTTCTTTCCCTGAACGGCCTGCAAACCTCCCAGCCCATGCACTTAGCCCTTTCAACCCTCCAGCACACCTCTCCGAGCTTTGGCCGGCACACTAGTTTTGGCCCTTAGCGGCACATCTCATGTGCCCTCAGCGGCACACCCCCTTTCTGCCTTCGGCGGCACACACCCTTTTGGCCTCCGGCGGCACACACCCCGATTGATCCTTGGCCGGCACACTCCCTCTTGGCCCTTGGCCGGCACACACCTTTCAGGCCCTCAGCGGCACACTTCTTGGCCCTGCCCCGAGCCCTTTCCTTTGCATTTTCTGAGGTTCTATAAAGGTGTTGTTGCCTCCGGGCGCCCACCTCCAGTTGTCGGGTTCCGCCACTCCATGTGGGCGCGTTCCCTTTATCTCCCTTACGCTCGGGTTAAGGGGAGATGCTGCCGAATTTTCGTTAGAAACTATAACACTTTAAAAGACAAAAAAGACAGCAACAAACAAACGAAAAGAACGACGATAAAACACTTCAACCGAGGCAAGAGAACCGTAATCAATATGAAGAGAACCGAATCGAACAACTAAACAACTTGAACATCCGCTCTCACAAGAGAAAGAACGAAAGTTAATCAAGAGAAGAAAATAAGAAACCCAAGCAAACTTAATGAAACCAAGAGAGAAGAGGAAAAGACATAAGAGCGAGAGGGAGAATGGGCCTTCACCGGTACACCCCTGGCCAGCCGGTCGCCGGCCCGCCTGCCTGGCTGCCTTCCCCGGCACGCTCATTTCCTTCCTTCGCCAGCACACATGGCAAGGCCTTCGCCGGCACACCTGCCTGGCTACCTTCCCCGGCACGCTCATTTCCTTCCTTCGCCGGCACGCATGGCCAGGCCTTCGCCGGCACACCTGCCTTGGTGCCTTCCCCGGCGCACCTTGCTTGGCCCTCGCCGGCACACCCATCACGGCCCCTGCGCCTCTTCGCCGACACACCCTTCATGGCCGCTCAGCGGCACGCTCCACGGCGCCCCTCAGCGGTACACTCTCCCTTGGCCCAACGGTACACCAGAAATAATGACAACAATAAAGATAATAAGCTAAAAGAAAACGTAATAAATAAACAAATAATAATAATAATAAATAATAATGACAAAAACAGCAAACTCAAAGGAAGAGGGAGAAATAATAACAAACAATAATGATAATAACAACAATAAACAATAACAAATTCAAAAGAAAATGAATAAGTAAATAAGAATAATAAAGAAATAAATAATAATAATAAGCTTAAAAATAATAATAATAGTAAATAGATAAATGAACGATAACAAAAATAAATAAATAATAATAACAAACTTAACAAAAAATGACAAGTAAATGAATGATAACAAAACGAACAAAATAATAACAAACCTAATGTTAACCATAATAAACGAATCAATCACAAGAAAAATGAATAAATGGTAATAAAGAACCCACCCAAATATATCTATAAATCTACAAATTAACGAATAATAATGATAAAATTTTAAATAACAATAAAATAATGTAATCCACGTGGCAGCCCCGTCTCTCCCGTGACCCGGTGCCGAAGGAACAACAATGCCGCCCTGGCGGGCTGGGCCTGAGTCTTGGGAATTATCCCGAAATGGCCATGACCCGACCTCGCCTCGGGCTAACATTCCGATTAAACCGGACTCATTTCTCCGACCGGATCCTTTCCGAGCCGCTACTAAAATTGCCGCACGTTCGGCAGACATTTGAACGGATTCCCCTTGATTCCCGCCGCGTTTCTATTACGGACCTGCGTTCGAACATGGAAAGGCCCGCGAGCGACCTGCATAGCCGGGGGCTCCTACCCCGATATGGTTGTGAGCCGGCATTGCTCCGGGCCAATAGCTCATCAATTCCGGATTTGTTCCAACGGGATTCGCTCCCGCTCTTTCATTGAAATTGCCGTAAACTCGGCACACATTTGTACGGGGCTGTTTCCGCCCGCGTCGCACTTTCGATATGGGCCCCTGCCCGAACATGAAAAGGTCCGCAAGCGACCGACAGAAATGGAATGGAACAAGATGGCCCTGGCCACCCCCGGACTCCTTCCGTGGGAATATCAATAAGACCTCCATGGGCCATACTTGGACCTCGGGCCCGCCCCGATCATGGTCATCGTCTGGCTCATATCCTCGGTCTATAGCCCGCTCCTTTCGAACGCGTTTCGGTTTTGAAATCCAGTCCCGGGACTCTCCCCCGTTGCCCCCGGGCACCGGGAATATTAATGATGCCCACGCAAGCCCTGTTCGGACCACGGGAGGCGCCCCCAATATGGTCCTGACCCGATCTTGCACTGGGCCAATAGGTTCTCCGTTTTCGGCTACAATAACCGAGATTCAACCGAATGTTTTCAGTGTCTCGGAATAATATACTTGCCGTATCCCAGCATGCATATGCTCCAGGTCCTCCCGCGACGATTACAATATTCTCAAGCTGGACTCCCGTCGAATATTAAACGGTCTCCCGAACGACCGGCATGTTTTGAACGCCCGCTTCTCCGGGACACAGGGCTCTTCAGCCAATTCAAGGGATACTCCCGCGCCGCCCTTTGGCACCGGAAATATTAATGACGCTCATGCAAGTCTTGTTACGACCGCGGGGGGCCCACCGTAGTATGGTCGCAGCCTGCTCTTGCACCGGGCCAACAGGTTCACCGGTTTCCGACCGCTCTAACCAAGGTTCAACCGAACGTCTTTCGTTCTCCCGAACAATAAACTTGCCGTACCTTGGCATACACACGCTCCGGTCTTCCCGCGACGATCGCGCTTTTCCCGAGACGGACACTCGTCCGAACATTAAATGGTCAGCACATGACCGACATGATCTCAAGTGGTTTTCTTCTCGCCCTTGCGCGAGGACTTCGATACCCCCTAATAGACCTTTTATACAATCAATCTCTCGGCCATGAGGCCCTGAATCTCGGCGATTAATCAAGGGTGTTCCCTCGTATGGGGGATGTAAATGACGTCGTGACCTTTACGGCGCGGCGGGTTTTGGTCCCGACACGAACCACACAATCGTCTGACGAAGTCAGATCGAGCGCACCATGGGCTCTTCGGAGCCCGAATAAATTGTCACCTCGGTGACTGGCACGCCCACGCACTTAATAAACCAACCAACGAATAAAAGAAACTGTTAAACAAAAAGTGCGTCCACAACTCTGGCACGCCCGGTGGGACCAAACTACCCTTCATCTCTTCGCCGGGATTCAGGGCCTCATGGCCCCCTCTAATAAACGATGTTTGCCTGCTTTGATGAATTGCAGGTGCTGTCTTCGCCAGTCCTATGGGGAGAAAAGCCTGGCTCGGTGCAGCTGCCTTCGTGGCCTCGAGAACGCTGCTTCGAAGCATATGCAGCTTCCAAGAATCATGGGGGCTGTTATAAAAAAAAGGGGGAAGAGAAGATAAGAGAAAGAGAACAGAAGGGAGGGGAAATCAAGCCTCCCGTTTCCCTCAAGAAGAAAGAGAAGAAAAGAAGAAAAGAAGAAAGGAAGAAAGGTAGAAAAGAAGAAAAAAAAAGAGAGAAAAGAAAGAAGCAAAAAAAGAAGAGAAAGAATTGGCAATAGAGGGTTGTACGGCCACGTCCGTCGAGACCCGTACTGAACAAAGATTACCACTGTGGGGTTGATGCGGTGGAGCGAACCACTCATCCCCTCCCTGAGGGGGTGAGCGCTCTCCTGCACCCCCACCCTGGTCAATCATACAAAAAAGAAGAGAAGAGACGAAGGGACAAAAAAAAAAGAGAAGAAGAGAAGAGAGAAGAAAAAAAAGAGAAGAAAAAGAGAAAGAAGAAAAGAAGAAAAGTCTGCCAGCATCGCCGACTAAAAGAGTAAGAAGAAACCCGGCATCCCGCCCGACTCTAGGAGGCTCCGAGTCCGTGATGTAATGACACCGCTCGTTCCTCCTTCCTGCCGTCTCCATCCGGCACAAGACGGCCCCTCGAGTGGCTGTTAAAAGACCCAGCGAGCCACAATCGTAGCTTGGTGAATGGCTGCCCGCTACGGGGAATGCTTTATAGCAATGAGGCCAAGCACGGCCACCACTCCCGAAGAGAGCATGCATATACCCCGCCATGGGAGATAAGAAGAAGATATATACCCTGCTACGGGGGCATAAGAGGCAAAAAAAGAAAGATATACACCCCATTCCCAGGGGCACATGAAGAGAATCCGCCCCGACTGAGGGGCACAAAGCAAAGGCTACACCCCGGCTTCGGGGCATTTGCAGAAGAATCCGCCCTGACCTGGGGACATAAGAAGAAATAGAGTTGCACCCCAGCTTAGGGGCATTCGAAGAAGAGAAATACACCCCGATATGGGGGCACATGAAGCAAAAGACATACCCCGCCATGGGGGCGTAAGAAGAAAAGAATTCACCCCTACTCGGGGGTACATGAAGCGACAAAGAATACACACCGCCTTAGGGGAATTTGAAGAAGAAAAATACACCCCACCGACGGGGGCACAGGAGCCATCAAGAACACACCCCACTTTCGGGGCACAAGAAGCAAACATTCCCCGGCGTGTCAGGGCAGAAGAAGAAGAATCCCCCCCCCCCGGGGGGCATAAAAAGCAAAGATACACCCTCATGCCGGGGGCACATGAAGCGAATACACTCCATCCCGGGGCCATGAGAAGCAGAAGGCGCATCCCACCCTGGGGGCATATGAAGCGAAAAGAATACACCCTGGCTTAGGGGAATATGAAGAGAAGTATACCCCGCTCTGGGGCAGAGGAAGCGGGAGAATCACACCCCCGTCTTGGGGGTATTTGAAGAAAAAAATATACCCCGCCTGGGGGCATAGAAGCCATAAAAGAATATGCTCCGGTTTAGGGGCATTTGAAGAAGCTACGTCCCGCCTTGGGAACATAAGAAGAGAAGAATCAACCCCGGCCTAAGGGCATTTGAAGAAGTCACATCCCGCCTCGGGAGCATAAGAAGCAGCAAGAATACACCCCGGCTTAGGGGTATTTGAAGAAGAAATATACCCCGCCTGGGGGCATAGAAGCCGTAAAGAACACGCCTCGGATCAGGGGCATTTGAAGAAGCTACATCCTGCCTTGGGGGTATAAGAAGAAAAGAGTCCACCCCATCTCAGGGGTATTTGAAGAAGAAGCACACCCCGCTATAGGGGCATAGAAGCCATAAAGAATACGCCCCGGCTTAGGGGTATTTGAAGAAGAAGGATACCCCGCCTCGGGGGACATTGCAAGCAGCGATACACCCTGCTAGGACGCACAGGAAGCAAACCACACCCCACTCCTGGGGACACATAAAGAGAGTACACCCCGCCATGGGGGCACATGAAGAGAATCCACCCCGACTCGGGGGACATGAAGCAACAAAGAATACACCTCGCCTTAGGGGAGCCTGAAGAAAAAAGCATACACCCCACTTTTGGGGGCACAAGAAGCAAACATTCCCTAGCATGTCGGGGCAAAAGAAGAAGAATTCCCCCCGGGGGCATAAAAATCAAAGATACACCCTCGTGCCGGGGGCACATGAAGAGAATACACTCCATCCCGGGGTCATGAGAAGCAGAAGGCGCATCCCACCCTAGGGGCATATGAAGCGAAAAGAATACACCCTGGCTTAGGGGAATACAAAGAGAAGTATACCCCACTCTGGGGCAGAGGAAGTGGGAGAATCACACCCCCGTCTTGGGGGTATTTGAAGAAGAAGTATACCTCGCCTCGAGGGCCTAGAAGCTATAAAGAACACACCCCGGCTTAGGGGCATTTGAAGAAGCTACATCCCGCTTCGGGAGCATAGAAAAGAGAAGAGTACACCCCATCCTAGGGATAATTGAAAAAGAAACATACCCCGCCTGGGGGCATAAAAAGCCATAAAGAATAAGCCCTGGCTTAGGGGCATTTGAAGAAGCCACGTCCCGCCTTGGGGGCATAAGAAGAGAAGTGTACCCCACCTTGGGGCATAAGAAGCAGAAGGATCAACCCCGACTCAGGGGTAACTGAAGAGAATTCCACCCCATCCATGGGGGGGGCACAAGAAGCAAGATACCCCCCGTATTGGGGGCATATGAAGCCAAGAATCACACCCGCGTCTCAGGGGGTATTTGAAGAAGAAACATACCCCGCCAGGGAGGGGCATAGAAGGCCTGAAGAATACGCCCCGGCTTAAGGGCATATGAAGAGAAGCCCACTCCAGCCCAGGGGTATTTGAAGAAGAAACATACCCCGCCAGGGGGGGAGGGCATAGAAGCCATAAAGAACACGCCCCGGCTCAGGGGTATTTGAAGAAGATACATCCCGCCTCGGGTGCATGAAAAGCAAGAACTACACCCCGCATCAAAAGCGGCAATACACTCCACTCTGGGGGCACTAGAAACCGAATACATCCCAGCCTGGGGGCACAAGAAGCAAAAAACACCCCACCTTGGGGGCATAAGAAGCCAAGAACATACCCCGCCATGGGGGGCGCAAGAAGCAGAACATACCCCGCCTTGGGGGCATAGGAAGCCAAGAATCACACCCCCGTCTCGGGAGTATTTGAAGAAGAAGCATACCTCGCCTCGAGGGCCTAGAAGCTATAAAGAGCACGCCCCGACTCAGGGGCATATGAAGAGAAGTCCACCCCGGCCTAGGGGTATTTGAAGAAGAAACATACCCCGCCAGGGGGCATAGAAGCCATAAAGAACACCCCCCGGCTCAGGGGTATTTGAAGAAAATACATCCCGCCTCGGGAGCATAAGAAAGATAAGAATACACCCCGTCTTAGGGATATTTGAAGAAGAAATATACCCCGCCAGGGGGCATAGAAGCCATAAAGAATATGCGTCGGCTCAGGGGCATTTGAAGAAGAAACATACCCCGCCTGGGGGACGCAGAAGCAAAGAGACAGAGTACACCTCCGCCCGGGGGGACCGAAGCAAAGAGGCATACATCCCGACCTGGGAGCACATGAAGAAAGAATATACCCCGACCTAGGGGCGTCAGAAGAAGAAACATACGCCCCGATCCAGGGACATGAGAAGCAAGAGAATACGCCCTGCGAAAAGGGTATGAGAAATATGAAGAATGTACCCCAGCCTAGGGGCACAGAAAGAGATACACTCCGCCCTTGGCGCATAAGAAGCAGAAGCACCTACCCCAACCTGGGGGCACAAAAAATACACTCTGCCCTTGGCACATAAGAAGCAGAAGCATCTACCCCAACCCGGGGCACATAAACAAAGAGACATACATCCCGATCTGGGAGCATAAGAAGAAAGATATACTCCGCCCAAGCGGCATTTGAAGAAACAACATACCCTGCTTCGGGGGCATAGAAGCCGTAAAGAGATACACCCCGCCTCAGGGGGGCATAAGAAGCAAGAGATACACCCCGTGCCGGGGACAAATGAAGAGAAGCACTCCTCCGCCTTCAGGGGTAGAAAGAGAGCAGAATTCGTCCCCGCTATGGGGGGGGGTATAAGAAACAAAAGACATGCCCCGTACCAGGGGCATATGAAGAAGAAACATACCCCGCCTTAGGGGCATATGAAGAAGAAGCATACCTCGCCTCGAGGGTCTAGAAGCTATAAAGAACACGCCCCGGCTCAGGGGCATATGAAGAGAGTCCACCCTGGCTTAGGGGCATATGAAGAAGAAACATACCCCACCTGGGGGCATAGAAGCCGTGAAGAGTATACCCCACCATGGGGGCATTTGAAGAGAGCTACACCCCGCCTCGGGGACATTAAAAAAAAACACGCCCTGGTCTGGGGACATAGAAGCCAAAAAAAATACACCCCGCCTGGGGGCACAGAAGCGAAGAGGCAAAACACACCCCTCAGGGGGGGTGCACACCAAATGAAGCTACACCCCAACCTGGGAGCACATTAAGAGAAATACGCTCCAGCACGGAAGCGTTAATGAGAAAAGAAGAGCAGAAAAGAAAGAAAAAGGGGCATACGAGGCAGACGTGGTCTTCGAGCCCGTCTCATCCCATAAAAGAAGAGAAGAAAAGAAAAAAAGAGTCACGAGGCAGACATGGTCTTCGAGCCCGCCTCATCACACAAAAGAAGAGAAGAAGAGGAGGTAAAGACACATGAGGCAGACGTGGTCTTCGAGCCCGCCTCATCACACAAAAGAAGAGAAGAAGATGAGGTAAAGACACATGAGGCAGACGTGGTCTTCGAGCCCGCCTCATCACACAAAAGAAGAGAAGAAGATGAGGTAAAGACACATGAGGCAGACGTGGTCTTCGAGCCCACCTCATCACACAAAAGAAGAGAAGAAGAGGAAGAAAAAACACATGAGGCAGCCGTGGTCCCTGGACCCGCCTTTTCACACAAAAGAAGAAGAGCAAAACCAAAAGAAGACACATGAGACAGCCGTGGTCCCTGGACCCGCCTTTTCACACAAAAGAAGAAGAGCAGAACCAAAAGAAGACACATGAGGCAGACGTGGTCCTTCGAGCCCACCTCATCACATAAAAGAAGAAAAGAAAAGAAAGAATGCACATGAGGCGAACATGGTCCTTGCACCTGCCTCTCTACAAGAGAAGAATAGAAGAAAAAAAGAGGCACGAGGCAGATGCGGTCTTCGCACCCGCCTCCCTACACAAAAGAAGAAGAGAAGAAAAGAAAGAAATGATCACGAGGCAAACATGGTCCTTGCACCTGCCTCTCCATAAAAGAAGAAGAGAAGAAGAGAAAGAGCAATCATGAGGCAAACATGGTCTCTACACATGCCTCTCTACAAAAGAAGAATAGAAAAAAAAAAAGAGAGAGACATGAGGCGAACATGGTCCCTGCACCTGTCTCTCCATAAAAGAAGAAGAGAAAGATGAGTCACGAGGCAGACGCGGTCTTTGCACCCGCCTCTCCACAAAAGAAGAAAAGAAGAAGAGAAAGATGAGTCACGAGGCAGACGCGGTCTTTGCACCCGCCTCTCCATAAAAGAAGAAGAGAAGAAGAGAAAGAAGAGTCGCGAGGCAGACGCAGTCTTTGCACCCGCCTCTCCACATAAAAGAAGAAGAGAAGAAGAGAAAGGGCAGTCAGGAGGCGAACACGGTCTTTGCACCTGCCTCTCCATAAAAGAGGAAGAGAAGAAGAAAAAAAAGAGAACAGTTACGAGGCGAACATGGTCCTTGCACCTGCCTCTCCATAAAAGAAGAAGAGAAGAAGAGAAAGAACAGTCACGAGGCGAACATGGTCTCTGCACCTGCCTCCCCATAAAAGAAGAATAGAAGAGAAGAAAGAGACATGAGGCGAACATGGTCCCTGCACCCGCCTCTCTACACAAAAGAAGAAGAGAAGAATAGAAGAGAAGAAAGAGACATGAGGCGAACATGGTCCCTGCACCCGCCTCTCTACACAAAAGAGGAAGAGAAAAAAAAAGAGAGAACAGTCACGAGGCGAACGTGGTCCTTGCGCCTGCCTCTCCATAAAAAAAGGGGGGGGAAGAGAAGAAAAATAGACATGAGGCGAGCATGGTCTTCGTACCTGCCCCCCTACAAAAGAAGAAGAGAAGAAGAGAAAGAAGGGTCACGAGGCAAACTTTTGCCTCCGACCTTCCGCCGACGGGGCGTTAAACCGACTAGATCTTCCGCCGACGGGGCGTTAAACCGACTAGATCTTCCGCCGACGGGGCGTTAAACCGACTAGATCTTCCGCCGACGGGGCGTTAAATCGACTAGACCTTCCGCCAGCGGGGCGTTAAACCGACTAGATCTTCCGCCGACGGGGCGTTAAACCGACTAGACCCTTCCGCCGACGGGGCGTTAAACCGACTAGACCTTCCGCCGACGGGGCGTTAAACCGACCAACGTTCAGCCATCGGGGCTTCAAGCCGACAGCTACCCCTTCGTCGGCCTCCGGGTCGACAGCTATCTAATTATCGGCTCCTAGCCGACAGCTATCTCATCATCGGTTTTTAACCGACAGCTACCTCATCATCGGTTTTTAGCCGACAGCTACCTCATCATCGGCTTTTAGCCGACAGCTATCTCATCATCGGCTTTTAGCCGACAGCTACCTCATCATCGGCTCCTAGCCGATAGCTATCTCATCATCGGCTCCTAGCCGACAGCTATCTCATCATTGGCACCCCAGCCGACAGCTTCCCAGTCAAAAAAATTGACCTCTCACCTTGGTTCGGATCCTTCCCCGGCCAGGGAGCAAAAAAAAATAAACCTTCCACTTTGGTTCGGATCCCTCCCCGGCCAGAGAATAAAAGAGACCCTTCTCTTCGACTCTCACGTCCTGCTGCCCGACGCCCCTCGGCTCTTATAGCCTGCTTCCCCCATCGGCCTGCACGGCCCGCTTCCCAATTTTGGCTCTTATAGCCTGCTTCCTGACTTCGGCTCTTTACAGCCTGCTTCCCAACTTCGGCACTTTGCAGCCCGCTTCCCAGCTTCGGCTCGTAGCCCGCTTCCCCAATTCTGGCCTTCGTAGCCTGCTTATCTTTGGCCTTCGTGGCCTGCTTCCCAATTCTGGCCCTCGTAGCCTGCTTATCTCTGGCTCTCGTAGCATGCTTCCCTTCGGCTTTTATAGCCTGCTTCCCAACTTTGGCTCTTGCAGCTTGCTTCCCTTTGCCTTTATGGCCTACTTCCCAATGTTGGCTCTCGTAGCCTGCTTCCCCAACCTTTGGCCCTTGTAGCCCTCTCCCAGTGTCTCCCGGCTTCTATAGCCCGCTTCCCTAATACCCTTTCAGCCGTTCGTGGTCTGCTTCTCTAATATATTTACTACCACTACACTTATACGTAACAACAATATTTTCTTATAAAACAAAAAAAAAACAAATAAAACAAATAAACAAAAAAAAACAAACAACAACAACACCCAAAAGAAAAAACAAACAAACAAACAAACAAACAAAAAACAACAAAAAAGGGGAAGAAAACAAAAAAACAAACAAAAAAAGAGAATGCATGATTGCCCTGCTTGCATGGCTGCTTAATATAGAATAATACACTTCCTTGAAATTTTCTAGGACCGTGTTTCCTTGCTACAATAATAATATCGCCCCGATTCCAGATGCACGGATGTCACGGCGTACGCTCGAAGGGAACCCAATTATGGCGAGTGCACACGTCAAGGGGAAGAGTCATGGCTGAATCGCTAAGCCCAACTCACAAAATAAACCTGAGGCAACGCTCCCACACTTAGCACTTAATGTGTTCAATAGCCTTCGACTATAGGGATTGCCCGAATTTCTTCTTAGCACTCTACGGATGCTTGAATTCCTGCACTCGCGTGAAAGGTAATCGTGAGGAAAAAGCTGCCTACCCCCACTGTAAGGAAAAAAAAGAGAGAAAAAAAAGAGAGAAAAAAAAAGGAGAGACACGTGGATCCGAGTAGCCGGGAATCCCCATTGAGACACATGAGGAGACTCGCGCGAAATGGTGGAGCGAATTATAATAAGGATGAAACCTATTAGCCGGGAATCCCCATTGAGACACATGAGGAGACTCGCGCCGAACGGTAGAATCCGTAATAGAATTATAATAAGGATGAATCCTAGTAGCCGGGAATCCCCATTGAGACACATGAGGAGACTCGCGCCGAACGGTGAAATCCGCTACCAAAATAAACAGACGGGGGCTGTGTGAAGCTACCAAAAGTCGAAAGCCTGGAACTAATGTGAAGGCGCTAGAGTGATCCTCAAGTGTCACCAGGAAAACCTGCATATCCCTATGGTTAGGGCCCTTTGCTCACACATTCGCACTGCCACGCCACAGAGAATTGCCTCGGGTGAAATGCGTGAATTTAGGCTATGCATGCAAGACATGCGATATCCTCTTGACGGGTGCACCACCCCTCAATTGTGCCTCGCGGCCCGCACCGCATCTACGAATTACGGGCGATGTCCCTATCCTATCCCCGATAGGGGGAGCTGCCTTACTTATATCTATGTTATGTCTGCTAATGAGTGCTTGCATGCTTTAAAAATATATATATAATAAATAAATAAAAAATAAATAAAAATAAATAAAAATGAAATGAAATGATAAATAAATAATAAAAATGCGTGTATACAATAGACTCAATTTCGGCCATCGAAGCCTACGTTCCCGGCTATGGCTCGTAGAGCCCAATCTTGGCCCCCATGGCCTACCTCTTGCCCTCGCGGTTCGTTAATCTCCCAACTTCGGCTCCCGCAGCCCGCTTCCAGCCATGGCCATTTTGGTCTCTCTCTCTCATCGGCCCCTGAGCCGACAGCTTTTCAAACATCGGCTCCTAGCCGACAGCTTTCCAATTATTGGCTCTCATGCCAACAGCTCTCAATCATCGGCCCCTGAGCCGACAGCTTTTCAAACATCGGCTCCTAGCCGACAGCTTTTCAATTATTGGCTCCCATGCCAACAGCTTTCAATCATCGGCCCCTGAGCCGACAGCTTCAGTCATCGACCTTCGGGTCGACAGCTTTTCAATTATTGGCTCCCATGCCAACAGCTTTCTAATTATTGGCTCCCACGCCAACAGCTTTTCAATCATCGACCTTCGGGTCGACAACTTTTCAATTATTGGCTCCCATGCCAACAGCTTTCAATCATCGGCCCCTGAGCCGACAGCTTTCAGTCATCGACCTTCGGGTCGACAGCTTTCACTTGTTGGCTCCCACGCCAACAGCTTTCAATCATCGGCCGCCGCGCCGACAGCTCTTATATCATTGGCATCCACGCCAGCAGCCACCCGGAGTTGTTCAAAAAAAAGAGAAAAAAAGAGAAGAAAAAAAAAGAGAAAAAAAGAAGAGAGACAAAACAACAACAAAAGAACAAAAAAAGAGAGATGACAAAAGGAGAAGAGAAGGAAAAGAAGAGAAGAAGAGAAGAGAGAGAAGAAAAGAAAGAGAAAGAGACCAAGAGAACAACAGACCAGGCCAGCTCCCGACACCCTGTCGGCACTGGCGAAGAGACAAAGAGACAACAGACCAGGCCAGCTCCCGACACCCTGTCGGCACTGGCGAAGAGACCAAGAGAACAACAGACCAGGCCAGCTCCCGACACCCTGTCGGCACTGGCGAAGAGACAAAGAGACAACAGACCAGCCAGCTCCCGACACCCTGTCGGCACTGGCGAAGAGACCAAGAGAACAACAGACCAGGCCAGCTCCCGACACCCTGTCGGCACTGGCGGAGAGACAAAGAGACAACAGACCAGGCCAGCTCCCGACACCCTGTCGGCACTGGCGAAGAGACCAAGAGAACAACAGACCAGGCCAGCTCCCGACACCCTGTCGGCACTGGCGAAGAGACAAAGAGAACAACAGACCAGGCCAGCTCCCGACACCCTGTCGGCACTGGCGAAGAGACCAAGAGAACAACAGACCAGGCCAGCTCCCGACACCCTGTCGGCACTGGCGAAGAGACAAAGAGACAACAGACCAGGCCAGCTCCCGACACCCTGTCGGCACTGGCGAAGAGACCAAGAGAACAACAGACCAGGCCAGCTCCCGACACCCTGTCGGCACTGGCAAAGAGACAAAGAGACAACAGACCAGGCCAGCTCCCGACACCCTGTCGGCACTGGCGAAGAGACCAGGAGAACAACAGACCAGGCCAGCTCCCGACACCCTGTCGGCACTGGCGAAGAGACAAAGAGACAACAAAGCATGCCAGTTCCCGACATCCTGTCGGCACTGGCGAAGAGACCAAGAGATCAACAAACCAGGTCAGCGCCCGGCATCCTGTCGGCACTGGCGAAGAGACCAAGAGATCAACAAACCAGGCCAGCTCCCGACTCCTGTCGGCACTGGCGAAGAGACCAAGAGACCAAGAGACTAAGAAACAACAAACCAGGTCAGTTCCCGGCGTCCTGTCGGCACTGGCGAAGAGACCAAGAGACCAAGAGACTAAGAGACAACAAACCAGGTCAGTTCCCGACGCTCCGTCGGCACTAACAAAGAGACCAACACACTGCTTCAGTTCCTGACGCCACGTCGGCACTGATGAAGAGACAAAGAGACCAACATGCTACCTCAGCTCCCGACGCTCCGTCGGCACTAACAAAGAGACCAACAAACAACAAACCAGGTCGGCTCTCGGCACCCCCGCCGACATCGACAAAGAGAGAAGGGACGAAGACACCCACGTGCACCGCCCGGCTCATCCTTCGCCTGCGCTACCCTTGGGTGGGGGGCATTTGTGGACACCGAAAATTGCACATCCAAATGTCATGCTCGGCCCAGCATCAACAACGGCGCCGAGTGAAGAAACCCCGGAGAAATCAAGCACAAAGGGCCCCACAGTCCGTGGGCCCCAAAGGAAATCAAACGGGCCGTGACTCGTGCTCGCAACGGGCTCAGAACGGTCCCCGAATACACGCCCCGTGGGGAGCCCTTCAGCGGCACGCCCAGCCCCCAAGGGGCCTCAACGGCACGCCCTGGTGGGGCTCCAGCGGCACGCCCCATGGGGTGTTCAGCGGCACACCCCCTGGGGTGCTCAGCGGCACGCCCTCAGCAGGGGCCTCAGCGGCACGCCCTCAGCAGGCCTTCAGCGGCACGCCCTCAGCAGGCCTTCAGCGACACGCCCTCAGCAGGCTTCAGCGGCACGCCCTCAGCAGGCCTTCAGCGGCACGCCCTCAGCAGGCTTCAGCGGCACGCCCTCAGCAGGCTTCAGCGGCACGCCCTCAGCGGGCTTCAGCGGCACGCCCTCAGCGGGCTTCAGCGGCACGCCCTCAGCAGGTCTCAGCGGCACGCCCTTTAGGGGCTTCAACGGCACGCCGTTTTGGCTCCCCCACGGCACGCCTTTTCAACTCTCCAGCGGCACAGCGGTGAAGCTTTTCAACGTCAATGCGACGTGAAGCCCATGCCCTATACATCCTTGGCGCGCAGTGGAACCGTCTGAGGTGGCAGCTGATCGTTGGGCCACATAGCCTACCCCACTGACACCCAGGACGGGGCAGGTCAACCGCATCATCACAATCCACTTCCCGCCTTCGACGGCCGTGCTCAAAGGCTCCGGCGGCTCGGGGTATAAAAGACCCCCTGTTTTCGACAGAGAGGGGACAGACACACACACACAGACGAACAGAGAAGAGGAGAAGAAGAGAAGAAGAAGAGAAGAAGAGAAGAAGAAGAGGGAGGGGCTCCCCCTGCTGCCCCGTCCACCATTGCCGGAGAAGAGAGAAGAGAAGAAGAAGAAGAAGAGAAGAAGAGAGAAGAGAAGAAGAAGAAGAAGAGAGGAGTGAGGTCTGGGAGGGGGGGGAGCCCATGCTCCGTTCCCCTTTTCCCCCTTGTATCTTCGTTTCCCTTTCCCCTTCCCTTTGCTTTTGGGTTTCCTGTCTTGCCCGTAGCCTTGGCTCGGACATGTCCGTCGATGTATGTGTAGGGCTTTGGTCCCTTGGCTTCCCATGAATGAAAATCACCCTTCTCGGGTCTTTCCTGCCATTTCTGTTGTTTTACTCCCGCCTTCGCGATGCATGTGATGTGTTGTTCTTTTCCCCTTTTCCGTCGGTGTTGTTGGCGCCCCCGTCGCAATGTGACTTCCCCCTCATGCGTTTTGGCCTCACGGGTTCTTCGTTCCCTTCCACGGCCATCTATTGTGCTCACCGAGCTTGAGGAGAGAGGGAGACCATTGTCCTCTCTCCGAACACACAGCCACCAGTGGCCTATCCCAAGCCTTAAACTTCTCTTCTTCTTTCCCTGAACGGCCTGCAAACCTCCCAGCCCATGCACTTAGCCCTTTCAACCCTCCAGCACACCTCTCCGAGCTTTGGCCGGCACACTAGTTTTGGCCCTTAGCGGCACATCTCATGTGCCCTCAGCGGCACACCCCCTTTCTGCCTTCGGCGGCACACACCCTTTTGGCCTCCGGCGGCACACACCCCGATTGATCCTTGGCCGGCACACTCCCTCTTGGCCCTTGGCCGGCACACACCTTTCAGGCCCTCAGCGGCACACTTCTTGGCCCTGCCCCGAGCCCTTTCCTTTGCGTTTTCCGAGGTTCTATAAAGGTGTTGTTGCCTCCGGGCGCCCACCTCCAGTTGTCGGGTTCCGCCACTCCATGTGGGCGCGTTCCCTTTATCTCCCTTACGCTCGGGTTAAGGGGAGATGCTGCCGAATTTTCGTTAGAAACTATAACACTTTAAAAGACAAAAAAGACAGCAACAAACAAACGAAAAGAACGACGATAAAACACTTCAACCGAGGCAAGAGAACCGTAATCAATATGAAGAGAACCGAATCGAACAACTAAACAACTTGAACATCCGCTCTCACAAGAGAAAGAACGAAAGTTAATCAAGAGAAGAAAATAAGAAACCCAAGCAAACTTAATGAAACCAAGAGAGAAGAGGAAAAGACATAAGAGCGAGAGGGAGAGTGGGCCTTCACCGGTACACCCCTGGCCAGCCCGTCGCCGGCCCGCCTGCCTGGCTGCCTTCCCCGGCACGCTCATTTCCTTCCTTCGCCAGCACACATGGCCAGGCCTTCGCCGGCACGCCTGCCTGGCTGCCTTCCCCGGCACGCTCATTTCCTTCCTTCGCCGGCACGCATGCCTGGCTGCCTTCCCGGCACGCTCATTTCCTTCCTTCGCCGGCACGCATGGCCAGGCCCGGCGCACCTTGCTTGGCCCTCGCCGGCACACCCATCACGGCCCCTGCGCCTCTTCGCCGACACACCCTTCATGGCCGCTCAGCGGCACGCTCCACGGCGCCCCTCAGCGGTACACTCTCCCTTGGCCCAGCGGTACACCAGAAATAATGACAACAATAAAGATAATAAGCTAAAAGAAAACGTAATAAATAAACAAATAATAATAATAAAAAATAATAATGACAATAACAGCAAACTCAAAGGAAGAGGGAGAAATAATAACAAACAATAATGATAATAACAACAATAAACAATAACAAATTCAAAAGAAAATGAATAAGTAAATAAGAATAATAAAGAAATAAATAATAATAATAAGCTTAAAAATAATAATAATAGTAAATAGATAAATGAACGATAACAAAAATAAATAAATAATAATAACAAACTTAACAAAAAATGACAAGTAAATGAATGATAACAAAACGAACAAAATAATAACAAACCTAATGTTAACCATAATAAACGAATCAATCACAAGAAAAATGAATAAATGGTAATAAAGAACCCACCCAAATATATCTATAAATCTACAAATTAACGAATAATAATGATAAAATTTTAAATAACAATAAAATAATGTAATCCACGTGGCAGCCCCGTCTCTCCCGTGACCCGGTGCCGAAGGAACAACAATGCCGCCCTGGCGGGCTGGGCCTGAGTCTTGGGAATTATCCCGAAATGGCCATGACCCGACCTCGCCTCGGGCTAACATTCCGATTAAACCGGACTCATTTCTCCGACCGGATCCTTTCCGAGCCGCTACTAAAATTGCCGCACGTTCGGCAGACATTTGAACGGATTCCCCTTGATTCCCGCCGCGTTTCTATTACGGACCTGCGTTCGAACATGGAAAGGCCCGCGAGCGACCTGCATAGCCGGGGGCTCCTACCCCGATATGGTTGTGAGCCGGCATTGCTCCGGGCCAATAGCTCATCAATTCCGGATTTGTTCCAACGGGATTCGCTCCCGCTCTTTCATTGAAATTGCCGTAAACTCGGCACACATTTGTACGGGGCTGTTTCCGCCCGCGTCGCACTTTCGATATGGGCCCCTGCCCGAACATGAAAAGGTCCGCAAGCGACCGACAGAAATGGAATGGAACAAGATGGCCCTGGCCACCCCCGGACTCCTTCCGTGGGAATATCAATAAGACCTCCATGGGCCATACTTGGACCTCGGGCCCGCCCCGATCATGGTCATCGTCTGGCTCATATCCTCGGTCTATAGCCCGCTCCTTTCGAACGCGTTTCGGTTTTGAAATCCAGTCCCGGGACTCTCCCCCGTTGCCCCCGGGCACCGGGAATATTAATGATGCCCACGCAAGCCCTGTTCGGACCACGGGAGGCGCCCCCAATATGGTCCTGACCCGATCTTGCACTGGGCCAATAGGTTCTCCGGTTTCCGGCTACAATAACCGAGATTCAACCGAATGTTTTCAGTGTCTCGGAATAATATACTTGCCGTATCCCAGCATGCATATGCTCCAGGTCCTCCCGCGACGATTACAATATTCTCAAGCTGGACTCCCGTCCGAATATTAAACGGTCTCCCGAACGACCGGCATGTTTTGAACGCCCGCTTCTCCGGGACACAGGGCTCTTCAGCCAATTCAAGGGATACTCCCGCGCCGCCCTTTGGCACCGGAAATATTAATGACGCTCATGCAAGTCTTGTTACGACCGCGGGGGGCCCACCGTAGTATGGTCGCAGCCTGCTCTTGCACCGGGCCAACAGGTTCACCGGTTTCCGACCGCTCTAACCAAGGTTCAACCGAACGTCTTTCGTTCTCCCGAACAATAAACTTGCCGTACCTTGGCATACACACGCTCCGGTCTTCCCGCGACGATCGCGCTTTTCCCGAGACGGACACTCGTCCGAACATTAAATGGTCAGCACATGACCGACATGATCTCAAGTGGTTTTCTTCTCGCCCTTGCGCGAGGACTTCGATACCCCCTAATAGACCTTTTATACAATCAATCTCTCGGCCATGAGGCCCTGAATCTCGGCGATTAATCAAGGGTGTTCCCTCGTATGGGGGATGTAAATGACGTCGTGACCTTTACGGCACGGCGGGTTTTGGTCCCGACACGAACCACACAATCGTCTGACGAAGTCAGATCGAGCGCACCATGGGCTCTTCGGAGCCCGAATAAATTGTCACCTCGGTGACTGGCACGCCCACACACTTAATAAACCAACCAACGAATAAAAGAAACTATTAAAGAAAAAGTGCGTCCACAAAAGGACATGTTTTTCTAAAAGATAACGAATGGGGTCCATTCTAGAGATCAGCCTAACCTTGTGGGCAAGAAAATAATGTTTGAGCTTCTGAGCTACCCACACTAACGCTGCACAGGTCTTCTCCATGGCAGTATACTTGGATTCAGCGGGATTAAACAACCTTGAAAGGTAGTACGCTGCCCTTTCCCTTCCTTCATCATCTACCTGAGCCAGAACAGCTCCTAGGGAGTCCTCAATCACAGAAATGTATAGGATCAGGGGTTTCCCAGGGACAGGTGGTTGCAGAACCGGGGGATTAGAAAGATAAACCTTAAGCTCCTCATAGGCCTTTTGGCATTGTTCATTCCATTCAAATTTCGCTCCCGCCTTTAACAATTCATAGAATGGACGGCATCTCTGCGAGTGTTGAGATATGAATCTCCTAATGAATTACAAACGCCCAATCAAACCTCGGAGTTCTGTGATGTTCTTAGGCGGCGGCATCTTCATAACGGCCTTTGCTTTGTTCGGATTGATCTGAATCCCCTGTTTACTAACTATAAACCCGAGTAACTTCCCTGATGCAACTCCAAACACGCATTTCTTTGGATTCATCTTCAACTTATATTCTCTAGCCCTTTGTAACACTTTGGCTAGAATGGCGGGTGTTCTTTTTGAGACCTCGATTTTACCAAAATATCATCCACGTAAGATTCTAGGTAGACATGCATCATGTCATTGAAGATAGCCATCATTGCCCTCTGATAAGTGGCACCTGCGCTCTTTAATCCAAATGGCATAACAACATAGTAGTATGTGCCCCAGGGCGTAGAGAACGAGGTCTTCTCTTGATCCTCAGGAGCAAGGCAGATTTGGTTATATCCGGAATAACTATCCATAAACGAGAGGGCTTCATACCCAGCTGTATTATCAACCAATACATCAATGTGAGGAAGTGAGAAATCATCTTTCGGACATGCCTTATTTAAGTCCCTAAAATCGATACAAATCCAAAATTTGCCATCCTTTTTCATTACTGGGACTATGTTTGCCACCCATTGTGGATATAAAACAACTCTAATAAACCGGGCCTTATGCAATTTGTCGACCTCTTCCTTTATCCTTAAGGCCATGTGTGGGTGGAATCTCCTCGCTTTTTGCTTAACGGGCATTGCCCCTGGTTTAAGAATCAATCGATGTTCAACCAATGTGGGGTCAAGACCCGGCATGTCCTCATAGGACCAGGAAAATGAATCGCTATACTCCCTCAAAACCTCGACGAGCTCCATTTCAACCTGAGGAGGGAGATTAGCAGAGATAAGTATGGGCCTGGGGTCCTCTTCCGTTCCGAGATTAATTTCCTTAGTGGGTTCATCCACTACCGAGGATGGTTCGTCAAACCTTTTCAAACCCTGTGCGTACAGATCAGCAGTGTCATCCACATCGCTTTCCTCATCATCAGCTGGGTCCTTCTCATTTACATTTTCATATACCCTTAATCCGTCGTTGCTCCATTCCCCACCCAATTCCTCATCTTCTTCCAAAACAATCGTGGTCTCCACAAACTCCGGGCACCTAAGAGGGGCATGGCGTCTCTCGGCCAAATCTTGCAAAAACCTATCAGGGATGGATTTAGGACGACGCATCACAGGATGCGTTGCAGACGAGGACGGGCTGACTAGACTCAAACTAGACTCTACCCCAACTGACTCTACTAACCTAGGAGACTCTACACACTGTACATCTAACCTAGGAGATAAGAAATCTACTGAAAGAGGAACAGGGGTCTCGTGCCCCTGGAAATCTGAGCAGAACAGAGCGTAATCTTCCATTGAAACCTCCATTTTGAAATTGGCATTTTTTTCTGGAGGCTGGAGGAGATCACACAGTAAGAGGAGGGAGAAGACGGAGGAGGAGGTAGTTGCATGGGGAATAGATCAGGGAATATGCAGTCGAAGAATGGATCCGAAGATCGGAACCACATCTCATGGAGTTGAGCATTAGGGGGAGAAGGAGTGAATAAGGTTGACATATCAATAGGCGGGCAGCGCCCGTAAGAACATGGAACAAATAGAATTTCTAACGGTCTCTCTGTGAAGTACGGGTCGACCAGAATTGGAGGGGAACGGGGAACAAATCCCAATTGTTGGAACAAAGAGGTAAAATGGGACGGGGACAAAGAAAAGGTGGTGATAGAGCTCCCCACTTCCCGTGGCCCCCGGCGGACCAGCTACATCGGAGAATGCTTCACCAGCTGCATCTCCGGCTTTCTCGGACGATCTTCTCTCTTATTGAACAATTTCTCAAAACAACCAGCAAAATCTTCCATATCGCCCACCAACCCCTTCAGCGGCGGTGGTGGGTCAGCATCATCACAGGCGGCATCGGCCTTCTCTTTGGAACTGGGTGGTGGCTTCTTCAAAGTGCTAGGCTGTAGTGGGCCTTTCACAAAATGTTGTCGATAGTCCCACGTTAACGGCCCGGAGTCTCCGAGTATCGACATTGCTGAATCATGGTAACCAAGGCCTCGGCGGCCCATCTTCCTGTCTTTAGGGATGGGGTTGGTCCGCCCCTGTAATTATGCGCCGAGACCCAGGCCCGGCTGATAACCCAGTTTCAGAATCATGTGCCACCCTTTGGAATCTCTTATCTTGGACTTGATCTTGACATTTGTTGGTGCAGTAGCGGGCTTGCGTGACGCATATGCCCATGGATAATTCAAGTCCATTACTAATTGAACTGGCCTATTGCTTGGCCACAACGTAGGGAGAATCTTATCTGTGATGGCATCAACAGATTGGATGGTGGAGATGCTTTTTACTTTAACCACCCGACCCTGGAAGGGGAATTTCAAGCATTGGTGGGCAGTCGAAGGTACGGCATTTAAACTGTTTATCCATGGACGACCCAGAATGGCTTTGAACATCGGGTCAATGTCCAACACATAAAACTCCACGTCCATAACCAATGGCCCTAGCTCGGCCTGTACAGTCACGACCCCGTGACAAGCACGCCTGGAATTGTCGTATGCTGCTATTGTGGTGGGTGTTGGCTTAAGCATATCCTCTGAAATGTTGCAGGCACGGAGGGTACTTAATGGACACACGTTTATCGACGCTCTTGTGTCCACGAGGGTAGATTCAACATCCACTTTATTCAAAGAAATGGTAATGCAAAGTGGCATCTGTCGTGCCTCTTGGGGAGCTAGTTCCGACTTAGAGAATGAAATAGAGTGCCCCCTTGTGATGGTTGCCAACACCGATGGTAAACTGTCCACCGCCACATCTTCATTCACCATCACTTTCTGCAAAAAGGTCTGCAAAGCATCTTGATGTAGCGGTGACCTCTTGATCAATTCCAAAACTGAAATTTTGGCCGACATCCGGTCCAAGTGCTGTAACAAGTCATACTTCGTGCCTGGCACGGGGTCTGTATCTTCAGCTGTGGAGGAAGAAGGCTGAGGGGTAGGTGCGGATGCACGAGGAGAAGGGTAAACTCTGTGAAATGGGTTCCCGCTCCGAAGGGCACAATGTGGTGCCGGCACGGCCTGAGATGGACCCCCGCTTGGCCCAGTGGAGTAAGTGGAAGGGATAGAAATAGGGGTGAGGATGGCGGAGGCTGGCCTGATGGGCCCTGGTGAAGGGGAAATGGGTGAGGGGTTAAGTGGAGGGGTGATGATGGAGGGTATGGTGGGTGATGGTGAAAGGACTGGCGGTATGGTGGGGAATGCGGTGGGTCTGATGGGTGACGCGGAGGGAGTAATGGGTGTAGGGGTGGTCAGAACGGCGAGCCTGAGAACGGAGGGGATAGCAGGTGCGGGGGAATGGTTATGGTGGAAGGCCAAGAGGTGTGCGGGGGTTTCATCATCAAACGTCCACCCAGCGTTGGGGGCCGGGTGCTGGACAATGTTCACTTGTGCTGGTGCCGGTGCCGGCGGCTGTTGTTGTTGCTGAGGAGCGGGTTGATGCATCGGCATGGGATTCTGATGGATCCCAAGGTCCTGTTGCTGCTGTTGCTGCTGGGGTTGCTGTTGCTGTGGGGTTTGCTGTTGCTGCTGTTGCTGGGGCACCGCCTGTTGCGGCTTGGCTTATCTCTGCCTCTGCTTGATATCCTTGATCAGCTGGTGCATCTGGGCCCAATCAATCCTCTGGCCCTCATGTAAATCATACACTAGATCTCTAAACTGATAGCACCGTTCTATCGTGTGCCCGGGCTGCCGATGATATATGCAATATCGGGACTGATCGGTGGCCGGATTCCAATTTTGACGGTCCGGAGGCAATTGAATATCACCAGTATACATCAAAGCAGAGAAAATATTAGGCAAAGTTTCAGGAAGAGGAGGGTAATGGGTCCTCTTTGGGCTCGGTCGAGCAGGTCCATAAGCGGCAGGTGGAGGAACATTATTGTATTGTGGCGGCCGCTGATGCTATTGGGGTGGTGGTGGTTGTTGTTGCGGGTATTGAGGGACCTGGAAAGTGGGTTGGGGAACATGTGGAGCGGCGAACTGGGGGTTACATGGAGGCTGGGGGAAGCGAGGTGGAGCGGCTTGGTGGGGGAACTGAACAGTCTAGACTTGCTCATTGATCCGCACTCCCTCAGTGACGGGGCCCTGGGACTTTCTGGCAGTTTTGGGTTTATGGGCCTCAAATAGTGAATGAATAGAGGAGTCTTTGAACTGGGTTTGTATGAACCGAGCTCTACTGTATAACTGGTGCATATTCGAAACGTCATTCATTGCCAAGATATTTCTGAATGTCGGGGTGGCATTGGATATCAACAACTTGACCTTTTCTTCCTCCGGGATTTGCCCGGGCACACGTGAGGCCATCTGCCTCCATCGATCTGCATAGGTTGCAAAGTCTTCTTCCGGCTTCATCTTTTCTGCTACCAGGTCGGTGAAGGAATACTCGGGATCGACCCGATCTTGGAACCTCTGGATGAACCTATCCTTGACCGTCTTGAAATTCTCGGCCTCCTCCATAGGCAAAGTATAAAACCATTATAGGGCGACCCCTTCCAATGATCGGCGGAACAAGTAAGCCATCAGGCGGTCATCGTGCTGGAACTGTGCTGACTCGTAAAGAAACTCCCAAACATGAATGAATGGGTTGCCGTTCCCGTCATATTTTTGGTACACGGGGAGCTCGGATTGAGGAGGAAAATGAATGTCCCTGAAGTTAGGAATAGGGATGTCAGCCAAAGATTGTGGGCTAACCCGCTTGTGGAGGAGGTCAATTTGTTGCTGCATAGCAGCCCATTTTTTGAGAATTTTCCGTTCCCGGGATGGAGGAGAAGGAGCATGAGAAGCAGTGCCTGGATACGTAGCCAAAGGAAAAGCTGACCGAGGGGCGGCCCGTAAGCTGGATAATGGGCCAGGGAAGGGCCCACATCCACATGAGCCAGCTGGGCGGCCCTGGTTACAACCGAGCAAAGTCTGCTGGGGCCACAATGGTCTGCGGCGATGGAGAAATAGTGACATATGGATCAAGGTAAGGAACAGAGGGGATTTGAGACTTCCCCCTATCGAGCGGCTGATGGGCCGAGGTGGAAGCCTGGCCCATTTCCATGCTGGAGTACCGAAGGACTTGAGGACGGGTGGGAGTAAGGTCAATAGGGGCCACAGAGGTGGTCCCAGCAACAGAAGATGTAGTGGCAACAACAGTCATGCCGCGAGAAGGAGCTGAAGTCGGGGCATCGGCCCCCTGCAACGCTTGCCGGATGAGATGGAGCTGGGTTGGGTCCAGCTGGGCCATCATGTTAAGAATCTGATTGGCCGGATTCTGAATGGATGGATTTGAAAGAGAAAGTTGGGAACCCTCACCAAGAATGGTCGGGAGCGGAGGGGTAGTCCCCTCTCCTCCCTGCATATGGGTGACCCTAGGCGGGTCCTCAAGAAGGCCACGAGGAAGGGAATCCTCGTGAGACTGAGAGAAGTCGTATGACGACATAAGAGATGATGAATCAAACAAAGGATTGAAGTATGAATGGAAATGAGAACTAACCCTAGGAGATGATCCTGAGGGAAAGAAACAACCCCACATACACTATACACCTAGGACTAGGGCAAACAATCCTAACTAAGGCAACCTCAAACAAACAAGCATCCAAATAGAGAGGAGAAACGAGAAGAGAATCAAGCACATGAGCAACCAAGTTGTCAAATGATGCGTGACAATTTTTATGTTCCTCTTGTAGGACCTTAGTGGGTTAATTAGTACATGAATCCGCTCAACCACAAGGTACCTAACCAGGATGGGAAATGAGGAACTGGGTGACTCTACAGGGATCTCTCACTCGCGGATGCAAACCCTAGACTGGGGGGTGGATACGGTACAACCTGCCCGACGTCCGTGTGGGAATCCATGGCTCACGGGGGCTTACGGAGGTCCTCAGCAAGGTCCCTAGTCGGCTCCAAGGAATATGGAGACGAGAGGAAACCCTACCTCGGTAGGAATGCAACTACTATGAAAGAGGTGGATGCTCCTATGTGCACCGGAGTGCATGCAAAATCTAGCCTAGCAACTATCAAGCAATGATCAACCAAATATATAAGCAATAAAAATAATCATGCAACAATGATATGGGAGCAGGAGGAGATCAATAACTGGCACCAAAGATCATGAATATGATGGAATATGGTAATCTAAAATTAACTACGAGTGCACTGTAGTACCATAAGGACGGTCTATATGCGACCGCTTAAATAGACAGATGGTCTGGACAGAACCGTATACGCCAGAGAGCAACTGAACGATATAATAACTGTAAAAGAATGATAGAGTGTTGGAAATGAAGGATGGCAGTGATGAGAAACGTACCAAGAAGAGCGGTCGGTATACAGCCGCGTAAGCCCTGGAACGGATGCCCACAAATCGTGTACCTACAGTCAGAACATCCAGAAGCGTACCTGTGCCAGAGCGATGGATGGCCAGGGATAGGCCATTCAGAAGTGTGGATGGTCGATAGGACGCCGTCTATGATAGGACGCTGGAGGGAGAACTGGCGATGTTCGCAGGGAAGGACGGTGGATGATCAGACGCCCAGAGGGTGAACGGCTCTGGGAGAACCGCTCACGTTCCAGGAGGCAGAAAATGCACCCGACCTACAATCACTCCAAGAAGAAAACTAAACAACGAAAGGGGGGTCAGCAACTCATAAGCACGATGGGCACTAGGTCTCCCACCGTGATCGCCACAAAAGAAGGGTGTAGATATATTTTCTCCCTCCCGTACGTTCCTTCCAAGTGTCTTCCCGATGTCTATTCTACCATATCCGACATGAGAAACAGATGAAGACAGAAGGAAAAGGGGGAGTGTAACAAATCGTGATCGCCACCAAAGCGCCGGACGTGATGAACACGCCGTGCCTTGGAAAGAGGGAGAGATACTCGCCTAGCTGCAACGCTGGGAAGATAAGCGGTCCAGGTAGAACCACCTATAGCTTGCACGGTCTTACGATAGACCGCTTAAGGACGCTGCAGGAGGTGCGGGATGAAGGACTCCTGGCTGTTGAACGGCTTAGTCACGATCGTAGGAAGACGATGGACGGTCCAATCGGCACCGCATGTCCTCTCGAACGGACCATAGAGCACCGCACAAGACTACCGAGTCATAAGTCGCAAAGGGGTCCAACCTCCACCCTCTACAGCCGGCCAGAGGGGATGGGCCTCGTGCTAGGGATTGTTGACCTGCAAAAATAACATGAAAACATAAAGAAACAACCTAGATTAGAACTGAATGGTGTAGTAAATGTCAAAATAATGAAGAATGAACGTGACTAAGTGGAAAGAGGGATACCTGGGGGATTTTAAACCCCTAGGGTGTCAAAAAATGTGGGTGGATGTGTGCATGGTAATGAGGATGAAGAAAAACATGGGGAGAAAGTAGCGAAAGCAATGCATGCAATGACAAAAAGGACAAAACAAATCAAACGCAAAAGACTCAAAACTTGACTACTCCCTGAACCGAAGGCTTGTATGGACGTAGAAAGCCTCCCTCCTTGGTGCTAGGTCGCTCAAGAATGCGGCAGGGCTTCTCGAACATGCCGATGATGAAGTAGCTAGAGGTACCCCTTAACCTTGGCTTAGTTCATTGGGATATTCTATTAGCATGCCTAGATGATTCTGACTTATGAATGGAAACTAGAACTAGTTACCCCACTGATGTAGATTGGACATGAATTCAGTTGAATTTGGGGACCAAATTCTTTTAAGTGGGGGAGGGTGTAGCAACCCTGATAAATTAAAGGACTAGGAAGTTTAAATAAATTAAAATTAATAAATAAACGAGGCCAGACCTTGTACATAACCCGCTTACGTCCTTATAAGTCTTACAAAAGAACTCGTGAACCCTACCCTAGTATTGTAGTAAATTTAAGAATAACATGTTATTTTATGTAAGCATTAAATGCACAACATAATTTTTATTGAATTAAGAATCATTAAATCTTGAAGAAAATGTCAATTTATATTTTATTACTAAGTTAAAAATTTTAATATTCCGCATTTACTATATTATAATCTTATTAGAAGGAAGAAGGATATATATATAAGATTTAAATACACTAAAGATATATAAAGGATAAAAGAATGGACATATATACAATTTTGGCCCTTTCAAGGGCATTGAGAAAAGGTCAAAACCTCAATTGACGCCTTTTGATATAGGCGTATCTAGTGTAAGAAATGACTGCATGCAAGTCGTTATTTATAAATTATTGAAAATCAAATAAAGTATATAGTTAAAGAGTTATAGAGAAAATAGGGATATACACACAATATCGATTCTTTAGAGGGTGAGGAAAAAATTGTCAAATGCAATTGACGCCTCTTTGTGAAGGCGTTATTTTAAAAAGACGACGTTGTATATGTCGTTAATTAGTTAGAGTATAAGAAGTATAAATGGCATAAGAAGGGATATATAGTTAAGGTTTTTAGAGTATAAATATAATTTTGGTTCTTGAAGAAAAGCAAAAATGGGAAGAGACGCCTAAGACAATGGCGTCAATTACCAAAGAAACAACTTGATAAAAGTCGTTATTTTATTCTAAAATGAATAGTGCCATTTTTTCGACTGAGGGATTTTGGAAGAATAATTATATGAAAAAATAGAGAAAAATAGAAAACTCATATTCCTAAAATTTCCTATCTAGATCACATCAAGAAAAAAAGATAAAAATTCTGGAAGTTTCTAACACTTAAGTTATACGTGTTTCAAACTGTTAATAAAGGAAATACTAATAACATTAGGATTGCTACTAGCAATGCTATTCCCAATCGAACTCCAACCCTATAGGGTCTCCAAAACCCTATAAATACCAACCCCTTCGAGCCAATCTATTGGCTTTTCTCCTTCCTTCACGACGACTGTAAGCTGATACTAAGAAGGCTTTGTTCTTCTTTCGCAAGGAGGCTATAGAGACTTCACTTCTTCGGCGTTCTTCCTGCATCATCGTCCTTTGCTACCGAACGAAAGGAAGAAAGCCAGTTTTCTTCTATTCTTCATCTATCATTGATGCATTGGAGTGACAGCCGTGCCTCTCTTCTCCCTTCGATTGAAGCTACATGCGATTACTGAAGAAGCTCTGCTTCTTCTTTGACGTCTTATTGATTGCTGTTAGAGCCACTGCTGCCGATATCTCTTATATTTTCTTCCATCCTTCACACCTAGCCATCCCAAACAGTATTGAAAGGTAGGTAGTCTCTCTGATGGCTAAACAAGTATTTAACAAGCTTCTGTAATCATGTTAAGCATGCATATAGGTCTACAGTTAATTTCCGTGAAAGTTTACGTTCTGTGGAATTATGGTAAAGGACGCCCCAGAGTAAGGCGCTATTTGTATTTAACACCGTGCAAACAGGCGTCAATATACCAGTTAATTAACAATTACGTATATTTAAAATTTTAATACCTATGAACCCTAATGTGTTTACTAATGCATGATCATATCATTGAATTCCTGCTATTTTCTCCATCTGTCCATGTCTCTAGTTTTCTGATTGGAAATACCAAAAAAAAAAAAATCCATGTGTCTATGATCATCTAGCCACATGAGAATAAACGACGACCCTATCCATCTCGTCAATTGAATGGACGCCCTCGCACGCAGCCGTCAAATTATGAAATTTTAAGATAATTATGAAAATGTTCATAAACACATGGATATTGGAAATAACGACATACATCCTGCCGTCTCTTTGATATATGACGCCCCTGACAAGGGCGTTATTTACTAAATTGAAGACTTGGTCTAAGTCACCCTTTATATAATTGGAAAGTATTTACAGGATGTAAATTAACAGTAATCTGGATGAAACGACTGTGCGAATAGTCGTTAATTATTAAATTGACGACCCTAATGAGGGCGCCAATTTCCAAAATGAAGACTTTACCTAAGGCGTCAATTCCATGTTTCTTGTTTTTCGTGGATTTCTATAACCTACTGTTAGTAAGTTATGTTTTGACACATAGTTCCACGTTTTACATTATTTTAACGATTACCCATATTTCTCGGTGATAGATGAACCCTCCATCGGACATTCCGTTCCTTCGGACTGGTGACTTTATCATAGAGACCTCCAAAAGACTCCGCTAGCCTTGGATTCCCTCAAGACAGCCGAGCAAGTTGTACCCTTTAAACCCATGTTACTACTTGATGGCCATGTCACTCTAATGAAACATGGTATATCGGTCCTCATGACATATTTTTGGACGCCATGAGATTATTTTGAACAAATAGAATGGAAAACCATGCCGTTGATATTTCTGGAAAAATTACGTGCCTACCTTGCCTTAAGATCAAGTGACCACATGAAGTATTGTTAACCGGTTCATCTCGGATCTATCTCGAGTTAGATATCATGCATAATCATGGTCATTTTTTCTAGCGTTCTATGACACTGGGATCCTTGGAAACTATTCTTAATTGAGAACATAACCCCTTTGACTCTGTATTTGGCCATATCTGATTCTGAAATATAAAAGGGCTCTGGGTCTGCGACTTTTCAGTGCCAGGTAGGACGGAAGTCTAATTCTGTAAACCATGGTAAACTTATGTGTGTGGCATTGCACCAAATTCTGTATACCTGTTATATTTTTGATATTCTGTTATATTTGTTATTCTGCAAATTCTGTGAGTTCTGTAGATTCTATTATTCAGATATTCTGATGTTCGATTATTCTGACAATTTAGTTATTCTACTTGAATGTTTAATTCTACTTATATTTATTGAAACTCTGTTATATTCTGGCCAATTCTGAAGTTATGTTCATCTAAGTATATGTCCTTGTTATATTCTGATAGCTTATCCTTGACTCTGCATGGGAATTCATCCCTATTTCTCTTGAGCTCGTATCCGCCTTTGACTTTGATATTCATCTTTTCTATTAGATTGATCTTCATTATTTTCTAGTTCCATGCATTGCATCGTCACGAATACGTTAATTGGCTAATCACTTATATTCTGCTTGATGAGAGATGTAATTCCTACTGAGCGTTTCGCTCACCTGCCTATCTTTAACGTTTTTCAGGTAACGACATTGAAGATAGTCCATCAGATGGGGAAGGGCAAGAGTGTTGAGTGTGATGGAGAATCGTGTCGGTGTCTTTTATTCTTTCTTTGAGTCTCGTCCTGTTATTTGAGTCATTTCTCTTTATTAGAATGTAATAGTGAGTCCTTTCTACACTTATGTAAGTTGAGGCAAGATATGTAATTTGAATATTTGATTATCAATAAAGATTAAATTGGCCCACATTGTCCAGTGTGTAATTTTGTGTCTTATGTTTGCTCTGATCATTCATGACTGTATCACTGCCGCGTTCCGAACTACACGTTCCGCTGCTATCGGTTCGGGGCGTGACAGTTTGTGGTATCAGAGCCTAGGTATATTAAACCGTAGGTCTTGACTATAGGTTGTCATAAGTTCTAGGCTCAACCCCATTATTACCCGGTGAGAGTGGGTAGAACCTTGGGTTAAAAGCTAAAAAGGAAGTTAAAATACTAATAAGATTAGTTTGTGAAGATAGCTTAGTAAAAGTTCACGAGAATTACTTGATAAATCTTATATGATATTGTTTGTGTCTTGTAGAACTAGATAGATAATAATGGCTGCCGAACGTGCTCAGTGGCGTAACATGCAACGCACTCTCCAAGGCATGACTCAGGCTCTTCAACTAGTAGCCGAGGGTGGAGCAAATCGTGGAGCTGGAGAATTGCATCGTGAATTTCGGAGTCTCAATCCCCCTAGGTTTAGTAGCACCCCTGATCCTGATATAGCGGAAGACTGGACAAAGGAGATGGAAAGAATTTTCCGAGTAATGCAATGCTCGGATCAAGATAAACTCCTTTTAGGAACATTTCAACTAGAGAAAGATGCAAGGGCTTGGTGGGAGTCCGTGGAACCCACTTTGCCAGATAATCAGGCAACTTGGGAGAAATTTTTAGAACACTTCAACGAAAAGTATTTTTCAGAGAGGGTACAAGAAAGGAAGGTAAGAGAATTTGCTTCTCTTAAACAAAGGAGTATGACCGTAGCGGAATATGAGGCTCATTTTTCAAGGTTGTCACGATATGCACCTCACTTGATTTCAACAGAGAAAATGAAAGCTAGAAGATTCTTGAATGGGTTAAGACTACAATATATACCCCAATTAGCACCAATGGATATTCAATCATATGCCGAGATGGTTAAGAGAGCTCAGCTATTGGAAGATGCCATGGAATTATCTGACAAGGTCAAGGCTAGACTGGAAAAGAAAAAGGTAGATAATGGCAACAAAAGGCCCAATAATGAGAATGGAGTTCCGAATAGCAAGAAGCCTAAAGGAGAGAAGTGCAAGCATTGTGGAAATAAGGGTCATCAATCCAAGAAGTGTCACTGGAAGAGTGGAGCTTGTTTTCGTTGTGGAAGCCAAGAACATAAGGTAGCCAACTATCCCCTTCCAAAAGATCAACCTCAACTGGCAAAGGATCGCAATAAGGAATGGCGTCAAGGTCAATTGCAAGCAATAAGACAAATCGAACATGCCGATGATGAAGTAGCTAGAGGTACCCCTTAACCTTGGCTTAGTTCATTGGGATATTCTATTAGCATGCCTAGATGATTCTGACTTATGAATGGAAACTAGAACTAGTTACCCCACTGATGTAGATTGGACATGAATTCAGTTGAATTTGGGGACCAAATTCTTTTAAGTGGGGGAGGGTGTAGCAACCCTGATAAATTAAAGGACTAGGAAGTTTAAAAAAATTAAAATTAATAAATAAACGAGGCCAGACCTTGTACATAACCCGCTTACGTCCTTATAAGTCTTACAAAAGAACTCGTGAACCCTACCCTAGTATTATAGTAAATTTAAGAATAACATATTATTTTATGTAAGCATTAAATGCACAACATAATTTTTATTGAATTAAGAATCATTAAATCTTGAAGAAAATGTCAATTTATATTTTATTACTAATTTAGAAAATTTAATATTCCGCATTTACTATATTATAATCTTATTAGAAGGAAGAAGGATATATATATAAGATTTAAATACACTAAAGATATATAAAGGATAAAAGAATGGACATATATACAATTTCGGTCCTTTCAAGGGTATTGAGAAAAGGTCAAAACCCTAATTGACGCCCTTTGATATAGGCGTATCTAGTGTAAGAAACGACTGCATGCAAGTCGTTATTTATAAATTATTGAAAATCAAATAAAGTATATAGTTAAAGAGTTATAGATAAAATAGGGATATACACACAATATCGATTCTTTAAAGGCTGAGGAAAAAATTGTCAAAGGCAATTGACGCCTCTTTGTGAAGGCATTATTTTAAAAAGACGACGTTGTATATGTCGTTAATTAGTTAGAGTATAAGAAGTATAAATGGCATAAGAAAGGATATATAGTTAAGGTTTTTAGAGTATAAATACAATTTTGGTTCTTGAAGAAAAGTAAAAATGGGAATAGACGCCTAAGACAATGGCGTCAATTACCAAAGAAACGACTTGATAAAAGTCGTTATTTTATTCTAAAATGAATAGTGCCATTTTTTCGACTGAGAGATTTTGGAAAAATAATTATATGAAAAAATAGAGAAAAATGGAAAACTCATATTCCTAAAATTTCCTATCTAGATCACATCAAGAAAAAAAGATAAAAATTTTGGAAGTTTCTAACACTTAAGTTATACGTGTTTCGAACTGTTAATAATGGAAATACTAATACCATTAGGATTGCTACTAGCAATGCTATTCCCAATCGAACTCCAACCCTATAGGGTCTCCAAAACCCTATAAATACCAACCCCTTCGAGCCAATCTATTGGCTTTTCTCCTTCCTTCACGACGACTGCAAGCTGATATTAAGAAGGCTTTGTTCTTCTTTCGCAAGGAGGCTACAGAGACTTCGCTTCTTCGGCGTTCTTCCTGCATCGTCGTCCTTTGCTATCGAACGAAAGGAAGAAAGCCAGTTTTCTTCTATTCATCATCTATCGTTGATGCATCGGAGTGATAGCCGTGCCTCTCTTCTCCCTTCGATTGAAGCTACAGGCGATTACTGAAGAAGCTCTGCTTCTTCTTTGACGTCTTATTGATTGCTGTTAGAGCCACTACTGCCGATATCTCTTATATTTTCTTCCATCCTTCACACCTAGCCATCCCAAATAGTATTGAAAGGTAGGTAGTCTCTCTGATGGCTAAACAAGTATTTAACAAGCTTCTGTAATCATGTTAAGCATGCATATAGGTCTACAGTTAATTTCCGTGAAAGTTTACGTTCTGTGGAATTATGGTAAAGGACGCCCCAGAGTAAGGCGCTATTTGTATTTAACGCCGTGCAAACAGGCGTCAATTTACCAGTTAATTAACAATTACGCATGTTTAGAAATTTAATAACTATGAACCCTGATGTGTTTTCTAATGCATGATCATATCATTGAATTCCTGCTATTTTCTCCATCTGTCCATGTCTCTAGTTTTCTGATTGGAAATACCCAAAAAAAAAAAATCCATGTGTCTGTGATCATCTGGCCACATGAGAATAAACGACGACCCTATCCATGTCGTCAATTGAATGGACGCCCTCGCACGCAGCCGTCAAATTGTGAAATTTTAAGATAATTATGAAAATGTTCATAAACACCTGGATATTGGAAATAACGACATACATCTTGCGGTCTCTTTGATATATGACGCCCTTGACAAGGGCGTTATTTACTAAATTGAAGACTTGGTCTAAGTCGCCCTTTATATAATTGGAAAGTATTTACAGGATGTAAATTAACAGTAATCTGGATGAAACGACTGTGTGAATAGTCGTTAATTATTAAATTGACGACCCTAATGAGGGCGCCAATTTCCAAAATGAAGACTTTACCTAAGGCGTCAATTCCCTGTTTCTTGTTTTTCGTGGATTTCTATAACCTACTGTTAGTAAGTTATGTTTTGACACATAGTTCCACGTTTTACATTATTTTAACGATTACCCATATTTCTCGGTGATAGATGAACCCTCCGTCGGACATTCCGTTCCTTCGGACTGGTGACTTTATCATAGAGACCTCCATAAGACTCCGCTAGCCTTGGATTCCCTCAAGGCAGCCGAGCAGGTTGTACCCTTTAAACCCATGTTACTACTTGATGGCCATGTCACTCTAATGAAACATGGTATACCGATCCTCATGACATATTTTTGGACGCCATGAGATTATTTTGAACAAATAGAATGGAAAACCATGCCATTGATATTTCTGGAAAAATTAGGTGCCTACCTTGCCTTAAGATCAAGTGACCACATGAAGTATTGTTAACCGGTTCATCTCGGATTTATCTCGAGTTAGATATCATGCATAATCATGGTCATTTTCTCTAGCGTTCTAGGACACTAGGATCCTTGGAAACTATTCTTAATTGTGAACATAACCTCTTTGACTCTGTATTTGGCCATATCTGATTCTAAAATATAAAAGGGCTCTGGGTCCCCGAGTTTTCAGTGCCAGGTAGGACGGAAGTCCAATTCTGTAAACCATGGTAAACTTCTGGGTGTGGCATTGCACCAAATTCTGTATACCTGTTATATTTCTGATATTCTGTTATATTTGTTATTCTGCAAATTCTGTGAGTTCTGGAGATTCTGTTATTCTGATATTCGGATGTTCGGTTATTCTGACAATTTAGTTATTCTGCTTGAATGTTTAATTCTACTTATATTTATTGAAACTCTATTATATTCTGGCTAATTCTGAAGTTATGTTCATCTAAGTATCTGTCCTTGTTATATTCTGATAGCTTGTCCTTGACTCTGCATGGGAATTCATCCCTATTTCTCTTGAGCTCGTATCCGCCTTTGACTTTGATATTCATCTTTTCTATTAGATTGATCTTCATTATTTTCTAGTTCCATGCATTGCATCGTCACGAATACGTTAATTGACTAATCACTTATATTCTGCTTGAGAGATGTAATTCCTATTGAGCGTTTCGCTCACCTGCCTATCTTTAACGTTTTTCAAGTAACGATATTGAAGATTGTCCATCAGATGAGGAAGGGCAAGAGTGTTGAGTGTGATGGAGAATCGTGTTGGTGTCTTTTATTCTTTCTTTGAGTCTCGTCTTGTTATTTGAGTCCTTTCTCTTTATTAGAATGTAATAGTGAGTCCTTCCTACACTTATGTAAGTTGAGGCAAGATATGTAATTTGAATATTTGATTATCAATAAAGATTAAATTGGCCCACATTGTCCAGTGTGTAATTTTGTGTCTTATGTTTGCTCTGATCATTCATGACTGTATCACTGCCGCGTTCCGAGCTACACGTTCCGCTGCTATCGGCTCAGGGCGTGACAAAAACTAAGGCCCATTAAGCCCTGAATCAACTTAGACCTGACCAAGGAGGGAGGCTACCCATAAAACTGTCCCAAAGCATGCCTAAAAATAGCCCCAACGAGTGATGGATAACCCGAGACATCAACAAATGGGAGTACAAGGAATGACTTGACTTATCAGCAAAAAACGGGTGTCAACACACGTGACCACGGATTTTGTGGTGGGATTGCCGAGGACCTCGAGTGGGCTAGACAGTATTTGGTTGCTGGTGGATAGGCTGACGAAAGTGACACGGTTGTTACCGATTAAAGTCAGCTGGAGTGTGCCCAAGTTGGCACGTTTGTATGTGGAGCGGATCGTACCCTTGCATGGGATTCCCCTTGCCATTGTATCCGATCGAGATCCGCGTTTCACATCTAGGTTCTGGAGGAGTTTCTAGAGGGCTCTAGGCACCGAGTTAGCTTTTAGTTCGGCATATCATCCTCAGTCGGACGGTCAGTCAGAGAGGACCATCTAGACTTTGGAGGACATGTTGAGGGCGTGTTGCCTTGAGTGGCAGGGGAGTTGATTTCACCACCTACCGTTGGTGGAGTTTGCCTACAACAACATCTATCATTCGAGCATCGGCATGGCTCCTTATGAGGCGTTGTATGGGCGTCCGTGTCGGACTCCACTTGACCGGTTTGAAGTTGGTGAGCGTGTTTTGAAGGGACCGGAGTTGGTACAATCGTGTGTGAATGTCATGCACCTTGTTCGTCAGAACATGTTTGCGGCCCAGAGTTGGCAGAAGAGCTATGCTGACCGGAGGAGGCAGCCTCTCACTTTCGCCATTGGCGATCGTGTGTTCTTGAGAGTTTCTCCGATGAAGGGGGTCATGCGCTTTGGACGGCGTGGGAAGCTGAGTCCCCACTATGTTGGTCCTTTTCTCATTGTGGAGCGCATCGGTGAGGTTGCTTATCGGTTGCAGTTACCCCCTGAGTTGGCGTCGGTGCATGACGTGTTCCACGTCTTGATGTTGCGCAAGTATATGGCCGATGACTCTCATGTGCTTGAGGATTATGTTTGGCCCGATGTGACTCCAGATCTTTCTCTCCCAGAGTTTCCCCTCCGCATTGAGGATAGGCGAGAGCAGCGCCTGCGGAACAAGGTCATCCCCTTGGTTAAGGTGGTGTGGCAGCGACACTCTGGTGGTGAGGCTTCTTGGGAGTGTGAGGACGAGATGCGTCAGCAGTTCCCTTACCTGTTCGAGTGAGTTCCCTCTTCTTCATCCTGAGCTTTGTTCTTAAATTTCGAGGATGAAATTTGTTTAAGGGTGGAGGGCTGTAATATCCCGGACCTTTCGGATCCTTCTTTTCGGGTCCCGAATCAGGTTTCTCGGAGTGTCTGGCTCTGTTGTGTCCGAAATTTTATTCCGGACATCTTTCGTGTTCGGATCGGCGCGATCCAAAGTTGTTTCAGAGGCCCGGAGTGTGTCCTCAGCTTTTCCACGTGTTTCTCCGATTCCTGGTCGTGTTTCCGGCTCTTATCCTCGGAACTCCGTAGCGGGTGAACTGTGTTGTTCACCTGGGCGAGAGTGGTACCATTGCGATCGGTGCGTCCCGAGGATTGTAGATGTGTAACTTTTAATTTTTTGATATTTTCCAAAATTTCCAAATTTTCTATAAATACCCTATTTTTTTTCTTTTCTCCCCCTCTTCTTTCTTCTTCTTCTTCCTCTTTCCTTCTTTCTCCCCACCGTGAGCGCTCCCTCCCTCTCTCTTCGACCGATGACGACCACGGCGGCGTCCCCTCCGACTGCAGACGGTGCGGGGCGACGGCGTAGGTGACGACGATCGTGGCGGCATAAAGCTTGTGGGGAATCGTGAAGGAGCGAGGGTTTCGTAGTGTTCTTCACGATTTGTGGACGATCCGGCGCTCCTCGAGGTGAGATCGAGGTAGGGTGATGTTCCTTAGCTCTCCACTTTCCATTCCCGTGGTTTCTAGCCCGGTATGAGGCCGAGAGGGGTCGTTTCCATGCGGGGGTGGGGGTAAAACCATGATTTGGGGAGAGTTCGCCCGATCTACATTTTTAAGACGTGATTCGGTGTTTTGATGGCTTAGAAGCATGCTAGGGGTCTCGAGGGAGCTTCCCCCTTGTTTTCCCCCTCTCCTATAGAGGTATGGGGGCATGGTTGGTGTTTTTGGTCGTTTCTTGCCGTTTCGCGTCGGGACGGTGTGACGGTCCTTTCAATGACCGTCACAGCCTGTGACGCTCCATGGTGGGTGCGTTACATGGCACGACTTTGCCAACTGGGTGTCCCGTGGGCCTGACGGTCCCACGATAGACCGCCAGAGGGTGTGTTGCCCTCAGGTTAGACCGTCAGAGTTACGATCCAACCGTTGGTTTTTGACCGTTGGGGGTCGAGGCCTCTGACACACCCAAGGTGGGGCGTCAGAGCCTTGTGACGCCCCCGTGTGGGAGCATCAGAGCTGATGCAGCCCCTCCATCTGACGCGCCTGGGTAGGACCGTCAGGGACTATGACACCCCGAGCGGTGTGCTTCACAAGCAGCTTCGTTCGGTCATCTGACGCACCAGCGTTGGTCCGTCAGAGACTATGACGCCCCGGGCGGTGTGCATCACAGTGAATTTCTTCACGCTTTCTGAGGCACTATGTTGGGTGCGTCAGGGCCTGTGACGCACCAGGGTTGGCGTGTTACGACCGGTTTTACACCGAGTGTCTGACGCTCTTGTGTTGGACCGTCAGACTGGTGTGACGGCCCAGTTATAGATCGTCAGGGCCTGTGGCGCTCCTGTGTTGGACCGCCAGACTCTGGACTGCTCCGGGTGGTTTACAGTCTCGTTTCTTCTCTGACCTTGGTCACCGTGCGATGGTGTGGGTACGAGGAGCATTCCTTGTACTTGGTTCGATGCAGACGTTGTTTTCCGTTGACTTGAGAGTCTACTCCTTCAGTGACCCTACACTTCTCGTAGCCTGCTTACACGTTTAGTGATCCCACCAAGGAGTGTTAGAGAGGCTACCCTGAGGATGGTTTTTAGACTGGTTTTCGTCGGGCCCCACATCTACCAGCCATAGTCCGGCTGAGGGGAAAACCAGTCAGAGGGCCAGACCAGAGACACACGGTCTATGTGTGCATACGTTGTTGGGGCGGTTGGACCCACGCTGACGAGCGAGACCCCAACTAGTCACTTGCTTTGTGGTTACTTTTACGGTGTCCTTGCCTCCGCCGAGGGCTATCGTGCCAGGTAGACACCTGAGGTGCGGTCTAAGACGTCAGTGGACACATCCGACCTTACTTCTAGTGGGAGGTACTCCTGTCGAGTCGGGAGTTACAGACTGTCAGTCTTTGTGACTTCGACCTCTGGGTTTTTGTCATGTTGATCGTCGAGTTCCGGTTGTTCTGCCGTGGCGCATGTGTCAATTTTCGTGTCGTGAGACCGGTGTCTGTAGTTGCAGGGCTTTCACTTCCGAGGTACTCGCTTACTGCTAGCGTAGCGGTTTTCCGTCTTGCGAGGTAGGGTTCGAGTGATCCCTACTGAGTCTTGTTCCGAGACTCATTCCCTGCGTGTTTTCACCGTGTTTCAGGCGAGGCGCGGCTTCAGAGGGGTGCATCTGAGGCTCAGCATGGTTCAGGTGCCCAGCGTTAGTGCCAGAGTTCAGAGCCGGGGTATGCCCCGTGTAGCTATACTTTTTTTTCTTGTCTCTGTACTAGTTGTGGACTACTGTTGTTTATTTTGTTATATCTTATGGACCATGTATCATGTAAAATATTAATTTATTTCCTGCTTAATCTTATAAAATATTTAATTTCTGTAATTATTTGTGATACTTCTATAGTCTCCACACCATCCTTCTAACCCTTCCGAGTCTTCGGACTCGTGGGTGGCGGTTAGAGTCTCGGGTTACCGGGCCTTCCCAATAATCGGATTCTCGGGTCGTTACATTGATGATCCAGCATTTAAGTAATCACTATAGTCTGCTCTTCAGCCTGTTCAGTGGGCCCCTTCACAAAATCTGTATAAAAAGACCATGCGAGCGGCCGTCTATCTATCTTGAGAGTGGAAGTCATAGTAGCCCATGGCTCTTCGTCGTTCTCATCATATTTTTGCTTGCCCGGCCCCTTGTATCCCAGGCCACCTCGAGGGATTAGCTTGTGATTCTTAATGGGCTTCACTCTGCCTTGGAGGTTCACCCCCAGACCTTAGCCAGATCTGTACCCCATTCCCATCATAATGTTCCAACTCGGGGTGTTCATCATATTCTTCTTTTTCTTCCCCTTTTGAGGTAGGGGTGGTGTGGGTGCTGACGTAGAAACTAAAACTTGTGGCCTTAACAAATCATGCCGCAAGTCGACAAGATCTAACACAGATAACAAGGGCCTGTTGGCCGGCCATATGGAGGCACCGATGTGGCAGAGTGTAGTCAACTGATGAGAAAATGGGCATACTAGTGACTTTGATGACGCGCCCCTTATGTGGAAACTTTATGCATTGATGATTTGTGGAGGGTACGATGTCAAGTACTTGGATATCTGGACGGCCGAGAATACCATTAAAAGTTGGATCCATGTCTAGAATGTGAAAATCTACTATAACTGACACGGGACCCAGCCTGACTTTCAAAGTGATCATGCCCATGGGTGGCTTTTTCGTATTATCATAAGCAGTAATTGTAATGGTAGATGACCGTATCTCACTGTCCGGAATGCCACACATCTTCAAAGTGCTAGGAGGCAACACATTTATGGGTGTGCCAATATCCACCGAACATTGACTGACAGCCACTTTGTTCATATCAATAGTAATGCACAAAGCATATTTCCTTGCTGGGTTTGGAGCTAGTTCATGTTCATAAAAGACAATAGCCGGTTGGTCACCTGCCAGAGTTAAGATTGAAGTTATCTGCTCAACTGGAATGTCCTTATTGACCATCACCTTCTGTAGATATTGATGTAAGGCCTTTTGGTGAGTGGTGGATCTCTTAATTAATTCCAAAATAGAAATCCTAGCCGGGGTCTTGTCCAAATGCTTTAACAAATCATATTGGGTGCTCGGTATGGATTCTTGTTCTTGTTCTTGCTCCTCTTGCCCTTGTGTGGGCTCTTGCTCCCGTTGTGGAAACACACAGTGGAATATCCATCCACTACGGAGCACCATGGTTTGTGAAGATCACACCTTTGTCGGAATTTGGGTAGGTGGAGAATTGGTAGATGTGGAAGGGATATCAGGGTTGACGGGTGTTGGAGATGGAGTGACCGAAGAGGGAACCCTTATGAGGGGCCTTGCCAACTGAGGATTAGTGGAAACTAGGGTGGTGGGTAGTGAAGGTCCAGTGGGAGAGGGACTAGAAGGGATAGACGATGCCTAGGTGGTTGGAGTGGGTATAGGCCGAATGAGGAGAGACCTAGGTGGAGGTGATGGATTTGTGGGAGGTATGGTGGATGTTGGTGTAGGTAGGATTAAGGGGGTCCTTGTCGGTGAAGGGTTAATGGTAGCGGGAGGAGGAACGGGTGCCGGTGAGGGGTGGATGAGGAGTGGCTTAACCGGCAAGGGATTTGTGGAAGGAGGAGGGGTTTGCGGTAAGGAAGGGTTTGTGGGGGTGCAAATGAGAAGCGGCCTTACTAGCAAGGGGTTTATAGAAGTAGGAGGGGTTTATTATGGTGTTGGAGAAGGTGGAAGGTGAATAAGAAGTGGCCTAGATGGAGGGTTGGAGATGGTGGAGGGAACTTGGTTGGTGGTGCGTAAGAGGGGACGTGAAGGTTGAGGGAAAGGTGTTGGTTGAGAGGATGTTCTTAGCAAGCGTGGGGGTTGGTTTGAACTTTGGTTTATAGCCCCAACAGAGGCATTTTCTTCATGCCACCCTTGCCCTCTCTCCACTTCATGGAAGGAGGTGACATTTAACTGTTGATTGGGTGTTGGGTGCTCCGGTAGAGGATTGTGGACAATCCCCATGTCCGGTTGTGGCGCGGGAGCCTGTCGTGGCAGAGGAGGTTGTTGAACTTACTGTTGAGGTGGCTGCTGAGCCTGCTGCTGCCGAGGAGGTCTTCATGATTTCAAAGTTCCAATGAACCGCCTCATCTCATCCCAGTCAATACTGCCCTGATCATTCAGATCATATATGTAATCCTTAAAGTGAAAGCAATGATCTACGTTGTGATCGGGCTGCCGATGGTAGACATAATACCGAGAGGTATCCACATTTTGCGGCCAGATCGGCCTCTCCTTTGGTAATGCGAGCGCGTTGGCGGCCATAAGAGCGTTAAATATATCGGGAAGGCTCTCGGGTAACGGAGGGTATTGTGCTCTTTTGGGCCCATGGGTCTTCTTGGTAGTTGAGGGTCATAATTGGCGGGAGGTGGCACCTGGTGGTATTGCTGGGGGACTTGCGGGTTTTGTGGCATAGCTTGGTTTTATGGAGGTGGCCAGAATGCCCGGGGAGGGTTGTTTGCTTGGTGGGGAATTTGGTTAAAGAAGGAGGTCGTTGTTGTTGTGGTTGTTGTGGGGGTCTTGGGTTGGAAGGATTGCGAAAAGGTCTGGGATTGCCAACCACGCCCACTTGCTCGTTGGTAACAGTTGTTGATATTTATTTGCCTATCTTTTATCTTACTTTTGAGGTTTGCGAAGTAATATGCAAGATGACAAACAAGCAATCAAAGATCTACTCAAACCTGTGAACATGAACCTAGGCAATCATAGCTAGCTCTAGCATGGGCATGCTACCTCAATCAAATTATGCTAAGGAAAAGGAAAAACACACGCCGGGGCGTGGAGTAAGGAATAAATAAAAACACACCGTGAAGGTGGAGCAAGCAAGGAAAATAAAAAAGATATGATGAAGAAGACAGTTAATGCCCAATACCAAGGAAAGGTGTGATCGCCACCAAAGTAAACACAAGTCAAAGACTTGAATATACCTTGGAAATAGGTGGATGAAGCACCCACCCACGGGAGAGAAAACCAGAGAAAGCCTGCAGATCAACTTGGAAGTAACGGCCAGAACCCCGTGCGTCGCTTGGAAGCGACGGCCGCACGATAGACCGCCAGAAGATAGTGACACGCCTGCTCCAGACCGTCAAGTAACCTGCAGTAGTAAAGCTTGAATCCTTGTAACTCCAACTCTTCCAGCCGGCTAGAAGACTTGGGCCTCGTGCTAATGAACCTGTAAACCTGCCAAAGAAGTAGAAAGATAAGACAAGACAACCTCAATTAGCCCTCTTCACAAGCATAGCATCAATTCTTAAAGAGTTTAAGAACATCAAAAGGAGAGGGAATTACCGGGGAGTTTTTGGTTTTTTAACCCCTCTGGGTGTTTTTAAAAGTTTGGGAGGATGTTTGTATGCTTAGAGAACAGTGAAAATGTGGAGGAAGAGGAGGGACAATGCTTTGATTGGGGAAAAACCAAGGAAGGACTCAAGCATGCAATGATGAACTTGAAAGACAAAACTAAAGTACTCCCTGGATTATGAGATGGATGGACGTGGGAAGCAGCTCCTCCTGGATGAAGATGGCTCCTGAGTTCGGTAGTACTTCGTCGTGAATTCAAATCTCCTCCCTTTGGCCATGAAGTCAAGGGTTCTACTTATAGACCCTCAAACTCTTTAGGTCGAGCAGAGGATAATTCAGCAAGATAAAGAGATAACTCTTAGCAAATCCTTGAAGATAATATCGCCAAGAGTCCATAGAAACAAACGGGGGGGTCCTGAGGATCGGATTTGAAAGAGATAACGTCAATCCAAATCCTTATCTCGACCACAGAGTAGCAGAGAAAAGGCCTGAACTGCCAGGACTCTCGGAAGGAAGTAACGGCTGCATGATAGACCGCCACTTGGAAGCGACGCATGGGGGATCATCCGTTACTTTCAACCTTATCCCAAAGAGATAAGATCAACGGGAAGAAGACCCAACAAGCTGGACTCTTCAAGGAAGCGACGGCCAAGGCATAGGGTGTCAGAATGAAACGACGGCTGGACGATAGACCGTTATTATCAACGTGGAATTAAAAGGATAAGCTTTGCAACGAGGCCTTAAGCCTTAGGACTCTTCAAAGAGTAACGGTCCAGGACCCATCCGTCAGAAGGAAGCAACGCGCCTGACTGGGACCGTTATTAGCATTGAGGTTCAAAAATAGAGTGAAGGGTTTGCTAAGATTCATCCAACGAAATGCCACCGGGAGCCACATCTTAATCCAGGAATTAAGACCCAAGAAATAGGCTTCAACTAACCAAGAGACTCAATGAAGGGTGAACAACTCGGAGCATCGTATAGAATGAATAAGGAGACGACCCGACTTATTGGGTATAAAACGGGTGTCAACAGATGCCCCTCCTTAACGTCCTCTTTGCAGGGGAACGAGCGGAGATGAAGCGAAAGTGAAAATGGAACATGGAGATGAAGCGGAAATGAAGCGGAGTGTATCAAAAAGAGGGCGTTAAGGTAAATGACACCCGTTCTGTACCAACAAGCGATAGGAATTTTCTGAAAAACTTCAAATTGATCACAAGGAAATAGCCAGCCAAAGGGATGCAAGTCTGGAGGAACTAATTATCTAAGGAAAGGAAACACGGCTAGCCGCCGGAGGCAACGGAAAGGAAAGAGGCTAAACTCCAGACAGGAATCTTCAGCAAACCAGATCAAGCGAGCAGATCGAAGGAAACCTTCTAATTCAGAATGGAATGATTCTCCTTACTCGGGATTAAGAACACAACTGTTCACCATCACTGAGATATCTTGAATAGATGAAACTTCATGAATGCTCACACAATGCGTATGATGCATGCTGGGCTAAAGGAAAACAAAATCTTCAAAACAAATGCAAAGAAAAATAAAATAGAAAAAATACTCGAGAATAATATTGCTAGATCGGAGAAATCAGAGTCAGGACACCATCTGCAACCACGGCGTGCAAGATAGAACCATCGTCCCCAAATTTTCCAATCTAACGGCCTATCCAACGATTAATCGTGTGAACTTAGATCATCATCATTTTTGTTTAAGGGGAACATCAGATCCCAGGACACGTGAATGACCAGCCAGTTCTCGAGGTAATATATCATAGGTAACATATAGTAATGCATTAAGGGAGTGAGGGAATGATATACAATACCTGACTTACCTGCCGGACGGAAGGCCAAGCGTGATTTTACTCATAATTCCTTTCATGAAAGACAGGTTAGCCAATAATAATCAAAAATAAGCATCAAGGCATAACCAGTGTACGTGCAAGAGGCATCCATAAGGAACATCATGATAGAAAATAGGGTCATTTAAGCATCAATTAGACCTTTCAATCATCAAGAAACTAGCAAGCATATAACGGTCTGATGACAGGGCGTCACATCAAGTAACGGATCACCCTTGATCCGTCATAAATCAGGTGGTTCACATTCTTCGATAAAACAGTCCAACACACGTAACGGCCTATGAAAGACGCGTCAGAATGATGTGACGGCCGGTCGATAGACCGTCACATTTCCTGAGTTTTCAAAAAAAACAACCGAACGGTCACGGCCCGTTCATTCCACCACTCAACGCCCAAAAACCCAACCGAGAGAAACCACCGGCGACCACCGCCCCCACCACTCCAATGGCCGGCGACGAGGCACCCCAGCCGCCACCAAAGAAGAGAGAGAGAGGGAAAAGAATGGCCATACGGCGGCTCCACCGCCGGATTGAACGGGAGGCGATCCCGCCGGTGGAAGAAGAACAACCGGCGAGAAGAAGCCCAACAGAAGAAGAAGAAGTCCCCACGGCCACGGGGGACGAAGGGGAAACTCCGTTGGGTGCAGAGGAGCCCAAAGAACCAGAGAAGAAGAAGAGGAGAAACATGGACCACGAGGTAAGCCCTCCGCCCTATTTTCCAATTTTTTATTTTGTTTTGTGTTTATTTATGGATGCATGTGGGAAAAAAGGGGTAGAAATGGGTCTAGAAACCCATTAGGAACAATTGTAGGCCATTTGGCCAACATGGGAAGCCATGAGAATGCAAGGGAAAAAACCCCAACTAGCAGACGAAGTGACGGTCCTGCCAGCGACCGTCACTCCCCTGACGCTCCACCCTGAGTGCGTCAGAGACAAGCGACGCCCCAACCCAGGGCCGTTACTTCTGCCAGGGAATTAAACTATTTTTAGGGTTTTGAATTTTCAAAATTTTTATTTTGTTTTCAATTAAGAATGATTATGCAATGATTATATGATGCTGATGGACTAATTAATGATCTAATATGTAATGCAGGGGAAGAGACGATCGCGGATCTCCTGGCTACAGATCCAGGCAGTGTACCAGGCATTGCCCGACTACCAGAGAGAGAGATTAGCCGGCATGGGCTTCGCCGAGGTGCTTAGCATCGAGGTGATCCGGATGGACACTCCGGTACTGTACGCCTTGCATGAGAGATGGGACCCGATCAGCAAAGCTTTCATCTTCCTGTGGGGCCACATGATCCCCACGCTAGAAGACATAGCGAGGATTATCGGATTGAGAGTCCACGGAGCCGCGGTGACAGGGTGGACATACGGCGACTACCGAGAGATGGCGTAGCAGCTGCTCGGGCTAGATTTGATTAGCCCGGGACAGTCCTCCTCCCAGCTTTCGAGATCAGTGCTGCAGGAGAGCTTGGGACTAAGAGGAGCGGCGATCACCGTGGGAGAGCTCCCCGAGGAGCACCTGAGCAGAGTGATAGACCAGGTGCGCCCTCGTGTGGCAGCAGAGGCGGGACCAGAGGGAGATAGAGTGCTCAGACGCTTCCTGATGCTGCTATTCGAGAAGCTCCTCTTCGCGACTCGGGCAGATGTCATCAGCTGCAGACTGCTGCCGATGATAGAGGATTTGGGCAGAGTCAGGCGATACGCCTGGGGAGCGGCAGTGCTCGCATTCCTCTTCGAGTCCCTCAGCACTACGGACAGGCAGACGATGCTGGGCGGCTTCTCGCCTTTCCTACAGGTAAATGTACTTCTAAATGCTTTCTATTATACCATGAATATTGATGCTATGATTTATGAAAAATGATTTATGCAATGATTTATGCAATGATTCAACTGACTCGATTTCTAAATGTAGATCTGGAGCTATATGTACCTCCCGGGCATCGGGAGAGGCGCACTACTCCATCCCGGCCTCATACCGATCGCGAGGCGTTGGTCGGTGGCGAGGGACACGGGGTCGATCATTAGACTGACCCGGACGATCCAAGACGATTTGGACTCCTTCCCGCATACATCGGTAAGTCCAAAACTCAAAATGATTTCTATATGCTTTTAAATGTTTCTAAATGCTTTCTAAAAATGCTTTCTAAAAATGCTTTCTAAATATCTTTTAATGCTTTCATATGCTAATGAATGAACTAAATGCTCTCAGGTGAGATGGACCCCATACCGCGATGAGGGTTATACGGGACAGCCATGGGTGGAGGCGGCCTTATCATACCGGGGGCGAGACATATGGTTGCATTGCCTCCATATCATCGAGCCTCTGCACTACAGGCTGATCCTGCGGACTCGGGGACTACACCAGCCCGAGGTGACCTTTCCACGCCACAGCGACGACCACCCCGGCAAGTCAGCAAGGGGCATTAGCGGCAATGTGGATTGGTGCGCCCGGAAGGTGAAGTACGTCCACGATTGGAATAGGCGGGTCCGAGCGGTGAAGGAGCGAGACGAGAGCGACGAGGCATATCTGAAGGCCTTCGCTCGACTCTACGGCGACCGGGTGTACCGAGGTACCCGACGACCGGTATGCAAACTAAAACTCTAAACTTTTCTATTATGCAATGTGCAATGTGATATATGCTGACTCATGCTTTCTAAAATGCAGCTAGACCCTGAGGGACGGATAGCCGAGCTGGAAGGGCTACTCCACTCCACCATCCAACAGCGGGACGGGTACCGGAATGCTTTGGAGCTCTTGGTAAGACTCTAAATACTTAAATGCTCATGATTTATGCTATGATGTTCATGATGTAAATGAAAATGTCAACTAACCTATGACTTCTAAATGCAGCGGGCCGAGGGAGCCCAACGCGCTGGGCCGGATGCCCCATCGTCTTCCTCGCAGCCTGCGGGAGGCAGGGCTGAGCAGGAGGCCGACTTCGCTCGGGCGGTTGCCCGGGCCGAGGAGGCAGAGGCCACCCTCGCGGAGCAGGTAAGAGACTAAAAAAACTTATGATTATGCCTAATTAAATGCTTAATGACTAATGACATGAAATGCAATCTACATGCGAGGGATCTAGCAGCAGCAGTGGCCGAGGCCAGCCAGGCGAGAGCTGAGGTAAAGAGAAGCCGGGCCGAGACCGATCGAGCCCGAGCAGAGACGGAGCTGGTACGGGCAGAGATGGCCCGGCTGAGAGCGGAGACCCTGCGACGCCCAGATGATGCAGAGATGGAACAACTCCGGAAGGAGTTAGCGCGGGCACGAGCTGAGGTGGAGGAGCTTCGGATCGGGACGGCCGACTTGGATCGCTACCGGACCGAGGCACGGGAGACGCGGCGTCAGATCTTTACACTGAAGATCGAGATGCGGACATTGGAGCGGACGATGCGGATGATGGGCCGGGGACCGGAGCGGAGTGCCTCCCAGAGTGGGGTATACAAGAGTGCTGCCCCTAGCGGCTCAGTAGGGGATTTTCTTGTCAGCTCCTCCACCCAGCGGAGGAATGAGAGGGCAGAGAGAGGACAGCAGGAGGAGAGTGCTTCCATCGCACCGCCACCCGCGAGGAAACCTGAGGAGGGGGAGGATGATGGTGGCCCAGCTGATAGACCGGCCGAATGATGTACTTTTCTTATGTTTTATTTATCATTTGTATAGAACCTTTGGCAAAATGGAATGAGATCCCTTCTTTTTTGTTTTCTGTTTTGTTTTAGTTTTATGCGAGCGTGAATGAATGAATGTGAAAAATGCAGGATGGACGAAATGTGAATGAATGAATGAGATGTATGCAGGAATGCATGTATGAAAATGGGAAGAAAACGAGGTGTACAATGTGAAAGACCGCCAGGTCTAGGCAAGGGCAGAAGAAATAGTCTGAACTCAGCAGCAGAGAAAGTGACGGTCTGAGGTCTGATCGTCACAATCAAACGACGCTCTGGTGAGAGACCGTTAATCGTCAGGGCCCACTCTGGCAGTGGGGCATCAGGATAAACGATGGCCAACTGAGGGTGCGTCAAATGTAAATAACGGCCAAGGGTCGGACCATTGATCATGGCAGAACGATAGTTGGTCAGGGCAACTAGCAGGAAATGCGACGGTCTGAAGAAGACGCGTCAGAAAGAGATGGTCATAAGCAGGACCGTCAGGAAGTGTTTTAGCCCAGAAGAGAAGGAACTGAGTAGCTGAGAATGCGACGGCTTAGGGCTTGCGCGTTATAGAAAGCGACGGTAGACCCTTAGACCGTTATTCTCCACAGAACATGATTCGGGGAATTGAAACCCACAGAAAATGCGACGGCCAAGGGCTGGCGCGTCGGAATGAAGTAACGGCCGCATGATGGACTGTCAGAATCTGGGTTGTAATCCGAAACGGATTGAGCCGAGATAACTAAAACCCGAGGTTTAGCCACTTGATCCATCACTAGAACTTATCCTAATTGAAGATAAAGCCTTCTAGCCCGAGTCTTATCCTTCCAAAGTTAAATATAAGCCTTAGAAACTTGAAACCTTAATCAAAATCACAGCTTTGCTAAAACCTCTGTTCTAGGGTTTGAAGAGCTCTTCCAAGGAGCAGAAAACATGATGAAGAGGAGCTTCGAGGTGATGGCTATGGAGGAGAAAGCTTACACCGGCCCCGAAGCTGCAAGAAAAGAGCATAGAGAACTCCAGCGGCTGACATCAATTCCCAAGCACTTAAGCTCCAATGCCCAAAGAGTGGTACGTCCTTACAATTCATCCAAAGTTTAGAATTTTGCTGCACTTATCCTTTTCATGACTTCCTTCCTTCTTTTCTCAAGCCCCTTCCTGGTCCAAGGTACTATTCCAATCTGAAGTGGGTGGCTTCCATGGTAAAGGCACTTCCCATAGAGATCACCTCCATCCTTAAAGCATGGCACCTTCAACCCCTCTTGTTTTTAGGCAAGAATTTTCAGAAATTATCTTTCGATTGGCCAAGCCTTTTAGCACTTGTGGAACTATGGCATCCACAAACTCATACTTTCATCTTCCCTTCCTTTGAAGTAACCGTTCTATTGGAGGAGGTAGAAACCTACCTAACCCTTCCTAAGACTAAGGTGGGGGATGAAGGCCGGGTTTGCTACACAATAGAGCCTATCGACCCGTCCTTGATCTTGAGTGATTTCATTCACAATCCAAAGGACGTGAGAACCATGATCAGCCCACAACACATTCACTTGATACCCTTGGCACAGTGGATAGTGTCTCATTGTAAAAACAAGTGGGAGAGACATGAAGCAATAGTCAAGGCGGTGGCGGTTTGCTTGTGTGGAGTCTTTCTTTTTACCACTACCGACCACCTCTTAGACATTCAAAATCTTGGTATTATTAGTGGGCTGTGGCGGGGAATGTCTATCTCTCAAGCAGTCCTCTCATACCTTTATGAAGGACTAAGCTCGGCTTGTACAGGAGGACTTTTGTTCGGCTCCATGATACTCCTTGAGTGCTGGATAGGAGTGAGAGTCAAATTCTTTCCTAAGGAAGACATAACGTCAGCAAGCCGGATCTTCGGGAGCCACCCTCTCTTCTTTATTGGAGGGGCATTTGGATACTCTTCTCAGGTTGAATGCAAGACAGCGGATAAGAAAACTCGGGACGAATGGCGCCTCTTCTTTAACACTTTGCCAATAGACAAATTCATCATGCGACCAAGAGTCCTCCGAAGCACTCTTCTCAAAATACCGCGGCGTCAAGGCCTGGACCTCCAGCTAGTAGGTAACACTACCATGGCGATCTACAACCCGCACCGATGCCATCTTCAGATCGGATTACCTCGAATCAGTGTTTCTGCACTATCACACTACCCTCCCCTTCTACCTAGGAAGATGGGGACCGAGGAAGATGAAAGAGCGATCCAGAACGCGCTGACCATGTGGGAGATCAGCAAGGTGCGCCCGTGGCAAGCAGAGGTCGAAGAGAACGACGAAACACGTCGAGATTACATGAAAGAGTTGAGAAGAATCCGCCCTCTTGCGGATAAGAAATTGAATGTATCTTGATTTTCCTTTTTTTGTTCATGAGAGATATCATGTAATTGACAATCGAAGTTGAATTTATCAAGAATTATATTTCATTAATCTTTGCTTGAATGAGATGAGATTGCCATAGTTGAATGATCTTGAGTTCCATCATTTGAAAGGCTAGACTGATGTGAACAGACAGGGCTTCTGGAGGATATGACGGATGTGCACTGGGCCGCTATAAGGAAATAACGGTCCTGCGACAGGCCGTCATAACGAGAATAACAAGAGCCCGGTCTCTGAAGGATATGACGGATGGGTCTTGAGCCGTTATATTCAAGTGACGGTAGATCTTAGACCGTTAAAGTGATGGTTTAATGAAAAGGAAGAAGGCCCATGCCTGAAGGGAAATAACGGTCAAAGATGGGCCCGTTATATAACTGTAACGGTCTGATGCTGGCGCGTTACACACTTTGAACCTGCATAGTTGTGAGCTTTTGCTTTTGGACTTGTCCTTGTATTCTGCACATACTCAAACATGAAACAAGTTAGATCTGTTCTTAGACTCAACCCCTTGCCTTGAAGCAAGTTAGATAATGACCGTTTCTTGATGTTTGGTCAAGGGGTGGGGCCTTATTAAATAGGCGAAAATATAATAAAAATGCGATGCATGCTATGCATATGATGGTATTTTTGGGAGTTTTGAAAAATATTTAATGTTTTTGGATTTTGAAAATATTTGATGTTTTTGGATTTTGAAAATATTTGATATTTTTTGGATTTTGAAAATATTTGATGTTTTTGGATTTTGAAAAATATTTGATATTTTTGGATTTTGAAAAACCAGTGCCTCTCTAGCAATACGAGACCTTCCTTGTTTTAGGTTGAGTCTCGAGACCGGCGTGCAATAGTGTGACAACCCCTGGCCGAGACCTAATCATTGTGACGATGTTTTTACCAATGCCATACCTAGGGTACTCATCTCAGTCCTAAAAAGAAAAAATGAACATGGGGGTAAGCTTAGGCCAGATATGGGAGTTTTTAGAACTTGATTCTCTCACCGTACAACCCTATTAGAGATTTGGTCTGTTGTGCCGGGGCTTTTATGTCCGTCATCGAACTTTTGTCCACTTAGGCATGCATGCGACCGGGCTCATAACGTCCCGCGGGGAACTGTACTGCCACTCTTGTCATGCCTAGTTTTCTTTCTTTTTTTTTCTTTAGAGCTTTTGAAAATTCATTCACAGACTTTGAGATGATGCTTTTGATTTTGTTGGTAAAGAGCACTCCTTTTCTTTTCTAGTCCTTTCTTTCTTGTGGCGGCAGGTCATAACGGACTTGCCCCTGTTTGAGACCTCTTCTCGTTAGGGAGTTTGGATTGGTTGTCTCTTCCTTATTTACTCCTTGCCCCTGGATTCAGCCGAAGAATGAAGTGGACAGGGACTTCGACTTTCCCCTGAAGCATGGCCAAAGAGAAACGGTGTCTTTTAAATAAGGAGCCTGACCAGGGACGTCGTGTAGTGTGTGATTGCCTTACTTGAGACCCTCTTTTTGAAGATAGGGCGGAAGTTCTTATTGCCGGAAAAGCACATGGTTTAGATTTTTAAGGAAAGAAACGCTTAAGATACAACCCATTCCACGGGTGAGAGAGCTCCTCACCTTCCGCGTTTACTAAACGATAAGCATTCCCTGGATAAGCTTCTTTTATTACAAATGGTCCTTCCCAGTTAGGTTGCAACTTGGACCTAGGACCTGCAGACCGAATGAATTTGCGTTTCAAAACAATTTCACCCTTACAAAATTTTCATTCGATTACCTTCTTTTGAAAATAACGCGAAACCCTCTTTTGATAAACGGACACGTGATCGGCCGCGTTCATCCTCTTCTCATCTAAGAGTTCTAGCTGGACCAACAACGCCTCTCGACGTTCATCGAGATTAAGTTCCTTATCGAGTTGCACTCTAAGGGAAGGGATTAAGATCTCGTATGGGAGTACCGCCTCCATCCCATAAGTTAAAGAGTAGGGAGTTTGCCCCATAGGGGTACGGACGGAGGTGTGGTAAGCCCACAGAACTTCCACCAATCTTTCAGGCCAATCAGAAAATTTATGTGCCTCGCATGTTTTCTTAATGATTTTAAGAAGGGTTTTATTAGTGGCCTCGGCTTGACCGTTGCCTTGAGGGTAATATGGAGACGAATGATGCAGTGCAATATTGAACTTCTTACATAGGTCCTTAAGCTCTTGGGAGACGAACTGGGGTCCGTTGTCGGTGATGATGCTGCTTGGCACTCCGAACCGCGAGATGATATTCTTCATGATAAAGCGGCACACCGTTGTAGCTTTGATCTCTGCGTACGCCTCGGCTTCGGCCCATTTGGTGAAGTACTCAGTAGCGGTGAGGATAAAGGATTTCTGCTTGATCTGAGAATTAGGATCACCGAGCGGGCCGACGACGTCGAAAGCCCACATAGAGAATGGCCAAGGAGTAGTCATAGGATGGAGGGACGAAGCTGGAGAGTAAATTTTATCAGCATGGAGTTGGCATTTAAGACACCTCCGGACATAGAGGGAGTAATCTTCCTCTAGAGTGGGCCAATAGTAGCCCTGCCTAAGGATCTTCTTCACTAGAGCCTGGCCATTGACATGACCTCCACACTCGCAAGAATGGGCTGCTTCAGCCACTTTCCAAGCTTCTACATCATCCAAGCATCTCATGAGCATTCCATTAGTAGCGCGCCTATACAGCTCTCCTGTAATGATAGTGTACCTTGCGGCGGCTCTTCTTATTGACTTACGTTGCTCGGCCTTTGCCCCTTCTGGGAATGACCCTTCTTTACAAAACAATTCTATTTCATGATACCAAGGCAATTCCTCTTCGTCCAGAATCTCCTTGAGTTCTGTTAATGAAACTTCCTTGAGATCTTCCTTCTCAACTCTCGCCTCTACAGATTTCCTGAGGTTGACGAACCAGGGATCTTGAATAGAGGGTGCGTCCAATCTCTGGACGACGATGGTCTCAGTACTACGACTGAGAGAAAAAGATAAGGAGGAAGCAAGAGATGCCAAAGCATCAGCTAGAATGTTCAAAGAACGGGGAGTATGGATATAGATCAGCTTGCGGAATCGCTTAGCAATGAGCGTGACCAAATCTTGATAAAGTTTGAGCTTGGGGTCACGAGTACGGTAAGTTGACAGAACTTGCCGTAGGACGAGCTGAGAGTCTCCTATGATGTTTAAATAGCGCGCGCCTAGGATATAGGCGTGTTTCAAGCTGGCCAGGAGAGCCTCATACTCAGCGATGTTGTTGGTAGCAGGAAATCGAAGTTGATAAGCGAAGGGGATGGTTACTCCCTCTGGAGTAAGCAAGACAGCCCCGATCCCTTGGCCTTGGGAGTTGAGTGCACCGTCGAAGTGCAAAGACCAGAAGGGATGATGAGAAAGGACAAAGAGATGCTCATCAGGGAAATCGTTCTGAATGGAATCGGTATGAGGAATAGGAAGATGTGCAAGATGCTCAGCAATGGCATATCCTTTGACTGCCTTCTGAACGACAAAGGTGATGTCAAACTGAGAGAGGAAGCTCTGCCAGCGAGCTAACCTACTAGAAAGGACGGGCTTTTCTAGGAGATAACGGACCGGGTCCATTCTAGAGATCAACCTAACTGGGTGGGCGAGAAAGTAATATTTAAGCTTCTGAGCTACCCACACTAAGGCGGCACAAGTCTTCTCCATAGCGGTGTACTTGGATTCAACTGGATTGAACAGTCGAGAGAGGTAGTACGCAGCCCGCTCTTTCCCTTCATCATCTGCTTGTGCTAAGACCGCCCCTAGGGAGTCCTCAATAACCGAGATGTATAGGATTAGGGGTTTCCCAGGGACAGGAGGTTGCAAAATCGGGGGATTGGTTAGGTACTCTTTGAGGTCCTCATAGGCCTTCTGACAATCTTGATTCCATTCGAACTTGACCCCCGCCTTAAGCAATTCATAAAATGGACGACACCTCTGAGAATGTTGAGATATAAATCTTCTAATGAATTGCAGTCTACCAATCAATCCTCGAAGTTCCGTAATGTTCTTTGGCAGAGGCATGTCCATGATGGCCTGTGCTTTATTAGGATCAATCTGGATCCCCCATTTGCTCACTATGTACCCTAGCAACTTCCCTGAGGAGACTCCGAATACGCACTTCTTCAGATTCATCTTAAGCTTATACTCCCTGGCTCTCTGCAGCACCTTAGCCAGGATAGAGGGGTGTTCTTCTTTTGTTCTTGATTTCACCAAGATGTCATCCACGTAAGCCTCCATGTATATGTGCATCATGTCGTGGAAAATGGCCATCATCACCCTTTGATAGGTGGCACCCGCGTTCTTCAACCCAAATGGCATAACCACATAACAATACGTGCCCCAGGGCGTGGTGAAGGAAGTTTTCTCTTGATCTTCCGGAGCGAGACGGATTTGATTGTAGCCCGAGTACCCATCCATAAACGACAGAGCTTCGTACCCGGTAGTGTTATCCACTAGAACATCTATATGAGGTAGCGGGAAATCATCTTTGGGACATGCTTTGTTTAGGTCCCTGAAATCAATGCATATGCACACTTTTCCTCCTTCTTGAGAACATGGACTATGTTCGCCACCCACTGGGGATATAAGACTACTCTGACGAACTTGGCCTTGTATAGCTTGTCGACCTCTTCTTTGATCCTCAAGGCCATGTGGGGGTGAAATCTTCTTGACCTTTGTTTAACAGGTGTTGCCCCTGGTTTAAGCACGAGTCGATGTTCCACTAAGGAGGGGTCAAGACCTGGCATGTCCTCGTAAGACCAGGCGAAAGAATCGCTATACTCCCTTAGTACTTTAATTAGATCTTCTTCTACTTGTGAAGGGAGATCAGCTGAAATAATGATGGGCCTTGGGTCTTCTTCTGTCCCCAAGTTGATTTCCTTTGTAGGTTCATCCACTGCCGTCGATGGCTGGTCGAATCTTTTTAGTCCTTGTGTATATAAATCGACAGTGTCATTGTAACGCCCGGTAATTTTGGAATAAGAATAAAAATATACATAATAATAAATACATACTCTTATAAGTATATAATGTTTAATAAATAAAATTTTGAATAAATGGTCAAGTGATATTCCTATAGTGTTGCTCAGATCGAACCTGCCTCTGATACCTAGGACAAGGACTAATAAAAGTTAAACAAATTATGAGGAATAAAATCCCTATATACATACAAATTATTAATAGGTATATGTGGGTTAGAAAATAACAAATATGTTTATGAATATATAATGTAATATAAATAAATATAATACAACGTAAATAATCAAGGCCAGACTCGGTACACGACCCCCTGACATCCTGAGAAATCTCACAAAAAGAACTCATGAACCCTACCATTGTATTATAATAATTTTAAGAATAACATATTATTTTTAAGTAAGGCATTTAATGCATAATACCATTTTATTTGAATTGAGAATCATTAAATCTTGAAGAAAAGGTCAATTTATATTTTTACTAATTTAACAAATTTAATATTCCACATTTATTACATTATAAAGGGAGGATATATATATATATATTTACTTGTAGACATGGGAGGAACGTATAGACTTGGGAGGAATGTATAGACATGGGGGAATGTATAGACTTTGCATTATGTAGACTTGCATTGTGTAGACTTAGATACTTAAGCTTGTGGAGTGTATAGACTTGGATTAGATGGATGTATAGACTTTGGACTGATGTACATACTTTATGGATGAAGGAATGTGCAGACTTAGAATGTATGGACTTAGGCTTGTGGAGTGTATAGACTTGGATTAGATGGATGTATAGACTTTGGACTGATGTACAGACTTTATGGATGAAGGAATGTGCAGACTTAGAATGTATGGACTTAGAGCTTGAATTTGTGAGTGTATAGACTTTGTGAGTGTATAGACCTAGAGAATATATGGACTTGTGAGTGTACAGACTTTGTGAGTGTATAGACTTAGGGAATGTGTGGACTTGTGTAGACTTGTGAATGTGTAGACTTGGCATTGTATAGACTTGTGAGTGTAAAGACTTTTTAGGGAATGTGTGGACTTGTGAGTGTGTAGACTTGTGGACTCATGAATGTATAGACTTGAAAATGAATGTATAGACTTGGATGAATGAATGTATAGACTTGAGTGGGTAGAATGTATAGACTTTGGATGATTTTAGATAAAGGAATGAATGTATAGACTTGAGTGGGTAGAATGTATAGACTTCAGGAATGTATAGACTTCCGGAATGCAAAGACTTTGACAATGTATAGACTTGTGTAATGGAATGTATGGACTTGAATGTATGTATGGACTTAGGGAATGCAATGTACAGACTTAGAAAATATATAGACATGGGCTATGTATAGACTTGGAACGTGAGATGCTTGGAGAGTGTATAGACTTGTGTGATGGAATGTATAGACTTGGAGATGTATGGACTTGTGCATTATATAGTTATAGAAATAACAGGGATATATATATACACTATTAATCTTTTGAAGGGCAAGTGAAAATGCAAAAAAATGAAATGACGCCAACGTATGCATGCGTCAATTACATAAGAAACGACTTAAGCTAAGTCGTTATTTTATTATAAAATGAATAGTGCCGACTAAAGAATTTTGGAAAAATAATTATACGGAAAAATAGAGAAAAATGGAAAATTAATATCCTTAAAATTTTCCATCTATATCACATCCAAAAAAAAAGATAAAAATCCAGAAAGAAAGAGCCCAAAGTGAATAGCGCCCAACTATTTAGGCGTCCTTTTAAAAGAAACGACGTATGGCATGTCGCCAATTCTTTATGAATGAATAGTGTGAGTGAATAGTGCCACTTTTTGATTTAAAGGAATTTTTAAAAACTAATTACATGGAAAAATCAAGCAAAATGGAAAACTATTACCCATAAAATTTCATAACTAAACCTAATCAAATAAAAAAGATAAAATTACTCAGATATAGTAACTAGCATAAGTTAACGTGAAATCGTGAATAGCGCCCGACGGAAGGGCGTTATTTCTTTAAAAATGACGAAATGTAAGGCGTCAATTGAAATATTCACGCCCTAACGTAGGACGTTAATTCAATTTTAGTTTCGTTCGAACACGGAGCTTATCCAGGGAAGTTTATGCTTATCTAGGGAAGGGTTCTAGGTTGGTACATGTTAAATCAATCAGGGAAAGGACTCTATAAAAGGGAATGCATGTTCTAATAGAATTCTAACTCTGTTAGGTTCTTAAAACCCTATAAATACCCCTTAGTCGAACCCTAAAATCTATTTTGGACGAACGAGCCTCTGCCTGTCGAACGTGAAGAACAGTAAGTTCTTCTTCTTCTTCTGTCTTCAACAGTGTATCGTGCAGACTGTTGATCTCCTTTTTCTTCATCTTTTCTGCAGGTTGTTTGAAGAAGTTGCTGCCGAAGAACATAGCTTGTTCTTCATCATTCCTTCTTCAACTTACTGCAAGACTATTGTCTTCTTCTTCCATCACGTTGCTAAAGCCATCATCCGCCTCAACCCTTAGAGGCTGCCACTGCTAAGAGTTAATGTCATATTAACAAAACCTGTTACTCTGTTCGAAACAGAGTATCGTGGTTAGGTATCTTCTGCACCGTTCTTCGATCCATAAGGTAGGTTTTCTCAAGAACGTAGCCCAAACTAGTTAAATTCTAGTGTTAAATCATCATGAAATGCATGTATACAGTTAAATCATGGTTTTCAAACGTTTTCTGTAAAGATTTGAAAGTAGCGACCCTGTCTAGGGCGCCAAGTTTAAAAGAAACGACTCTTACGAGGTCGTCAATTCCAGTTTTGACGCCCTACACACAGACGTCAATTTCTTTAATTAATAATTAACCATGTTAAAAATTATATATCTATTCAAACATGATTATACTTTAATGCATGATCATATTCTTGTACTCCTGTTATTTTTCTCTTCCTGATCATGTGACCCTATTTTCCTAAATTTTATTATGTGGAAAATAATACTGTTCACGAATGGTTTTCTAATGTTAATGAAATTAACGACCTGGCCAAAGTCGTCTCTTACAGAAGTAGCGCCCTGAACCGGGGCGTGAATTTTTAACTAAATTGAATGCCTGCTACTGTAGCCGTCGAATTGTAGATAAACGCCCCTGATGAAGGCGTGAATTTGATAATTTACGACTTTGATAAAGTCGCTATTTTCCTGAGTAGTAATTTTCACTGTTTCTGATTAACCGTGGGTTTACATTATATAATGTTATGTTGTTAACCGAGGATTTGATATATGTATATATAATAATATAGTTGGCACTATATTTCCACTCCGTGAATATAGTCCCACGTTTCATGATGTTTTACCGTTTACCCCTCAACTCTCGGTGACATACAAGCTCTCCATTGGACGTTCCGTTCCTTTGGACTAGTGAGTTAGTCATGGAGACCTCCGTAAGACTCCTCGAGCCTTGGATTCCCTCAAGGCCGACTGAGCTGGTTGTACCATAAAAACCTATTACACAATCTTTACCACGTCACTCTATAGAAACATGGTATACCAGCCCTCATGTTATGCTAAGTGAATATCATGAGAACTTTCTTAATGGGATGAGGATATCATGCCATTAATGTGCTGTTCTTGTGGATCTCAATTCTATATAAAAAGAGTGACCATCTACATATGGGCACTTATTTGTCATGGTACCCGGTTAGGGAACCAATTCCACCCAGTTTATCGACATGTCATGGTTTATATGCTTTGCGTGAATTTTATCGCCAGTATGTCCTTACTCAAGGGCCTTGCCCTTGAATTCCATGAAAATCTTATCTTATCATCCTATTAAAGTTTATTCTTGGAACTCCTTATTGGCTATAAACTATCGTGGATGTCTAGATCTATCGTGAATGCTGTGCATATAAGGGCCCGATCTGGTCCTGGGAGGAGCACCCGAAAGTACTAGTGCCCATGGGAGTTGTAATGATACCGGTGTCTAGCATTGCACCGAAGTAATCTTTCTCTTGATCTAATTGGCATTCCACACTCTCTCTCTTTCTTACGTGCGTGACTCGACTTGCGTGACTTTACTAGCGTGGCCCGACACGGGCAAAGTACTTGCGTGAAATAGCCAATAATCTATAAAGTCTCTCATGAATATCTCTTGTTTAAGACTCACTTAGATGTTTTGTATGACGTGTTATTCTATTGATTAGTTTTACTTGATCAGTTCTTTCTACATGCATAGCCTTATCGCATTTACATGTGAAAAAGTGTAATTACTTAAACCCATTGCTAGTTCTTGAGATATAATTTCCTACTGAGCGTTTGCTCACTCCGTTTCATTCCAACATTTTCAGGTAATCAGGTGGCTAGCAAGACCGACACTCACACGGGCGGGACAAGTGTGCAAGCGAGCTTCGAAAACTAGTGAACCTGTGTCTTTTTGGTTTTCTTGAGTCTAGATAGCAATGTCTGGCTAAGTTAGCTTATCGTCTCATTCAGTTATTTTGTCTAAGTCTGTTAGTATGTCATTTTTTTCCTTGCCATTGTGATTGAGTCTCTAAGTTGGAAAACAAGTTCTTGTTAGAGATTTATATTAAATTTCTATTGTTGTTCAAAATTATTTGGTCTCATGCCATTGCTCTTGATCGTTCACGACTGTTTAACTGCCATGTTCCGAGCAAACGACACGTTCCGCTGATATCGGCTCGGGGCGTGACAGAGGTGGTATCAGAGCTTCGGCTTTCACATCCTCCAGTTGTTATATCTGTTAGTTATTAAGTCCCAAGGATAGGTCATCCTTGTCAGTCATATCAGAGCTTCGGCTTTCACATCCTCCAGTTGTTATATCCTCCAGTTATTAAAGTCCCAAGGATAGGTCATCCTTGTCAGTCATATCTGAGCTTCGGCTTTCTTATCCTCCAGTTATTAGGTTCCAATGACAGGTTAAGTATCTTTGTCGGTCATCCTATAGGAATTTCGTGAGAGATGGGTAGAACTTGGGGTTAAAGTTATAAAAGAAAGATAAAATATTTGCATAAATTCTCGAGTTAATAGATTATCTCCCTACTCATCTTCGCAGGAACTTAGATAAAATGGAAGCTTCTAAGCCAAGCTTTGTTCATGAGATGATCTTAGTGGATATCCAAGCTTACGTGGACCTTGTCAAGAGAGTTCAAGAGCTAGAGAAAATGGTGGAAGAAAAAGAAAGAGTTGACGGGAAGGATCGAACAGATGACTCTGAAAAGTTCACCGTTACTAAGAAAACGATAAACGAGGGTGATATTTCACAAAGGTGTAAGAAATGCCAGAAATGTAAGAAGTGTAATAAGAAGGAAACTTCGACAGATCGCTCACAAGATAAGTGTAAATCTTGTGGAAGATATGGTCACAAATCGAAGGAATGTTGGTGGAGTTCGGGTGCATGTCTGCGTTGCGGGAACTTAGATCACAAGATAGCGGAATGCCCCAAGAAGCCTCAGAGAGGAGTTCAAGATTTAACCAAACTTGCCAAAGGGAAGGTTGCGGAAGGTATCCCTCACCCGAAATCATAAACGAGCTCTTTTTCCACACTTAAGATTTCTTCTGTATAAGCTCATAATAGTTCTCTGTTAGGAATAGAAGATAATGTGAATTTGGGGACCAAATTCTTTTAAGTGGGGGAGGGTGTAACGCCCGGTAATTTTGGAATAAGAATAAAAATATACATAATAATAAATACATACTCTTATAAGTATATAATGTTTAATAAATAAAATTTTGAATAAATGGTCAAGTGATATTCCTATAGTGTTGCTCAGATCGAACCTGCCTCTGATACCTAGGACAAGGACTAATAAAAGTTAAACAAATTATGAGGAATAAAATCCCTATATACATACAAATTATTAATAGGTATATGAGGGTTAGAAAATAACAAATATGTTTATGAATATATAATGCAATATAAATAAATATAATACAACGTAAATAATCAAGGCCAGACTCGGTACACGACCCCCTGACATCCTGAGAAATCTCACAAAAAGAACTCATGAACCCTACCATTGTATTATAATAATTTTAAGAATAACATATTATTTTTAAGTAAGGCATTTAATGCATAATACCATTTTATTTGAATTGAGAATCATTAAATCTTGAAGAAAATGTCAATTTATATTTTTACTAATTTAACAAATTTAATATTCCACATTTATTACATTATAAAGGGAGGATATATATATATATATTTACTTGTAGACATGGGAGGAACGTATAGACTTGGGAGGAATGTATAGACATGGGGGAATGTATAGACTTTGCATTATGTAGACTTGCATTGTGTAGACTTAGATACTTAGGCTTGTGGAGTGTATAGACTTGGATTAGATGGATGTATAGACTTTGGACTGATGTACATACTTTATGGATGAAGGAATGTGCAGACTTAGAATGTATGGACTTAGGCTTGTGGAGTGTATAGACTTGGATTAGATGGATGTATAGACTTTGGACTGATGTACAGACTTTATGGATGAAGGAATGTGCAGACTTAGAATGTATGGACTTAGAGCTTGAATTTGTGAGTGTATAGACTTTGTGAGTGTATAGACCTAGAGAATATATGGACTTGTGAGTGTACAGACTTTGTGAGTGTATAGACTTTGTGAGTGTATAGACTTAGGGAATGTGTGGACTTGTGTAGACTTGTGAATGTGTAGACTTGGCATTGTATAGACTTATGAGTGTAAAGACTTTTTAGGGAATGTGTGGACTTGTGAGTGTATAGACTTGTGGACTTATGAATGTATAGACTTGAAAATGGATGTATAGACTTGGATGAATGAATGTATAGACTTGAGTGGGTAGAATGTATAGACTTTGGATGACTTTAGATAAAGGAATGAATGTATAGACTTGAGTGGGTAGAATGTATAGACTTCAGGAATGTATAGACTTCCGGAATGCAAAGACTTTGACAATGTATAGACTTGTGTAATGGAATGTATGGACTTGAATGTATGTATGGACTTAGGGAATACAATGTATAGACTTAGAAAATATATAGACATGGGCTATGTATAGACTTGGAACGTGAGATGCTTGGAGAGTGTATAGACTTGTGTGATGGAATGTATAGACTTGGAGATGTATGGACTTGTGCATTATATAGTTATAGAAATAACAGGGATATATATATACACTATTAATCTTTTGAAGGGCAAGTGAAAATGCAAAAAAAATGAAATGACGCCAACGTATGCATGCGTCAATTACATAAGAAACGACTTAAGCTAAGTCGTTATTTTATTATAAAATGAATAGTGCCGACTAAAGAATTTTGGAAAAATAATTATACGAAAAAATAGAGAAAAATGGAAAATTAATACCCTTAAAATTTTCCATCTATATCACATCCAGAAAAAAAGATAAAAATCCAGAAAGAAAGAGCCCAAAGTGAATAGCGCCCAACTATTTGGGCGTCCTTTTAAAAGAAACGACGTATGGCATGTCGTCAATTCTTTATGAATGAATAGTGTGAGTGAATAGTGCCACTTTTTGATTTAAAGGAATTTTTAAAAACTAATTACATGGAAAAATCAAGAAAAATGGAAAACTATTACCCATAAAATTTCATAACTAAACCTAATCAAATAAAAAAAAAACCTAATCAAATAAAAGAAAAACCTAATCAAATAAAAGAGATAAAAATCCTCAAATATAGTAACTAGCATAAGTTAACGTGAAATCGTGAATAGCGCCCGACGGAAGGGCGTTATTTCTTTAAAAATGACGAAATGCAAGGCGTCAATTTAAATATTCACGCCCTAACGTAGGACGTTAATTCAGTTTTAGTTTCGTTCGAACACGGAGCTTATCCAGGGAAGTTTATGTTTATCTGGGGAAGGGTTCTAGGTTGGTACATGTTAAATCAATCAGGGAAAGGACTCTATAAAAGGGAATGCATGTTCTAATAGAATTCTAACTCTATTAGGTTCTTAAAACCCTATAAATACCCCTTAGTCGAACCCTAAAATCTATTTTGGACGAACGAGCCTCTGCCTGTCGAACGTGAAGAACAGTAAGTTCTTCTTCTTCTTCTGTCTTCAACAGTGTATCGTGCAGACTGTTGATCTCCTTTTTCTTCATCTTTTCTGCAGGTTGTTTGAAGAAGTTGCTGCCGAAGAACATAGCTTGTTCTTCATCATTCCTTCTTCAACTTACTGCAAGACTATTGTCTTCTTCTTCCATCACGTTGCTAAACCCATCATCCGCCTCAACCCTTAGAGCCTGCCACTGCTAAGAGTTGATGTCATATTAACAAAACCTGTTACTCTGTTCGAAATAGAGTATCGTGGTTAGGTATCTTCTGCACCGTTCTTCGATCCATAAGGTATGTTTTCTCAAGAACGTAGCCCAAACTAGATAAATTCTAGTGTTAAATCATCATGAAATGCATGTATACAGTTAAATCATGGTTTTCAAATGTTTTCTATAAAGATTTGAAAGTAGCGACCCTGTCTAGGGCGCCAAGTTTAAAAGAAACGACTCTTACGAGGTCGTCAATTCCAGTTTTGACGCCCTGCACACAGACGTCAATTTCTTTAATTAATAATTAACCATGTTAAAAATTATATATCTATTCAAACATGATTATACTTTAATGCATGATCATATTCTTGTACTCCTGTTATTTTTCTCTTCCTGATCATGTGACCCTATTTTCCTAAATTTTATTATGTGGAAAATCATACTGTTCACGAATGGTTTTCTAATGTTAATGAAATTAACGACCTGGCCAAAGTCGTCTCTTACAGAAGTAGCCCTGAACCGGGGCGTGAATTTTTAACTAAATTGAATGCCTGCTACTGTAGCCGTCGAATTGTAGATAAACGCCCCTGATGAAGGCGTGAATTTGATAATTTACGACTTTGATAAAGTCGCTATTTTCCTGAGTAGTAATTTTCACTGTTTCTGATTAACCGTGGGTTTACATTATATAATGTTATGTTGTTAACCGAGGATTTGATATATGTATATATAATAATATAGTTGGCACTATATTTCCACTCCGTGAATATAGTCCCACGTTTCACGATGTTTTACCGTTTACCCCTCAACTCTCGGTGACATACAAGCTCTCCATTGGACGTTCCGTTCCTTTGGACTAGTGAGTTAGTCATGGAGACCTCCGTAAGACTCCTCGAGCCTTGGATTCCCTCAAGGCCGACTGAGCTGGTTGTACCATAAAAACCTATTACACAATCTTTGCCACGTCACTCTATAGAAACATGGTATACCGGCCCTCATGTTATGCTAAGTGAATATCATGAGAACTTTCTTAATGGGATGAGGATATCATGCCATTAATGTGCTGTTCTTGTGGATCTCAATTCTATATAAAAAGAGTGACCATCTACATATGGGCACTTATTTGTCATGGTACCCGGTTAGGGAACCAATTCCACCCAGTTTATCGACATGTCATGGTTTATATGCTTTGCGTGAATTTTATCGCCAGTATGTCCTTACTCAAGGGCCTTGCCCTTGAATTCCATGAAAATCTTATCTTATCATCCTATTAAAGTTTATTCTTGGAACTCCTTATTGGCTATAAACTATCGTGGATGTCTAGATCTATCGTGAATGTTGTGCATATAAGGGCCCGATCTGGTCCTGGGAGGAGCACCCGAAAGTACTAGTGCCCATGGGAGTTGTAATGATACCGGTGTCTAGCATTGCACCGAAGTACTCTTTCTCTTGATCTAATTGGCATTCCACACTCTCTCTCTTTCTTACGTGCGTGACTCGACTTGCATGACTTTACTAGCGTGGCCCGACACGGGCAAAGTACTTGCGTGAAATAGCCAATAATCTATAAAGTCTCTCATGAATATCTCTTGTTTAAGACTCACTTGGATGTTTTGTATGACGTGTTATTCTATTGATTAGTTTTACTTGATCAGTTCTTTCTACATGCATAGCCTTATCGCATTTACATGTGAAAAAGTGTAATTACTTAAACCCATTGCTAGTTCTTGAGATATAATTTCCTACTGAGCGTTCGCTCACTCCGTTTCATTCCAACATTTTCAGGTAATCAGGTGGCTAGCAAGACCGAGACTCACACGGGCGGGACAAGTGTGCAAGCGAGCTTCGAAAACTAGTGAACCTGTGTCTTTTTGGTTTTCTTGAGTCTAGATAGCAATGTCTGGCTAAGTTAGCTTATCGTCTCATTCAGTTATTTTGTCTAAGTCTGTTAGTATGTCATTTTTTTTCCTTGCCATTGTGATTGAGTCTCTAAGTTGGAAAAAAAGTTCTTGTTAGAGATTTATATTAAATTTCTATTGTTGTTCAAAATTATTTGGTCTCATGCCATTGCTCTTGATCGTTCACGACTGTTTAACTGCCACGTTCCGAGCAAACGACACGTTCCGCTGCTATCGGCTCGGGACGTGACAGTCATCTACATTACTGTCTTCATCTATTGGATCCTTCTCATCTAAAACCTCATAGACGCCTAATCCGTCGTCGCTCCATTCCCCTTCTGTTTCCCCTTTATCCTCAATCACGATTGCTGTAGCGACGAATTCCGGGCACTTCAAAAGAGCATGACACCGCTGAGCTAGATCTTGCAAGAACCTATCAGGAATAGACCGGGAAGGACGCGCGAGCGGGCGCGGCTCAGGATGGGAAGGGTTGGACGACCCAGAACAAGACCCGACTTCTTTAGACCTAACTGACCCTACTTCCTTAGACTCACTAGACCCTAACCCTAACCTAGGAGAGAGAAGACTTAGTGGAAGGGGAGGAGCAGGGGACTCGTGCCCCTGGGAGGAGGAGGATGGAGACAAGATAGCGTAATCTTCTACTGAAATCTCCATTTTAAATTTGACGTTTTTTTTTTCTGGAGATCAGTAGAGACTACATAGCAAGACGGAGGAGGTGGGAGCTGTATAGGGAACAGCTCGGGAAAGATGCAATCGAAGAAGGGATCAGAAGAAGAGAACCACATCTCGTGGAGTTGAGCATTGGGAGAAGGAGGAGTGAATAGAGTGGATAGATCAATGCGCGGGCACTTCCCGCAAGCACACGGAATGAATAGAATCTCCGGTGGATCAATGACGAATGGATTTATCATGATAGGAGGAAGGCGGGGTATGAACCCCCTTTGCTGAAAGATGGATTGGAAGCGTGAGGGAGACCAAGAGAAGATAACTGGAGAGCTCTCCACCTTCTGCAATTTAACCGCGGGCTACTTCTTTGGCCTCCACTGCACGAGCCGAGCCTCTTGTTGCTTCTGGCGCTCCTCCTCATAAAAGAGCCTCTGCAAGGCCTGACTGTAGTCGAGCATGTCATCATCTGACCCTCTTGGCAAGGAAGGCGGACTGGCAATCGGACAAACTATATCCCTTTTTGGCTGAACCGGCTTTGGAGCTAATGTGCCGGGCTAGAGAGGCCCTCTGACAAAGTGTTGACGATAATCCCAGGTGAGTGGCCCAGAATCACTCATCATTGATAATGCTGTCTCCTTGTAACCGAGGCCTCTCCTACCCATTTTTCTTCCCTTGGGTATAGGCTTAGTCATCCCTTGCAGTTGCGCACCGAGGCCTCTCCCCGGTTGATAGCCTAGTTTCAATATAATAGTCCACCCCTTTGAATCTCGGATCTGCGGCTTCACTTTGACATTAACTGGAGTAGTGATGGCCTTGGGAGATGTATAAACCCAAGGAAAGTTCAAATCAAGCACTGACAAAACGGGTCGGCTGATCGGCCAGAGTGTGGGAAGAACTTGATCTGAGATGGCCTTGACTGTCTGCACCGTGGACAAGCTCTTGACTTTGACGACCCTCCCTTGGAAGGGGAATTTAACGCACTGATGTGCGGTGGAGGGTACGGCGCCAAGCGTGTCAATCCAGGGACGACCCAAGATAGCCTTGAACATAGGGTCGATATCAAGAACATAGAATTCCACGGCCATAGCAAGGGGCCCGAGCTCTGCCTGAATGGTGATTATCCCGTGACATGCTCGCCTTGAGTTGTCATATGCTGCTATAGTGGTGGGAGTAGGCCGTAGTAACTCTTCAGATATGTTGCATGCTCGGAGGGTGCTAAGTGGGCAAACATTAATTGAGGCCTCCGTGTCAACCAGTGCTGCTTCAATGTCGACTTTGTTCAGGGTAATTGTTATGCAAGCGGCATTTGCCGAGCCCCCGGAGGTGCAAGCTCGGTTTCTGAGAATGTAATTGCTGGCCCTTTGGAGATAGTTGCTAGTGCCGTTGGTAAGCTGTCGACTGCCATGTCTTCACTAACCATCACCTTCTGTAGGAAATCCCTCAGTGCATCCTGATGAAGGGTAGACCTTTTGATCAGCTCCAGCACGGATATCTTAGCGGGTACTCGATCCAGATGATGCAGCAAGTCATATTGGGTACCCGGCAGAGGTTCAGCTTCCTCTTGCTCGGCCACCGGCTGAGAGGACTGGGGATTAGAAGTAGTAACGTAATTCCGATGGAACATCTTCCCGCTCCTTAAGGCACAGTTTGCCGCAGCCTCCGAAGATAGTATGATGGGCCCTGTAGGGTGGATGAGTGGGACAGGTGGTGCGGGGGAGGTGATTTGGTGGAGCGTAGGGTTGGTGAGGTTAATGGGGGGTGAGCGGATGATAGGTGAGGGATTGGTGGAAGGCACGGCGGTGATGGATGTCGATGCGGGTGGAGGGAAGGCTAGTGGATGTTTGAGAGTGGGCGAAGGATTAGGTGGTGGTGTGATGATGGTGAGGGGAGTAAGTGTTGGAGGGTATGATGGGATGGAGAGCGGTAGAGGGTTTGCTGGAGCGGGTGTGGATGGTAAGACGAGCGGAGAGGGTGTCGGTTGTGTAGGGAGGATGAAGGAATGGTTGCGGAGGTTGTGGTGGAAGGCCATTACTTGCGGTGTGGCGCCATCATCATCAACAGACCACCCGGCGTTGGGGGCCGGTGGTTGAACCACGTTTACTTGTGCTGGTGCCGGCGGCTGCTACGGAGGAGCGGGTGGATGATTCGGCATCGGGTTCTGGTGGATGCCCAGGTCTTGCACTTGCTGTGGTTGCTGCTGTTGTGGCGGCTGCTGCGGCTGTGGTGCTTGATGCTGCTGCACTTGCTGCCCCTGCGGCTGCCTTCTCTTCTCTTTAATCTCCACGATGGCCCTATGCATTTCGGCCCAGTCGATTCTCTGCCCTTCATGAAGGTCATATACCAGATCTCGGAACTGAAAACATCCTTCTATGGTATGGCCTGGCTGCCTATGGAACATACAATATTTAGTCTGATCAACCGCCGGGTTCCAAACAGGCCGTTCCGGAGGAAGTTGGATTGCATTCACTGACATAAGTGCCGAGAAAATATCTGTAAGTGTCTCTGGCAATGGAGAATACTGGGCTCTCCTGGGAGCCGGGCGCTTGCTATTAGGGTTGTTGTTGTTGTAGCCGTTGGGTGGAGGGACGTTATGATATTGCGATGATGGCGGTGGTTGTTGTGGTGCGGCGAAGGTGTTTTGTGGAATGGTGAAGGCGGGGGGAGGGTTTTGTGGAGTGGCCTGGAAGTTTTGCGGAGCGGTGTTTTGTGGATTGCGGGGGTTTTGGTTGTAGCGGAAGGGTGCGGCTTGAAAGGGAAAGGCAACGGCCTGTACTTGCTCGTTTGTTTGAACTCCTTCGGTAACCGGCCCTTGCGGTTTCTTATGGTACTTGGGCTTTTGGTTTTCGAAAAGAGAATGGATAGGGGAGTCCTTGAATTGAGTCTGTATGAAGCGCGCCCGGCTGTAGAGTTGATGCATGTTAGCTATATCATTCATTGCCAGGATGTTGCGGAAAGTCGGCGTGGCATTGGAGATCAGTAATTTGACCTTCTCTTCCTCCGGAATATGGCCAGGCACTCTGGCGGCCATCTGCCTCCACCTGTCTGCATAGGTGGCGAAGTCTTCCTCTGGCTTCATCTTCTCTGCTACTAGATCTGTAAATGAATATTCTGGCCCGACCCTGTCCTGAAACCGCTGAATGAATTTGTCCTTAACTACCTTGAAACTCTCGGCCTCTTCCAGCGGCAGAGAATAGAACCATTCCAGAGCAACTCCATCTAAGGATCGGCGGAATAAATACGCCATGAGGCGATCATCATACTGGAACTGCGCCGATTCATATAGAAAATCCCTCACATGGATAAAGGGATTGCTGTTCCCATCGTACTTGCGATAGTTGGGGAGCTCTGATTGCGGAGGGAACCGAATGTTCTGGAAGCTCGGAATAGGAATATCGGCCAAGGATTGTGGGCCAACCCTTTTCTGGAGGAAGTCGAGTTGTTGCTGCATGGCGGCCCACTTGTTAAGCAAGTCCTGCTCTTGGGAGGGAGCAGGGGTAGTGAAGGACGCCGATTGTATTTGAGGAGCGGATGGAATGACTGTAGCAGAAGGGGGAGGCCCATAGACAGTGGAGATAGGGGGCCCGTAGGAAGGATATTGGGCCTGAGATATGCCCGGATGGGAGTGAGTTTGGGCCACCCCTTGCTGAGGGTGTAAGAAATCAGAAGGGTTCATGAGAAGCTGTGAAGCTACCGAACCAGAATTGTGATGATCCACCTGCACAAAAGCAGGGATAGGCGATTTCCCTTTATCAAAAGACTGATGGGCTGAATTGGAAGATTGGCCCATCTTCATGCCGGCGAAAGTGATGGTCCGAGGTTGGACCGGGGTGAGGTCAATCGGAGTGGGCTGAACGGACGGCCCGATAATGGAAGGATTAGATTGACCTTGAACAGCGGCGGAGGGAGAAGCGTTGGACCCTTGCATAGCTTGATATAGGACTTGAAGTTGGGTCGGGTCCAATTGGGCCATCATGTGAAGGACGGAGCCCGCGGAAGGAGTAGAAAGAGAAGGGGTACCTTGACTACCTCCCACAGATGTGGAGGACGGGAGAGGGGCAGTCCCTTCTCCGGAGGGAAAGGTGGCAACCCTAGGGGGGTTCTCAAGGAGCCCTTGAGGAAAAGAGTCCTCTTGGGAACGCGGAGGATTGAAGGATGCCATGGTGGATTCGAAGAGGGGATTGGAATAGAACGTGAAGGAAGAAGCGACTCGAGAAGACGATTCAGATGGACGAAAATAACTCCACATGCAACGGACAACCTTGACAAAAAGTAAAAACAACCAACACAAAGCACACAATAAGCAACCAAACTTAGGTGATTTTAACAAGATGTAAGTGGTAAAAGATGGAGATACTCAAAAATCAAGCAAGTTGTTTAGAATGATGCGACAAGATTCTTATGATTTCTCCTTTGGAACTTTAGTGAATTGATCGATATGTATTCTCAACAATGGGTTCCTAATAGGAGATGGATATGGGACTTGGTTTGACTCTAAGTGTAACCACTCAATCACTTATGCAACCGTAGACACGGGGTGGGAAAGGTACAACCAGCCCGGCGTCCGTGTGGGAATCCACGGCTCGCGGGGACTTATGGAGGTCCCTGCTGTGATTTCCTAGTCGGCCCTAAGGAATATGGAGACGAGAGGTCCTCACAACAAGGTAGGAAAATGCAAGCTAAGGTATGAAAAGATGAATGACCCTATGTGCACCGGAGTGCATGCAAAGTCTAGCCTAACAATCTAACAATCAATAGTGCACACCATGATATGCAGATATGAGCAAAGTAAGAAAGGAGGTCAAGTATCACCCAAGCAATAAATCACAGCAAAAACTACGGAAATCAATGCACCTCGGATGCGTACCTGCCAGGAGAATAACGGTCGAAGGACCCTGCGTCAGAGAACAATAACGGTCGAAGGCCAGACCGCCAGATAATATATAACGCAGGGGGATGAGACCGTCAGATGAGCCAGGGAACCAAAAACTAACAGAAGTAACCAGAAAGCCCGTGAAAGCTCGCACAGTAGAGCGAAAGCGTCGGCCTAATGCCCCTGCGTCAGACGACTGTGACGTGGGGACACAGGGCCGTCAGAGGACTCAGAAAACCAGAATATGCAGTAATCAAAGAGGAAACAAAGGGCAACTCAACAAGCAGATGATGGCAGGTTTTAAACAAGAATCAAGAGCACGATTGGCACAAGCTGTCCCACCGTGATCGCCAAAAAATTATCTGTTGATATTTATTTGCCTATCTTTTATCTTACTTTTGAGGTTTGTGAAGTAATATGGCAAGATGACAAACAAGCAATCAAAGATCTACTCAAACTTGTGAACATGTGAACATGAACCTAGGCAATCATAGCTAGCTCTAGCATGGGCATGCTACCTCAATCAAATTACGCTAAGGAAAAGGAAAAACACACGCCGGGGTGTGGAGCAAGGAATAAATAAAAACACACCGTGAAGGTGGAGCAAGCAAGGAAAATAAAGAAGATATGATGAAGAAGACAGTTAATGCCCAATACCAAGGAAAGGTGTGATCGCCACCAAAGTAAACACAAGTCAAAGACCTGAATATACCTTGGAAATAGGTGGATGAAGCACCCGCCCACGGGAGAGAAAACCAGAGAAAGCCTGCAGATCAACTTGGAAGTAACGGCCAGAACCCCGTGCGTCGCTTGGAAGCGACGGCCGCACGATAGACCGCCAGAAGATAGTGACGCGCCTGCTCCAGACCGTCAGGTAACCTGCAGTAGTAAAGCTTGAATCCCTGTAACTCCAACTCTTCCAGCCGGCTAGAAGACTTGGGCCTCGTGCTAATGAACCTGTAAACCTGCCAAAGAAGTAGAAAGACAAGACAAGACAATCTCAATTAGCCCTCTTCACAAGCATAGCATCAATTCTTAAAGATGTTAAGAACATCAAAAGGAGAGGGAATTACTGGGGAGTTTTTGGTTTTTTAACCCCTCTGGGTGTTTTTAAAAGTTTGGGAGGATGTTTGTATGCTTAGAGAACAGTGAAAAACGTGGAGGAAGAGGAGGGACAATGCTTTGATTGGGGAAAAACCAAGGAAGGACTCAAGCATGCAATGATGAACTTGAAAGACAAAACTAAAGTACTCCCTTGATTATGAGATGGATGGACGTGGGAAGCAGCTCCTCCTGGTTGAAGATGGCTCCTGAGTTCGGCAGCACTTCGTCGTGAATTCAAATCTCCTCCCTTTGGCCATGAAGTCAAGGGTTCTACTTATAGACCCTCAAACTCTTTAGGTCGAGCAGAGGATAATTCAGCAAGATAAAGAGATAACTCTTAGTAAATCCTTGAAGATAATATCACCAAGAGTCCATAGAAACAAACGGGGGGGTCCTGAGGATCGGATTTGAAAGAGATAACGTCAATCCAAATCCTTATCTCGACCACGGAGTAGCAGAGAAAAGGCCTGAACTGCCAGGACTCTCGGAAGGAAGTAACGGCTGCACGATAGACCGCCACTTGGAAGCGACGCATGGGGGATCATCCGTTACTTTCAACCTTATCCCAAAGAGATAGGATCAACGGGAAGAAGACCCAACAAGCTGGACTCTTCAAGGAAGCGACGGCCAAGGCATAGGGCGTCAGAATGAAACGACGGCTGGACGACAGACCGTTATTATCAACGTGGAATTAAAAGGATAAGCTTTGCAACGAGGCCTTAAGCCTTAGGACTCTTCAAAGAGTAACGGTCCAGGACCCATCCGTCAGAAGGAAGCAACGCGCCTGACTGGGACCGTTATTAGCATTGAGGTTCAAAAATAGAGTGAAGGGTTTGCTAAGATTCATCCAACGAAATGCCACCGGGAGCCACATCTTAATCCAGGAATTAAGACCCAAGAAATAGGCCTGAACTAACCAAGAGACTCAATAAAGGGTGAACAACTCGGAGCATCGTATAGAATGAATAAGGAGACGACCCGACTTATTGGGTATAAAACGGGTGTCAACAATAGTACCCTCGGTTGTTCCACCATTGGTATTGACATTATTGCTCTTCCTCATCATTCTCGACTTTTGCTCAAACATGCCCATGATGGGCGAATCTTTCATTTGAGTTTGAATATATCTAGCCCTTTCATAAAGTTCATCCATTGTGTTTAGTTTATTCATGGCCAGAATGTGACGGAATTGCGGAGTAGCATTTGATACTATCATTTTAACCTGCTTCGATTCTGAGAGTGTAGCTCTTAACTTTTTTGCCATTGACCTCCATCTATCGACAAATTGTGTGAAGTCCTCCTCGGGCTTCATCTTTTCGACAACCAAATCCGTAACAGACAAAGAGGGACCCACCCGGTCTCTATACTTTTGCAGAAATTTTCTTTGAACCACGTCAAAATCACCGACTTTTGTAGGCTCCAAAGAGTAAAACCATTCAAGGGTCGGGCCGTCAAGGGACCTTCTAAACAGATAAGCTAGGGATGCTTTATTATTCTGCCAAAAGGATGCCTCATATATGAAATCTTTTAAGTGAATGAACGGGTTGCCCGTTCCATTGTGCCGTCGAAAATTTGGCATTTTCGACGAAGGCAAGTGGAAAACTGGCAGGGTAAGGAGAGTGACCTCCGGAGCATCTTTAAGGGCCGTGACATTCTTGAGTTGTTCCTCCATGCTAGCAATCTTTCAGAGGAGAAGAGTGTTGGTGTCAGACTCGGTCGGGACTGGATTGGTAGGGAACGGGTTTGGCATAGGCCTTCTCAAAAACTGGGGAGGTGGTGGGCGTTGCAGCCTAACAGCGAAATGACTTGCCGGTTGGGTCGGCGCAACAATAATAGGAGTTCGTGGACGGGATGAAATCCTTTGTGAGACTGCTTGGTCATTGAAGGTGTTTATTTGAAGGCCACCCGCGGCCTGAGGGGGATTTGAAGAAGAAGAAGGGACATACTTCCCTTTGAGAGCAGCCTGGACCGCTTGGCATTGAGTATCATCTAGTTGAGATAAGGCATTGATGAGATCATTCAAATTGAAATACGGGGAAGCCTCCCCGAACGTGGATTGAGTGACGGGTTGGGCTTGAGAGGAAGGCTCAACCACTTGAGTGGTGGTATCCACCACATATACTTGAGGGTAATGAGAATGAAGAGTATAATTTCCCTCATAGTGAATGGAGTCTTGAGGGGGGACCTCATAGGATTGGTCAAACTGACCCTCCTCATAACCATCATATGAATACTCATAGTTGGCCATGTTGACAATTCTACCTCACTGAAACATCATGATTATAATAAGGAACTATTTCAACCAAAGAAGTATGGCTAGCAAACAAGCACTCAAGTAAGTTGTCAACCAAGTTATGATGATTGCGTAAGATTTTATGGTTCTTTGAGATTAGAGAAAAAATGGATTTTAATGAAATAATTTTCTCTCTTCAATGTGGATCCTAGTTTCAATTTGAGTGTAATCTCCAGGTCAACTAGGTTCTTTCTCTCTCTTCACAAGCGTGTGGGTGTTAGCTAAACTTTGGGGTGCTTCAAATGGTACAATCTGCCCGGCGTCCGTGAGGGAATCCACGGGTGCGGGGACTTATGGAGGCCTTGGTTAGGGAATTTTCAATCCAAAAAGATGAAGTGCTCAATGGAGTGTCCTTCCCTTCCCAAGATAGTGTAGGAGATCCTAAAGGTGTAGAGAGAGGAGGCCTCTCAACCGAATACCCAAGAATGCAAGCTAATGCAGGTAAGATCAACAACAATATGAATATAAGCAATAATCAAACCACACAAGCCAAGGCAACAACAAAGAAAGCAATTATGTGAGAACAGAAAGAAATGGCGGCCACACAGTGGTCGCTGTATCAGTAAATAGCGGCTGCTTGACAGCCGCTGATTATGTAACTGGCACCTCTTTACAGAGGCGCTGAATCCAGTGATCAATTATTCTTGAAAGAAACTGTGCCTGCGGCTGAGGCACTAAATCAGGGACTGGCGCCTCTGTAGAGGGGCGCTGATTGTAATAAACAGTAACAACTATAAGAAAATAGAGTGCACAGTAACTGGGAGGAATTGGTGCCTTAGGGTTAGGCACTGAATCTGTGAATGGCGCCTCTGTGAAGGGGCACTTATTATAATAAACAACAAATAATAATGAAAATAAAATAATGGGCGCATCTGTGAGAGGTCGCTGATTATGCAAATTGCGGTTGCCTGAGCAGTCGCTGATTCTTCATAGAAATAGAAATGAATGTAAGCAGTGAATGAAAGTCTAAAGGGTGTCCCAAAATTTATTTGATAATTTTTTGGCATTATTAGCAATTAATGGACTAATTTGGAGTTATTAATCAATATAAGGCCAAATGGTGTTAATCAATTAACCCAACTCACTTAATTAAAGTCTAAAGGGTTTTAAGATCAGGCCCATTTAGTTTGGCCCATATTCTAGAAAGTTATTCAGCTTATCCTCGGAATTATAAGGATAAATACCACTTAATATAGATAATTAGGCGGATAATGAATAGAAGAGTTTGATCAATTTAGAACTCTATCCACGTTGACTGTAACGGTCCATCGGACGACCGTCACAGCCATGTAACGCATATGTCGGAGACCGTCACACTCTATGAACCCCAAAATACTGAAGAGTTTGATTTCCTTTGAACTCTGGGAACGAGTAATGTAACGGTCTATTGTGAGACCGCCACATGCCTCTAATGCACTGGCCGTAGACCGTTACATCATGTTAGTTCCGTAAAAGAAAGAACAAGTACAAAGATTAAAACTTTGGACTCTTATCCACTAAGGATCGACTTGAGAAGAGTTATAATAATACTGAGGACTCTTAGAGATTAGATTATGACCAAACAAGGACTTTAGAATTGATCTAATCCTCAAACCCTAGCCCAAACTCTATAAATAGGGCATAGTTCTGAACTGTGCGACCCTTACTTTTTGGACGTAAAGAATCAAGGTAAGGAGTCATTATCTCAGGTAAGCTCTTTAGAAGTATTTGTTTACAATACTTTAGACCAACTCCCCTCGAAATTTAACATCTTTAGGTCAAGAGGTCGTGGAGTTAGAGCCCAAGAAAGTTGTTGAAAAAGTCACAGAAGAAGGAAATCTAGGGCAGGATTCTCAATCCAAATCAGAAGCAACAGCCTAAGTTAAGAGGTAGGTTATCTCATGAACGGCAAAAACAACCTAATAAGACTAAAAGCCCTCTGGTTCAAGTGATTTACATGCATTATAGATCATTGATTTCATGATTTTACTACTTCTATGCATTACATGCATCCCTTAGCCTTAATTGGACATGCCAAAGATATATCTTGTCTAATTCATTAATACCTAAGCATGTAGTTGGCCTACACTACGTTATCATGTCTAGAGATTCATGTTATTTTAATTATGGACATGATATGAATCGATCTCTTTATATTTTATCTAGTTTTCTGTCAGCAGATACTATAACGCATTAGCGTAGGACCGTCACACTCATATAACGGCCCTACGACAGACCGTCACACACCTTGCTGTTTTAGATTTTCACTGTTGTCTCTAACGCACTGGGACAGACGCGTTACGTTCATGTAGTGGCTGGATTCATGACCGTCACGTTCACTGTGACGCCCCACCTCTAGACCGTCAGAGTCTGTGTTCTGCCAACCCTAAGACAGAATATAACTTGCCAATATTATTTATTATTAAGCCTAGTTACTTAAGTTTTAACCTGATCATGTGATTTTAAGGTTACTTGATTATTCATATTAGTTATTGCCTCTTTTGGTATCTCACTTTTACTTGGGTTATGTTAATTTCATAAAGCCAAATTATTTAGTTTTGTATTATAAAGCATGACTTTTTAACGTTGTATTGACAGAGTTTTTCATCATGATTTCACACTGATTATACATATCTCTCACTGTCAAGAGTCATTTCTATAAGTACATGGCACATATTCCAGTATGTTGCCATTAGTTCACACTTTGCACTTTAGGAACACCATCTTGGATATGAGAACCTCTCTATTGGATATTCCTTCCAATGGACTAGGAAATCATTGTTTCAAGGCCTCCGTAATTCTCCGCGAGCCTGGGATTCCCACTAGGACGCCGAGTTGGTTGTACCATCAAAGCCCAATAACTAGAATACACTATCGTTATTTTCTGGATCTTGTAATGTAACGGCCTTGCACTAGACCGTCAGGCTCACATAACGGCCCAATGCCCGACCATCACATTTCACTCAGTCTAAACTAGTATGCTGGACTCTGGTCATTGTAACGGCCCATTATGGACGTGTTACATAGTGTAACGGCCCAGTAAACGACCGTTACATAGCTTGTATATGTTAACCCAAGGTTTGACCAAGGGATGATATTTCAATGATTCTAGATAAACCTTGATGATCTAGAACTTATCATATTTCTTAATAGACTTAATGTAATGGATGAAAGTTAAGGAAATATACCGTTATGCTGCCGATTTATTCTATAAGCATAACATAGTTTAAATGTCATTCTTGATCTCATATATTCAAATTAAAGCATTCATTCATTGATTATTGTTATCATGGAATTATTGAAGTTATTACATTCTTGGCCATACTTTACTGTTACATGCGTGGAAGTAGCTTAAATTTATAACTGAAGATGCGATCGAGCACTGATTATGTTCAAGGGCTCTATGCTAGTCCTCTCGGCTGATTGCCGGAAACATACTATTTTATAAACCATGGGGTATGATGCTACTGCGTCGCATTACGCTGGGAGTACTATTTCTATAAATAAGTGAAGATCCACGGCACGACATGACTTTCTTGCTTGATATTCCACAGGAATTCATGAACTATGTACTCAAAAGAGACTAGTTACATTCTTGTTCATAAAAGGCCAATATCATGTTCTTGTTATATTCTTGATAGTTCATTCTTGATCATTCTATCTTACATGATTATCTTGTTACTTTGATTTAAACGCGTGATCAATTCGCATTCGCGTGATTTTACCTTATTCTTTAGAGCTAAATTGTTAATTACTTTAATAGTGCCTTCATGTTGATGCGAAGATACCTACTGGTCAAGTGTGCTCATTACCTATTTCCAATGTTTTTCAGATTCGGGTGATTCAAGTAGCGGGTCCGAGAGCGATTGAATGTTGTTATTACAAGAGTGAAGACATAGGAAGTTTATAATGTCTAGATTGAGTCAATGTAATTTTACTATTTCTTGAGTCTAGTAGAATGAAAATCAAATTTGTGATTGTATCTTTGAATATTGAGCATTATGAGATGAAGTTGAAGTTGATTAAATCCTGCGCAATTGCATTTACTTGTGTGATTGTCTCGCGCTCTGATTGATTCTTACTTGCAAGAGGCTTACCATGCCAGCTGTTCGCGCTCCCCGAGCGAGTCTTCCGCTGTAATAAAGACTCGGGGCGTGACATATTTTCAATAGGTTTAACATTAATTTTGAATAACCTTTGAGTCCACCGCATGTGTGGTCCGGAGGTATTTTTTCTCATATGCTAGCTCTCCTAGCACATTTATGATGTACAATATTATTCTTTTATACAAAGCACTTTACTTACCAAAAACAAAGATCTCCCCTTAGACTAATTGTACTTTGATGTAAATTTCAAGGATGAAATTTTTGTAAGGAAGGGAGGACTATAATACCCTGGATTTCAGATTTCCACCTAATAGGAGTCAAATCTATTTTTCGTGAATATTTTAAGACCATAGATATTTGAGATATTATTTTGAAGATTTTAGAAGGAATTATAGAAATTTTATAGAAATTTTGGAGTTTATTTAATTAAAATAAGGAAGAATGGGCATATTGATAATTTTACTCTTTTTGAGGGTTTTGGGCAAACCCCAAACTCTTTTTTTTAAACCCATTGCGCACCCCCCTCTCCTCACCGTATCACTCTCCCCTTCCCCTATTCCACCACCGTGCGGCTCCCCTCTCCCTCCGGCTGTAGACGGCGGGTAGTGAGGAGGCATGGCTGGGCTTCGGTAGCGGCGAGAGGTGGTTCGTGAGGGCGTGGACAAGGAAGATCATGCGGGCGGGTTGTAGTTTCTGAAGCTTCACCAGTTTTCGACGTGAAACAACAACGATTAGAGCGATCTAAGGTGGTAAAGTGGCGTCTCAAATAGGGAGATGGACCCTTCCACCATCCCTACGTGTTTTCCCACCGATTTGTGTAGATCCAGGTGAGAATGAGCAGGTTTCATTTCATTTTTGGGAAAATTGCCAGATTCGGGGTGAGCGACGATTTTGTGGTTTTGATTAACGATTCGTGGCCCATTGGGTTTCAATGGGTGTGTTGGGGATGGGGGATCGATCCCCCTTGCTTCTCGCTCACAATGGGGGTGAGTCAGGCATGGAACGGGGCCTAAAGGGGTCTTCCAGTTCGGCCGTCGTTGGAATCAGTCGACCAATCGGATGATTCGGTCGACCAATTCCTGGTAGAAGAACGACGGGTCTTCAGGTGGGTTTATGGTTTCGGTCGATCGACTTGGGGTAAAGGTCGACTGACCACAGGGGGAGGTCGATCAGTTTCTGATCAAAAACCTTCTAGGAAATTTGATCGATCGATCCCCTTGGGCCGGTCGACCGACACCCCCATTCCCATTGCAGAAAATGGCTTATTCAGCCTCCAAAACTCATATTTCCACCCTGGAACCTAAATGGAAGTATTTATGGATAAAATAAATAAGAAATTAGCCGTGTAAACCCCCTGAGGGCCATCTCATGATGGGATGCCCGATGACTCATTTTAAAACATGTGGGGACACCCCATGGTGGGGAATTGCATGTGATTAGTTTATGGTTTCCGACATAATAACCTCCGCGGCCTTGTGCGTTAGAAATTGAGACTTGTGTTCCATGTGACGACCATGTGTCCATGACTGGTGACACGTCAGTGGTTTCACAACGGGACCTTACTTTGAGTGACCTTTTCTCATTAGTCGTAGCTTGCCTGGGCACACATGTGCCAACCCACTTGGGAGTATTGGAGAGCTAGACCCGAGAGAGAAGGTTTAAGGCCGATTTCTATAGGGCCTCCCACTGTGGCGGCTCGAGTCTGGGCTGGGAGGAAAACCAGCTAGAGAGCCTGACGTAGCGTAGTCAACTAGTGTGTGCACACGTGGTTGGGGACTACGGACACGTGCTAACGAGCAGGACCCCGACTAGACCCTTGTCTTGTATTACTGTGTATGGTGTCTTAGTTTTTGCTTGGGGTGAGTAGGGAGACACCTGAGGCTGTGGACTAAGTCGTCAGTGAACGCATCTGGCCTTACTTCTAGTGGGTAGTGCTCCTGTCACTCGACTGTAGCAACCCTAGTTTCCTACCATTGTGGTTTAGCATTAGGGCAGTCGAGGGTATCCTATTATATGACGTTGACATGTGGTTTGTTTTGAATAGCGTGCCATGGTACATGTGTGACGAGGTTACTTTCCTTTAATTGTTATTTGATGTTCTTTCCTATTATAGTTACTATTCTGAATTGTTATTTGCTGCACTGTGTACTTATCGTTGTATGGTGGGGATCTATGGGACACCTATTGAGCCAATGAGATGAGGCTCACCCCTTTTTGTTTTCTGGTGAAGCGCGGCTTGCACGTTGTGCTTCTGAGGCTTCACATGGAGCTGAAGGTCAGAGTTAGTACCGGTTGCCAGAGACGGAGTATGCCCCGTGATCTTGTACCCTTTTTTAGTTTATTGCACTTATGTATGGACATATAGATTCTGGACTGTATAATTGTTAAACTATATAATTGTTTATTTCTTGCATTAATTCGATTAAGTATTGTTGTGTTGCAATTATTTTGGATTCTTATACACTGCCACACCATCCCTTTAACCATTCCGAGCCTCTAGCTCGTGGGTGGCGGGCCAAGATCCAAGAACATTGGAGTCTTTTTTGGTATTCAGATCTTGGGTCATTACATCCATCCACCCTATTCCTTAGTCCATAGCATCTAATCCTTAACCCCTCACTCCTGCTCTCCCTTTACCCCGCAAACCCCTTCTCACCAAGCCAATGGAGGTGCAAGACTCACAAACCATGGTGCTTCGGAGTGGAAGGATATTCCACTGTGTATTCCCCCAAGGCCAAGAGCCAGTCTTAGCATCGGCACAAGAAGAAGTGCAACAAGAACAAGAATCTCTCCTCGATACTCAGTATGACCTCTTGAAGCATCTGGACAAGACACCGGTGAGGATTTACATATTGGAGCTGATCAAAAGGTCTAAGACCCACCAAGAGGCACTTATGCAATATCTATAAAGGGTCATGGTGAATGGGGACCTTCTGGAAGAAAAGATTACATCTATGTTGACTCCTGCAAGTAAGCATCCTACCATAGCGTTCCACGACTACGAGCTTGCTCCTAGAGAGGCTCGAAAGTATGCCTTGTGCATCACCGTCAACATTAAAAAAGTGGCCGTGTGCTAATGTTTGGTGGATACCACGGCATCTATTAATGTACTCCCTCCTAGCGCCCTCAAGATGTGTGGAATCTTTGAAGGGGAGATGCGGCCTTCAACCACCACTGTGACCGCTTATGACAATAACAAGAAGTCGCCTATGAGGATGATAACTTTGAAGATTGAGTTGGGTCGTATCACTATTACAATAGATTTTCATATTCTCGACATGGACCTGACATTTCGGGGCATTTTGGGGCAACCATACATCGAAGCACTTGGGGCCATCCCATCCATAAACCACCAATGATTGAAATTTCCATACAAGGGATGAATTGTTAAAGTCACAAGCATGTCTATTCTCCCGCCGGTGGTAGATGTCCTCTCGGCCACTTCATTGTCCCCCATCTGGCTGACTCACAAGCCGCTATTATCTGTATTGGATATTTATGATTCACATCACGATCCCTTACTTCTACAAGTGCTAGCTTTCATACCAACACCTCCTCTACCCCCGAAGAATAAAAGAAGACAAATGATGAATACTAAGGGGTGGCAAATTATTATGAAAATGGGCTATACACATGGCAAAGGATTAGGAGCACTGTTACAAGGGAGACTAAAGCTGATAAAGGATAAGAAGCTCATTCCCCTAGGCGCCCTCAGCTATGAGGGGCCAAATAAGAAGAAAATTCGAAAAGAAGCAAAAGGGCAAACAAAGTCATGGGCCACAATGGTCTCATCAATGAAAATTGATAGGCCACCTTGCATATGATCACTTTATTATCACTTTGTAAAAGGACCTACTGAACAGATTGGAGAACAAACCATAGTGATCACGGCAAGTTTAGATGCACAAGATGTCCATGCTCGACGGTTTGCTTGTCATTTGGCACCACTGGTCACCTACAAGGCACTGGAATCCTTAAGGCCATTAAAGAGAAGGAAAATCGATGATCTCGAGTGTGAGTGGTATCACTAGTTTGACATGCATGACATTGCCATAACTTTGAGCAGATTGTTTATGCCAACTCACTTGGAGTGGCCTCTGCTCGTACATGACACCCTGGAGAAGACAATGGTGATCACAGACAAGATGCAGCTATTAGGTAATTACACGGATACTGGAGAGCTGGATGTGCATTATAAAGATGGCTTCACAGTAGATAGGCTCTAGGCCAGCCTTTTTCTTATCCACACCACTCATCCCTTGTTGCTGGCACCTACATGGTCTAAGTTCCTTATGCATGATATACCAAGGCCACCCAATGTTTTGGTTCCTATACCTCCCGAATTTCTCCAACCATCTTATTCTACTTCTCCTTAGCTCCTCGAGCAATCCCTTCTCTACCAACTCTCCCAACTCTCTATCTCCTCTTCTTCTCCTACCTCTCATTGCTTTGTTATTCATGAAAACAAAAAAAAAGAAACATCCTATCTTTCTCTAGAGTGTGCCCCGACTTATGGGCCACTTGTCCAAGGACCGCTAGTGGACCTTCTTTATCCCTCTTCCGATGGTACACCTGTACGTCCGCTTATATCCTCTGATTCTCCCTCATCTTCCTCTTTTGGATCAAGTAGTCAGGCTAGTCAGGTTGGGCAAGTTAATGAAGGTCTAGGGGTAGGTCCTAAGAAGAAAGCCAAGGGTAGGCAAGTTCCTTGTAGGTTTCTTGTAGACCTAGCAAGAAAGTGTCATGCATGTCTAGAAATACCTCAACTTTTAGAGGACCCGATCCTAGTGTCAGATTCAGAATGTGAGGAAGTATGCTCCGTAGATAAATGGTTTGTTGTTTATGAGATCATGAATGATGAAGATCCTATTGAAGAAGGGGATGAAGACTATGAGGATTATAAGGATGAGGCTGATGCGTTTGCAAGCGGAGTAAGAAGATTTGATGAACCCTCAGCCTCTGTAGAAGAACCTACCAAAGAAATTAACTTGGGAATCGAGGAAAACCCTAGGATCATCCTCATCATCAACAGTCTTCCATCATCTAAAGAAGAGGTGCTTGTTAAGGTTCTCAAAGAGTACAAGGACATGTTTGCATAGAGTTACGAGGATATGCCAGGTTTGGACCTTGCTCTGGTTGAATACCACTTAACATTAAAGCCAGGGTCCATCCCGGTGAAGCAAAGGTTAAGGTGTTGCCACCCAAAAATGACGTTGAAGATGAAAGAAGTGATCAATAAGCTCCACAAAGTCATATTTATTAGAGTTGTCCTTTATCCTAATTGGGTGGGTAACATTGTCCAGGTGATGAAGAAGGATGAAAAGGTGAGAATTTGTATAGATTTTTGGGACCTTAACCATGCATGTCCTAAAGATGATTTTCCCCTGCCTCACATAGATGTGCTTATTGATAATACGACTAAATATGAGACTTTCTCATTTATGGATGGCTTCTCGGGATATAATCAAATTCGCTTGGCTGAGGAAGGTCAAAAGAAGACGTCCTTCACTACACCTTGGGGCACTTATTGCTATGTGGTCATGCCATTCAGACTTAAGAACACTAGAGCCACCTACCAAAGGGCAATGATAACAATTTTTCATGATATGATCCACATCCATATTGAGGTGTATGTTGATGATCTAGTGGTCAAGTCAAAGACAAGGGTTGAGCATCCTGAGGTTCTTGCTAAAGTCTTGCAAAAGGCAAGGGAGTCTCAATTGAAGATGAATCCTAAGAAGTGCGTGTTGGTGTTTCATCAGGTATGTTGCTTGGTTTCATAGTGAGCAAAAGGGGTATTGAGATAGATTCTAATAAGGCGAAGGCAACAAGAGACATGCTACCTCCCAGGAATTTGAAGGAAGTTAGAGGATTAATCAGGAGGTTACAATTTATTCACCTGTTTGTCTCCCAAGATTCTTAAAGGTGTAGGCCTTTGTACGAGCTCACAAAGTCGGGAGTCAGATTTCATTGGGACGACAAGTGTCAGGCGGCCTTTGATAGATTGAAGGACTATCTATCCAATCCTCCTGTCCCGAGCCACCCACTATAGGCAAACTGTTAATCCTTTATGTTTCAGTCCTAGATGACTCCATAAGGGTTGTCCTTGAGTAGAAAGATGAAGATGGTAAAGAAAGGGTAGCCTATTACTTGTGTAAACTTCTCAACCCCTATGAGCAGAAATATACGGCCATGGAAAAGACTTGTGTCACTCTTATCTGGGTGGTGCAGAAATTGAAGCACTACTTCTTAGCTCATGAAGTCTAGCTTATTACTCGCATGAATCCTATCAAATTCCTCCTTGAAAAATCTATTCTCACTGATAGATTGGCACGATGGCAAAGCTTTCTCTCTTATTTCATATCACCTACGTGCGGCAAAAAGCGATTAAAGGCTATGTCATAGTAGAATATCTCGCCCATTACCCTCTCCCTAGATTCGATTTTGTTCGATCAAAGTTTCTAGATAAAGAACTAATGTCCATCCATTAACACTCTTATCCCATGTGGACATTGCATTTTGATGGAGCTATGAGCTCCCATGGTAGAGGTATCGACATTGTTCTTCTATCACCAGAAGGTGTCACCATTCTTCAAGTCTTTCAGCTTGCATTCCCTATCACAAACAATATAGCTGAATATGAGGCTCTTCTGGCCAGACTTGACGCCGCCCATCAATATGGTGCCACCGAGCTACAGATTGTAGGTGATAGTCAACTTATCCTTTGCCAAGTGCTCACCAAATGTCGCACTCTGGATCCCAAGCTTAAGCCCTATCAGGAACTCACCTCTATCTATGCCAAGCTCTTTTCCAAGCTGATCTTTGTCCATGTCGCTCGTGACTAAAACATTCTAGCTGATACTCTTGCTTCCCTGGCTTCTTCCTTAACTTTCCCTCTTGGTAGGAATTTTAAATCTATCATCATCCATAGACGTCTTGTAATACCCTAGATCCTTCGGATTGGAATTTGAGAGCTTTCGGAGCGCTTTTGTGGGTCCCGAGTGGAGTTTGGCCTTTGAATCAGTTTTTTGGGCTGTTCTATCTTCGGATCCCCGTGGAGGGTGAACCGTTGATATTTCAGACTCCGAGATGCTACAGGTGCATTATGTTCTTCCCGAGGATCGTGGAGGCTATTTTTTCATATTTTTCTAATTTTTTGGAATTTTAGGCCAAAAATCAAATTTTAGAAATATTCATAATTTCTTTTTTTCTTTTCTTTTTAACCCTCACCCCCTCTCTCTTCTCACCGTGCTCACTCTCTCACCCTCCGTTCTCTCTCCTATTTCCCCCTCTACTCCTGTGGCCGACGGAGGAGGCTCGGGGATGACGTGGAGACGGCGTGGAGGCGTCGTGGAGCGTGATGGCGCGAGGAATGGGGGGTGGCATTGGCATGATCCCATTCATGGTTTCAAAGTGCCGACGGGGTTCAAGTGATGTTTTCGGCATTTTTGGCTCTGGACGTCGTCGGTGGAGGTAAGGGGATGGATTCCTTACCTTCTATTCTACGTTTCCCCATGATTCTGTGCCGATTAGTGTGAGTTTGAGCACGTTTTCCTATTTTTGGGCAAAAAAACTATGTTTTGGGGGTGTAAGATGAAATCACCATTCTAGGTGATGGTTTCTAGTTTAAATGGTAAATATTGAACCCTTGGCTTGTCGAGATTTGATTCCCGTCAGTTTGGCTGTATTTGCTCGCGATTTGGAGCCGGCCGGATGTCCATGTGAGTCATTTTGGGTTGATTTGTGGAAATCTCTCGTTTTGATGCCGTTTTGTGATTTATTTGGCCCCTTCCGGCTTGTGGAAGGTTGGTATTATGGTTATGGATGTTTCCCCATGTTTTATGCAAACCTACGATTTTCAAATCGGAAGCAAGTAGCGGTCGTACCAGAGACCGCCGCTTACCTCTAGATGAGAAGGCGGCCCTTGGGCGATCGCTATTTGGCTTTTTAAGTTGGTTAGGTTGATAAGTCGATTCGCAAGTAGCGGTCTTGTGACTGACAACCTTCTGAAGGTGGCGGTCAGGGGGAGACCGCCACTTGGTGGGGCCAATTGATTTCCGTTAGAGGCAGCCTGAAGATGGCAGTTTGGCCTTGACCGCCTTCTGCATGAGGCGGCCCTGTGGTGACCACCTTCTGCAAGTTGCGGCTCCCAGGAGACCGCATTCTACCTGGTTTTATCCATTTTCGTGTTTATGGTTTCCATTTGATGGTGGTCTTCAGAGAACCGCTACATGATGGTAGCGGTCAACTTGTTATCACAATCTCGTTATGTCCACTCCACTGCATGAAGCATCGATGCCATCTTCTTTTCTTCTCTATTATGTGATTGTGGCAGGGGGCGGTTTGCCCACGACCGTAACCTGGCCATTGCTAGGAGGTGGAAGTTCCCTCACGACCGCATTCTCCTTTCCCTATAGGTGGCGGTCTTGCATTGACCACAACCTGGTTCTATTTGGTGGTGGCGGTCTAGCCACGACCACTATTTGGTTCCCTTGTTGATAGCGGTCTAGAGACAACCGCAATTTGGTTTCCTTCACCCGGTTTCATCTATTTTGGTCTCCGGTCAACCCGGTTGTGACCCAGTGGTTGACATGTGACTCTGTGAGTGTCTCGGTTATCTCATGAAGATCGAGACTGTGTTTTGGACGCTTTGAGGCATCGTGTTAACTTGATTTACGTGCCTATGTGGTTTGAAGGCTCGAGTGACCCCTCATGTTCCGTGTTTTCTTGTTATGCGGAATTGTGAGTCTGGTGAGTGGCTAAGAGGCCGAGGACTTTCAATTGATTAATAGATCAGGCTATTATGTGCCGCTTACATATTGTTTTATCATGATTTGACCAAGGGACTAGGCTGATTTGATAGCATGTTGCCGTATTGTGCGACGATCTTGACCCGAGTTGTACGACTCAAGGATCGTTATTTTAGCAAGTCTAGTTGACTGGCCTGAGTCTGGTGGCTGTGTGCTGCCTTGTGTTTTGAGTGTTCGTGACAAGTGCGTGCTTAGCCTATCCGCACTTCGGTGTTTTTTCTTTGGAGAGTCTTTGTGTCTAGTGAGCCTCCACTAGTCGTAGCTTGACGACACTTTATGTCGGCCCACGTGGGAGTGGTGGCGGGGCAGTCCCAGTAGAGACAGTTTTTAGGCTGGTTGTCGTGGGCCCCTTTGCCTTCCCATTAGAGTCCGACGGGAGGGAAAAATCAGCTAGAGGCCTGGCTCAAGCATTGAGCCTATGTGTGCATACGTGGTCAGGGACGTTGGACTAGCGCTGACGAGTGCGACGCTAAATAGTCACTCGTTACTTGGTTATTGGTTATAGTTATGTTGTCTCAGTTACCACGTTCGAGGTGAGTGGGAGACACTCGAGGCACAATGTGAGACGTTAGTGGACGCATCTGGCCTTACTTTTGGTAAGGAGGTACTTCTGTCACGTGACATATAATTCTCGTGGCTCGTTTGTTTCTCGTGCAGCGTGAGCCCCTGCAACTAGTGAGTCTTTTGACTTGTGGTTTTGACTCATGGTTTGGTTTACGTCTATGATGACGTAGTTCCTTGAGGAGTTTTTGTGTCCTTTCGACACTAAGGTCTAGGGTGCCGGTTGAGAGTCACTGTGGTTCTACCAGTAGATAGTGTAGGAGGCACGATAGCGGAGTCGTGACCATACCTTTGGCCGTGTAGGTTTTAGTGGGGCCTTTGTTTGTTTCCATATGCCTTCACAATAGAGATTTCATTATTTATCGGTGGTTCGACATCCTCGACTATGCGATCGGGATGTACTTCTATGGCTGTTAGGAGTAGTTTAGAGGGCCGAGGTTCTATTGGTTGGCGTGTTTCTGTTCAGTACGGCTTTCCTTTCTTTACTTTTACTGTTTCTACTCATGTTACTGCTGTTGTTGTTGTTTAGCACTGCCGTTATCATTGTTGTTACATGGTGGGGATCTGCAGGACCCCTACTGAGCCAGTGAGATGAGGCTCACCCCTGTCTTTTCGGGTCTAGTAGTTCCTCCCCGTGGTTCAGAGGCGCAGTGCCGTGGTTCTTAGTGCTAGCTTTGCCAGTGTCGGGCTTCCCCTGACTTTAGAGTACGTTTTCTTCTTGTGGATTGTACTTTAATTTAGACTGGACTCTGTTGTAGCTCTGCTAGTTCTGTAGTTAATTTATTTAATTAAAAATATAATTTTATTCCTATTAATTTAACAGTCCTGATCATAGTGATATAATTGTTTTGCTACTTTATCTTGAACTTCAATGTACTTCCCACTCACCTTTCTAACCCTTCGGAGCCTTACAGCTCTTGGGTGGCATCATAGGATCCAAGTGGTATTGGGTTTACCCGGTATTCGTATGCTAGCTCGTTACGGGACTTACTCCCACTACTAAGGATGTCGCGTTAGAGCTGCTAAAGAAGGTTAAGGAAGGTGAAATCATTGAGAAAAGAGAAGTAATGCTACTATAATTAGAAGAAGAGTTGGCTGATGAGGAAAAGCCATGGTATTACAAGATTGCAAAATATTGTAAGGATTAGTCATATCCTGAGGAAGCCACCGTAGAAGAGAAAAGAGCCATAAGGAGAATCGCTCAACGGTATACCCTAGTTGGAGGAGTGTTTTATACAAGAGGTCTTATTAGTGTTCTTCTTAGATGTCTTGATGATGACGAAGTATGGAAGGTCATTGAGGAGCCGCATTCAGGAGTGTGTGATGGCCATGTAAATAGCCAGATGCTTGCGAAGAAGATCCTTAGACAAGGCTTTTACTAGCCTACTCTAGAAGAGGATTGCACTATCTATGTCCATAGGTGTGTCAAGTGTCAGCTTCATGCTAATAAAGTTCATTCTCCTACTTCTTCACTCCAGCCCATGTCCTCCCCATGCCCTTTCTCCATGTGGGATTTCAATATCATTGGTCCCCTTGGTGATTCCAACTCCCTCACCAAACAAAAGTCCTTCATCCTCACGGCGACGGAGTACTTCACCAAGTGGATAGAAGCAGAAGCATACGTGGAGATTAAAGTGTCAGCTGTGTGCAAATTCATCATGAAGAACATCATCACTAGGTTTGGGATTCCAAGCACTATCATTACTGACAACGGATCTCAATTCATCTCTCAAGAGCTCCAGGGCCTCTACAATAGGTATAAAATTGTATTGCATCATTATTCTCCTTATTATCCATAGGGTAACGACCAAGCAGAGGCAACTAATAAGACACTAATTAAGATCATCAAGAAAATATGTGAGGCTAATAAATTCTAGGACTAGCCAGAAAAGCTTGTCGAAGCTCCATGGGCCTATCACACTTCCATCCGTACACCCACTGGCAAACCCCGTTCTCCCTTACTTATCGGATGGAGACTGTAGTTCCCTACGAGATTCATATCTCTTCTCCCAAAGTACAATTGGATAAGGAGCTCTCTATTGATAAGTGTCATGAATCCCTACTTACTTAGTTGGAACTCTTATATGAGAAGCATTTGGTCACTGCCGAGCATGCAGGCGAATATCAAAATAGGCTCACACGCTTTTATCAAAAGAAAGTGATCAAGAGAAAGTTTAAGGTCGGTGGTATGGTAATTAAAAAAGTATTTGTAAAACCTGGAGGGCCACGTTCTAAGGTTCAACCAAATTGAGAGGGTCCCTATGTAGTGAAAGAAATGTACCCCGACAATGCTTATAGGCTAATTGTAGCATCCCTAAAATTCTATGAAATTATAAGGATTTTTTTGGGATATTTCCTAATTTAAAATATAAGTATTTAAGTCCTAAACAGGTTTAATGGGCTATTTAATGAATAGAGGCCTAATTAATAATTATTTAAAGGTATATATATCATATTAGGCTTAAGCCGATGTAGCACCCCGTATATAAAAAAAAGAGAAAATGAATAAAAAAAATTAGTAATAATATTTTCCAAATAAGAAAAAAAATATTAGATAAACTCTATAGGAAGCTTAAGTAAGAAGTTGGAACACGGAGTTATCATATGTAAAGATTATTCACTTAAGAAGTGGCTTCCTTGTGTAGTTGGTTAAGTAACTTGCCTTTCAACTTAGTGACCAGGGTTCCAATCCTAGCATCCACCATTTTTACCCTTTTTGCCAAATAATTATATGTTAGAAGCTAGCAAAAACTTGCACTTACGAATTGGGACATGGATTAGCTGTACAAACCTTATCTCTTATCTCTCCAGCCTATCTTTTATCTCTCCAGCCTGTACAAGCTGTAAAGCCCCATTATTCCAGATCTTGCCCCCCCCCATTCGGTCATACGAGATCCTATAACACACCCTTTGCTACCCACATTCTGGGCTAGCTAAGGTTGGGGCAAAGCTCTACAGGGATTACACCAGAAGGGTTCTACTACTACGATCTTCCAACAAGGTAGGTTTTCTCAATTTTTTGCTAAACCGTAGTTAATCTAGGTAATTATATAGCATGCTTAGTAGGTGTTCTCAATTTTTAACTAAACTAGTAGCTAATCTAGGATGATTAGTCTAGGCAGTTAGTCTAATTTGGCCATGGATTAGCTGTACAAACCTTATCTCTTATCTCTCCAGCCTATCTCTTATCTCTCCAGCCTGTACAAGCTGTAAAGCCCCATTATTCCAGATCTTGCCCCCCCCATTCGGTCATACGAGACCCTATAACACACACTTTGCTACCCCCATTCTAGGCTAGTTAAGGTTGGGGCAAAGCTCTGCAGGGATTACACCAGAAGGGTTCTGCTACTACGATCTTCCAACAAGGTAGGTTTTCTCAATTTTTGGCTAAACCGTAGTTAATCTAGGTAATTATATAGCATGCTTAGTAGGTGTTCTCAATTTTTAACTAAACTAGTAGCTAATCTAGGATGATTAGTCTAGGCAGTTAGTCTTAGGCTCATCTCCATGCGATATTTCATGTTTATACAGCATGTGTTAGCCTCATAGTTAGCATGTATTAGCTTTAATCTAAGGAAAGCCTCATAGTTAGCATGTATTAGCATTAATCTAAGAAAAGTAATAAAATTAGTAAAGTATTAATTTCATTAACTAATCTATTAGCATACCTAATCTATTAGCATACCTAATTAACCTGTTAATCTACCAAATCTATACCTTCGTGTCTATATATATAGTTAAGTGTCTACACAGGTGTCGACACTTCGTGTCTAACCTGTAACTACATTCGTGTCTAACCTGTAACTACACTGTACAACATAGACTAAAAAGGAATAGTAAATGTCGACACTTGGTGTCGACACATGCAGAAACATGTTGAAAAACAACAGAAGTAAGTGAAAGGTGAACAATTTATACCTTACATATATAACACCTACATTCCATACCTAAATATATAACAGCAATATATATAGATTTATACAAAATGTTCGACACCTGCATAATGCAAGTGTCGACACCTGCATAATGCAAGTGTCGACACCTGCATATGCAAGTGTCGATGCAAGTGTCGACACTTGCATAATGCGAGTGTCGACCCCACACCTCCGTATATTTAAAAAAAAGATATATATATATAACCTCCATATATCTTTTAAGAAAAATATATATATATATATATATAACATATATAACACCTCCTAATGGAAGTGTCGACACTTCCATATAAAAATGTCGACACTTATTATCATATCTATATATTCTCTATATAATAGAAGTGTATATAGAACACTATATATAAATTCATATATATACTTCCATTAATTGTATATACAAATCATCTTCACTATATATTGTTAGACAATAATATATCTATATACAAACCACCTTATATATATATATCTAATTTTCACCACATTAGTTTATACATACTAAAAATTATCTCCAACATGTTAAAACTATTTCCAGCATGTTAAAAGTGACTTCCAATATGATAGAATTATTTTATACATACTGAGATATAAAAATTATTTTCAGCATGTTAAAATATATTTAAAGCTATTTTTGTGCATATAAAACTTACTTTCCTATTAAATAAATTAGTAAATTGATGCATGAAAATTACTTCTAGCATGATAACATTTCTTCCAGTATGGTAAAATTATTCCAGCATGTTATAATTATTTTTGGCATGTTATAATTATTTTCAATGTATTAAAACTATTTTTCAGCATGATAATTCTATTTTCCTATCAAATAATTAGCAAATAAGTGTAGAAAAATAATTTTCAGCATGATAACATTTCATCCAGTATGGTAAAATTATTCTAGTATGTTATAACTATTTTTGGCATGTTATTATTATTTTCAGTGTATTAAAACTACTTTTCAGCATGATAATTCTATTTTCCTATCAAATAATTAGCAAATAAGTGTAGAAAAATAATTTTCAGCATGATAACATTTTTTCCAGTATGGTAAAATTATTCCAGCATGTTATAACTATTTTTGGCATGTTATAATTATTTTCAGTGTATTAAAACTATTTCTCAGCATGATAATTCTATTTTCCTATCAAATAATTAGCAAATAAGTGTACAAAATAATTTTCAGCATGATAACATTTTTTCCAGTATGATAAAATTAATCCAGCATGTTATAACTATTTTTGGCATGTTATAATTATTTTCAGTGTATTAAAACTATTTCTCAGCATGATAATTCTATTTTCGTATCAAATAATTAGCAAATAAGTGTAGAAAAATAATTTTTAACATGATAAAATATATGTTGTTATCATAAAATTTCTGTAATCAGAATGGCAACCTTATCTTATCATCCTATCAGTAAGTTAATTATTTTAGCATGTTAAGCATTAATTTTAGCATGTTAATAATTAATTTTCAACATGTAAAAATTAAATCCAGCATGAAAAATTTAGTTTTATCTTATTACCAGTAAAGTAAAATATGAAACTCATTCTCAGCATGTTAATATTATTTTTAGTAAGTTAGAATTATTTTCAACATAAAAACTTATTTTCATGATTAAATTCTGATTATTATAAAAAATCACCATTTTGGCTAACCCATATACGTATATCGGACAGAAGATATACATATCTATAACCTCCATTATGTTGGACAAAAGTTAAACACTTGTTCTAAACATAAATTGGGCAAAACTACCACCCGTAAACCTATTAAAATTTCTGTTAACCAATAGATCATCTAGTTAACCCCTATTGTCATTAGCATGCATCAAACGTTACGGGTTTTTACTCCTAGTTCATCCCTACACATCAATGCGCCCTTGGATTCCATTCCATAATTCCACCTTATATATCATACTGGTCAAACATTGAAATTCCATATTGGCTATAAATGAGAGTGGATGTCAACAAACATGACAAATGCTGTGCATATAGGGCCTGGTCTGGTCCTGGGAGGAGCACCCGAAGGTACTTGTGCCTATGGGAGTTTATTGACCACGGTGTTTGGCATTACATCGGAGTACTTGCTTGCTATGCTTTAGACATTCCACTCATTCTCGTGATACTACTTGATTGATTTGACTTGAGACCCGCAGTAGGGTAAAAGTCTTTGCTTGAATGAAATTGATAAATAGCCAATTCCAATTTTACATGCTTGAATTTATATTACTTTCTATTACTTGCTTGACATGAGTTCTTACTCTATTGGAAAGATTATGTTAATTCTAGTCATTACTTGCTCGAACCTCTTTCTATTGCTGCATTGAAGTTGGAATCCTTATACTCTCACTTGTTATTCCTTCACTGCTCTTATCGATTTTTACAATCCTTGATATCTACTCATCTACATGCATAGCTTTACTGACATTGAACTTGTAAACCACTTAAAGTATGTTAAATCTTGTGATGTAATTCCTACTGAGCGATTTACTCATCTAGTTATTTTCCAATATTTTCAGGTAATTTGGATGTCAACCAACACTCGGAAGGGAATGAGACTGAGTGATGAGTGTTAGAGTGAAGTTATCAAATTGTCATGTCCTTTGTGTTATTGTATTAGTTCACTTATGTCAGTTGTATCAATTCATCTATGTCATTTGTATTAGTCAACTTGATTAGAACTGCTTAAGATTTGAAGCCTAGTCGTTGGACTCTTGGAACATATGTATTTTTCCTTTGATTAGTTGTGACAATTGTCAGCTCGTACTATTTGTATTAATTTTGAGTTAAATCTTAGTTATTTGCGTACTCTGATATTTACATGATTGACACGATCTATATAGACGTGTCACGCCTCCGGGTAATCTTCCGCGCTCGGGGCGTGACAGTCTTCGTGGTATCAGAGCCTAGGTTTTTAAACCTAGGGGAAAACTAGAAGGTATAAAAATTTGAGTCCAAGGATAGGTAAAAACCTAAGTCCAGGGTTAGAGAAGTCTAAGGATATAAGTAGACCTTACCTGGTGAGATGGATAGAGCCATGGGTTAAGATTTCTAATGACTTTACCCTTATAAGTAAAACCGACCCTTATCTTACTTAAACACTTTAAACATTTTTGTAGGATCATGGCTGCTGAAAGAGCACAATGGCGCGAGATGCAGCGCACCGTGCAGGGCCTTACACAGGCACTACAGCAAGTGGCCCAAGGAGGAGCTAACCGTGGAGCGGGTGACCTCCACAGGAGTTTCCGTAACATGAACCCACCAAGATTCACGGGTTCGTCCGACCCCGAGGACGCCGAGAATTGGTTAAAAGAGATGGAACGAATCTTCCGTGTGATGCAATGCGCGGACGACGAGAAGGTTTTACTGGCCGTATTCCAACTAGAGCGGGACGCCCGATGCTGGTGGGAATCCATAGAAGCAACACTGCCAGAATACCATGTCACATGGGATGAATTCACGGAGCATTTCAACAACAAGTACTTCTCCGATCATATCCAGGAAAAGAAGGCCACGGAATTCACCGTTCTAAAACAACGGGGCTTGAAAGTGGCCGAGTATGAGGCCCAGTTCTCCAGATTATCTAGGTATGCACCCCACTTGGTGTGTACAGAAAAGATGAAGGCGAGAAGATTCCTCAACGGGCTTCGGCCCCATTATATCACACAACTTGCCCCGATGGACATCCAAGTCTATTCGGAGATGGTTCGGCGTGCTCAACTGCTGGAAGATGCCACCGAATTATCTGAGAGAATCGAGGAAGAGACAAGAAGGAACCCGTCACCAGCCCGGGAAAATTCAGACAATCCTTCAACAAGAAGCGATTCTTCATGGGAGGGGAGCCCTCCAAGGCAAAGAAATTCCAGAAGAATGACAGGCCATTCTCCACCACCACACCATCAAAGGAAATTTGTAAGTATTGTGATAAAGCTGGCCATAAGACCGAGGAATGCTGAGGAAGTTAGGAGCTTGTCTTCGATGCGGGAGCCGAGAGCATCGGATCCCAGACTGCCCACTGATGAAGGAGCATGACATCAAAGATGAGAAGCGTCCGATAAAGAAACAAGGCCGTCTACAAGCTCTCCGAGAGACGGAACCCACTGAAGGCGGAATTGTGGAAGGTACTCTCACTATTTGTTCAAAAACTGCTCAAGTTTTATTTGATACCGGAGCAACTCATTCATTCGTTTCCAAGAACTTTGCTGCTTCATTTTCTAAGAAACATGAACTGTTAGATTTGGTCATATCTACACCCCTTGGGAATGAGTCTGATATCACTCACCACTATCCAAATTGTGAAGTGAGGATTAAGGGAAGAAATTTTCCTGCTGACTTGATATGCCTAGATATGAACGGTTATGATGTCATACTAGGTGCCGACTGGCTATCCACATACCAAGTAACTGTAGACTGCCGACATGGCAAGGTAACTTTTGTAGATTTCCCAGAGCTAGTTTACAATAGCCCTCGGAGTAAATCACTTCTTATATCAGCACTCCGAGCTAGTAAACTTATGAATAAGGGATGTATGGCTTTCATAGCATTCGTGACTGCCACAGAAGTCGAGAAGGTTAAACTTGAAGACATCCGTGTAATTCGAGATTTTCCCGATATTTTTCCAGAAGATTTAACCGGCTTACCCCCGGAAAGGGAAGTGTCGTTCACAATCGACCTTGTCCCTGGTGCTGGTCCTATTTCCAGGGCACCATACAGAATGTCCCCTGCTGAGCTGAAGGAACTAAAAGAGCAGCTAATGGAGTTATTGAACAAGGGTTTCATCAGGCCGAGTACTTCCCCATGGGGAGCACCCGTGCTATTCGTCAAAAAGAAGGACGGATCGATGAGATTATGCATAGATTATCGGCAGCTAAATCACCTGACAATCAAGAACAAGTATCCACTGCCAAGGATTGATGAGCTGTTCGATCAACTATCTGGAGCTTTATATTTCTCCAAGATTAATCTTCGTTCTGGTTACCACCAATTGAAGATCAAAGAAGAAGACATTCATAAAACTGCATTCCGAAGCAGGTATGGGCATTGCGAATTTACTATTATGCCTTTCGGACTAACAAATGCCCCCGCAGCTTTTATGCAGTTAATGAACAGCATATTCAGGCCCTATTTAGACCAATTTATTGTGCTCTTTATTGATGATATTCTGATCTATTCAAAGACCGAAGAGGAACATGAAGAACACCTCAAGAAGGCGTTGCAGATATTAAGGGGAAACAAGCTATATGACAAATTCAGCAAATGCGAGTTTTGGCTCGGGGAAGTATCCTTCTTAGGCCATATCATTTCGAAGAACGGAATTACTGTTGACCCATCAAAGGTCGAAGCCGTGAAGAACTGGGAACGACCCACAAATGCAACTGAGATTCGGAGCTTCTTGGGTCTAGCTAGTTACTACCGGCGTTTTATAAAGGACTTCTCCAAAATTGCTGTTCCCCTGACAAGATTAACCCGCAAGGAAGTACCTTATGAGTGGAAAGAAGACTGTGAAAAGAGTTTCCAAACTTTGAAGGATCTCTTGACCACTGCTCCAGTCTTATCATTACCAATTGAAGGAGAAAAATATGAAGTATATACCGATGCTTCTGGTATTGGCCTCGGATGTGTATTGATGCAGAATGGGAGAGTCATTGCATACTCTTCCCGACAATTGAAGAAACATGAAGAGAACTACCCAGTTCACGACTTAGAACTGGCCGCAGTAGTATTCGCTTTAAAGATCTGGAGGCACTATCTTTACGGAGAACAATTCACTGTGTACTCCGATCATAAAAGCCTCAAGTACTTATTCTCCCAAAAGGAGCTGAACATGCGGCAAAGGCGTTGGCTCGAGTATCTCAAGGATTTCGACTTCACTATACAGTACCATCCTGGTAAGGGTAATTCGTAGCTGATGCCCTTAGTCGGAAGCCGAGAACAATATTGGCCAACTGCATGATACAAGAATGGAAACTGCTGGAGAAATTCTCTGAACTTGATATCAGCACAGATGAGAAGAACATGTGTATTATTCTATCTCATATGAGCCTACATCCAGATTTGCTACCTGAAATCAAGAAGTTACAAGAAGAGGATCCCTCGCTAGTGGAGATAAAGAACAAGCTGGACGAGAGACTGGATTTCAAGCTGGCACCTGATGGTAGATTACTATTTCATGAACGGACATGTGTGCCCGACTGTCCCGAATTGAAGAAGAAGATTCTCGAAGAAGCTCATAGATCGAGGTACACAATCCACCCTGGAGCCACTAAGATGTACCAAGACTTGAAAAGAACTTTCTGGTGGCCTAACATGAAAAGGGAGGTAGCAGACTTTGTGTCTCGTTGCCTCACATGCCAACAAGTGAAGGCGGAACATCAAAAACCCGCCGGAAAGCTACATCCGCTGGATATTCCCAAGTGGAAGTGGGAAGACATCGGTATGGACTTTATCATGGGTTTGCCAAAGTCTAGGGGCGGATATGATGGAATTTGGGTAATCATCGATCGCCTTACTAAATCAGCTCATTTCTTGCCTATCAAGAGTCGATGGTCGGTTGATGTTCTTGCTGCCCTATATATCAAGGAGGTTACTAGATTGCATGGAATTCCTGTGTCTATAGTATCTGATCGAGACCCACGCTTTACTTCTCATTTTTGGAAGGGTCTACAACATTCTCTGGGAACGAAACTCAACTTTAGCACTGCTTTTCATCCCCAGACAGATGGTCAGACTGAAAGAACAAATCAGGTTGTTGAAGATATGTTAAGGGCGTGTATTATAGATTTCGGCGGAAGCTGGCACGACCACTTACCCCTAGTCGAATTTACCTATACTAACAGTTATCAAGCCAGTATCCAGATGGCACCTTTCGAGGCACTTTATGGCAGGAGTTGTCGATCTCCAATATGCTAGGATGAAGTCGGTGAAAGATAACTTCTAGGCCCAGATATGGTTAGAGATTCAACTGAAAAGATATACCTTATTAGAGAGAGACTCAAGGTAGCTCAGTGCAGGCAAAAATCTTATGCTGATAATAGAAGGAGAGATTTGGAGTTCCAAGTTGGTGACCATGTATTTCTCAAGGTATCTCCTGGTTGAGGTATTAGAAGATTTGCTGTTAAGGGCAAGCTCACACCGAGGTTTATTGGTCCTTTCGAAGTACTGGAAAGAGTAGGCGAGGTGGCTTACCGCATTGCCTTACCTCCTCAACTCTCGGAAGTGCATAATGTATTTCATATATCTATGCTGAAGAAATATGTACACGACCCTTCTCACATCATCAATCATGTTGAATTGGTGATTCAAAGGGATCTTACTTATGAGCAAAGGCCGATGCAGATCCTCGACCGCGAAATTCGAGTTCTAAGGAGCAAGATGATCCCTATGGTGAAAATCCAATGGAATCGATGCTCGGAGCAAGAAGCAACTTGGGAGACCGAGGAATCTATGAAGAGAAGATACCCAGAACTATTTTAGTCGGCAAGTATCTTATACTTTGCACAGTATCCTTATGTAGTTGAATTTACCCTTATACAATTGAATTTGGGGACCAAATTCTTTTAAGTAGGGGAGGGTGTAGCACCCCGTATATAAAAAAAAGAGAAAATGATTAAAAAATTTAGTAATAATATTTTCCAAATAAGAAAAAAAAATATTAGATAAACTCTATAGGAAGCTTAAGTAAGAAGTTGGAACACGGAGTTGTCATATGTAAAGATTATTCACTTAACAAGTGGCTTCCTTGTGTAGTTGGTTAAGTAACTTGCCTTTCAACCTAGTGACCAAGGTTCCAACCCTAGCATCCACCATGTACCCTTTTTGCCAAATAATTATATGTTATAAGCTAGCAAAAACTTGCACTTACGAATTGGGCCATGGATTAGCTGTACAAACCTTATCTCTTATCTCTCCAGCCTATCTCTTATCTCTCCAGCCTGTACAAGCTGTAAAGTCCCATTATTCCAGATCTTGCCCCCCCATTCTGTCATACGAGACCCTATAATACACCCTTTGCTACCCCCATTCTAGGCTAGCTAAGGTTGGGGCAAAGCTCTACAGGGATTACACCAGAAGGGTTCTGCTACTACGATCTTCCAACAAGGTAGGTTTTCTCAATTTTTGGCTAAACCTTAGTTAATCTAGGTAATTATATAGCATGCTTAGTAGGTGTTCTCAATTTTTAACTAAACTAGTAGCTAATCTAGGATGATTAGTCTAGGCAGTTAGTCTAATTGGGCCATAGATTAGCTATACAAACCTTATCTCTTATCTCTCCAGCCTATCTCCTATCTCTCCAGCCTGTACAAGATGTAAAGCCCCATTATTCCAGATCTTGCCCCCCCCCATTCGGTCATACGAGACCCTATAACACACCCTTTGCTACCCCCATTCTAGGCTAGCTAAGGTTGGGGCAAAGCTCTGCAGGGATTACACCAGAAGGGTTCTGCTACTACGATCTTCCAACAAGGTAGGTTTTCTCAATTTTTGGCTAAACCGTAGTTAATCTAGGTAATTATATAGCATGCTTAGTAGGTGTTCTCAATTTTTAACTAAACTAGTAGCTAATGTAGGATGATTAGTCTAGGCAGTTAGTCTTAGGCTCATCTCCATGCGATATTTCATGTTTATACAGCATGTGTTAGCCTCATAGTTAGCATGTATTAGCTTTAATCTAAGGAAAGCCTCATAGTTAGCATGTATTAGCTTTAATCTAAGAAAAGTAGTAAAATTAGTAAAGTATTAGTTTCATTAACTAATCTATTAGCATACTTAATCTATTAGCACACCTAATTAACCTGTTAATCTACCAAATCTATACCTTCGTGTCTATATATATAGTTAAGTGTCTACACAGGTGTCGACACTTCGTGTCTAACCTATAACTCCATTCGTGTCTAACCTGTAACTACACTGTACAACAGCGACTAAAAAGGAACAGTAAATGTCGACACTTGGTGTCGACACTTGCAGAAACATGTTGAAAAACAACAGAAGTAAAAGGTGAGCAATTTATACCTTATATATATAACACCTACATTCCATACCTAAATATATAACAGCAATATATATAGATTTATACAAAATGTTCGACACCTGCATAATGCAAGTGTCGACACCTGCACATGCAAGTGTCGACACTTGCATAATGCAAGTGTCGACCCCACACCTCCGTATATTTAAAAAAAAGGATATATATATATAACCTCCATATATCTTTTAAGAAATATATATATATATATATATATAACATATATAACACCTCCTAATGGAAGTGTCGACACTTCCATATAAAAATGTCGACACTTATTATCATATCTATATATTCTCTATATAATAGAAGTGTATATAGAACACTGTATATAAATTCATATATATACTTCCATTAATTGTATATACAAAGCATCTTCACTATATATTGTTAGACAATAATATATGTATATACAAACCACCTTATATATATATATCTAATTTTCACCACATTAGTTTATACATACTAAAAATTATCTCCAACATGTTAAAACTATTTCCAGCATGTTAAAAGTGACTTCCAATATGATAGAATTATTTTATACATACTGAGATATAAAAATTATTTTCAGCATGTTAAAATCTATTTAAAGCTATTTTTGTGCATATAAAACTTACTTTCCTATTAAATAAATTAGTAAATTGATGCATGAAAATTAACTTCTAGCATGATAACATTTCTTCCAGTATGGTAAAATTATTCCAGCATGTTATAATTATTTTTGTCATGTTATAATTATTTTCAGTGTATTAAAACTATTTTTCAGCATGATAATTTTATTTTCCTATCAAATAATTAGCAAATAAGTGTAGAAAAATAATTGTCAGCATGATAACATTTCTTCTAGTATGGTAAAATTTTTCCAGAATGTTATAACTATTTTTGGCATGTTATTATTATTTTCATTGTATTAAAACTATTTTTCAGCATGATAATTCTATTTTCCTATCAAATAATTAGCAAATAAGTGTATAAAAATAATTTTCAGCATGAGAACATTTTTTCCAGTATGGTAAAATTATTCCAGCATGTTATAACTATTTTTGACATGTTTTAATTATTTTCAGTATATTAAAACTATTTTTCAGCATGATAATTCTATTTTCCTATCAAATAATTAGCAAATAAGTGTAGAAAAATAATTTTCAGCATGATAACATTTTTTCCAGTATGATAAAATTATTTCAGCATGTTATAACTATTTTTGGCATGTTATAATTATTTTCAGTGTATTAAAACTATTTCTCAGCATGATAATTCTATTTTCCTATCAAATAATTAGCAAATAAGTGTAGAAAAATAATTTTTAGCATGATAAAAATTATGTTGTTATCATAAAATTTCTATAATCAGCATGGCAACCCTATCTTATCATCCTATCAGTAAGTTAATTATTTTAGCATGTTAAGCATTAATTTTAGCATGTTAATAATTAATTTTCAGCATGTAATCCAGCATGAAAAATTTATTTTTATCATATTACCAGTAAAGTAACATATGAAACTCATTCTCAGCATGTTAATATTATTTTTAGCAAGTTAGAATTATTTTCAACATAAAAACTAATTTTCATGATTAAATTCTGATTATTATAATAAATCACCATTTTGGCTAACCCATATACGTATATCGGACAGAAGATATACATATCTATAACCTCCATTATGTTGGACAAAAGTTAAACACTTGTTCTAAACATAAAATGGGCAAAACTGCCACCCGTAAACCTATTAAAATTTCTGTTAACCAATAGATCATCTAGTTAACCCCTATTGTCATTAGCATGCATCGAACGTTACGGGTTTTTACTCCTAGTTCATCCCTACACATCAATGCGCCATTGGATTCCATTCCATAATTCCACCTTATATATCATACTGGTCAAACCTTGAAATTCCATATTGGCTATAAATGAGAGTGGATGTCAACAAACATGACAAATGCTGTGCATATAGGGCCCGGTCTGGTCCTGGGAGAAGCACCCGAATGTACTTGTGCCCATGGGAGTTTATTGACCACGGTGTTTGGCATTGCATTGGAGTACTTGCTTGCTAGGCTTTAGACATTTCACTCATTCTCGTGATATTACTTGATTGATTTGACTTGAGACCCGCAGTAGGGTAAAAGTCTTTGCTTGAATGAAATTGATAAATAGCCAATTCTAATTTTACATGCTTGAATTTATATTACTTTCTATTACTTGCTTGACATGAGTTCTTACTCTATTGGAAAGATTATGTTAATTCCAGTCATTACTTGCTTGAACCTCTTTCTATTACTGCATTGAAGTTGGAATCCTTATACTCTCACTTGTTATTCCTTCACTGCTCTTGTCGATTTTTACAATCCTTGATATCTACTCATCTACATGCATAGCTTTACTGACATTAATTGAACTTGTAAACCACTTAAAGCATGTTAAATCTTGAGATGTAATTCCTACTGAGCGATTTGCTCATCTAGTTATTTTCTAATATTTTCAGGTAATTTGGATGTCAACCAACACTCGGAAGGGAATGAGACTGAGTGATGAGTGTTAGAGTGAAGTTATCAAATTGTCATGTTCTTTGTGTTATTGTATTAGTTCACTTATGTCTGTTGTATCAATTCATCTACGTCATTTGTATTAGTCAACTTGATTAGAACTACTTAAGATTTGAAGCCTAGTCGTTGGACTCTGGGAACATATGTATTTGTCCTTTGATTAGTTGTGACAATTGTCAACTCGTACTATTTGTATTAATTTCGAGTTAAATCTTAGTTATTTGCATACTCTGATATTTACATGATTGACACGATCTATATAGATGTGTCACACCTCCGAGTAATCTTCCGCGCTCGGGGCGTGACAGCCGATATAAGTAGGCCCAAAAGACCCAAACCCTAACCTTTTAGGCCCAAGCCCAATTGTAGAAACACAATTGGGGCTAATTTTGGAATTAAAAGGGGATAAATAGGATAAATAAGGGATAAACAATTGATAAATTCAAAAACTTTGGACTAAACGCCAAGAGGTGGTCTATCGCACGATCGCCTTCTCATAAAAGCGGTCCTCATCTGACCGCTACTGGCTTCCGTGAGCGAGGTCCTATAAACCCTAAAAAAGAATGGGTTTTATCCCTCCTAAGGGCCATAGATCGAAGCTATCTGATCTAGAAACTTGATGTAGGACTCTAGGGATTGATTTGAGCCAAGAATAGGACTCTATGTTGACCTAATCAAGTAACCCTAACTCAAAACCCTATAAATAGACTCAATCTCGACTCGCGCGAACCCTAATGTTGGATCGCGTTTCTCACCGGTAAGGTGACATTATCTCAGGTAAATCCTTCTAGAAGGTTTTGTTCTCCTTTATATTGTCTAACCCCCCTCCAAATTTTATGCTAGGAGGTCGAGTCTTTAAGGAGCTAGAAGCCCCATAAATTGCTGTCCCTTGGCAATCTGCACAGAAGACTGTGCATCCATCCAGAAAAGAAGAGGAGATTAGAAGCCCTAAACGAGGTTAGTTCAAGTTCTAGCTTTAGAACTTATTGTTGTCCTTTGTATCTTCTACCTATTCTCCAAGTTTGGTGACTTTAGGACGAGTGGTTGAAGAGATAGAAGGCCAAGAAGTAGCCGGTTCCACGCAAGACGCGCAGGAGCCATCATCAACTTCCCGCCAGAAATTTGATTCATAGGAGCACTTCCAGAGGTAGGTTATCCAATGGATAGCTAAATTCACATATTAGGGACAAAAGCCCTTTGATTGCTCATGATTTCATGCACTGTACGTGGAGAATTTCAAGATTTATTTTCACTGCGCATATAGGGTTATTTCTGCATACATGAAACTTGTCCTTTAAGAAGACTATGGTAATTTTATTTAATTCACGTAAATCCATGCATCTCCCTGTCTTAATTTCCTTCTACTATGACTTGCATCCATGTTTACTGGAGTTTTCATGCATCACTTGCCTTAGAATAGGCCTTAATTGCACGGTTTTAACCCTTGTATCTGGAAGGCAGAAGGTGGTCTCCCGACGACCGCTTCTAGGTAATGGTGGTCTTGCGACTGATCGCTTCTATATAAGGCGGTCCTTTCCATGGCCGCAATCTCGTTCTGAAAACCAGTCTGACCCTTAGTTAATTTTCATGATATAATATGCTATGATTGTGCCATATTTCACTTGATTATGCCCCTAATCATGTTAGACACCTTTTGGTTAGAAGAAGCATGTTTTAAACTTAATTTCATTATATGCTAATTTTTAGTCAAATAGATATTTCCTATGATTTGTGAAATTATTACATGGGTGATTTGATTGCTGTTTTCTATGCTATTCCCTCTCGTCTTGAGTCTTTCATAAGTACATAGCACGTATTCCGGTACGTGTCTATTAGATACACTTTGCACTTATAGGCACATTTTCTTGGACTTGGGAACCTCTCCGCCAGATATTCCTTCTGTCGGACTAGGGGATCATGTTTCAAGGCCTCTATAAGTCTCCGCGAGCCTTGGATTCCCACTAGGACGTCGAGCTGGTTGTACCCTCAAACCCCAATTGTCTAGAAAGCACTTTACCAGCATTTTTTGTAAACCGGATTGTAGCGGCCCTCATGCGACCACTAATATAAAGTAGCGGTCATCCCGTGACCCCATTATGCCAGTTTATTCTACTGCGTCGACCCTTCCTCTGTCTAGCGTCGACTCTACATAGAAATGGTCATAACCTGACCGCCTATTCATGATAGTGGTCCTGTCTTGACCGCTTCTGTCCAGAAACGGTCCAGAATGACTGCTTTTTCCCAGTTCCTGTCTAACCCAGGGTTTGACCCAACGGTTGATTTTCCTATATTTTTAGATGGTCTATTGATTATCTAGAACCTAACACCTTGTTCCAAAGCTATCTAACGAATCATGAAAGTTAAAGAACATGCCGTTATGCTATTGAGTTCTTTCCGTGACATGACCGTGTCTTAAATCATTCTTTGAACTCTCATGATCTTATATTGGTGCATTATTTACCTTGGTTACATTATCAAGACATTATTGTTGAATTGAATAATATTGGCCGAAACGTTATTATTGCTCATGGAAGTAGCTTGATCTGTAACTTGAAGATGCAAGAGCGGGCACAGACAATGTCCAAGGGCTCCACGCTCGCCCCCTCGACAGATAGCCAGAAATGTGCTGGAAACCATGGGGTATGATGAACACTGGCGCCGCAATACGCCGGGAGTACTTTTTTTATAGACGGGTGAAAACCATGAGGCAATCTTGTGATAATTTACATTCATGCTAGTACTTTCTTGTTCATGACATTCTAGTGCATAGCCTTTATGGTTATGAAGTACATTCTTGTTAATGAAAGGCCACTTTACCTTATATCTTGCTTGATCATGCTCTATTATTTCTTTACATTCTTTATATCTCTATAGTTCAATTCATGTTATTATTATGGTGTTATTCGTGTGTTTTATTGTATTTCCCATTGTCTTATTATCTAGAGCAAAAACGTAATTACTTAAAGCTTGCTTCCATGTCACGCCCTGAATCGATGGTAGCGGAACGTGTCGTTTGCTCGAAACGTGGCAGATAAATAGTCGTGTCAATCAGAGCATGGTCAAGGTAAGATATAATTTGAACAAAATAGAATTTCATTTCAAATATAAGTTTATTACAAATTGGACCCAATAAAAAAAACTCATTAAAGGAAAATTTACAATAGAGTCATGACTGGACTAATCTTGACACATACATAAGATAACCAGACTCGGAGGTTCCTCTAAGCTTGCCAGAGCACTCTTCACTCTTGCCCTTGCCCATCTTGTTCGTTCTCGCCATCACTAAGGTCGTTACTGTAGATATATTTTCCTTCCTTCTCTTTCTTTCCCTTCCTTTGCGAACCAGGATATAGAATAATAATAAAAACTAAGAGCCAAAGAGATAGTGCAAAGGAAAACCATGATCGCCACCAAGACACGAGGTGTAAAAGGAGATCACCACGTACCTCGGAAAAGGGGAGACGGATGAAGACACTCGCCAAGGTGCAGAGCTAGAACAGGGATGAAAATGGTCCACTGGAGACTGTCCAAATAGTTACACGGCCGCTCGATAGGCCGTGTCAGCGCTGATAAGAACGCGGGACGAAGAACGGGCTGGTGCTTACACGGTCCATAATAGGCTGCTGACAGTCCCTGAACGGTCTGTGAAGGACCACCCACGTCTTTAGATGGACGGAGATGGACCGCGTAGAGTGTCCAGACACCGAAATGTGGAACGTATTCCTCCACCCCTTCCAGCCGGCCAGAGGGGATGGTCCTCATGCTAAGACTCATGTTGACCTGCAAAATACAGCAAACAACTAGAAAACACAACCCAAATTAGCTTTATGAAGTGTAGTATATATAAGAACGAATGGAAAACTAAGTACATATTGGAATGGGGGATGCCTGGGGGTTGGGTTTTTAACCCCTATAGGGCGTGAAAAGCAATAGGAGTGGTGTGAAATGATGAAGATGGCATGAAAAACGTGGATAGAAAATGGAGGAAAATGACCATGCAACGACAAGACCAATGACTAAACACTGGACTAAAACAAATAAGAAAGACTACTCCCTTGCACCGAAGGCTTAAACGAACTTAGAAAGCCTTCCTCCCTGACTGTAGTTTGCTCAAGAATTCGGCAGCACTTCGTCGCGAACACCGGATCTCCCCCCTCTCGCGAGCTTGGACTAAGGGGCTATTTATAGACCCTTGAAAGTCTAGTCAAAATTGAGGGTTTTTCAAGCATAATTATGGCGAGATTCTGTAGGATAAATGAAAGATAACACTCCTAGCTTTTATTAAGATCAAATGGCATCGTATTTGACTCAGAATCCACAGAGAAAAAGGTGGAACAATCACCTAATTAAACCACGGGTGGAGAGAAGAATGCCAAACAGTCCAAGAATCTCGGCCTTGTACACGGTTGAACGATGGGCCGCCCACCACTATACACAGTCCATTCCTAGACCGTTCATATGTGACAGTGGTAAATCAATAAAATGAGATAAATAGATGTTTATCCAGAATACTGACCCATTTAGGACTCTGGGCTAGTAAATGGTCCATTGATAGACCACCCGACAATTACAAGCGGTCTAATGAAGGACCGTCTATAAGGGTGTCAGTGGAAAATGAATAGAGAGAGATAAATATGCCCATTTATCCTAAGACCAGGTCAAAACGGTCTTCCAATAGACCGCCGATTCATGAAACGACCTATCATGAGACCATTTAATAAAATGAAGGTCGACGTCGAAAAGGTGAGGTCGACACTCGTAAAGAGTAAGGTCGACGCCAGTTCTTCAGCCATAAAAAGTTATATTTCAATAGACCGTCACATTTAAGTAACGGTCCATCGTGAGACCGTTTACTAAAAATGAAGGTCGACACCGAAAAGGTGAGGTCGATGCTAGTGAAGAGTAAGGTCGACGCCAGTTCTTCAGCCATAAAAAGCGGTCTTTCAATAGACCGTCACATTTAAGTAACGGTCCATCGTGAGACCGTTTACTAAAAATGAAGGTCAACGCCAAAAAGGTGAGGTCGACGCTAGTGAAGAGTAAGGTCTACCCTAGTGTCGACGCTGGTTCAACAAAATGGTCTTTAACTTGACCGCCCAGCTTGAATAAACGGCCTAATGACAGACCGTTCATTAGGTTGTCGAAAATTAAGAAAAATAGCCAATTAATCCAACGGCAAAACACACGGTCTTACAATAGACCGCCCAACTAACCACACGGTCCATTGCTAGACTGCGTATAAGCTAGGCGATTGAAGTTTAATAAAAATGGGATAAATAAGCACATTTACCCCAAAGACCAAGTGAAATCAAGGCCCAATAAGCCCAAATTTGAGAAATTTGAGAGCAAGCCCAGCCAGGGAGGAAAGTACCCATAAAATAAGCCCAAAGCCATGCCTGAAAATGGCACAATGAGTAAAGGACAACTCGAGGCATCAAAAATAAAGGTAGGAAAATTGACTCAACTCAAAGGCAAAAAATGGGTGTCAACAGATGCCCCTCCTTAACGTCCTCTTTGCAGGGGAGCGAGCGGATGTGGAGTGAAAGTGAAATGGAACATGGAGATGAAGCGGAAACGAAGTGGAGTGCACTGAAAAGCTGGTGTTAAGGTAAAAGACACCCATTTCCACGCCAACGAGCGATAGGAATCTTCCGAAAAACTCTAAACTAAACACAAGGAATGATCGGACCAAAACGACACCAGCCTGGAGAGACTAACTAAACAAACAACAGATGAAAAATGGGCAACCTCATTAGGGGACATAATCCACAACCAACGAGGGAAAATAAGCAGCAACAAAAAGTAAAGAAACAGACTAAAACTCCTGACGAGAACTCTTAATCAATCAAACCAAGTGAACAGATCAGCTAAAACCCTCCAACTCTGAGTGGAATTGTTCCTCTTACCCAAAAACCATGAACGCACAATCATCTATCCCTAAAGAGACAATTTCAGACAGACCATAGGACATGAATGCTTAAAAGGATGCATATGATGCTTGCTGGGCTAAAATAAAAGAAATCATTAAAATGAATGCAAAGAAACCCATAAAATAAAAAATACTCGAGAATAGTGTTGCTAGACCGAGACAATCAGGGTCAGGATACTATCCGCAACCACGGCGTGCGAGATAGAACCATCGTCCCCCAATTTTCCCAACCTAATGGCTATCCGATGATTAAACGCGTGAACCTAGATCATCATCATTTTTGTTAAAGGGGAACGTCAGATCTGGAACATGTGAATGATCAGTCGGTTCTCGAGATAATATAGCATAGATACCATATAGTAATGCATTAAGGGCTATAGGGATCGAAATACTTACCTGACTTACCTGACGAAAGCAGTAGGCAAGGTGATGCTGCAAAAGAATTATGAACAAGGTTTTGCAATTGAGATATCATGAAACGATACTATTCAGATCATCAATGAAACATATAATGCAGCAAAATAGGGCCTAAAAGCATCATTCATTATTTCAGCACACACACGGTCTACAAAACGACCGTCGAGAGATATAAGCTGTCCAGATAGGGCTGTAAGAGCAATACTAGTGTGAATCTGATCGTGGTAGTAGCATGGCCTGGTACAAGACCGCCCAGTGAGATGAACGGTCACAACTGGACCGCTTAAAGGGAGTTGAATCGCTACCAACGAACAATCTAATCTGGGACCGTATAAGTACAAAATGGTCTATCGATAGACCGTGTATATACTGTTGGTTTCAAAAACATAAACTAACGCCTTCCTTCGTCTTCTCCACCCTCTTCTCACCGTCTCATCTCCTACCACTGTAACCGAAGGCCACTCCAACCCCTTCCTTTCATTCTCACATTCTCAAGCACCCCACCGCTTCCCAGCCTTCACCACCCCTTATGCGCTTCAAGAAGCAAGCTTTGACCCATCGGATGGCTGGAGAAGACACCGCACTGTCGCCGTCGGTGAACCCCGCAGAGGAGATGGCACCACTACCAGAGGCGGCCGTGGAGGAGCCCCCACCGCCCGTGGTCGAAGGCGAGGCGACGGCGATCATTGCCAAAGCTGGTGAAGACGTTGGAGCGTCGTCGGAGACGGCAGCCGCGGTAGTGGAATGGCCAGCACGATCCTCCGATGTAGCCCCCCTAAAACCTTCCCCATCTCCATTTTAATGCATGCATGTAGCCCTAGGGGGTAGTAATGGGTCATACGTCCCCTATAGGACCGGTTGGGAGGCCTTTTGGGCCATCGTCACCGGCGGGGAGAAGGTTGAACGCCGTTGATCACGGTGAGTAGAACATGGTCCGACAGAGACCGCCTACCTAAACTAAGCGGTTCACTTAGAACCGTCTGGGTGCAGAACTGTTTGTGGGTGACCGTTCAAAGGGAGTTGAACAGACGGGGTCAAAATTGCCTAAATAAGACCGTTAAGAACATAGACGGTCTACTCCAGACCGTCCAGAAAGTGAACCGTTGAAAAACAAAACAGTCTCCATAAGACCGTCCATTATCAAGCGATCATGGGCATGTCCGCGTAAAACCAGATCAACGGGGAGCTTGAGAGGGGTGTCAAACGGTTAGGTGGGGACCGCTGACGCACAAACGGTCAGAGAGCTGCCGTGATTGGGTTAAGCACATGATGAACTAAACGGTCCCAACTTGGCCGTCTAGATGAATGAACGGTCCTCAACGGACCGTTTTATAATTAAAGCAGTCAAGGGATGACCGTTCAGCTTCAGATCAGAGAAAGGGCTTTAGAGTTAGAAAACAGTTAGAAACATGCCGCTATGGAGATATAAACGACCCAGGGGGGACCGCTAACCAGACAGACATCATTTTTTTATTTTTTATTTTTTCTCATTTTTATTGTAATGCATGATTTATTATGGCATATATGACTAATACAAATGTTTTAAATGCATGTAGGGAAAGCGCAAGACTCGGATCTCATGGCTCCACATCCATGCAGTGTACCTCGCACTGTCGGACTCCCAGCGAGCGCGACTGGTAGCCATGGGGTTCGGCGAGTTCCTCGCCATGGAGGTGACGTCGCATGTTCCTCTTTCCATGGTCCCAACGATGGAGGACATCGCACGCATCACCGGCCTGCGCGTGCACGGGGCGGCGGTCAGCGGGAGGACCTTCCCCGACTACCGCGAGCTGGCCCAGAGGTTGCTGGGCTTGGAGCTACTGTGACCAGAGTGGCAGTCGATGACACTGCAATGGGCGAGGCTGTAGGAGAGCCTCGGTCTGAGGGGAGCCAGGATCACCACAGGAGAGCTACCGGAGCAGCACCTGAGGTGACTCATGGACCGGGCGCTACCACGAGTAGCAGCTACAGTGGGACCGGAGGCGGACGTGGTCCTGAGGCGCTTCCTGATGCTGTTCTTCGGGAGGCTACTCTTTGCTACCCGAGCGGACGTGGTCAGCTGTCGGTTCCTTTCACTATTGGAGGAGGTGGACAGAGTCGGGGACTACGCGTGGGGAGCGACCGTCCTTGCCTTCCTATTCAACACACTGAGCTCGACGAGTCGACGGACGATGCTCGACAAGTTCTCGCCTCTGCTATAGGTACGACTCAAATCGCTAAAATGTTTATGCACTTGCTATATGAATGCTGTTTGCTGACTTTTAATGATGTGCAATGTAGGCGTGGGCCTACGTGCATCTCCCTGGGATAGGGAGAGGCGAGGAGATGTACCCGGATCGGCTACCGATCGCGAGGCGGTGGACAGCACCCCGGGAGGTGGGGTCCCTGCGATGCCAGGTGCGTGCAATCCAGGATGACCTGAACACGCTACCCTATGCCTCAGTAAGATTATGAACCTAAGCTTTGTTAAATGCAACTATATTCTAGTGGTGCTAATGCAATTGTCCTATTTTGACAGGTCCGGTGGACGCCCTACCAAGGCAAGGGGCACGAGGGCCAACCGTGGGTGGTGGCAACCCTGGCCTATGCAGGAGGTGATATCTGGCTCCACTGCATGAATGTGGTGGAGCCCCTCCACTACCGCTTGGTGATGAGGACGATCGGCGTCCACCAGGCAGAGGTTGACTTCCCGGCGCCTGAGAAGCCGGAGGAGTGCGTCGGGCGGCACGCGCGAGGCCTGGCGACAGAGACCGACTGGGCCACCAGGGTGGCGGAGCAGATCCACAATTGGATGGGGCTTGGGCGAGTAGTACGCGCCCAAGCAGAGAGCGAGGAGGCCTACCTGACGGCCTACGCCAGGCGCTATAGGGACCAGGTCTTCCATGGCACTCGATGACCGGTACGACACTAACCTCATGCTTTCTATTATGCTTTATGATTATGATGCACTGACACTTGACTTCTATGCAGCTCGACCCCTAGGGGCGGATAGCCGAGCTCCAGGGCCTCCTTCACTCCACCGTCCAGCAGCGGGATAGGCTCCGACAGGCGTTGACGTCCTGGTGAGTTTCACTGGATCTTAGACTTAATTATGCACATGCTTATGAGATTAACTAACCTAGACTTCTAAATGCAGCGAGCCGAGGGGACCCAACGTCAGGGAGCAGACGCGTCGTCTTCCTCCCAGACGCCCGTGGATCGCGCTGAGCGAGACGCGGAATTTGCCAGGATGGTCGCACGAGCCGAGGCAGCCGAGGCAGCACTCACCAAGACGGTAAGTAAATGACTGCCCTTTCTCAGTTGATTATGATTATGAAATGCCATTGATTGGCCATGATGCATGTACATGCAGACGACTGAGCTGACGGTGGCCCTGAGCGAGATTACCAAGCTGAGGGAGGAGATGCAGCGCAGCCGCACAGCAGTCCCGACAGAGTTGGTGCTTCTCTGTGCAGAGTTGGAGCACAGTCGGGCCAAGGTGGCATCGGCAGACCACTACTGAGTTGAGGCGGAGCGGGCTCGGATAGAGGCAGCCGAGCTGAGAGGAGAGGTATGGGCATATGAGAGGATGAGCCGGAGGCCGGAGCATAGCGGGGCCCCGAGTGTCTCACACAGCTTCTTCACTAGCTCCTCCGGCCGTCGAAGGAACGAGGAGGAGGAGCGTCACTGACGGCACCGGGAGGAGGGGAGTTTGGCCATGGGTCCGCCTCCAAAGAGGCATGAGGGTGCTGGAGACAGCGAGGGTCTAGGAGAGGGACCGGCCTGATGTATGATATGTGACTCATGTACAGATGTTATGAATGTTATGATTATGACATGTTTGTGAATGTTATGAATGAATGTGTGTATGCTTGACGCTAACTGACTAACAACGACTCCTAGACTGACACGGGAGAGTGAGAGAGAGACGGAGAGACTCGAGTAGAATTAGTGCAAAGAAATGGGAGACTAAGGCAGCGGAGAGAGACGGAGAGACTTGAGTAGAGTTAGTGCAAAGAAATGGGAGATTAAGGCAGCAGAGAGATACACGGTCCACCAAATGGCCGCTCCAAGGAATAGGCGGTCTACCAATAGGCCGCTGAGAGTCGTCCTACCATGGGCTCAAAGACGGTCCCGAATGGTCTCCATTGGGCCGCATAGGTCTGAAGGACGGCTTTATGTTGACCATTAGGACTGGGAGGCAGTCTTACAACAGACCGTTTAGTCTGCCAGAAAGACGAACTGAGTAGAAAAGATATAAACGGTCCTTTGAGGACCGCTATTGTCCTCAAACGGTCACACGATAGACCGTAAAGTGAGAAACCCTGGTAGCTCCGAGCGGGACTCTCTTGGAGAGTCCCAACCCATGGGGAAGGGATCCTAACCCATGCCAAAGCCTATCCTAACCCATTTTGGTGCTATCCTACCTCAATCCTAGTGGGATTAGGCCACAAATTAGGCTCTATAAGTAGGACGGTACTTCAAAATCGTTCTTCACACAACACCTCTCTCTTAAGCCTTGAAAACCTTGCCAAACCTCCCCAAAACACCATGAAGAGGGCCCTTGAAGGAAGCTCTATGGGTGGGGGCACCTATGATGGGCCAATGCCGGCTAGGAAAGAGTACATGGTGCTACAAAGGTTGACCGCCATCTGTGGGCATCTGAGCTCCAGCCCTTTGAGAGAGGTAAGCCAAAGCGATCTTATTCTTTCATTCAATTCCTTCAGAAGCTTATATTCTCCCTCTCTTTGGTTTCCTCTTTTCTTCTCCATCGCCCCAGCTTCTCCCTGGTCCTAGGCGCTATTCATCCTTGAAGTGGATGGCTCCCATGATCCGTGAGCTCCCCATAGTAGTGGCATTCATCCTTAGATCCTGGCACTTGCATCCTCTTTTGGTGTTAGCCAAAAACTACCCCAAGCTCTCCTTAGATTGGCACAGCATCACAGCTCTAGTGGAAGTATGGCATCCTCAGACGCATACCTTCATCTTCCCCTCCTTTGAGGCCACCATCATATTAGAGGAGGTAGAGACTTATCTTTCTCTTCCTAGATCTAGAGTTGGTGAGGAAGACTTAGTCTACCACACTGTTGCCCCTATAGATTGTACCCTCATCCTAGGGGAATTTCTACCCAGCACTAAAGATATCCATACCATGATTGGCCCACACCACATCCATTTGCAACCCCTGAGCCAGTGGGTCATAGCTCATTGTAAGAATAAGTGTGGATGAGATGAAGCCATAGCCAAGGCTACTTCTATTTTCTTATGCGGCGCCATACTCTTCCCATCTGCCGACCATGTCCAAGACATTCCCAACCTTAGCACAATTAGTGGACTATGGCAGGGTCTTTCCATTTCCCAGGCCATTCTTGCTTATCTGTATGAGGGTCTTAGCTCAGCAGCCTTAGGAGGCCCACTCTTTGGCTCTATGATCCTTCTTGAGTGCTGGATGGGGGTCAGGCTGAAGTTCACACCTAAGGACGACATCACTTCTGTTAGTCGGATCTTTGGGAGTCATCCACTTTTCTTCATTGGTGGCGCCTTCGGGTTCTCTCAGCAGGTGGAGTGTCGGACTGCGGACAAGAAGACTGGGGACGACTGGCGCCTTTATATCAACACTCTGCCCCTGAACTGGTTCATGATGTGCCTGTCCTTCCTCCACGACACTAACCTGAGGCTACCTAGGAGGCTTGGGCTTGACTTGAGGCTTGTGGGAGACACCACATTGGCGATGTATAGCCCCCACATGTGCTTTCTACAAGTCGGACTCCCTCAGACGACGGTTCCAATGCTACCCCACCTTCCCGCACTATAGGCGATGAAACTCGAGACAAAAGAGGACGAGCAGGTGGTCAGGAGTGCTCTGATTATGTGGGAGGTCAGTAGGGTGCATACCCTACTAGCAGAGGTGACAGAGCTTCAGGAGGGGTACCATGCCTATGTAAGAGAGTTGCGAGAGATTCGACCTCGCGGGGATGCCTGGCTGAGGATTGAGTGATTTTTCCTTTGATGATGTATAGAGACCCATGAAATGTTTGATCTTGAATAAATAATGAGAATGGCTTGAATGATTTAAATTTGGTCCTGGCCTTTTCCTTTTATGTGATTGTGTGGATTGAGGAGGATCTCGGGACGGAAGCGGCCTAGGAAAGGAACGTTTAATGATGTAAGCGATCAGAGTCTAACTGCCTAATAAAGGAAAATGGCCCCAGATAAACCGCTTAGAAGACCAACAACAGGAATTCAGGATGAGGGCCTTTTGAAGATCGAAGATGGTCTATCGATGGGCCAGTTGGAACGGTTAGAGGAGGACCATCTGGATGAGATAAGCGGTCTGACACAGGCCGTTTAACTCTAAGCACAGGGAAGAGCCACCAGGAGGGTTCTGAAAGTGAAAGCGGTCTCACTGAGACCGTGTAGGTGACTGAGACGGTCATTGCGTTGACCGTGGAAGAAGTGAAAATGGTCTCCCATGGACCGTGTAGATATAGACATGCTTTAACTTTCTTCATACCTGTCCCTGCACGCATACTTAAACAAGAAAATATGTTAAATCTGGTTTAGGCTTGACCCCTTGCCTGTAGCAAGTTAGGGAGTAACCAGTTCTTGATTTTTGGTCAAGGGGGTAAGCCTTATTAAATGGGGGAAAACAACGTAAAGAAAAATATGCAATGCATGCCATGAAATTCAAATCATGATGATGATAGCTTTTGGAATTTCGGAGATATGTGATGATTTTTTTTGAATTTTAAAAGAATATGACTTTTGGATTTTTTTTTGAAATATCTGATTTTTTTGAATTTTTTGAAATATCTGATTTTTTTAGAATTTTTAAAATATCTAATTTTTTTGGGATTTTGAAATATTTGATTTTTTTTGTTGTGGATTTTTGAAATATTTGAGTTTTTGGGGGATTTTATAATATTTGATTTGTTTGTTGTGGATTTTTTTCGAAATATTTGATTTTTTGTGGATTTTGAAAGCCATTTCAGTCCCAGCAAGATAACTCTACCCATCTCACTAGGAATCTCCTGCGCTCGGCGTGCTTTTAAATGTGACAATCCCCAGCCGAGGACCATTTCTTGTAACGGTGCTTCCACCGAAGCCATACCCAGGATACAGTCTTAGTCCCTAAAAAATAAAAGAGAATTAAGGGGTAAGCCTAAGGCCAGGTATAGAGGTTTTCAGGGCTTGGATTCTTCTCATGACGGCTTTTTCGAGGATCCAGTCTGTTGCGCCGGGGCTTTATGTCCATCATTGAACCCTTATCCATGCTAGGCATGCATACGACCTGGCTCATAACGTCCCAGGGGAAAAATGTACTGCCACTATTGCCATGCCTAGTTTCATTTTGTCGAAGCATTAGGATTTTCGAGCTTTGAGAACCTTCTAGTTCTTGCTATGATTACAGCTCACTTTCTCTCTTTCTTTTCTTTTTTCTTCTTTCTTTTCTTTTATGGCGTGAGGTCATAATGGGCTGCCCCTATTTGAAACTTTCTCCATCAAGGCGTCAAGATTAGTCATCGCGCCCTTACTCACCACTTGTCCCCAGGTTCAGCCGAAGGGAGAAACGGACAAGGGTCTTTACTTCCCCCGGGTATGGCCAAGGAGAAACGGTGTTACACAAAGCTTAGAACACTCGACCAGAGATGCCGTGAAAATGTGTGAATGCCGGACTCGAGATTTTCTTTTGCGATCGAGGGAAGGGACATCTCATTACCAGGCCTTCATTAGCTTGACTCTAAGGGAAAAAATGTTTAAGATACAACCCGTTCCACGAGTGAGACAATTCTTCGCCCTCTGCATTGATTAGACGGTAAGCGTTCCCATGATAAACTTCTTTGATTACGAACGGACCCTCCCAATTGGGTTACAGCTTAGACCTGGACCTCCTGATCGAATAAATTTGGGTTTCAAAATCATATTTCCTACTTGAAATTTTCTTTCGATGACCTTCTTTTGAAAATGACGCGAGACACGCTTTTGGTAAACGGAGACATGATTGGCCGCATTAAGCCTCTTCTCGTCCAAGAGTTCCAGCTGGACTAGCAATGCCTCTCGACGCTCGTTGAGATTAAGTTCTTTATCTAGATACACTCTTAGGGAAGGGATCAAGATCTCGTACGGGAGTACCGCCTCCATCCCATAAGTGAGAGCAAAAGGAGTTTACCCCGTGGGAGTAGGACGGAGGTGCGATAAGCCCATAGAGCTTCTATTAATTTATCGACCCAATCAGCGAATTTATGGGACTCGCATGTTTTCTTGATGATTTTAAGAAGACTCTTATTGGTGGCCTGTGCTTGGCCGTTAGCTTGGGGATAGTACGGTGATGAGTGATGCAATGAAATGTTGAATTTCTTACAGAGGTCCTGAAGTTCTTGTGACACAAATTGTGGTCCATTACCTGTGACGATGTCGCTTGGTACTCCAAACCGTGAAATGATGTTCTTCACGATGAAGCGACAAACTGTGGTTGCTTTGATTTTCGCATATGCTTTGGCTTCGGCCCATTTGGTGAAGTACTCCGTAGTAGTGAGGATGAAAGATTTCTGTTTGGTTTGAGAGTTTGGATCACCTAGTGGGCCTACAATATCAAAAGCCCAAATGGAGAATGGCCAAGGAGCAGAAAGAGGATGAAGAGATGAAGCAGGAGCGTGAATCTTGTCGGCATGGAGTTGGCATTGAAGACACCTACAGACATAGGTGGAACAGTTTTCTTCTAGGGTTGGCCAGTGATAGCCCTGCCTAAGAATTTTCTTCGCCAAGGCCTGCCTATTAACATGCCCTCCACACTCACTTGAGTGAGCTGCTTCAACAACCTTCCTGGCCTCATCATCGTCTAAACACCTCATGAGAACTCCATTGAGAGCACGCCTATACAACTCCCCTGCAATAATTGTGTATCTGGAGGCGACTCTTCTTATGGCCTTACACTGTTCGGCCTCGGCTGATTCTGGGAATGACCCATCCCTGCAATATTGCTCGATTTCGTGGTACCAAGGCAATTCTTCTTCCTCTATAATCTCCTCGAACTCTGTTGAAGATACTTCCTTCAGATCTTCCATCTCAGCCTTCTTTTCTACAGACTTCCTAAGGTTATCAAACCACGGATCTTGAAGAGAAGGAGCATCTAACCGCTGGACCACAACGGTCTAAGTGAAATGACTGAGGGGAAAGGAAAGGGAGGAAGCGAGCGATGCAAGTGCACCGGCAAGAATATTCTAAGATCGAGGGGTGTGAATGTAAATCAGCTTGTGGAATTGCTTAGCCAAGAGTGTGACCAATTCTTGATAAGGTTTAAGTTTAAGGTCACGGGTGTAATAAGTAGGCAGAACTTGACGCAGCACCAGCTGAGAAACTCCTATGATATTCAAGTATCGCGTGCCCAGAATATAGGCGTGCTCCAATCTAGCAAGGAGAGCCTCATACTCGACTATGTTGTTAGTCGCTGGAAAAGTGAGTTGATATGCGAATGTAATGGTCACTCCCTCTGGAGTGAGGAGAATAACGCCGATCTCTCGGCCCTGAGAATTAAGTGCACCATCGATGTCACGCCCTGAACCGATAGCAATGGAACGTGTTGTTCGGAACACGACAGTGATACAGTCGTGAACAATCAGAGCAAACATAAGACACAAAATTCCAAAGCCAGACAATATGGACAAACATAATTATTATTGATACTCAAATATTTGAATTACATAACTTGACTCACTTACATAAGTAAAGAAAGGACTTACTATTACACTTTAATAAAAAGAAAATACTCAAATGATAGGACAAGACTCAATAAAAATAAAGACACTGACTTGATTCTCCAAAACACTCTTCACTCTTGCCCTTTCCCGTCTGATTGAATGTCTTCGATCTCATTACCTGAAAAATGTTAAAATAGGCTGGATGAGCAAAACGCTCAGTAGGAATTACATCTCTCATCAAGCAGAATATAAGTGATTAGTGGATTTTATCATATTCATGATGATGCAATGCATGAAATGATATAGCTTGAAAATCGTGATGATCAATCTAACCGAAAGGATGAAAATCAAAGTCAAAGGTAGATATAAACTCAAGAGAAAGGAAATAAATTTCCATGCTGAGCCAAGGATAAATACCAGAAATAAGCAAGGCAGAAGTTGCAGATGAACATAACGTTAGAATTGGCGAGAACATAGCAGAATTCCAATAATAACAAGTAGAATTAATTAGTCTAACAAAACATTTGAATTGTCAGAATAACAATATAACAGAATATTAGAATAACAGAATAACAGAATTCTCCAGAATAACAAATATAACAAAAATATCCATAATAACAGAATTAATTTTACAGATTTACAGACGTTGGTGCAATGCCACACCCAGAATTCACATGGTTTATAGAATTGGACTTTCGTCCTTGCCTAGCATTGAAAAGTCGCGGACCCAGAGCCCTTAATATTTCAGAATCAGATATGGCCAAATACATAGTCAAAGGGTTATGTTCCCAAGATAATGTCAAGGAAATTCCCAAAAAAGACAGAGTGTCATAGAATAATAGGGAATCACTCATGAAAATGCATGATATAATGAACACGAGGCAAATCCCGAGATACTAGGTAATGGTGTCCAAACTGTCGCTGTCAATTGAAATTGGTGTCAAAAGAGAAATAACGACTCTTCGTGTGGTCACTTATTTAAAATTAGCATCCTGAAGAATGTCGCACAAAGAATAAACTGTTCCCTCACCATGGTCGCCAATTCTTTTAGGCGTCCATGTCATGGTCGCAGTTCGAGACATACAAGTTTTTTGAAAACCAAAGTGACATGTATCGGCTCCAAAGTTTTTAGGGTACAACCAGCTCAGTCGGCTTTGAGGGAATCCAAGGCTACGAGGAGACTTACGGAGGTCCCAATGACAAAGTCACCAGTCCGAAGGAATGGAATGTCCCGCGGAGGGCTCGTTTGTCACCGAGAGTTGAGTGGGCAAGCGAGGAAACAAAATAGGGACCAAGTCTATGCATGTGAGACTGGTGCCAACGGATCCAGTGGTATTAGATCAAAACACTCGAAGAAAACAGTCACAATGTCCACGTATTAATTGATTATTAAATGGCGTCCACAGAGAGGACATTATTCCAGAATTGGCATCTTTGTCAAGGCGCATATTCTTGATCTAGCAACCTTGTGTGTGTCGCCAATTCCATTATTATTCAAATACAAAGCATGCAATAACTATATGATAAGATTCAAAACATGCTCACCAATTATATTCTTTAGATATTCGTTTACAATATTTATATATATGGTTTGATGGGCGACCATGTGGGGGTCTCTATTTCATGTTTGCCGCCTGTTTGTTCTGGCGTAATTTCTAAACTACAGTAGTTTACATTTACTGTTCATTTAGGCCATGAATACTGCCACTTTCAGATTTCAAAGATTTTCTGGGAACAAAAGATATGGAAAAATAAAGAAAATTACAGAGGTTCTAGAAATATAAATATCATGATTTTAGGATATGAGGTTCCATAGTTATTTAATTTTAAAGATGCATAATTATTAATTACCTAGATAAATGGCGATAAGGTTACAGGCGTCCAAACCAATTGGAGTTTATGAAATAATGCCCTTGAAAGGGTCGCTATTTCCTTCTTCATGCACGATACTAATCTCCCGATACAAAACATGCTAAAAACATGCTAAATTGATTAATAACTACATGATACATATATGCATAATTTATGTGAGTAATTCAGGAGATCTCTAGCCATCGGAGAGGATACCTATGGATGCATTAGAAGATCAAGATATATATACATGCAGATATATATACATGCAAAGACAAATCGGGCCCTGTACTGCAACACGGACATGTCGCCCTGCATCAACTCCAGAAACTCCCGCATCCGCTGCGTAGCAACAAAATCTGGACAATACGTACGCTTGAAAGCACTCACGAAGTCGTCCCACTCAACCTACTCAAGTGGATGAAGCTGAATGGATGTCTTCCACTCGGAAGACCACCACTTCCGAGCCGTACCCTACAACTGGTTGTAAGCCAACACCACTCTGTCCTCGGCAGCACTCTTCGCAGAACTGAACTCCCGCTCCATCTCATCAAGCCAATCACGAGCCGCATCAGGGTCTGCCTGGCCGCTGAAGTAAGGCGGATGGAACTGCAGAAAGTCCCTCACTGCTCGGCCTGGCCCACCTCTAGCTGACGAGCCCTCACCAGCCTCTCCACTGAACTACTGAGACATAAGCTGGTACATGCCACGGAAGAAATCCTCGGCCCCCGGAACCCTCGCAGTAGCCGCGGCCTCGGTAGCTCCTAGTGGCGCTCTGCTATGCTCCTCCTGGTCCCCCTGGACCCCCTGCTGGATCTCTTGACCTCCAGCCGACTGCCCCTGCTGAGAGCGAGAGCTCCTCCTCGGCGCCATACTCACTCCTGAAGCAAAAGACAGAAAACACGAAAACGGCATGGTCAAAACAAACACGCGGTGCCCAATGCCAGCGTCACCTGTACATCATCGCTGTGGACTAGTGGACCACTACAATTACCTATGATTCTCATGTAATTCCAAAATCGCGCTCTGATACCAGCTGTAACGACCCGAGAATCTGAATACCGGGAAGGCCCGATAACCCAAGACTCGCACCGCCACCCACGAGTCAAAAGACTCGCAAGGGTTAGAAGGATGGTGTGGAGACTACACAAGTATCACAAGTAATTGCAAAAACAACAGTTATAACATTAAGCAGGAAATACATTAGCAATTTACATGGTCCACAGTAGAAAATAAATAACAACAACAGTAGTCCACAACTAGTACAGAGACAAGAAAGAAAAGTACAGCTACACGGGACATACCCCGGCTCTGACCTCTGGCACTACCTCTGGGCACCCGCACCATGCTGCACCCCAGACGTGCTCCCCTTGGGCGGCGCCTCACCTGAAACACTGTATAAACACGCAGGGAATGAGTCTCGGAACAAGACGCAGTAGGGATCACTCGAACCCTACCTCGTAAAATGGGAAACCACTACGCTAGTAGTAGGAGAGTACCTCGAAAAGGAAAGCCATGTACTCTACCAAACAAAGGTCCTACGGCACGCAAATCGGCACACGTGCCACGGTGAGACAACCGGAACTCAACGGTCGACCCGGCAAACCCGAAGGCCAAACACACGACTGACAGTCTGACACTCCGTACTCTACAGGAGTACCTCCCACTAGAAGCACAGCCGGTAGCGTCCCCTGACATCTTACACCGCGCCGCAGGTGATCCGCCTGGCATGGTAGCTCCAACCAAAGGCGCGAACACCGCACAAGTAACCACAAACAAGTGACTAGCTAGGGTCACGCCCGTCGACGTGGGTCCAACCGCCCCCAATCATGTGTGCACACACAGACCGTGCGTCCCTGGTCTGATCCTCTGACCGGTTTTCCCCTCAGCCGGACTCTGGATGCAAGACGTGGGGCCCGACGGCAACCGGTCCACAAACCGCCTCTAAGGGTAAGCCCGTACAGCACTCCCTGGTGCGACCGGTACCGCGTACTGGTAGGCTACGACTAGTGGAGGGTCACTGAAGGAGTAGACTCTCAAGTCACAAAAAATAACGCCCGCATCCGACGACGCACGGGGACCACCCCACGCATCAGCCCCGTCGCACGGTGGCCACAGTCGAACTAAAAACGGGGTTGCAGCCCTCTCGGGGCAACTAGGCGCCTGGCGGTCCACCCCAGGACCGTCACAAGGCTGTAACGGTCTAGGCGAGACCGTTACACACACACCTGGCGGTCTAACGCAGGCCGTTACACGGCCTGAGGAACGCAGAGGGTAACGCGCCTGGTCCAGCGCGTTACATGAATGTAACGCGCCTTGCCCAGCGTGTTACACGAATGTAATGCGCCCGCCCTGGCGCGTTACACGCACCTCACGCTCCTCTCGAGAAAGTAAGATGTAACGCGCCTGCCCCAGTGCATTACACGAATGTAACGCGCCTGGCCCAGCGCGTTACGCGCCCCTCCCACCTGGGGTAACCTAGGGAGTAACGCGCTCGCCCCAGCGCGTCACTCGGATGTAACGCGCTCGCCTTGGCGCGTTACACACGCAGACCCCCAACGGTGAAACACCAACGGTCGGAAAGCCCCTGACGGCCCAGCCCAGGCGCGTCACATACATGTGGCGGTCAATCGTGGGACCGTCACAGTCTCTGAGCCCCGAAGGCTAACCGAAGGGCATGTGACGGCCCCCCCGAGGCGCGTCACATCATGTGATGGTCCCTGGAAGGACCGTCACACGCGCCCGACAGTGAGAACGGTGGGAAAGCCCAAAAACTTCAACCACGCCCCCATGCCTCCACCGGAGAGGGGGAAATCAAAGGGGAATACCCCTGGGGACCCCTAGCATGATTCTAGGCTATCAAAACATGAAATCATACATCAAATCCATAGATCGGGCGAGCTCTCCCCAAATCATGGAAAAACCCCAACATGCTCAATCACACCCCTCTTGGCCTCCCCTCGGCCTATAAACCACGGAAATGAACGGCGGGGAGCTAGGGAACGTCACCCTACCTCAATGGAGTGAATGCTCCGCAGGATCATCCACGAATGCAAGAAATCGCTTTGGAAAACCCTCGTTCTTCAAGCTTCCCACGAGCACCGCATGTCCCCACGATCGCCTCGCCGCCGCCCACGTCGTCGCGCCGTTGCCTCGCCACTGTCTGCAGCCAGAGAGGAGCTCGCCGCGGTCGAATGGGAGGAAGAGAGGGAGAGGGAGAGGTCACGGTGGGGAGGAAGGAAGGAAGAAGAAGAAGAAGAGGGTGGGGAGAGAGAGAAAAATGGGATATTTATAGAAAATCCAGAAAATACTAAAAAAAATAAAATTTATATTTTTGGAATCCTCGGAACGCACCGATCGTAACGGTACCACTCGTGCCCAGGTGAACGGTCCGGTTCACCCGCAGCGAGGTTCCGAAGGAATTGCCGAAACACACACCGGAAATTAGAAAACAGGCGCGGAAAAACCGCGCAACGCCTCCGGGCCTCCGAAATGACTCCGGATTGCGCCGATCCGAACACGAAGAATGACCGAAACGAAATTTTGGACACAACGGAGCTGGGCGCTCCGAGAAACCAAATCTGGGACCCACGAAGAAGGATCCGAAAGGTCCGGGATATTACAGTTATCAAGGAGGTCATGAAGCTTTTCATCCTTTCATCTGACTTATGTTTGTCGTGCACAAATTTTCCCCATCGGCTGTTCTGAACTTGCTCATAATGGAGCTGTCTAGCTTCCAGTCTATCCACTTGTAGACTGATCTGACGACAGGAGGAATTCAAACTCCCAAATTGGGCAGTGAGAAATTGAATGAGGGCAGGATGAATATCCATTAAACTGCCAGTGGCACCAAATGCAGGACCTTGTGAGGTGGAGGCCTCGTCATGAAATTCAAGTGGGGCATCCCTTGTAGTGAACACTCTAGGCTCATTTTCTGGAGACAAAGGAGGTTGGATACCAAAAGCCATCATCATCCCAGGCTGGTCTATGGGATCTGCAAACTGCTGCTGCTGAAAAGCCTACTCAAGGTGGATATCTGCATGAAACAGTTCCTCATGCTGATCTAACTGTGCTTCTGAATCTGGTTGGTCCTGTGCGGGCTGACCTTGTGGAGGTTGGTCATGTGGAAGCTGTTCCTGTGGAGCTGGCTGAATAGGAGGGTCAGGTACATGACTAGGTAGATTCCTCACCATTTTGTCACCTTCCTTCTTGAAGTGCATATAGTTTTGGATGAACCTCATGGTGTAGATATTACTTTAAGGAATAGTTATGGACTTTTCCTTGTCAAGAGGGATACCAACCTTCCGAAAGATGGCAGTAAGGTGGGCAGCATATGGCAGGCTACGCCTGTTGAGAGTGCAACTGTTCATAACCTGAAGCATGATCTCTAGAAGAGAAACATGGTATTTGTTGAATAGACAGTAAAAAAGGAATCTCTGTGTCTCAGTAAGTCTGCTTCTGCCACCCCCTTGTGGGGTAATCATGGTAGTGAAGATATGATGCAGTAGACGCTGCAGTGGGGGAAACCGATTGGTGTCAAAGGATTTTACCAAAAGTTGGGTGTCATCCTGAGGATTTCTAGGCTTGCCAGTCAGGAGGGTGTAAGCTGCATACAAATCAATCTCAACCTCAGATTCTATTTCCCCATCCCGGGGTATGTGTAAAGCTCTGTGAAGAAGCTTAGTTGTGAGCTTGATGGAAACCCCCTTGACTACAATCCGAAGGACTTTCTTTTTCTCATCAAAAAGCAAGTTCTTGTAGAACTGCTGAACCAGAAATGGGTAGTATACCCTGTGATCAGACATAAACTGTCTCCAACCTTGGAACTTGAACAGTGGCAGTAGCTCAAGAAAATACACAAGCATCTCTTGATCACTAAAATCTACGTACCTAGGGATAAGAATCTTGGTGGAATCACTGTCTTCTTCCCTGGGAGAGGCAGCAGTGCTGGGCTTCTGAGGGATTGACTGAGCTTTAGCCTTCCCTTTTTCTTTGGCTGACAGCCGTGGCCGCTTGGCCGGAGTTTGCGACGGTGAACCCTTGTCAGTGTCGGACCCCTGGGCTTCGACAGCCCATTTTCTGGCTGGTTTTACAGTGGGGCGGTCCTCAATACACTTGGATCGCCCTTCAGAGGGAGATTTCAAAGCAGTGGCCTTCTTGGAAGAAGCCGCCTCTTTCTTCTTGCTGCGGGTGGCCGGTGAAGCCATGGAGAGTGGACGGAAAGGTGGAAAGGAAATGGAGAGTAGCTAGGGCTAGCTGGGGAGCAGGCGCAAGAGGCAACGAAGGATGGAGCTGGGCGTCGACCTCCACGGCGTCGATGTGCAGAGTCACCGTAGAGAGAGAGAGATAGGAATAGGGTTGAAAAATAAGAAAGAGAAATTGGTTTTCACCGTCGAGTTAAATGGGGAAAGTTGAGATTTTTACTTTTGAAAAGGACAACCCTGAAGTTAGAAATGGTGTATATGCGCCTATGTTAAGTTCAGATGGTTTAAAGCTTATACGCTCATTTTTGAGTAATAAAAGTTTGAGAAAAACCATTTTTGCAATAGATAATATGACTTAAACATTTGAGAAGGTATGAGAATAGAACCAAGCCCATTTGACTTACTCATCACATTCACTTGGCATGATTGGAAAAGAAGATAAGCAAGTATTAAAAATAAACAAAACCCCTTTTTGTTTTGAAGCAAGTTGTAGAATCAACCCCAAACCATTTTTTTAAATTAATAAAATAGTCCGATATAGCATTTACTTTTTGACACAAGGAAACACGTTGTTTAGACGTCAGAGTCCCTGGTTACTCAGTGTAGCTTATCTTTCTGAATTCTTTTGATCACAGGTGACTTTCCTCATCATGACTAGATTAACTTCCATTTCATTGATGAAGGATCCAATTTCTCTGAAGAGAAGTCATTGCTCTGAGATTATAGCAGCATGGTTTTTAGAGGCGTATTCTCTAATAGACTTCAAGATGGAAATATGTTTAAAGACAATACATGCCAATCATTTCAAAAGCCAAGGAGCCAAGTTGCAGTGAAGTTTCAGACGCAGGGGCAAGAGTTATTTTCAAGGACTTAGGAAATGTTTCAATCCTATTATGAATGCAAGTTTGGTAAAACTCAATGGAATGTTTCATGAAAATGTGGATTATAAACAAGAAACCATTTCTTTAACAGGAGTAATACAACAAGACTCACCCAGGGTTATATAGAAGAATGAAAATTTTCTCAACTCCCCCTCACTTGATACTCGGTGAAAAGTGAAGGTTCAGAGGCAAGAGATTTGAGGTGGAAATGAAAGAAGCAGTGGAAAGAGGGAGTCAAGGAAACTCTCCATTTGTTCTTCAAAACGAAAGCGACAATGTGACAGTCTTGACACATGACTTGAAGGTGTCTATCTGAACACTAGTTTCTAAGCTGTATGACTCAACACATATCAATAAGGTGTCGACCTATTTAACAGGCATTGTTCAGCATGTCTCGACACATATCAGTACATCAAACTGTTCTCTGCTAGCTTCTGTGATTCTTCATTTCTGACAGACACCTGCCATCTTTTAGAAGGTGCCTCTGACTTTCTTCTTTCAGACTGCCATTCAAGAAAGGTTTTACCTTTTGCTGCCACTGAGAAATGCTTGATTGGATGCTAAAGCTTTAAACATGCATATGCATTAGAGATCAACTATGCAAATAGCAATATGCAATTCTGACTCATGGTACTTGGCGGAGGCCTATCCTCACGCATGAGGAGAGTTTCTTGACAGGCCTAATCTATCATTTCACTTCTCAACATTTGATATACCATGCAGTCACAAGATGATGTTCAACTAAAGACATTCATAAGTACAAGCAAGCTCCCCCTGAATGTGACCATCATTCCAGGCAAGGTTCATACACCAAATGGACTAGATCTAAATCAATTCAGATATGCTTGTTTCAATCATGGTAAAGACAAGTAAGCAGATCATTAAGGAGGAATTGATAGCTCAAACCTGAGTGGACTGAGGTCTGCACAGACCAAGCTCTCTCCTTAGAGTTGTGAACCTGTCATTGCTTAAGGGTTTTGTGAAGATGTCTGCAATCTGATTTTCTGAGTCTACAAAATGGAGCTCAAAGTGATTTTTGAGGACTTCATCCTTTATAAAGTGATGCCTAATTTCAATGTGTTTAGTCCTAGAGTGCATGACTGGATTTTTTGCAAGATTTATGACACTTGTGTTATCACACAGAATGGGTACACAGCCAAGATCTATTAGATAGTCTTGGAGTTGGTGTTTGATCCACAGCACTTGGGTGCCACAACTCCCTGCAGTAACATATTCTGCTTCTACAGTAGAGAGTGCAACCGAGTGCTATTTCTTGGAAGCCCAAGAAACCAAACACCCACTGAGAAATTGGCAATAGCCACTAGTGCTCTTGTGGTCCAGTTTGCATCCTGCATAATCTGCATCTGAATATGAAATAAGTGAAAGTTCACAAGATGCAAGATACCATAGTCCCAATTCTTGAGTGCCAGTAAGGTATCTAAAGATACGCTTGACAGCAGTCAAGTGGGACTCTTTAGGACTAGACTGAAATCTAGCACAAAGTCAAACACTAAATTGAATGTCTGCTCTAGATGCAGTTAGATAGAGCAATGATCCAATCATACCTCTGTATCTCTTTGCATCTACAAGAATACCTTGTTCATCTGCATCCAGTGAAGTGGCAGTCCCCATTGGAGTTCCTAAAGGCTTACAGTTGGTTAGATCAAACTTTTTCATCAACTCCTTCACATACTTGGCTTGATTGATAAAGCAGCCTTCATTGCTTTGACTAATCTGCAGGCCAAGAAAGAATTGAAGCTCACCCATTAGACTCATTTCAAATTCATTGGTCATGAGTTTAGCAAACTCCTCACATATTTGAGGTTTAGTGGACCCAAACACTATGTCATCTACATAAATCTGAACTATCAAGATATCTTTACCTTGTTTCTTAGTGAATAGTGTCTGATCTACATTACCTCTTGAATACCCTTGTTGGGTGAGATATGAGCTTAGTCTGTCGTACCAAGCTCTAGGTGCCTGCTTCAAGCCATACAAAGCTCTGTCTAACTTATAAACATGATCTTTGAAATATGTGCATTCAAAATCGGGGGGTTGCTCTACATAAACTTCTTCTTTAATAAGACCATTTAGGAAAGCACTCTTAACATCCATTTGCTGTAGTTTGATTTTATGAGAACATGCAAAAGCTAGCAAAATTCCAATGGCCTCAAGTCTAGCAACAGGAGCAAAAGATTCTTCATAATCTATGCCAAATTCTTGATTATACCCCTGAGCCACCAATCTAGATTTGTTTCGGACTATCTTTCCATCTTCACTTTGTTTATTTCTAAAAACCCATTTAGTTCCTATGACTGATTTTTCTTTAGGCCTTGGAACAAGATGCCATACTTTATTTCTTTCAAACTGATTTAATTCATCATGCATGGAATTGATCCACTTTTCATCTTTTAGGGCCTCTACAACATTTTTGGGTTCAATTTGAAACACAAGAGCAAGTTTTTCAATTTCATCCATAACTTTGAAATGAGACCTAGTTTTGGTTCGGTCATGCAGATTACCTAAGATGTTTTCCAACGGATGATCTTTTAACACTCTTAGATCAGGTTGCGCATTACCTTCATCTGCTTCAGTGATTGGAGCATTACTTGGTTCTCCTTGGTCCTCATTTTCTTGTGTCTCTTCTTGTGGAAGTTCCTCTTTTCCTCTTATGTTCAGGAATTCCCCATCATCATCTTCCCTGTAAGGGTTGTTATGATCAATCTCATCAAAAGTGACGTGAGGGGATTCTTCTACACAAAGGGTCCTAACATTATAGACTCTATAAGCTCTAGACTTGTCAGAGTACCCAAGGAATATCCCTTCTTCACTCTTGGGCTCAAACTTGTCCAGAACTCTTTTGTCATTGTTATGAACAAAACACTTTGACCCGAACACCTTCATGTGAAAGAGAGATGGCTTTTTACCTTTCAGCAGCTCATATGGAGTCATTTTGGTGAGGGGCCTTACCATTGAGCGGTTGATGATATAGCATGCAGTGTTTACCACTTCAGCCCAAAATCTCCTTGGTAGATGCCTTTCAGTAAGCATTGTGTGTGCCATCTCTATGAGAGTTCTATTCTTCCTCTCAACTACCCCATTTTGCTCAAGAGTCCGTGGTGATGAAAACTTGTGAATGATTCCTTCAGTCCTACACAAATTTTCAAAGTCAGCATTGTCGAATTCACCACCATGATCTAAAATAATGTTAGAAATTTTAAACTTACCATATTGCTTCACTTGCATATACAGTGCCTGAAACTCATCAAATGTATTATTTTTATGTGCAAGATAGAATACCCAAGTGAATCTAGTAAAATCATCCACCAAGACATAACCATATCTTTTACCACTTAAGCTAGCTGTTTTGGTTGGACCAAACAAGTCCATATGGATTAGTTCAAGTGGTTTAGATGATGAGTTTTCAGTTCTGCTTTTGAATGACTTTCTAGTCTATTTTCCTTGAGTACATGCATCACAAATCTTAGTGTTCAGTTTGAATTTTATTTCAGGCAGACCTTTGACAATTGAATGCTTCACCAATTTATGAAGAGTGTTGTAACTAACATGTCCTAGTCTGCGATGCCACAAACAGGCTAATTCAGATTTGGATGCAACAAGATAAATATTTATGTGAGCAGGGTCATCTAAGTCAATCATGTACACGTTATTGACTCTTTTGCCTGAAAACTTGGTTTCCTTTGAATTTGGTTGCAAGATTCTACATTCATTAGAGTCAAAAAATACAGTATGACCTTTATCACAAAGTTGACTAATGCTCAGCAAGTTGTACTCTAGACCATCAACAAGTAATACATTAGCAATTGAGTTGGAGGGGTTCTTACCAACTTTACCTGAACCAATGATTTTTCCTTTGTTGTTTCCTCCAAATGTGACATGTCCAGCTTCCTTTTCAACCAGGAGGCAGAATTTGGTTTTATCTCTAGTCATGTGTCTTGAGCAGCCATTGTCAAGATACCAACGGTTGTGCACGGCTACAAGAGACTCATGTACAAGGAATTAAGTGACAATGTTTGGAACCCAAGGATAGTTGGGTCCCAAAAGTTTCTTCATTTCTACAAAGCAGGATAAGACAGACTTCGAAATCCAAACTTTCTTAGCATCTTTGCTTTGTTGGGAGTTTAGATTTTTCTTCTCTTTAGTCTTTTGGACTTTGTGAGTTTTGGAAGTGGTGGGGAAAGATTGTTGATTAGACCATCTGTTCCAGTTTGTTGGTCTAGATGAGTAATAAGTGTCATATTGCCTAGGTCGTTGAGGTTGAGTGAACCTATGACCATAGGGAGCATTATTGTTTCTTACCCAGAGAGGTGTCGATCTGTAGAGGGTAAAGCCTCGACCTGTCCACTGTTCAGTCCGTCTATAACTGTTTCTGGATAAGGGATGTGTCGACCTCCTGTATGAAAATTGTCGACCTGTTGGTGCAAACCTTGGATTTTGTTGGGCGTTTGACCTGGTGGGTGTCGACCTATTCCATGGAGTGTCCCGACCTGTTCTAACATTGTAACTGTCTCTTCCTTTGTGATGTGCAAGCTGAGGCTTGGATGGTTGTCGACCTGTTTGGGATTGTTTGTGAACCTTTTTGGGTTGTCGGAAAGTTTTGTTGATTAGTTCTTCTATCTTTTCTTTTCCCTTGTTTTCAATATTTTCTTGGTGTGTTGATTTATAAGTTGATGCTTCAGAAGATGATACAAAAGTGGTGTTCTTTAGCCCAAATATTTTCTTTTTGGTAGGCTCATATCCTAGCCCTTCTCTGTTGAAGTTTATTTTGGTTCCTAGCAGGGCATTCAAGTTTTCACTCCCATCAACAAATTTTTCAAGAGAGGTTTGTTTATCTGCTAGGTCCTTTTAAAGTTTCTCATTTTCTTTCAACAGTTGAGAGTTGACCTGTTTAAAGGCTTCAGCCTTTTCATTGCACAGATTGTTGTCCTTTACATAGCTTTACATTTTTAATTTCAATTCATCAATTTCATTTCTTAGCCTTTCATTTTCATCTTCCAAATCTCTCATTTCTTTTCTTCCTTCCTCAAGATTCTCATTCATTTTTCTTAGATCTTCAATTTCAGTTTCTAAAGAGATTATCTTTTCATTGAGAGTTTTATCATGCCCACAGGGTTCAACCTTCTTTTTTAAGGTTTTATTTTCTTTAACATATACTTCGTATTTATTCATTAGTTCAAAGTAAGCTTCATCCTAATCATCAGTGGAGAAATGTTCAAAGGGAGAGCTCACCTCGCTGTCATTTTCTCCTTTGGCCATTAGGCAGAGTGTTGTGTTCGGTGCTATGTATTCAGAGGGGGGGTGAATGAATATAGCCTATAAAAACTTTCACCCAATTAAAATATTAGGCTCACTAACTATTTAGAATGCTAACTAGACAGATTCATCAAATCTGGAAGACTAATTAGCATATGCGGAATTAAAAAAAACAGACAGTGAGCACTCTAACAATACAAGTTAGACGAACTATAGCTCAATTTGAATTTCGATTACTTAACAGATTAAGACACTCTAAGAGAGCTAATCAACTTTTCTGCTCAACCAGAAAGCCAACACTTAGTGCGCCCCTAATCAATCATCTAACGAAAGCAAACCATAAATATATCAAACCACTGCACAATGGTTTTTAGGTGGTTCGGTCCAGCAGACCTACATCCACCCCACACTCAAACCGAGTGTGGATTCCGCTGACTCACAGCTTGAATAGCTGGGCATCACAGCTTGCCATACATCCGCTGGGCAACACAGCTTGCCGTCCGAGGAATCCTCCTCACCCCGTTGAGCAACACAGCTTGCTGTCCAGTGGAATCCTCCACTGCAAACCGCTGGGCAATACAGCTTAGCCGTCCAGAGGCAGCACCTCTGCAATCCGCTGACTAACAGCTTGAACAAAGATGTAAAATAGAAAACAAAAAATAGAACAAGACAACAATCGGAAGGCTGTAAGCAATGAAGCACAATGTGGCTCTTAAAGAGCTGGATGGCATGGATTTGATCCACGGTCCATCAAGAACAGATCTCCCTCGATCTCACTCTCTTTCTTCACTCTCTCTCTTTCTCTTTCTTCTCTGCTGCACTTCTCTTCTTCTCTCGATCTCTGTTCTCCTTTTCTCTCTTTCTCTTTTTCTTTTCTTCTGCTGGATCGTGGAAGCTCTCTCTTCTTTGTCCCTTTCTTCTCTCAGCTTCTGCTCTATGGCTTCGATCACGATCAACCTCCATCTGAAGACGAAGGCTTCATTATATACCAGCAGCAGCCAGGGCGCGTGTGGCTTCCACAGTTCCCGTCCTAAGAATTCGGACCACGTGGCAGCATCCAGCAGGCTGTTAGTATACGTGTCCTCATCTGGACACTGTTCTTATCCTCGGATCACGTGCCCAGCACCAGTACGCTCAGCAACTGGAGTTAGATGGCGTCAACCCACTTGCTCCAAAGAGTTGACGCAGCCTTCAGAGATCTTCAACCTATGAACCTCAAGTCTGCTGCGTTGACTCCATCAGCTTGCTGCGTTGACGCATCGGCAGTCCAGTGATCAATGTATTTGGTGGCGGATAGACATGCTGCGTTGACGCTGCTAGGCTAAAGCGTTGACGCAGTGGTGTGTTTCTGCAACTAATAGTTCGGCTTGTTTGCATGCTGCGTGGACGCTAAGAACTCAAGCGTTAACCTTCTAAACTGTCTCCGAACTAGATGCCTATCAGGCTCAATGGCTGCATCGACACTGTCTAGCAATGGCGTTGACGCATGGATACGTTCCAGTGAACAAACAGCCTAGCGTCGACGCTTCCAACCCGTGGCGTTGACGCATTGATGCGTTCCAGTGAGCAGGTCTTCAGCAGATAGACGTGCTGCGTTGACGCTCTCAGCATGCTGCGTTGACGCATGGAGCTGCAGCGTCGATGCTGCCAATGTACTCCAGAGGCTGTAATAAAAGATACTTGAACTGCTGCATCCACGCTACATGATCAATGCGTTGACGCACCAGAGTAATCCACAAGCTTCTTTTTGATTGTTTGAACTACTGCGTTCACGCCACTTGATCAATGCGTTGACGCATTGGTGTGTTCCAGCAGCAGAAATTTGATGGCTTCAGCCCTCTTTCTTTAAGGGGTTCATTAGCCTCTTCAGTCCCTGTCAGACAGATGAAACGAAGTCATCAGTTCTAAGTTTATGCATTGCATTGTATAGACTTCATGAAAATCAGATGAACACATGCGGTGTATAGACTTGATGTGTTCACTGGTGGATGTACACACTTCCCCACTGTACAGACTTTGATGCTTATATGCAATGAAGAGACTTCGCTGAATTAGAATGCAGTGTACAGACTTTGAACTATAGGGACTTGTGAACAACCAATGTGTAGACTCTTCACTCGACAGGCTGACAATGCATGTACTTGCTCAGTGTATGGACTTGATTAAAAGATCATGCAATGTATATACTTCATGTTATGAAGCAAAGAATACACTTAGCTGAAGACTGCCAGTCGATGTATAGACATGGCATCAAACCCAGTGTATAGACTTTATGCGTGAAGCAGCACAAGGAATAAGTGTGTAGACTTGGATACGTGAAAGCTACAGTGAAGGAATGTACACACTTGACCGAATCAAAGGCAAATCGAGTGTACAGACTTCATGCCATGAGACGCTGAATGAGACAGTCCAATGTACAGACTTATGAAGACTGATGCATGAACAGTAATGCATAGACTTTAACATAAGACGCTACATGAGACGGTAGGCTGTACAGACTTTGCCTAAGACAATGCCTGAGACAGACGATGTATAGACTTGCGTTACTGTAGCAACGTGTAGACCTTGCCTTAGACGCTAAATGAGACGCTCAATGTACACACTTCAAGTCCAGTGTATGGACATTGCCTTAGACTCTAAATGAAACGGACTTTAGCCAATGCAATGTATAGGCTTGAATGAGAGTCCAATGTATAGACTTGCATGATGCACAATGACACAGTCCAGTGTATAGACTCTTAGCCAAGAATAAATGCAATGCAGTCTGATGTGTAGACTTTGCAACCGACAGCCAATGTATAGACTTGGCCAATGCTGTCTAGCCTATGCACAAAGTGAGACATGCAGAAACATGACATCTGACAGAATGCAATGCATCTATATAAACAACAAATGCCACTGATGCAGAGTATGCTAAACGCAAAGACTATAGCAATGAATAGATCAGACAGGGCACACTCGTGCATTCTCCACAGAACATAATAAGTCATATGCATTCAAATCAACATGCCATCATCATATCAAAACACATTTCATGATGCTGTCTAAACAATACCCAAAGTACTCACTGTGTTGCTATCTTCAAAACAAAATAGCATTGCTATCATCAAAACACAATAACATTGCTATCATCAAAGCAACATAGCACATGCTTGTGCCTAAGAGACACAACATTCTCCCCCTTTTTGATGATGGTAACACAATGTGACAGTGAGTCACACACAAGATTTTCTCCCCCTTTGACATGATCAAAAAGAGAAAAATAGTAAAAACAAGAGTGCAAAGTGCATTATGCATGCAAATTCTTCTAGAACATTCTCCCCCTGAATGTAAGACTCCCCTGAATTATTTCTCCCCCTAAATAATAGCTCCCCCTTTGAGAAGGAATATGAACAGATATACAAAGAAGAGAAGGTAGGAGGGTCACTTGACAACAGCTGAATCATAGGTTCAGAAGGAAGCATGATTATAAACAACTGTTAAAGTATAAGAATCAGTAACATACAATTTTGACAAAAATTCAGGTTTAACAATGATAAATCTAGAGTAAAACACCTGACCCCTGAAAAAAGAGTTTATAGACTCCATTTATAGCAATGAATCTAGGGCACATGGTATTAATAGATAAGTCAGAAATAATACCCTTCTGTGATTAAACAAGGAAATTCAAGAGAGGCAACTTGAACATGTATTGATAAAAATAATTTTCACTCATTGACTTTTGATTTTTCGAAAGGTTACAGCAGTTTGATTTTCACTTTTGAATTTTTCAGAACCTGAACTAAGTAAATAGATCAGTGGCATTTATGCTGTTGACCTTAGGTGTACACCTTGATCAGAGGCAGGTACCCCCAGTTACTAGGCATAAACTACTAGACCTATTTCAGATCAAAACCCACAAAGAATAGTCTTCACTTTTGACATTATGGGTACACCTTGATTAGAGGCAAGTACCCCCAGTTACTTGGTGAGAACTCCCCCTATAGATTTGACCCTATGAACAGAGTTAGCTTGAAGCACTTCATGACATGTGAATTTTCCTGCTTCATTGGAGGAGTTCATAGTTTCTCAGTGCAATCAACCATTGCTCTGTCACAATATTCAGTTCTTTACATTTGTGATCTTATTTACTGCTACCCTTATTTCTTTTAGAGTGATTGTTTAAAAAAAATTACACACTCTTGTTCACCTGTTCTAGACATTTCCAGATTAACACATTCAGGTATATAAAACAAAACCTTTTCTATTCTTACCATGAAATAAAGATTAAGAGCTATAAAAGTTTTCGTTTATCTCAAATTCTGAAGTGCAGACACTTAACTCTCCAATTTATAAAGGTTAAACCTTTAATTCCTTTCAATTTGCAAGAGTGATTCTTATAAGTGAACACTTGCAATAATCACAACTCAATATACTAAACCAGAAATAGTTGCTGTTGTTCAGTGAAACTTATGGGGAAAAGATAGCAATAAGCATTATGGTCCAATGGCATCTGATGTCAAAAGATATGAATCAATTGAATGAGGACAATGAGGAGTAAATAGGATTCAAGAATTGAACTAAACTCACAGCCCCCCCCTGACACCATGATGCAAGGATTATGCTATGCAACACACTGTTCTACATGCAGACTATGCACCAAGGATACATGAGACAAGTATGCAATTATTTTAATTTTATGCGCCCAAGTCATTTCTTTTTCAGATTTTTCAACATATGATGCAGTGCAAATCAGCCCTATTATGCATTGAAAAACATGCAGTCTACGACAATAGGCAAATGACAATCATGCAAATCAGTTCTATATGCATTGAACAACTTCATTGTCAGTCATGCAAATAATGTATGCAGACATTAGACACATGCAATGACTGTGGACACTAAGTGATCCATACAAGTTCAGTGCAAGTTATGCATTTAACAACAAATTTGTTGTGTAGAGCATCAAACATCCTATATATGTAGTGCAATAAGTGCAAGAGAAGATCATCATATATGCAAAATTAAAACTCAGTAGCTGAGTCTGGAATACAGACCGATCAGCTAAACAAGAAGAGACATTAGAATTCAAACAGATAGTTCAACAATTTCAGATAATGAAATTTAAACACAGAGTTTTGGAACTGACCTGAAAAGTTCAATCATGGGGTTTTCATTCTTGAGTGCCTTGGTTAACCCCTCTTATTCATTTCCAAGGCACACCTGCAACAACTGGATTATATTGATCCTGCAGGAACCCAAGAAGTCTTGGGTCCTGAATTAACAGTGACATTCCTAGCAGGTATGGTAGCCAACTTCTGTGCATGAAGGTCATCAATTCTCATCACATGACAATCATTCATTGAATGACCTATCTGACCATAGTAGTGGCATGATGCAGCAGTTCTGAAATTTATTTTGTGCACATTCCTATGAGCAGGAGTTCTAAATGCATATGCATGGAAATTTTTATTAACAGAATTGAAATTCTGTTTACCAAAACTAGTCTGGCTTTGGTATCCTGCCAGCCAACAGGTTGCAGCCCTGTGACCTGGCTTTCCACAGTTAAAGCATGCAATATGCTGAACTTTTGAAACAAGAATATTTCCATGAGAAGGATTGTTTACAAGGAATTTATTGTAACCAAACCTATTTCTGTTTACAGGGAATTTAATAAATTCAGAGTTAGATTTCTTTCCCTGAGCATGCCAACAATTTTCAACCATGTGGCCCAATTTGCCACAATGAAAACATTGAATGTTCTTTTTATGAGATGCATGATTTTTAGCATGGAACAGTTTATCATGCATTTTTCCAGCAGAAAGGTCATCATGTTTCATTAATCTGCATTCATGCATGATATGACCTTCTCTGTGACAGTAAAAACATTTTATTCTTCTCTTTTGATCATGAGAAGGTTTCTTCGATTTAGAATTCCTAGCATGAATTCTATCTGATTTCAATTCATCCTTTCTCATGACAAAGCAAACATCCATCTCATGGCCAGATTTACCACAGTAGAAACATTTCACATTCCTTCTTTTAACATGAGACAGTTTGGCCTGAGAATTTTCAGCATACAAATTTTTATTCTGTTTTGTTTTCTTTTGTTTTTCTATCTGATTAGTAGGCAGACATGAAGGAGAAGCTGAAGTGCTAGCTAACTCAGAGCTACGCACAAAGGTTGTATACATTCTTTTTCTCTCTTCCTGTTTACTGCCTCCATCAGAGACTTTCTTCTTAGAAGCAGCCTTTGAATTTTCTTTGTTTTTAAATGACTCAGACAGAGAATTGTTCAATTCAGTGATTTCATTTTTGAGAGAGGAAATGAGAATTTCAGAATCTGTGATCTTTTCATTAAGTAAGACATTAATGGCTTTGTAGCTATCAATCTCTTCTATTAATGTAGTCACTCTCTCACATTCATTTTCAATTGAACTTTTCCCTCTTTCAAGCATTAAGAGTCTCTCAGACATAGCAAAATTAAGCAGCTTCAGTTCTTCATTCTCCTTTCTAGTTTGTTCATTCTGAACTAGTTCATTAGTTAAGATTTGATCATTTCTAATGAATTCAGCTTATCTTCAAGTTCAGAAATCTTGGCAGTGAGTTCATGATTTTTGTTTTCCAAAACAGAACTTTGTTCCTTACTCACATTCAGATTAGCTAAGCACATTTCATGAGATTTTCTCAGATCTTGACATTTTTCACAATGAGCATTCGAATTAATCTGATCACATTTCTTTTTCAGCTTTCTATTCTCAGATTTTAGTTTCTTGGATACTTTGAACAAATCTTCATACATCACTATCAATTCATCAAAGGAGTATCCATCTGATTCAGAGCTTACCTGAGATGAGATCTCATCTTCATCATCCCGGTTGGCCATCAAGCAGCTATCACCTTGCTAATTATGTGCAGAAACGACTCTGTCATATATTTCCTTTCCAGATGTGCACCTGAGAGCAAAAGGGTACATATCAGTATTGATTGCAGCTCTTAAGATGTTAAGGATTATGACATTGTCACGGTTCTTTATACTGTCCTCTTTAGACCACTTGGTCTCATCATGAGGCAGTTTGTGTGGGCCTTTAGATAGTAGCCTCCACAGTTTGGGATCTATGGAGTCTACGTACACACATAGGCCTCCTAGCCAACTATCAAAGTTAGAACCGTCATAAACCGGAGGTCGACCCATTTGAGTAAGAGGCAACCAGATTCAGCGCAGTAGACCAGATGACAGGGAATGCAGCAGAACCAGATGAGCAAAGCAATGCACAAGTCGATGAAACAAAATACCGAGCACTGAAAACACACTCTGAAATGCACCAAGGACTAGCAGGATCCTCTGCAGATTGTTAGATCTGTTTAGTCAGAGACCCGCTCTGATACCAATTGTTGGGTTCGATGCAAGTATTCAGAGGGGGGGGTGAATGAATATGGCCTATAAAAACTTTCACCCAATTAAAATATTAGGCTCACTAACTATTTAGAATGCTAACTAGACAGATTCATCAAATCTGGAAGACTAATTAGCAGATGCGGAATTAAACAAAACAGACAGTGAGCACTCTAACAATACAAGTTAGACGAACTATAGCTCAATTTGAATTTCGATTACTTAACAGATTAAGACACTCTAAGAGAGCTAATCAACTTTTCTGCTCAACCAGAAAGCCAACACTTAGTGCGCCCCTAATCAATCATCTAACGGAAGCAAACCACAAATATATCAAACCACTGCACAACGGTTTTTAGGTGGTTCGGTCCAGCAGACCTACATCCACCCCACACTCAAACCGAGTGTGGATTCCGCTGACTCACAGCTTGAACAGCTGGGCATCACAGCTTGCCATACATCCGCTGGGCAACACAGCTTGCCGTCCGAGGAATCCTCCTCGCCCCGCTGAGCAACACAGCTTGCTGTCCAGTGGAATCCTCACTGCAAACCGCTGGGCAATACAGCTTAGCCGTCCAGAGACAGCACCTCTGCAATCCGCTGACTAACAGCTTGAACAAAGATGTAAAATAGAAAACAGAAAATAGAACAAGACAGCAATCGGAAAGCTGTAAGCAATGAAGCACAATGTGGCTCTTAAAGAGCTGGATGGCCTGGATTTGATCCACGGTCCATCAAGAACAGATCTCCCTCGATCTCACTCTCTTTCTTCACTCTCACTCTTTCTCTTTCTTCTCTGCTTCACTTCTCTTCTTCTCTCGATCTCTGTTCTCCTTTTCTCTCTTTATCTTTTTCTTTTCTTCTCCGCTTCACTTCTCTTCTTCTCTCGATCTCTGTTCTCCTTTTCTCTCTTTCTCTTTTTCTTTTCTTCTCCTGGATCGTGGAAGCTCTCTCTTCTTTCCCCCTTTTTCTTCTCTCAGCTTCTGCTCCCTGGCTTCGATTACGATCAGCCTCCATCTGAAGACGAATGCTCCATTATATACCACCAGCAGCAGCAGCAGCAGCAGCCAGGGCGCGTGTGGCTTCCACAGTTCCCGCCCTAAGAATTCGGACCACGTGGCAGCATCCAGTAGGCTGTCAGTACATGTCTCCTCATCTGGACACTGTTCTTATCCTCGGATCATGTGCCCAGCACCAGTACGCTCAACAACTGGAGTTAGATGGCGTCAACCCACTTGCTCCAAGGAGTTGACGCAGCCTTCAGAGATCTTCAACCTATGAAACTCAAGTCTGCTGCGTTGACTCCATCAGCTTGCTGCGTTGACGCATCGGCATCGGCAGTCCAGTGATCAATGTATTTGGTGGCGGATAGACATGCTGCGTTGACGCTGCTAGGCTAAAGCGTTGACGCAGTGGTGTGTTTCTGCAACTAATAGTTCAGCTTGTTTGCATGCTGCGTGGACGCTAAGAACTCAAGCGTTAACCTTCTAAACTGTCTCCGAACTAGATGCCTATCAGGCTCAATGGCTGCGTCGACGCTGTCTAGCAATGGCGTTGACGCATGGATACGTTCCAGTGAACAAACAGCCTAGCATCGACGCTTCCAACCCGTGGCGTTGACGCATTGATGCGTTCCAGTGAGCAGGTCTTCAGCAGATAGACGTGCTGCGTTGACGCTCTCAGCATGCTGCGTTGACGCATGGAGCTGCAGCGTCGATGCTGCCAATGTACTCCAGAGGCTGTAATAAAAGATACTTGAACTGCTGCGTCCACGCTACATGATCAATGCGTTGACGCACCAGAGTAATCCACAAGCTTCTTTTTGATTGTTTGAACTACTGCGTTCACGCCACTTGATCAATGCGTTGACGCATTGGTGTGTTCCAGCAGCAGAAATTTGATGGCTTCAGCCCTCTTTCTTTAAGGGGTTCGTTAGCCTCTTCAGTCCCTGTCAGACAGATGAAACGAAGTCATCAGTTCTAAGTTTATGCATTGCATTGTATAGACTTCATGAAAATCAGATGAACACATGCGGTGTATAGACTTGATGTGTTCACTGGTGGATGTACACACTTCCCCACTGTACAGACTTTGATGCTTATATGCAATGAAGAGACTTCGCTGAATTAGAATGCAGTGTACAGACTTTGAACTATAGGGACTTGTGAACAACCAATGTGTAGACTCTTCACTCGACAGGCTGACAATGCATGTACTTGCTCAGTGTATGGACTTGATTAAAAGATCATGCAATGTATATACTTCATGTTATGAAGCAAAGAATACACTTAGCTGAAGACTGCCAGTCGATGTATAGACATGGCATCAAACCCAGTGTATAGACTTTATGCGTGAAGCAGCACAAGGAATAAGTGTGTAGACTTGGATACGTGAAAGCTACAGTGAAGGAATGTACACACTTGACCGAATCAAAGGCAAATCGAGTGTACAGACTTCATGCCATGAGACGCTGAATGAGACAGTCCAATGTACAGACTTATGAAGACTGATGCATGAACAGTAATGCATAGACTTTAACATAAGATGCTACATGAGACGGTAGGCTGTACAGACTTAGCCTAAGACAATGCCTGAGACGGACGATGTATAGACTTGCGTTACTGTAGCAACGTGTAGACCTTGCCTTAGACGCTAAATGAGACGCTCAATGTACACACTTCAAGTCCAGTGTATGGACATTACCTTAGACTCTAAATGAAACGGACTTTAGCCAATGCAATGTATAAGCTTGAATGAGAGTCCAATGTTTAGACTTGCATGATGCACAATGACACAGTCCAGTGTATAGACTCTTAGCCAAGAATAAATGCAATGTAGTCTGATGTGTAGACTTTGCAACCGACAGCCAATGTATAGACTTGGCCAATGCTGTCTAGCCTATGCACAAAGTGAGACATGCAGAAACATGACATCTAACAGAATGCAATGCATCTATATAAACAACAAATGCCACTGATGCAGAGTATGCTAAACGCAAAGACTATAGCAATGAATAGATCAGACAGGGCACACTCATGCATTCTCCACAGAACATAATAAGTCATATGCATTCAAATCAACATGCCATTATCATATCAAAACACATTTCATGATGCTGTCTAAACAATACCCAAAGCACTCACTGTGTTGCTATCATCAAAACAAAATAGCATTGCTATCATCAAAACACAATAGCATTGCTATCATCAAAGCAACATAGCACATGCTTGTGCCTAAGAGACACAACACAGAGATCATCTTTTTCCTCTTCAAAGGAGTTGTCCTCAGTTTCTTCTTCTTCTTCATCACTCCAAGTGCACACCATGGCCTGCTTCTTCTTGCTCTTCCACCTGGGCATAGCTTTCTTAGCTCCTTCAGGACATTCAGACTTGATGTGTCCTGGTTTCTTGCAAGAGTAACATACAAGCTTTTCAGATTTTTTAGCATTTTCAGGTCTTGGCCTGAAATCTCTTCTTACCCGGGGCTTCTTCTTAGTAAAGCTTGTACCTTCCTTTCTTAAAAACTTTCTGAACTTTCTTGTCAATAGGGCAACTTCATCTTCTTCAATGTTGCTGCTTGAAGGCTCTTCATCATCAGATAGGTCCTTGGTGCTTGGTCTAGCTTTGAGAGCCAGAGGCTTCTTTTTACTTACCTCAGCTTCTATGTTTTTCAGATTCATCTCATAGGTAATTAGGGACCCTATGAGTTCTTCCACTTTGATGGTGGTTAAGTCTTTTGATTCTTCAACCACAGTGACCTTTGTATGCCAGATAGGAGTTAGTGATCTCAGTATCTTTCTTACTATCTCCTGCTCAGTGTATGTCTTACCTAGCTCAGTCAAGCCATTAGTGAGTGAGGTTAGCCTAGCATACATGTCCGAAATGGACTCATCAAATTTCATTCTAAACTTCTCATATTCAGATACCAACATATTAGCTTTGGTTGCACGTACCTGTTGTGTCCCTTCATATATTACCTCAAGGCGATCCCACATTTCTTTTGTAGTTTTGCAAGTTGACACCCTTGAGTATTCAGTTGGATGAAGGGAGCACTGCATGATATACTTGGCCCCCCAGTTCTGAGTTGATTGTCTGATTTGTTCTTTAGTCCATGTATCTTTGTCCGGAGGCAGCTCAAATGGTCCCTTGCTGATCACTCGCCAGACTTCATGATCCTGGGCTCTAATGAAGACCTGCATGCGGTTTCTCCAGTAAGGATAATTTGTCCCAGTGAAAAAGGGAGGCCTATTTACAAAATGTCCTTCAGCCCTAGGACCTTTAGAAGCCATATCACAAGTTCTCTCAAGGTCGTTAGACCACATTCAGAGAGACTATCTCTGATACCACGTGTTGAGTGGTGATAGGCAGATCTAGAGGGGAGGGGTGAATAGATCAGCCCCTTTTTGCCCTTCTTTGCGGAAATAAAAACTAAGACTAACACAGTAGATAAAGAGGTAGATATTCGTTAATATCTGAGAAGCTAGATGCACACAGGATGCCTGGAAACGGTCCTATCAAGCTTCTACCGTTGGAACAAGAGAAAAGACAAACCACAAGATAAGATCTTTAAGGTGGTTCAGTCTCAATCTAGAGACCTACGTCCACCCCTCACACAACACAGTGAGGCTTGACTAGTGCCAACGCATAATAGTTGATTCACAACTTCTAACTAAGAGATACACTATCACACTCCGCTGTCACACAGCTTGTGGGATCACACCTCAAACTACACAGATAGGCGACCACACCGTCTGTCTTCCTACACACAGGTAGGGATCTAATGATATGAAGGTTGTTTAGAAGAAAAGCAAACTAAAGATGAAATGGCCAGATAGAGTATCGTAATGAAAACGCTATGATAAAGAAGTCTCCTGTCTGGGAATGAGCTTGAGAGAGTCTTGGCTTTCTTCTTCTCGTTGAATCTTCATAGCAGCCACGAAAGTTTTATTTTCATCGTGAGGAAGAGAAAATGCCTTCTTCTAGTTTCACTCACGCCAGCAGCATCCAGATGAAGAGTAGCTTGGACAGCAAGCTTTCTTCTTCTTCATTTTCTCCTCAGCACTCTACTCAGCTCACTTTTGCTTTTTCTATCTCTTACGAACTGGAGCTCATGCTCCTTATGTATATTGGTGTCCTTGGGCGACACCAACGTTGTCAACTTTTCAAGCAACACCCAGAATGTCACATCCACATTATTTGATCTGCTTCCACTTGCACAGTTGACTCCATTCTTGTCAAGTCTGTAGGAATGTGGGTAGGTAGGAGACCATAGCAGCAAAGGTACGATTTCCTTCAGAAAATATCTCTGCCAAATCACAGTCTTCTGACACCGAAGCAATCTGATGGCTTTTTCTAGAGCAAACGGATCCTCTGGAGTAAGTTCCAGATCTTGAAATCAGCCTCCGTCGGATTCAGATCCGTTCTGAACGAACAAAGTGTGTCGACACTTTCCTGTCAGTGTGTTGAGACATTCCTTTGAAAATCTTGGAGAATCGTTCTGGTTGATCGTGGATGTGTCGACACTTTTTTGTCAGTGTGTCGAGATGTCACTTTAAAAAGCCTTATAGACAGCTTCTGCCAGTTTCAAGTATGTTCTGGTTGAACGTTGATGTGTCGACACTTTACCACCAGTCTATCGAGACATCCCTTTGAAATCCTTGAAGAACCATGGCTGATGAGTCGATACAACACCAAACGGTGTCGAGACATGTGAGCCATGTGTAGAGTTGTTGTAAGAAGGTGTCGGGACATGAGTGCCTTGTGCAGAGATTATCACACGAATGTGTCGACACATTTCAGTCAGTGTGTCGAGACATCGGAGAATCCAGATACTTTGTCAGAACGGCTTCAGCTTGAATTCTACTAGATGTGTCGAGACATGAATAGGATGTGTCGACACATTATGTTATGCTGGAGCTCAAATTGTTGGAATTTCAACATAATCTCTTCTGGATGTGTCGAGACATCACTGGGCCGTGTCGAGACATCATTTAGTGAGATTCTTCTGCACTTGTTTAATCAATTCATCAAACCAAATTAAGTTAGATATTTCTCAAACATCTACTGATGATTTGTGATTTGTTATCATCAAAACCAGGGGACACAACAGGCGGATAGGGAAGGAAGGTCACGCGCCCCTCCGGAAAGCCCTCCCCGCAGTGACGCGTCCCAACACACTGTCGGAGGCCGCTTCACCCTCCAGGGACGGCGGCTTATTCGTAACAGGTCAGGAGGACCTTCACAAGCCCCTCCTCCGGAGCAAGAGGCCTCCTCCATGTCGAAAAGGGGAAATCCTGGGGCACGCCATCTGCACCCAGAGACCGAAGTCCCTAGGGAACGCCAGGACAGCCCCCCTAGCCCCACGGCTCAACGATAGCTGGAGTTATCCCTCCGACTGCGAGAGTTCGCGAGGCGCTTTGCAGAGTAGGAGCGCGCCTTACGCGCCCTGCAGAAGGCCTCCCCAGTAGAGGATGAGGAGAAATCCCCTTTTTCTGACTGCATCTTGAAGGCAGAGATATCTCCCAGAATCTCCATTCCGACCTTCAAGTCTTACGACGGCCAGGGTGACCCGGCCGACCACTTCGACAGCTTCGATGCCCTGATGACCCTTCACGGGGCGTCTGACGCCATCAAGTGCTGAGCCTTCGCGACCACCCTAGTCCAAGGCGCCCAAGCATGGTTCCGGTCCCTCGCCCCCAGATCCATCCAAGACTTCAAGCAATTTAGGCGAATGTTTAAGGAGAGTTTCACCGGCAGCGGCCCCCCAAGGTCGGTAGCGGAGCTATTGGTTCTCTAACAGGCACAGGGGGAAAAACTCCGGGCTTATATCAACCGATTCAAGTCAGAAGCCCTGAGAATTCCTCGCCTGGATGTAGCCTCGGCCATAACCACACTGACCAGAGGCACCTGCGACGAGAACCTCCGCCGCGAGCTTGTCCTCCACCCTCCCTCGACGCTTGCCGAGCTAGTGACTCTGGCTTTACACCATGCTGAGTGCGAAGAAGTTCTCAGCGCATGTGGAGGTGCAACCGGTTCAGGTCGGGAGGGGGACAAGAAGCGAGCACCCGAGCCAAGCTCGGGCCAAGGAAAAAGGCGGAACCGAGATGGGGAGCACAAAGAACCGTACCGGAAGTATGACCGGTACACTCCCTTAACCGCTCCGGTTTACGAGATCTATGAAGACATCAAAGGCTCGGGCCTCCTTCGCCAACCCGAGCCAATGAGGTCGAAGAGCCGCAATCATAGTAAGCACTGCCTCTTCCACAGCGACCACGGGCATCATACTGGCGATTGTCGACAGCTCCAGGATGAGATCGAGCCCCTCGTCCGCCAGGGACACCTATCCCGGTTCCTGGCCGGGCATAAGGAAGACAGAGGCGCCCCAGAGGAGATCGACAACGCCCCCCATGGGGTCCACATCAATGTCATCACTGGAGGAGCTACATCAGGAGGAGACAGTAGCCGAGGAAGGAAGCGTCATGCTGAGCGGGCGAGCTGAGCCATCGAGCCTCCCAAGGCCCCACCAAGTGAGCCCCAGGTCATAGTCTTTTTCGACCAAGACCTGGAAGGGCTGACCACCCCGCATGACGACACCCTAGTTATATCGGCTACGATAAACCATTGTAACATAGATAGGATTCTAGTTGACAATGGCAGCACCCCTGATGTATTGTCTTATGAGTGTTTTCTTAAGATGGGGGAGAATCCGTCTAAACTCCGCCCGCTCCGAACCCCCCTTTGCGGGTTCAATGGCCAGGCCACTTATCCCGAGGAAGCCCTAAGCCTGTCGGTTACTCTTGGCACCCCACCCAAAACCATTACAGTTGTGGTGGACTTTATAGTGATCAAGGGTATGATGGCATACAACGCAATCTTCGGCCGGGGGATCCTTAGCCGAACGAAAGCGGTGCCCTCTACCTATCACCAGAAAATGAAGTTCCCCACTAAACAAGGGGTGGGGATAGTCCGAGGCAACTAGGCGTTGGCCAGAAGGTGCTATAATATCTCAGTTGAAGCCACAAGGCTGGACGGAAAGAACAAGGGCCCCCGAGAAGTCGAAGAAAAATTGATAATATCCGATCCTGGAGGCGAGTTGTTAACGATTTTCCTAAACTATGACCCGACCCTAGGAGTAAAGATTGGAGCCGACCTACCATCCGAAGTTCAGCAGCAATACAAATAATTTCTTTCTGGGTACATCTGAGTCTTTACATGGTCTGATGATCAACTCCCAGGGATATCGGGAGAGACGGTAGTGCATAAACTCAACATTGACCCGACCGTGAAGCCCGTACAACAACGCAGAAGGAAGCACACGCCAGAGAAGCAGATGGTCATCAAGGAGTAAGTCACCAAGGGGCAGAAGACTGGTCTTTTTAGACCGGTCCTATACCCGACGTGACTGGCTAACATCGTCCTGGTGCCAAAAGCTTCGGGAAAGTGGCGAATGTGCGTGGACTTCACCAACTTGAACAAATCCACACCAAAAGACTGCTATCTGTTACCGAGCATCGACCAACTGGTTGACTCAACCTCGGGCAATGAGATACTCAACTTCCTAGATGCCTATTCAGGCTACCACCAGATCAGAATGAATCCAGAAGATATCGAGAAGATCGCCTTCATCACCGACTTTGGCGTACACTCCTAAACCCGGATGCCCTTCGGGCTGAAGAACGCCAGAGCCACGTACCAGAGGCTGGTCAACCATATGTTCGAGGGTCGGCTCGGCCAGAACGTCGAGGCCTATATTGACAACATGATCGTCAAGACCCCCAAGGCCAAAGACCACTTCGCTGACCTAGCAGAGACTTTTGACACTATCCTGAGATACAATATGAAGCTCAACCCCACCAAGTGTGCCTTCAGAGTAAGGTCCGGGAAATTCCTGGGCTTCTTGGTGACCCAGCGTGGGATCGAGGCAAATCCCGACAAGGTCCAGGCCATCCTAGACATGCGGCCCCCCACCTACACCAAGGACGTTCAACGCCTTACCGGGCGTATTGCTGCGCTCAACCGATTCCTGTCCCGTGCGGCCAAACGATACCTACCCTTCTTCAAACTGTTGAGGTGGCCCAAAATGGCATCTACTATGTTCGCATGAGATGAGGAATGCCAAAAGGCATTAGCTGAGCTTAAGAAGTTCCTAGCTTCGCCCCCGGTGTTGTCCAAACCTGTTCCAGATGAAGCCCTACATCTCTACATCTTGGCAACTCCATCCACAATTAGCTCGGTCCTGGTCAGAAATGACTCGGGAGTTGAAAGACCGGTCTACTACACCAGCAAGGTGCTCAACGACACTAAAAGAAGGTACCCCACAACTGAGAGGCTTGTGCTAGCGTTGGTTACCTTGGCTAAGCACCTTCGACCCTACTTCCAAGGGCACTCCATCATCGTATTGACCAGCGAACCACTGAAGAGGATCCTCGCTCACCCTGAAGCCTTAGGACGCCTCGTCAAGTGGGCCATCATGCTCGGGGCCTACGATATATCGTACCGACCTCGCTCGGCTATCAAAGGATAGGCACTCGCTGACTTCATCGCCGAAAGCACCATCCCGACCGAAGAAAAATCTCCGTCTGCGCCCGGGCCAACCTGGGAATTATTCGTCGATGAATCCTCCAACTCGGTCGGGAGCGACGCCGGTATCCTCCTGAAGTCCCCCGAGGGAGAAGAACTTCAATACGCCTTGAAGTTCAACTTCCAGGCATCCAACAACGCCTCCGAGTATGAAGCACTTATCTCGAGAGCCCGCATGGCCTGAGCGAGTCAAAATTCACACTGACTCCAAACTGGTCACTATCCAAGTCAACGACGATTACGAAGCTCGGGAAGAACAGATGGTCAAATACCTCCAGCTGGTCAAAACCGTGGCACAACAGTCCGAGAGTTTTGAGATAGTCCGAATAGCTCGGGAGGAAAACTCTTGAGCGGACACCCTCTCTCGGCTGGCCTCCTCTCTTGACCCCGAGGGTACTCGATCGGTCCTTCTCGAAGAGCTAGAGCGACCGAGCATTGATTCGGAGATCATGGCCGTTGACTCGGCCTCCCCAAGCGACTGGCGTACCCCCTATCTGTCGTGGCTTCAAGACTCTCAGGAGCCTCCGGACCCTCGGGAAGCCTGAAGATTGAAGTACCAAGCTCGGCGATTCGTCATTCTGGATGGCACATTATACCGCAGATCATTCTCCGGTCCCCTCCAGAAATGCATCAGTACTAACGAAGCCAGCCGAGCGATTCAAGAGGTTCATGAGGGCCTATGCGGAGTGCATCAAGGGGGAAGGTCGCTCGCCAGGATCTTGCTTCGGCAGGGTTACTGGTGGCCCACCCTACAGTGCGACTGCTCGACCTATGTGCAACATAGTGACCGATGTCAGCGATTTGACCATTTGGTCCATCAGCCGGCAACAGAGCTCGTCACCCTAGCCGAGCCCTATCCTTTCGCTCGGTAGGAGATCGACATCCTTGGGCCGTTCCCTACGGCTCAAGCCCAGAAGAAGTTCATCATCGTCGCCATCGACTACTTCACCAAGTGGATCAAGGCTGAAGCTACAGCTAGGATCATCGAGACAGTCGTGTGGAGTTTCATCTAGAAGTCGATCATCTGTCGCTACGGCATCCCCCAGGTGATAGTGAGCGATAATGGTCAGCAATTTGATTCTTGTTATTTCCGAGACAGATGCGCCAACCTAAACATTCGCAATCACTTCACTTTAGTCACCCACCCTCATGCTAACGGGCTGGTCGAAAATGCCAATAAGACTATCTTAAAAGGCATCAAGACTAGGCTCGGCAAAGCCAAGGGCAGTTGGCTCGAGGAATTGTCGAACGTACTTTGGTCACACAGAACGACTCCCAGAACTGCAACCGGTGAGAGTCCCTTTCAGCTGGTGTACGGCACCGAGGCCGTGATCTCGTTGGAGATTGGCAATCCCTCCCTCCGAGTCATCTGCTTCTCGCCCGAGGCAAACGACCAGAAACTACTCGAAAACCTTGACCTAGCAGATGAGGTCCGAGAGATTGCTAGCATCCGAGCAATGGAATATCAACACCGCCTCACTCGATACTACAACGCCAAAGTCCAAGATAGACACTTCCAGCCGGGAGACTTCGTTCTCAGAAAAGCCGAAGCCTCTCGACCACTTGACGCGGCGGGCAAGCTATCCCCTAATTGGAAAAAAAAAGAGTGGTCGAGATGCTCAGGAAAGGAGCATACCGGCTATCTACTATGGAAGGAGAACCCATCCCTCGGACGTGGAACGCGACTACATTACGCAAGTTCTACTTCTAAACACTTCAGTTGTGTAAGCAAGATGAGATAAAATAAAATTTTCCTTCCCCCTTTATTCAAATAATTGTTTGTACATTTGAAAGGCCGAAGCCAATACAATACATGTCAAAAAAGCAAAAATACATCTGGCACCGCCATACGAGCCCATCGCTCGGCTGACTCGGTTAACCTTCGTACGTCCAGCCACTGACTCTGCCTCGTGTAGAAACTGGCTCGGATAAAGGGTAGTCGACCCCGTTGGCTCGGGTAACTCGGAACAACGGTGACAGAGGGATTAGGATGAGGAAGGCTACCTTCCAAGTGGCACAGGGTAGACGAAGGGGAAGCGGAAGCCAACTAATAGCAAAGAATGCCGAGAGGCATCCTGCAAAGAGTTAAAGAAAGAAAAAAAAGAGAGGATGTTAAGTGGCACCCTCCGAAGAGTGAAAGAAATGATAAGAAGGGCAGAAGAGAGAGAAAGAGGCTGTGGGAGAAAGGAAGAGAAGCAGGGAGTGGAGAGGAATCCTGAGAGGGATCCCCTCCAGAGAGTGAGCAGGAAGGGGCGAGAGGACGGGGTGCCTGATCCCCCTATCCGTTCACCGTTACGTCCCTCCCCACAAGCGCCATCAAAACTGATAAAAAGAAGGCGACGTGCTTCCGCACATCAAACCCCCTTCTAACCTACCCACCAGCCGTCAAACTCCCTTTAGATCCGAAGCAGCAAGGACTCTCTACCCTCCATAGTCTACAACTTCATCTTCCAGAGCATCTTCCATGCTTCAAATTTGACGGCATAACGCTTTGTGAAGAAGGAAGGAGGAAAGACTGTCAGAGAACACCCTAAGCGATGGAGAGGAAGAGACGCCCTTCATACCTTTTATAGGCAAAGGGAGGCTACTTGCCTTAAATGATTCTCCCCTCGAAAACACACTAAAGGGACCTCTCCCTACAAATGGTCACCTCAGACTCCTTGGTTCCATCCCAACGGGAAACACGAAGCGACCGGGCATTTAAAGCATGAGAAAACGGAAAGACACCCTATCAGACGCCCGCCCAACCATCATGCGAGATCCACGCAGAAGGTATCGGCACTTTCCAACTACTACGGATACACTGGTCAAACCACGGCAATGGCGGTAAAAAATAGTCATGTCTTTATCATAACGCTACTGCCTTACATTTTCAACCTCCCCTTACACAAAAAGAGAAGTTTTTTCTTCATAAAAGGAAAAACGTACAAGGAGAAAAAGAAAAACTGATACATCAGGCCCCTGGCCCATCCTGAGGGTCAGAAGTTGAAGGCTCGGACGGTCTGCCCCCGGCACCCTCGGTGACGGCCGACCCTGGCACTGACCCCACCGGCGTGGGAACCGCCTCGGTTGCGCGCCCTCTCGAGGCATCCGGAGTTGGTGACCCCTCGGACGAAGATGAGTCCCCCTGGTCTCCTTCTTCCCCCGATGCCAAACTAGAGGAATCGGAGGACGCCAAATCTGAGTCATAGCGTTGCTCGGACAGGAAACTGATTATCTCGGGTGCCTGCTCCTCCGCGTAGGAGATGGCCCGGCCGTAGCCGTGCTCAAACCCCTTGCGGATGCCCCGACGAAGTGCTAACTCATAGTAGGGGAGGGCAGCCTCCTTAAGGTCGACCTGGTAGGCCTCCGAGCGTTTGTATTGCTCGAGTGCCTCCGCCCTGACCGATCCCACCCTGCTAGCGAGCTCGGCCTTCTCCCGTTCCGCCTCGGCCAACCTCCACTCTGCCTCGGCTATCTGCTTCTCCGCCTCGGCCCGATCAGCCTCGGCTTCCAACGGAAGATGCGTGGCTTCCTCCGCTCGGTCTAATAGCTCGGCGCGCTCGGCCTCCCACTGGCCATCTCACTCGGCGCGGGCCACGCGCTCCACTTCCAGAAGCTTGCTCTTCCTCTCGAGTGACCCACGGGCCCGAGCTAGTTGCTCAGTTATTGTCCGGGCCTCCCCCTGGCTCACCCTCGCCAGCTCTCTAATCGAGAATAGCTCCCGCCAAAGCCCATCACGCTCCTCGATGAGCCGAGCTATCTTCCCATCGGACGCGCCAAGTGTCCAGGCAAGGTTCCCCCATTCTGTCTCCGACCGAGCATAAGCTTTAGCCTGAGAGGCCCCCATCTGGGCCAGGATCAGCCCACCCTCCATAACCATCTTGAGGGCCACGGGTGGAGAGCGTTGCCTGTTCCTCCCTTCACCACCTTCATAGCTATGCTATGACATCTCTGATACAGAGGGCTCTAGATGCCCAGCCTCTCCAGAACCGCCGGAATAGGGGGCCCCCCTCCGAACGGCATCCCCCTGGGAGCCTCGCCGGCCGGCTCAGATTGAGCGGCTACTTCATCCGCCCCTCTTGCCTCAGTCGGTTGGGGATGCATCGCCCCTCCTCCTGACCCCCCGGCCTCGACCGGTTCGGCCCCGACGTCGCAACCCGGAGTGCCACCTGCCTCGCTCGATGCTCCAGCCTCGACCGCGGTCCTGGAGTCACCCGCTTCAGCCTCGGCCCCCTCGGCTCCTGTAGAGGGGAGAGACGGGCCTGTTGTGACTCCTCTGTGTTGATGGTGTTGACATGTAACTTTACTTCATATGGCAACACATTGTTTTGATTGATTGGCAACACTGTTTATGTTTTGATGAAATTACTTTTATCAGATTGTCTGTGTGTTCTATGCATTTTATCTTGTTTTCACATTGAACAAACACTCAAAGTCTCAAAGTCTATACATTGCTACAGTAACGTAAGTCTGTACACTGTCTGTGTCTCTTGCAGCATCCTAGCAAGTGTGTACATTGCCTATCGATTGTAAAGTTTATACATTGTTATGGGTCGACCCCCTGTTCTCATGAGTCGACTCATCTGTTTGTGCATAGTCTACACATTGCCCGTCATTGCAAAGTCCATACATCCACAGTGCATTGCATAGTCTATACACTGCACGTTCAAGATCGAAGTATATACATTGCTACATTACCTGCTAGAGTGAAGTCTGTACAGCCAAAGCATACATATCAAGTCTATACTTTGAAGCTACTGTGCAAGTCCACACATTGGCCTTCAGGCTTGAAAGTCTGTACATTGGACTGCGTCAACTCATTGCATTGACATACACTGTAGCTTCAACTCATTGCATTGGCTAAGTCTATACACTGTCCGTCTCATTTAGAGTCTAAGGCAAAGTCTGTACATTGGACGGTGTCAGGCGAAGTCTGTACATTGAGCGTCTCAATGAGCGTCTCATGTAAGTCCATACATTGGACTGTAGCATGCATTTGTCAATGGCATCTAAGTCTGTACAGTGGACCATCTTCCTTAGCGTCTTGATCTTCCAAGTCTATACAGGCTTCTGTTTTACAAAGTCTGTACATTGGTCTCAGACTCCAAAGTCTATATATCGCATGTTGACTGCAAAGTCTATGCAGAGCTCAAGAGTTCGAAGTCTATACATTCATTCACTGTAGCTTGCAGGAGGTAAAGTCTGTACATTGGCATCCATGCCTCAAGTCTATACATTGGACTGTTTGGCCAAGTCTGTACATCGTTGTTTGCCAAAGTCTATACATTGGCATCTGTTTCTTCGTTGCGATTCAAAGTCTGCACATTGGGTTATTTACCTACGTTCAGCTTCGAAGTCTATACATCGATGCCTTTACCTACGTTGCAGTTCAAAGTCTATACAGTCGATGTTTTCCATTGCTTCAAGTCTATACAGCCGTTCTTTTAGAAAGTCTATACATCGGTCTTCACCTCAAGTCTGTACAGTCCTTTGTTGACAGGTCTTCACATCGTGAAGTCTATACACTCAACTTCTTCACATCGTGAAGTCTATACACTCAACTCCTTCACATCTTGCAAAGTCTGTACATTGCATTCATCAGTCGTGAAGTCTATACATCGCTTGTCTTCATTCGAGTCTCATGAAGTATGTACATCGTGCATCAGTTCTGAAGTCTATACATCGTCTGTCTTCATTTGAGTCTCACTGAAGTCTACACATTGCATCTTCTCACTGAAGTCTACACGTTGCATCTTCATTCATGAAGTCTACACATTGCATCTTCATTTGCGAAGTCTGTACATTGCATTGATCTTCACTTAGTCTATACATTGACAGTCTTCATATCACCTAAGTCTGTACGGCGGTTGCTTCATACAGCAAGTCTGTACATCGCTTTCACTTATATGAAGTCTATACAACGCAATTCTTCTGATAAGTCTATACAGAGTTGTTATTTAATCTGATCATCCGATACTCTGTCTGACAGGGATTCTCTACTGAGATTGCTGACATGGCTCGTGATCCCAGGAGGACGAGGTGTGAAGATGCTGACACGTGGATGGAATTGCCTCGGATCTGGCGAATTCACTTGGGCGGGAACTGTGGAAGCCACGCGCCCTTATCCACCTGCTACTGTTATATATAGCAGTCTTCATCTTCTGTAAAAGGCTGATCGAAGTTGGCGAAGTCTATACATCCAGCCTGAAGCAGCAGCCACCGAGATCCATTGTGAGAGGAAGAACAAACAGAGAAGAAGAAAAAGAGAGATGAGTTGAGAGAGTTATTGTGAGAGCTTGTGAATCAGCCTCTTGGTCCAGTTACCAGAGCTGATATTGCTACAGTGGCTTTGGTTTTCTTCCATTCGATTGTGTGTTTTATTTGTTTTCAGTCTTGCTATTTTCTCCTTGAAAACTCCTGTTCGATCAAGCTGTTAGTCAGCGGTGTCAAGCTGTGAGGCAGCGGTGTTGCAGAGGTGTTCCTCTGGTCGGCTAAGCTGTAGTGCCCAGCAGAGCAAGCTGTGAAGCTCAGTTGTTGCAGAGGGTGTTCCTCTGGTCAGGATAAGCAGTAAGCCCCAGCCGTTGTTGGCAAGGTGTAGAGCCCAGCTGATTGATGCTGTGTATCAGCAGTAATCCACATTCGAGTTGAATGTGGGGTGGACGTAGGTCGGATTGACCGAACCACCTAAAAGTCTTTGTGCCTCTCGTGTGTTTGATTGTCTGTTTAGCAGATCTTGTTTCCATCATCCGGTGCTTTGACTATGGTTGTCCAGTGTTCTTTTAATTCCGCATTTGAATCTAGGCATAATGTTTAATTAGCCAGTTGATCTATTCACCCCCCCTCTAGATCCACATTCTGTGGTGAAAAAGCCTTCCATCTAACTTCAACACTTGGTATCAGAGCTAGACTCTTCTACAGGGACTTACCGCCCGAAGAGGATAAGCACAGATGGACGGAAGAGGGATGATAGCTGAAGGACACTCCACATCCAAGCCCCCGTACTTCGATGGAACCAACTACGCATACTGGAAGCACCGTATGCATGTATTCTTGAGGGCTAAAGATTATGAAATTTGGAAGGTGGTTAGCAAGGGACCTTTCGAGCTGTCCCCAAATGAAGATGTATGGACCAAGGAGAAAATTAGAAGGTCCATGCTCAACTGGAGTGCAATCAATGCAATCTAGTGCTCTCTGCATCCCATCGAGTTCTCACGAATATCTGCCTGCTCCTCAGCGAAAAAAATGTGGGATGCACTTGAAGTCATCTATGAGGGGACTTCACAAGTCAGAGAGACTAAGACTAATCTACTGGTTTCAGAATACGAAACTTTCAAGATGAAGCCTAATGAGACGATCAAAGAAATGTATGCTCGACTGACTATTATCACAAATGGTCTCAGAGGCTTCGGGAAAAAATATTCTGAGTATGATGTAGTCAGGAAGATCTTGCGATCCTTGACTCCAATTTGGCACACCAAGGCCACAGTTATGGAAGAGTCAAGAGATCTGCACAATACTAAGGCAGATGAGCTGATCGGATCTCTAATGGCTTATGAGATGAATCTGCCGAAGATAGAGGAGGCTGACAGAAAGAGGAAGCCTATAGCTCTGAAGGCTGGTGCTAGCAGATCCAGTCGATCCAGCCCCAACGGATCATCAACTGAAGAGAGCTTGTCTAAAGAAGAAGTGGCAAATGCTGATATTGCCATGATTACTAGGAAATTCCGGATATTTATCAAGAAGGAAGGATGAAGATTCAGCCGAAGAAATCCCAACAGTGGCCGCCGAGACACAAGGTATAAATCAAACTCTGTAAAGAAAGCTGAGACTAATGTTTGCTATCAATGCAGAAAGGCTGGTCACTTTAAAGCTGAATGTCCGACAAATCAGAACCTCAAGGACAAGTCCAAGAAAAAGAACACAAAAGGGAAAGCTATGGTGAGTACCTGGAGTGATGAGGACGAGGGATCTTTGAGCGTCACTTCGGATAGTGAAGTTGAAGCTGAGAAACCAATCTGTCTCATGGCAACCAGCTCAGAAGATAGAGAGGAAGAATCTGATGAGGTATCCTCTCGCTATGAAAATTTTACTATTACTGATTGGATGGTTGCTTATGATGAACTTACTGATAGAGTAGATGAGGTCAGAAAAGAAAATAGGCATCTACGAAGAAAAATTAAAATCATGCAAAATGATACTTCATTGTCTGATAAAATTGCCTGCTTAGAAACTGAGAACAGTAAGCTGAAACTCACATGTTCTGAATTTGAATAAATCAGTAAAGAACTGAAAATTTCTAAGGAAGAAAATGTGAGATTAGACAATGAAATTGATGCATGGAAACTGAAAATTCAGAATTATGAAAATGAGATAAAAATTGTTTCTGAAAAATATGAAGCTGTCCTCAATGTGAATAATGAGTTGAAAAAATACATTGATGAAGTTCAGAAAGATAATGAGGATAAGCTAAAAACAATTGAGAAAATGACCCAAGGATCTGAAAATTTGGATGCATTATTGGGGTCAAAGGTAAATTTCAGAAGAGAGGGCCTAGGATTCAACTCTAGTGCAACTAAAAGCTTTGGAATGAAAACTATTTCCTTTGTTGCACAAAAGGAGAAAGGACCTCTGATCAACATGAATTCTAATAATGCTGTAAAGACAAATTTGAATCTGAAAAGGCTAAATGCAGAGGAGAAGGGCAAACAGAAAGTAGGTGAGCCTAGTAGAATTGGGACTTCCAAACCTAGCTCTAGTGCTCAACCCAATGTTAGGGGTCAGCCTGCTCAGGTAAACAAACCCCATGTCAATGCCAAAAAGTCTTCACCACCATCATCACAGAAAAGTACCCAACCAAAACCTATGAATAGGTCAGCAGGGTCAAGGGTGCAGGGAAGACAAAATATTTTCAGAAGTCAGCCCAACAAATTCAATCCACCTAGAGTTCAGTCCTACTACCCCACACAGCCAATCTATCCTAATGGGTGTGGGTGGACTAGAACTCAAGGGATGCATACAGGGTATGTTCATCAACCTACACACTGTTACAGACCCTATGTCAGAAATTGGGAAAATGGGTATGGTAGTCAGATGCCTAGGAATTACCAACATTTCCACAGCCAGCCCAGGAACTACTATAACCAAAACTTTATGAATGCAACCTGGCCGAAGCATTGGCACATTAACAACAATTCTGTGAATAACTCTGTTGGTGCAAATAAGAAGAAAGTCAACAAGAAAAAGTAAAACAAAAAGAAATCTGGAAAATCCACTGAACAGAACTGCTTCAAACAAATGTGGATTCCCAAAACCATGCTCTCTTTCTTTACTTGCACTTCATCTACATTGGAGCCCAATCAGACTTGGGTTCCAAACTCTTTGCCATAATTGTGTGTGCAGGTATGCCTGGCAGCCAAGAGCAACTTGTGGTACTTGGACAGTGGCTGCTCCAGGCATATGACAGGAGATAAGGCCAAGTTTTGCATGCTAACTGAAAAGCTAGGAGGCCTTGTCACCTTTGGAAGCAACACAAAGGGTAGGATCATTGGATCAGGTAAGGTAGGTAAGTGTTCTACCTGCTGCATTGATGATGTTATGCTGGTTGAAGGGTTAGCTTATAATTTACTTAGTATCAACTAGTTGTGTGATAAAGAACATAAAGTCTTATTTGATTCTCAATGCTGCAAGGTTTTTGAACCTGATTATGAAATTGTCAAATTTTCTGGAAAAAGAATAAATAACACATACATGATAGATTTAGATGATATTCAGCATTCTAACCTATGTCTTACTGCCAGTAGAGAAGATTTAGCATTTTTATGGCATCGTAGGTTAGGCCATGCGAGTTATACTATTTTGCATAAACTAAACAAGCATAGCATGGTTAGAGGACTCCCTGAAGTCTCTTTTAAAAAGGACAATAAATTTTGTAATGCATGCATTCAGTCCAAGTTGACTAGAAAATCATTCAAATCTAGGATAGAAAACCTATCCACTAAACCTTATGAACTGATACACATGGACCTATTTGGGCCAACCAGGTCTGTCAGTTTATCAGGGAAGAGGTATGGGTTTGTCTTAGTAGATGATTTTTCTAGGTATACTTGGGTATTTTTTCTATCACATAAGAATGATGCATTCTCAGAATTTCAGGAGTTCTATATAAGAATAAATCAGAAAATTGAAATATTTTGACTGATCATGGAGGTGAGTTTGAAAACTCACACTTTAAAGAATTTTGCAGGTCAAGTGGGATTCATCATAAGTTCTCCTCACCCAGGACACCTGAGCAGAATGGTGTTGTCGAGAGGAGGAATAGAACTCTAGTGGAAATGGGCCGAACTCTCTTAGTTGAAGGTCAACTGCCAAGAAAATTCTGGGCTGAAGCAGTCAACACAGCCTGTTATGTAATTAACAGGGCAATGGTAAGACCTTGCACCCAGAAAACCCCTTATGAGATTTTGAGAGGTAAGAAACCTTCAATCGCCCACTTCAAGGTCTTTGGTTGTAAATGTTTTATACATATAAATGACAAGAGGGACCTTGATAAATTTGAGCCAAAAGGTGAACCAGGAATCTTCCTCGGTTATTCTGAAAACACCCGAGCTTATAGAGTGTTCAATTTAAACTCAAAAATTGTTGAAGAATCTCCACACATTATCTTTGATGAAACCTTGATGGAAACTAACCATGGTTATTACAGGAACGAAGATGAGAATATTTTGAAAGATGAAAACTCTGCAGACCAGTCTGATGGTGAGGAAGATAAAGAAGAGCAAAATGAAGAAGAACCTGAAGTTCAGGGGGAGGTAAGTGAAATTCCTGAAACTCAGATTGTTAATATTAGATATCTTAAAGATCACCCTGTGAATAATGTCATTGGCAATCTGAATGATCCTCCTAGAACTAGAGGTCACTTTAGAATTCAGGATGAATTAAATGCATATGCTCTTGTCTCTCAAATTGAACCCAAGTCCATTGACTGTGCCCTCAAGGATATGCATTGGATTAATGCCATGCATGAGGAGCTTAATCAGTTCGACAGGAACAAGGTGTGGCACTTGGTCCCACCTCCTGATCATGGAACAGTCATAGGGACTAGGTGGGTTTTTAGGAATAAATCTGATGAATTAGGGAATATTGTTAAAAATAAAGCCAGACTTGTTGCTCAGGGGTACAACCAGGAGTTTGGTATTGACTTTGAAGAGTCATTTGCCCCTGTAGCCAGATTAGAAGCTGTTAGAATTTTATTAGCGTATGCATGTTCCCTAGGTATAATCCTCCAGCAGATGGATGTAAAATCTGCATTCTTGAATGGGGAAATTAATGAGGATGTCTATGTTAGACAGCCCCCTGGGTTTGAATGTCTAGATTTCCCTAATCATGTTTACAAATTAAATAAAGCTCTCTATGGTCTTAAGCAAGCTCCCAGAGCTTGGTACGACAGGTTGAGCAAGTTCCTCACTGATCAAAATTTCACTAGAGGAGTAGTTGATCAGACCTTGTTTACAAAGGTGAGTCATTCTGAAATTCTTATTGTACAGATTTATGTGGATGATATCATTTTTGGGTCAACTAACCCCAAATTGTGTGAGGAATTTTCTAAAACAATGACTAATGAGTTTGAAATGAGCTCAATGGGTGAGCTCAAATTATTTCTTGGACTGCAGGTTACACAAACAAAGGATGGAATGTTTATCACTCAGTCCAAGTACACAAGGGATATACTCAAGAAATATAAGATGGATAACCTTAATGAGATAGCTTCTCCAATGGGCACCTCTACAAGCTTGGATGAAGACACTAAAGGTAACCCATTTGACCAGAAGTTATACAGAGGTATGATCGGATCCCTTCTCTACTTAACTGCATCTAGGCCTGATATTCAATTTGCAGTAGGATTATGTGCTAGGTTTCAGGCCAGTCCTAAAGAAACTCATTTTAAAGCGGTGAAAAGGATTTTTAGATATCTGCTAGGCACCCAAGAGCTAGGATTATGGTATCCTGCTAGGTGTGAGTTAGAGCTTCTAGCTTACTCTGATGCTGATTATGCTGGGTGTCGAGTAGATAGAAAAAGTACTAGTGGCTATTGTCAATTCCTTGGTGGCTGTCTAGTATCTTGGGCATCTAAGAAGCAACACACTGTAGCCTTGTCTATAGCTGAGGCTGAATATGTTGCAGCAGGTAATTGTGCTGCCCAAGTACTTTGGATTAAGCACCAACTAGATGATTATCAGATAAAACTGGAATGTATTCCAATTCTATGTGATAATACTAGTGCCATATGCCTTGCTAAAAATCCTGTTCATCATTCTAGGACTAACCACATAGAAATAAAACATCATTTTCTAAGAGATGCTGTGAACAAAAAGGAAATTGAACTGGACTTCATTGAAACAGACAAACAAGTTGCTGATATCTTTACTAAGCCATTCATATTGTTTTCTCATGATTATCACTGCATATCATTTAGTCATGAATGTGTCTAAAATCACATATGTATATAGAACTGTTTTGCACTGCATTTCTCTGCATAATATAGCATAATAGGTCTGAATAAGCATGAATTTCAAAATCATTTGTTCAGTCATTATTTGCAAAACCACATGCACATAGATAGGGGGAGTATTGCATATGATTCAGAGTTAAGTCTAACAGTATGGCAATCTTTTAGTCAGTTCTAATATTAAGCAATGGAAAACAGACTTCTTCTCTCATAAGAACTTTAATTGCTTAAAGACTGACTTAATGGTTTAAATTTATAATCTTTAGAGTTGAAAGACTATAATCCGTAAATAAGGATGCTAAAAATTGATAAACCTCTCAACCCTTATCTTATTTCATGTCAGACAAAGTTAATTATATCTGAAATCTGAAAACTCATCTGAAATCATGTTAGAGAAGCTAAGTATGTGTATTGTCCTTAAACAAGTCATTTTGAAACAAATAAAGGGCAGCTAAGAAAGAAATTGAAAAACATTAAAAATTATTTAAAAAATAGCATTGACAGAGCAATGACTGGTAAATCACTGAGAAACTGAGTGATCCATCAAAGAAGTGGACACCACTCATGTCATGAGGTGTATCAGCTATCTCTGTATAAAATGATCAAAATAGTATGTTATTTTCACTGAGTACCTGGGGGTAACTGGCATCTAATAAACATGTACCCTCACACAAAAAGGTGTCAATCAATTCTATTGAGTTTGATCATAGGTAAGATGGTCCATCATGTTGAGTATCTAGGGGTATTGGTGTCTGATAAACGTATACCCTTACGCAAAAAGACTTTTGGTACCTGAATGCCCTAAATGAAATAATATTGAAAATGTTGTTCCTTCAAAGAAATTTCATGGATGTCAATTGTTTAATTTCACTACATGACCTGGTTTCTCTTAACATATTTTACTGAGTCTATGAAAGTAAGATATTCTGAAACTGAATCTCTCATGTAAATATGACTCTAGTTTATTGTTTTATCATGCACATCTACCTTATCCAATGAATGTAGTGCATGAACTCTCATTTTTATAACCTTTAAACCAGAATTTCAATTTCTAAGCCGTTTCTCAGTTCATATGACTGAAGGTTCTGTGCTTTAGTTGCTTAATTTCTGAACTACTTGCTAAGAATGCTAGTCAACTGAACTTTCTTTTTCCTTCCCTTGCACTCACTTTCCCTCCTATTTGTTGATGGAAAAGGGGGAGAATATTATCTGAATTCATTCCTTCAGTTCAAGGGGAGAATTCTGAATTGAGAATTCTGCATTCAGGGGGAGTGTATGCATCTGCATCATGGTATGGCAAAGGGGGGAAATTTTGTTAATAGGGAGTTGCTTACATTTTGTAGCATGCAGCATGTCATTCATAGCATCTACATGCATCTGTATAACAATCTGAATAACAAATCATGTCTTTCATAAAAAATGCATCTGTATGACAGGATGTTGCTACTCTATATGATAGGAGGTTGCCATCATTAAAAAGGGGGAGATTATTGTGACTCCTCTGTGTTGATGGTGTTGACATGTAACTTTACTTCATATGGCAACACATTGTTTTGATTGATTGGCAACACTGTTTATGTTTTGATGAAATTACTTTTATCAGATTGTCTGTGTGTTCTATGCATTTATCTTGTTTTCACACTAAACACACACTCAAAGTCTCAAACTCTATACATTGCTACAGTAACGTAAGTCTGTACACTGTCCGTGTCTCTTGCAGCATCCTAGCAAGTGTGTACATTGCCTGTCGATTGCAAAGTTTATACATTGTTATGGGTCGACCCCTTGTTCTCATGAGTCGACTCATCTGTTTGTGCATAGTCTACACATTGCCCGTCGTTGCAAAGTCCATACATCCATAGTGCATTGCATAGTCTATACACTGCACGTTCAAGATCAAAGTATATACATTGCTACATTACCTGCTAGAGTGAAGTCTGTACAGCCGAAGCACACATATCAAGTCTATACTTTGAAGCTACTGTGCAAGTCCAGACATTGGCCTTCAGGCTTGAAAGTCTGTACATTAGACTGCGTCAACTCATTGCATTGACATACACTTTAGCGTAAACTCATTGCATTGGCTAAATCTATACACTGTCCGTCTCATTTAGAGTCTAAGGCAAAGTCTGTACATTGGATGGTGTCAGGCGAAGTCTGTACATTGAGCGTCTCAATGAGCGTCTCATGTAAGTCCATACATTGGACTGTAGCATGCATTTGTCAATGGCATCTAAGCCTGTACAGTGAACCGTCTTCCTTAGCGTCTTGATCTTCCAAGTCTATACAGGCTTCTATTTTACAAAGTCTGTACATTGGTTTCAGACTCCAAAGTCTATACATCGCCTGTTGACTGCAAAGTCTATGCAGAGCTCAAGAGTTCGAAGTCTATACATTCATTCACTGTAGCTTGCATGAGGTAAAGTCTGTACATTGGCCTCCATGCCTCAAGTCTATACATTGGACTGTTTGGCCAAGTCTGTACATCGCTGTTTGCCAAAGTCTGTACATTGGCATCTGTTTCTTCGTTGCGATTCAAAGTCTGCACATTGGGTTATTTACCTACGTTCAGCTTCGAAGTCTATACATCGATGCCTTTACCTACGTTGCAGTTCAAAGTCTATACAGTCGATGTTTTCCATTGCTTCAAGTCTATACAGCCGTTCTTTTAGAAAGTCTATACATCGGTCATCACCTCAAGTCTGTACAGTCCTTTGTTGACAAGTCTTCACATCGTGAAGTCTATACACTCAACTTCTTCACATCGTGAAGTCTATACACTCAACTCCTTCACATCTTGCAAAGTCTGTACATTGCATTCATCAGTCGTGAAGTCTATACATCGCTTGTCTTCATTCGAGTCTCATGAAGTATGTACATCGTGCATCAGTTCTGAAGTCTATACATCGTCTGTCTTCATTTGAGTCTCACTGAAGTCTACACATTGCATCTTCTCACTGAAGTCTACACATTGCATCTTCATTCATGAAGTCTACACATTGCATCTTCATTTGCGAAGTCTATACATTGCATTGATCTTCACTTAGTCTATACATTGACAGTCTTCATATCACCTAAGTCTGTACGGCGGTTGCTTCATACAGTAAGTCTGTACATCGCTTTCACTTATATGAAGTCTATACAACGTAGTTCTTCTGATAAGTCTATACAGAGTTGTTATTTAATCTGATCATCCGATACTCTGTCTGACAGGGATTCTCTGCTGAGATTGCTGACATGGCTCGTGACCCCGGGAGGACAAGGTGTGCAGATGCTGACACGTGGATGGAATTGCCTCGGATCTGGCGAATTCACTTGGGCGGGAATTATGGAAGCCACACGCCCTTATCCATTTGCTGCTGTTATATATAGCAGTCTTCATCTTCTGTAAAAGGCTGATCGAAGTTGGCGAAGTCTATACATCCAGCCTGAAGCAGCAGCCACCGAGATCCACTGTGAGAGGAAGAACAAACAGAGAAGAAGAAAAAGAGAGATGAGTTGAGAGAGTTACTGTGAGAGCTTGTGAATCAGCCTCTTGGTCCAGTTACCAGAGCTGATATTGCTACAGTCGCTTTGGTTTTCTTCCATTCGATTGTGTGTTTTGTTTATTTTCATTCTTGCTAATTTCTCCTTGAAAACTCTTGTTCGATCAAGCTGTTAGTCGGCGGTGTCAAGCTGTGAGGCAGCGGTGTTGCAGAGGTGTTCCTCTGATCGGCTAAGCTGTAGTGCCTAGCAGAGCAAGCTGTGAAGCTCAGCTGTTGCAGAGGGTGTTCCTCTGGTCGGGATAAGCTGTAAGCCCCAACCGTTGTTGGCAAGCTGTAGAGCCCAGCTGATTGAAGCTGTGTATCAGCAGTAATCCATATTCAAGTTGAATGTGGGGTGGACGTACGTCGGATTGACCGAACCACCTAAAAGTCTTTGTGCCTCTCGTGTGTTTGATTGTCTGTTTAGCAGATCTTGTTTCCATCATCCGGTGCTTTGACTATGGTTGTCCAGTGTTCTTTTAATTCTGCATTTGAATCTAGGCATAATATTTAATTAGCCAGTTGATCTATTCACCCCCCCCTCTAGATCCACATTCTGTGGTGAAAAAGCCTTCCATCTAACTTCAACAGGGCCATCACCGCCGCCAACTGCAGAAACGGCCCTGGCCTCCTTGGCCCCCTCTTGCTCGGCGGATGGGAGAGCCGGCCTAATAGGGTCAGCCCTGTCACGCTCGGCAGAGGGGAGAGCCGATCCAGAGCCACTTTCGACTGCGGGGACGGTCCCGGCCTTCTTGGCCCACTTCTTGGCCTTCACAGCGTCCCGTATCAACCCCTCCATGGGATCCTTGCGCTTGGACCCCCGCGGCCTGGAAGATCCTTCCTGGGTCACCCCCTTGCCCTTATCTCGGGCTCTGGAGCGACCCTCTGGAGCTCGCAACTCAACGGCAACTGAGTCATCGCCCAGATCGGTAACTTCCTGCTCGATCACGGGCTCCTCCTCCGCAGCTGGCTGCCTGGTGTCTACGCCAAAGAAGACATGGTCAGGGAAAGAAAAATGGCTTCATCATCCGACGAGAAAATTGATTCATGGTGCCCTTACCTGCCGGCCATAGTCACTGGAGAAGGCATCACTCGATGTTCTCCGGAGTCACCAGCTCCTCCGTGGACTGGCGATGCTTCATCATAATGGCCGCATACTTCTCCACATCCGGAGAGAACTCATCTTGCCTTGGAGGAATGTTCGGTGAAAGTTGGGGATCACGGGACACCTCCAAGACTCCTCCACTGAAAAAATCCCCACCCAGAAGAACCGAGTCTTCCACCCTTTGTGAGAAGAGTCCTTCGCGGCTAAGGAGACACAGCTCATGTTTTGCCTCGCCTGGATGAAAAAGAAGCCCTTCCCGGCCGAGGAATGCCCCTTCAACTCAAAAAAGTTATGAAAGAGGTCCAAGGAACAAGGAACCCCGCACTGGAGGCAGAGAATGCGGAAGGCGGAAAGAAGAAGATAAGCGTTGGCTACCAACTGTATGGGAGCCAACTCGAAAAAATTGAGAAGCTTAAGAACAAAAGGGTCGAAGGGAAGACGGAACCCACCCTTCCACGACAGAAGGAAGGAGCATAAATGGCCCCTACGAGAATCCAAGCTTGCCTCGTTCTGGGTGGCAGCAACAAAGTAATACTGATAGGGCAGGCGAAACTGGTGCCCCAGCCGCTTCACCTCCGCCTCCCCGCAGCTCGCTGCAGTTCGGAGCCGGCGGTATCACCATCGCCCTCGCCTCAGGCTCACCCTCCAACTCTTCGACCTCCGAATGCTGGTCCACCATGAAATCCGAAGAGGATCTTGAAGAGGAAAGTTCTCGAGACTCTGAAGACTCTAGAGGAAGGAGAAGCTGCCGGACCGCCTCCGCGGTTATCTCCGCCAACTCTCCGAACGCCGCTGCGAGTCTCTGCTCTTCCGCAGTATCCCCACGGTGCATCAAAGTGCCCCGAAAGTAAGTATGAAGGAGAGCAAAACCCTAAAGCGGAGGGAGTCTAGAACGACAGCAAGCGCACATCACTTATATCCCCTCGTAGAAGGTGACGCGTCGTTCCAACCTCTGAGAAAGGGGGGCCCCTTCGTTTCAAATCCATCAGGATTATCATCATTACGGTCCTAGATGATCACGACATGTGGCTTCTTAACACCGCCAGATATCCTCCCACCCGAGCCACGCTGGTCCAAAACCCCAATGGCTACTCTTCTGAGCCTGCCAAGGCTTGGGAGTAGGACGGGGACAAGTGGAGAGGGGGATTTCTGTAGCCCATCTAAGAGCGGCCGAACTAGGTCCAGCGAGACCAAACGAGGCCCAGCTCATCTAAGTGACCGCCCCACAGGGCCCACTTAACTTAAAAGCCCAATAAGTTCACTCGGGATTAAGCACTTCCTAGGCAGCCATTAGGCTCGAAAGGCCGAGCATCGGTCCGGCCGGAGGAAGACCCATGCCCGACCTATCCCCATGTGGACACACTTTTTTCACCTATTATTCTCTTGTTGGTTTATTCATTTATTGAGTGCGTGGGCGTGCCAGTCACCGAAGTGACAATTTATTCGGGCCCCAAAGAGCCCATGGTGCGCTCGATCTGACTTCGTCAGACGATTGTGTAGTTCGTGTCGGGACCAACACCCGTCGTGCAATAAAGGTCACGGCGTCATTTACATCCCCCATACGAGGGAACACCCTTGATTAATCGCGGAGATTCAGGGCCTCATGGCCAAGAAATTAATTGCACGAAAGGTCTATTAGGAAGTATCGAAACCCCCGTATGAGGGTAAGAAGAAAACATTCGCGATCATGTCGGTCGTGTACTGACCATTTAATGTTCGGACGAATGTCCGGCTCGAGAAAATCGCGGTTGTCGCGGGAAAATCGGAATGCATGTAAGCCAAGGTATGGAAAATTTATTATTCGGAAGAGCGGAAAACGTTCAGCTGAGCCTCGGTTGGAGCGGTCAAAAACCAGTAAATCTGTTGGCCCGGTGCAAGAGCAAGCTGCGACCATACTGCGGTGGGCCCCCCGCGGTCGAAACAAGACTTGCATGAGCGTCATTAATATTTCTGGTGCCAAGGGGCAACGAGGGAATATCCCTTGAATCGGCTGAAAGGCCCTGTGTCTAGGGAAGCGGACGTTCGAAACGTGTCGGTCATTCGGGAGACCGTTTAATATTCTGACGGGTGTCCGGCTTGAGAGTATCATAATCGTCGCAGGAGGACCTGGAACATATGTATGCTGTGATACGGCAAATACATTATTCCGAGACACTGAAAATATTCGGTTAAATCTCGATTAGTGTAGCAGGAAACTAGCGAATTTATTGGCCCGGTGCGAGATCGAGTCGGGACCATACCGGGGGCGCATCCCGCGGTCCAAACGGGGCTTGCGTGGGCATCATTAATGTTCCCGGTGCCGGAGGGCAACGGGGAAGAGTCCCGAGACTAGATTCCAAAACCCAAAATATGTTCGAATGAAGCGAGCTATAGGCCGAGGGCGTGGGTCAGACAATGACCGTAATCGGGACGGACCCGAGGTCCAAGCACAGCCCACAAAGGCCTTATTGATATTCCCGTATATAGGGTCCAGGGATGACAGGAGCCATCTCGTTCTATTCAGATTTCTGTCAGTCACTTGCAGACCACTTGATATTCGGACAAGGGTCCATATTGAAGGTGCGACGTGGATAGGAACAACCCCGTACAAGTGTATGCCGAGTTTACGGCAATTTCAATAAAAGGGCGGGAACGAATTCCGATAGGGTGAATCCGATTTGACGAGCTATCGGCCCAGAGCAATACTAGGTCATGACCACGTCGGGGTAGGAGCCGTCGGCCATGTTGGTTGCTCACGGGTCTTTTCATGTTCAGACACAGGTCCATGACAGAAGCGCGGCGAAAATCGAGGTGAACCCGTTCAAATGTTTGCCGAACGTGCGGTAATTTTAGTAGTCGCTCGGAGGGGATCCGGCCTGAGGAATGAGTCCGGTCTGATTGGAATGTCGGCCCAAGACTAGGTCGGGGACTGGCCATGTCAGGATAATTCTCAAGACTCAGGCCCAACCTGGAAGGGCGGCATTGTTGTTCCTTCAGCATCGGGTCACGGGAGAGACGGGGCTGCAACATAGATTTTACCATTTTCTTTATCTGGGGTTTAAATTATGTGCATATATATTTTATTGCTTATTTCCCTTTTACGTATTTATTCTAGATGATTTCTCCATTTTGTTTATTATTATCACTATTATATTTTCTCTTTTCTTTTTTACTATTATTATTATTATTTCACATTTTTTTGTTTATTTCTCACATATATATATTCATGTTTATTTATTTATCATAGTTTTTATTAATTTACTATCATTATTATCATTATCATTATCATGACATATTTATATACGTTTTTATATATTTATTTTGGAAGGAAAAGTGGGCCGTTGGGGGTAGAAAGGGTGTACCGGTGAAGACTGGGAGAGCGTACCGGAGAGGGGCTGGGAGAGTGTACCGGGTAGGTTAGAGGGTGCCGGAGAAGTGCCAAGAGAGTATGCCGGAGAGGAAGTTGGCGGGCGTTCCGGGCTAACTCGAAGTCTGTACATCGTCTGCTAGCACACGCGCAAAGTCTGTACATCGTCCATTTACTGCAACTCAAAGTCTGTACACTGGCTACTAGCACACACGAAGTCTGTACGTCCCTCAGCCCAAAGTCTATACATTGGCTGGTCGCTGCGACCCGAAGTCTGTACATCATCCGGTTGCTGCATACAAAGTCTGTACATCCTTCAGCTCAAAGTGATGCGGGACGGGACCACGGACACGACAGGCTCGCGATTGTCCCTTAACGAGGGAAGCGTCGGATGTGCGCGGTTGAGAAACCGGCAATGAGCTAGGGTGGTCGGCTCTCTTTTGTGCCCGGATCGGGTCACGGGACGGCTTTGCTCTCTCTCGCAGCAGTGATATTATAAATTGAAGGTGAGCTAGGTATCCCTACACATGCTCTCTAGTAGCGGCATTTAAAGCATATAAAGAATTAAGCTAATGCCAAGTGTAAGGGTGAAGGCGATACCTCCACGCTCTCGGCGTGGCGAAGACGGCACCCGGCCGAAGCTCGTACTCCTGGGAACTTAGTACATTATGTTTACAGCAGTACAAATAAGCCCACTCCACGCAGGGAGGTAAAGGGCGACACAAGTGGGCCCGGGAGGACCAAGTTCGGGTTGACGGGCGGTTTCGGGCAATGCTTCGGCTTCACGCGTACTCGTGCTAGTGGGGGCCCACGTGTTGACCGGAGGGGTCGTGTGGGGCCTGATGACTCCTCTATTGTGGAGACACTTGGGAAGCGTTCCCCTGGGATGGCGAGCTGCTGGAACGACCGTCGGACGCCGGGCGGCCCTCGGACGACGCTCGCCGGGAACTCGGCCACGAATCTGAAAATTCTGTTTGCAGGCGCGCGACTCGGAGAAACCTGGTGCTGCGATCAGCCCCGTCGTCGGAATGCGACGAGGTTTGCGCCGTTGGAAAGCTGACTCAGAACGTAGGGGTCTTCAAAAAAATAATCAGATCTGTATTTCTGATCATGTATTTTACAAGCTTGCTGGAATCTGGCCAGAACTGCAGGGGCAGGTTCTGACTTCTCTGAAGATCGACGTTGACCGGAAAGAAGACCTCCGAATCTGGAAATAATTTCTTCAAAAAAGTTGAAGATCTCTGAGAGAGGAATCCGAGACTATTTTTGGGTTTTTGATTGGAGAAGAAATGGATTTTCTGGGATGTTTTAACTAGACCTGGATCGGATCTGGGAAACTATGGGCATACTATTCTTGGGAACTTGGAAGAAATTTGAAAAATACTTGGAGGGTGAACCAAAAATTAATAAAATTCCTGGTGGTAGAGGGATGTGGAAAGAGATCCCAGTAAATTTGGGCGACCCAAAAAAAATCAAAAGATGGTTCGAATGGGGTAAACTCAGAGCTGGTGAACAGTAAATAGAACCAGGACAGATCTGGAACTTGGACTTGGACAAAAATCAAAAAATAGCTAAAGGATGAATTTTGACGTGATTTTTTTTGTGGGGATAAGGGTTCTAGAGGGGAACCAACCCTGAAATTTGGAGCTTCAGAAGACGAACGGAGTGATAGCAGGAATTCAGAGAAGAAGGGTCTGTCCTGGGTGGACAGAACATCGAAACCGTTGGCGACGACGCGTCGGCGGCGAGACGATGGCGGCGGCGATCACCGGAGTTGATTCAGATGCTGGAGGGGATCAAGGGGGAAGGGATTACACTCTAGAAAGGGGAGAGGGGGTGGAGGAACTAGGTAGAGAGAGGGGAGGGGCGCAAGCTTCCTTGGGGGCAAATGCCTTTTTTTCCATTCATTAATTCATTCAATATGAAAAATACAACCTTATATAGGATGCCAACCAAATTCAATCTCAACCCTTGGATCTAGGGGTTTGGATTGAAGGGCTGGGATGAGGTATGACCAACCACAAGAAATACAATATTTAAAGGAATCCCATTCCTAATTCTACCACATGTGGTCAAATAAAGGGAGGAAAGAAAGAAAATTAAACAACCTAGCCTAATAGAGCCAAAAGAGGGGGCACCCCCCTTCATGGGCCAAGGGCCTTTCATGGGCCATGAGCCATCCACAAGCCCATGCTAGACTTGGACCCTTCCCATTTAGTTGGCCCATGAGGGAGTGTAAACCAATTTGGGCCTTAAGTGCATTAATGACCCATTAGAAACCTAATGACCCAATATGGCATAAGCTCCTTAATGGACTCTACTAATGGCTACCTAGCCATGGACTCTACATTAGAAATGGCCCATTGGCTTGATATAAGGCTTACAAGAAGCCCAAATGAAAGAAATTACACAATTACAATCTCATACAAGCCATAACTCACAAATACACTTCACCCGTGTATGGAAATCACCTTTAATGCCCCATCAATTCTCCCCGGGTGGGAGGAACTCGACCCCGTCGAGTAGGGGTATGGCTGCTCCGGTCCTCCGGCGGATCCGTCACCGTGCTAAGTAGCGCGGGTATGCTCCACTCCAAGTGATCGGCACCTGCTCATTCCATATATACTCGATATGCGCACTGCTATGGCTAAAGGTGGTCACTCCGAAGGGGCACTCTCAAAGGAAGGAAACAGCTCGAAGACTCACTGGGAATCACCGCTGAGTCCCTATAGGTGACTGATCCGGATATAGAAGTAAAACCGATCCCATACTCATCAAGTGAGTCCACTCGCCTCTTACTCATAAGAGAACGACAACGAGCTTGCACAAGACGCATGCAGACTCACCATGCACTGACACATGAATGAAAATCACACAAACAATCGACTCAAAATCACCACACGAACAAACCACACAAAGAAAACACACTGACTCAACTATGACCCTAGACACACCTAATGTTAGTCCGACCCGTACATGGGTGATGGCGGACCAGGACACCCGAATGTGTGCCATGCATGCATGTTATGTAACCGGAGATGGGTGGCATGAGGTACACCTAAATGTCCAAGTATGACCCAGTCATGCATGGACGGCCCTTTGGATTTGGGAGACTTGAGAGGGCTAGGAAAGCCGGGTGTGGAAGAGCTGGGTGGTGGTGTATCGTGGACGGGCTTGGTGGGTATGGAGGACCCGGCCCGTAGGAAAGGGGTATGAAAGTGGACTTCCCCGATAAGGTATGAGGGAAGTGATGGGTCACGAGGCCCACTAGAGTAGGGGTCAAAGGGGTCAAAGAATGTGTGACCCCTTGTGGTGGGTTCCCACAAGTCACGGTCCCACGTGTAGAAGTTTTGAAGGTGTGGATAATCACCTTCTTGAATTGTGATGGGTGGGACGGGGACCGTAGGCAAGAAGTATGATTCCTCCCTCGGACAAAAGGGTATGAATTCAGGCTCGTCCGGTAAGGGAAGGAGTAAGAGGACCTCCGTGGTGATACAACCCACGGTGCATTCGGAGGTAATAGACCCTAAGGCCGGATGAGTGAGGCTAAGACTAGTGGGTTGGTCAAAGCCTCGGGCAAAAAGGTGCGTCAACTCCCATTGTGAATCCAATCCCATGACAAGATCGTCCAATGTGTCAACATGGTGACGAGATCGAAAGGTGGTATGGAATGAGTTGATTGGCACTAAAGGTAAGGTGGGGTCCATGGACGGGAAGGGATGTGGGACCAAGCCATCCTTGAGCCATCTAAGAAGTGGCTCGGCTATGTAAAGTGTTCCCGTAAGAAACACGGGTGGCTCGGGCTTTGGTAGTTCCCACTTTGATGGTTTCGAATGAAGACCGGAGGTAGATAACAATGGAGCATCCATGGGTGATGGAGTAGCTTGTGTCCTTTCCCACCAATCCGAAATCATTTTCTTTATTTCCTCTAAGGAGCGGGTTAGAGGAGGGACCTTGGGGTGGACTAGCTCCTTAACTCTCGGCTCGGGTGTGGGCCTAGGCTCGGTTATAAGCGGGACTTCCACTCGGTTGGAGGTGCTTGAGTGGGTTGGGATGGGAGTGCCAAGGGGAGGTTGGTTGGTTGCGCATGGGCGGGCCACTAGATTGGGGTCACTTTGGTGGGCTTGGACGGCGGTGAAGGGGTGGGATTGGGTAGAGGTGTGGCCCACTTGATTGTGGGTGAGTTGGTGGGGTTGGTGAGTGGAATGACCTCCGTGGTTGGAGGTAGGTGGGCGGGGAACGTAGGCCCTCCTAAGCACTCTCTTCATTTCCCACCATGACTCGATGGGCCTTAGATTCCTATCCTCCCTCCAATATTTGATGTCCCTCCAAGTTGCAGTGGCTTCACCAAAAAGTCACCTTTTGGCAACATGGACTTGCATGGGCCCGTACATGATGTACACCTCGAAGTAATCATCCATAATGGCTTCCCATTCTAGATAGACACTCGGGTCATCGGACCCGTAGAAATCCCGGGTTTCGGGCCTCGTGGGGTGGTTCGGGTGGTCCTTCCATTTGAGATAGTATCGCCACCATCCGGGAGTTTGGGACTCCATGGGACACGGGAAACTAGTGGATGGCCATGCCGACACTCGGACCAAAACACTAGACACGACACTAAGTAATGCAAAGTTGGAATGCACTAACTAATGCACACTAAGGACCCTAGACGTAAACCAAGACTCGGTACGGGGCGGAGACAATCGACCCGAAGCTCACTCGCACAAGTGTGCGGCCTTCCCGATAGGCGTAACCTAACGGTCGGACAACACCTTTTTATATACCGAGTAAAGGGATGTATGCGACCCAAAAACGACTCTTTTTGTTGTTTTAAAAATGTGATGATCCTAAACACGACTTAGACCGACTAATGACTACATGACACTCTTTTTTTTTTTGAATCCAAACACCCTAGACTCAACCTGCTCTGATACCAAATTGATGCGGGACGGGACCACGGACACGACAGGCTCGCGATCGTCCCTTAACGAGGGAATCGTCGGATGTGCGCGGTTGAGAAACCGGCAATGAGCTAGGGTGGTCGGCTCTCTTTTGTGCCCGGATCGGGTCACGGGACGGCTTTGCTCTCTCTCGCAGCAGTGATATTATAAATTGAAGGTGAGCTAGGTATCCCTACACATGCTCTCTAGCAGCGGCATATAAAGCATATAAAGAATTAAGCTAATGCCAAGTGTAAGGGTGAAGGCGATACCTCCACGCTCTCGGCGTGGCGAAGACGGCACCCGGCCGAAGCTCGTACTCCCGGGAACTTAGTACATTATGTTTACAGCAGTACAAATAAGCCCACTCCACGCAGGGAGGTAAAGGGCGACACAAGTGGGCCCGGGAGGACCAAGTTCGGGTTGACGGGCGGTTTCGGGCAATGCTTCGGCTTCACGCGTACTCGTGCTAGTGGGGGCCCACGTGTTGACCGGAGGGGTCGTGTGGGGCCTGATGACTCCTCTATTGTGGAGACACTTGGGAAGCATTCCCCTGGGATGGCGAGCTGCTGGAACGACCGTCGGACGCTGGGCGGCCCTCGGACGACGCTCACCGGGAACTCGGCCACGAATCTGAAAATTCTGTTTGTAGGCGCGCGACTCGGAGAAACCTGCTGCTGCGCTCAGCCCCGTCATCGGAATACGACGAGGTTAGCGCCGTTGGAAAGCTGACTCAGAGTACTTCGACGAAGGTGTCTTAAAAAAAAATAATCAGATCTGTATTTCTGATCATGTATTTTACAAGCTTGCTGGAATCTGGCCAGAACTGCAGGGGCAGGTTCTGACTTCTCTGAAGATCGACGTTGACCGGAAAGAAGACCTCCGAATCTGGAAATAATTTCTTCAGTAAAGTTGAAGATCTCTGAGAGAGGAATCCGGGACTATTTTTGGGTTTTTGATTGGAGAAGAAATGGATTTTCGGGGATGTTTTAACTAGACCTGGATCGGATCTGGGAAACTGTGGGCAGACTGTTCTTGGGAACTTGGACGAAATTTTAAAAATAATTGGAGGGTGAACCAAAAATTAATAAAATTCCTGGTGGTAGAGGGATGTTGACAGAGATCCCAGTAAATTTGGGCGACCCAAAAAAAATCAAAAGATGGTTCGAATGGGGTAAACCCAGAGCTGGTGAACAGTAAACAGAACCAGGACAGATCTAGAACTTGGACTTGGACGAAAATCAAAAAATAGCTAAAGGATGAATTTTGATGTGATTTTTTGTGTGGGGATAAGGGTTCTAGAGGGGAACCAACCTTGAAATTTTGAGCTTCAGAAGACGAAGGGAGTGATAGCAGGAATTCGGAGAAGAAGGGTCTATCCTGGGTGGACAGAACACCGAAACCGTTGGCGACGACGCGTCGGCGGCGAGACGATGGCGGCGGCGATCACCGGAGTTGCTTCAGATGCTGGAGGGGATCAAGGGGGAAGGGATTACACTCTAGAAAGGGGAGAGGGGGTGGAGGAACCAGGTAGAGAGAGGGGAGGGGCGCAAGCTTCCTTGGGGGCAAATACCTTTTTTTCCATTCATTAATTCATTCAATATGAAAAATACAACCTTATATAGGATGCCAACCAAATTCAATCTCAACCCTTGGATCTAGGGGTTTGGATTGAAGGGCTGGGATGAGGTATGACCAACCACAAGAAATACAATATTTAAAGGAATCCCATTCCTAATTCTACCACATGTGGTCAAATAAAGGGAGGAAAGAAAGAAAATTAAACAACCTAGCCTAATAGAGCCAAAAGAGGGGGCGCCCCCCTTCATGGGCCAAGGGCCTTTCATGGGCCATGAGCCATCCACAAGCCCATGCTAGACTTAGACCCTTCCCATTTAGTTGGCCCATGAGGGAGTGTAAACCAATTTGGGCCTTAAGTGCATTAATGACCTATTAGAAACCTAATGACCCAATATGGCATAAGCTCCTTAATGGACTCTACTAATGGCTACCTAGCCATGGACTCTACATTAGAAATGGCCCATTGGCTTGATATAAGGCTTACAAGAAGCCCAAATGAAAGAAATTACACAATTACAATCTCATACAAGCCATAACTCACAAATACACTTCACCCGTGTATGGAAATCGCCTTTGATGCCCCATCACAAAGTCTGCATATTGCAGCTCAAAGTCTATACATTGGCCAGCCCAAAGTCTGTACGTTGGCCAGCTCAAAGTCTATACATTGGCTTGTCGCTGCGACCCGAAGTCTGTACATCGTCTGGTTGCTGCATATAAAGTCTGTACATCCTTCAGCTCAAAGTCTATACATTGGCTTGTCGCTGCGACCCGAAGTCTGTACATCGTCTGGTTGCTGCATATAAAGTCTGTACATCCTTCAGCTCAAAGTCTGCACATTGCAGCTCAAAGTCTATACACTGGCCAGCCCAAAGTCTGTACGTTGGCCAGCTCAAAGTCTATACATTGGCTGGTCTCTGCGACCCGAAGTCTGTACATCATCTGGTTGCTGCATACAAAGTCTGTACATCCTTCAGCTCAAAGTCTGCACATTGCAGCTCAAAGTCTATACATTGGCCAGCCCAAAGTCTGTACGTTGGCCAGCTCAAAGTCTATACACTGGCCAACCCAAAGTCTATACATTGTGCATTGGCAGCAGCTCAAAGTCTATACATTGTCCATTGGCTGCAGTTCAAAGTCTATACATTGGCCAGCTCAACGTCTGAACGTTGGCCAGCTTAAAGTCTATACATTGCAGCTCAAAGTCTGTACATTGCAGCTCAAAGTCTATACATTATCCATTGGCTGCAGTTCAAAGTCTATACATTGGCCAACCCAAAGCCTGTACGTTGGCCAGCTCAAAGTCTATACATTGAAGCTCAAAGTCTGTACGTTGCCCATTGGCTGCAGTTCGAAGTCTGTACATTGCAGCTCAAAGCCTGTACATCAGCCAACCCAAAGTCTACACATTGGCCATTGGTCGGAGTTCAAAGTCTATACATTGGCCAGCCCAAAGTCTGTACATTGGCCAACATAAAGTCTATACATTACATCTCAAAGTCTGTACATTGCAGCTCAAAGTCTGTACATTAGCCATTGGCTGGAGTTCAAAGTCTATACAATGGCCAGTCCAAAGTCTATACATTGGCCAGTCCAAAGTCTGTACATTGGCCAACCCAAAGTCTATACATTGTTCAAAGTCTGTACATTACAGCTCAAAGTCTGTACATTGCAGCTCAAAGTCTGTACATTAGCCATTGGCTGGAGTTCAAAGTCTATACATTGGCCAGTCCAAAGTCTGTACATTGGCCAACCCAAAGTCTATACATTGTTCAAAGTCTGTACATTATAGCTCAAAGTCTGTACGTCAGCCAACCCAAAGTCTATACATCAGCCATTGGCTGGAGTTCAAAGTCTATATATTGGCCAGCTCGAAGTCTGTACATTGCAGCTCAAAGTCTGTACATTGGCCATTGGCTGCAGCTCAAAGTCTATACATTGGACAACTCAAAGTCTGTACGTTGGCCAGCTCGAAGTCTACACAATGCAGCTCAAAGTCTGTACATTGCTTGTTGTTGCGTTCGTGCCACAACCTGCCAAGTATGTACATTGGTTTTTATTTCTGGAAGACGGTGGAAGAAGAGGTAAGACAGGGAGATAGATGAGGGAGAGACAGAGGGTGTACCGGTGGGGGGAGAGAGTATGATGGTGAGGGAGAGAGTGTACTGGTGAGGGGGGGAATGGAGTGTACCGGTGAGGGGAAGGTTGAAACGGAGGAGGAGTGTGCCGGTGAGGAGCCAAGAAGGTGTGCCGTTGAAGGGCTAATAGGGTGCACTGGTGAAGGCTGGAACATATGTATCGATGAAGGCCCACTCCCCTGCTACTTGCTTTAAGACTTTTCTTTTCTTCTTTTCTTTGGGTTTTGAGTAGTTTTATACAAGTCTTTCCTCCTTTTCCTCACAGCCTATTCTTTATAATATTTTGTTATTCCATTTGTTGGTTGCTTCCTTTTATCCTTTTAATATGTTATCATTTCTAGCGAAAATTCGGTAGCATCTCCCCTTGACCCGAGCGTAAGGGAGATAAAGGGAACGCCCCCACAGGGAGTGGCGGAACCCATCAACTGGAGGTGGGCGCCCAAAGGCGGCAGCACCTTTAATGAAACTTCAGAAAACCTCGGAGAAAACAACGAGCGAGAGACCTCTAAGACTGGATAGGGTGGACTGGGGGTTAGCCAAGGCGTACCGGCCAAGGACGAGCACATGGTGCTTGAGGGGTGTACCGGACTAGGGAGAGGCCAGGCATACCGCTGAAGCACCAAGGGGAGGTGTACCGCTGGAGGGCTACTATGGGTGTGCCGGCCAAGGTGCCGGAAGGGTGTGCCGCTGGGGGAAAGTGCAGGTGTGCCGCTGAAGGCGCAGAAGGGTGTGCCGGCCAAGGAGCCAGAAGGTGTACCGCTGGATGGGGGTGCAGGCGCACCGGGCAAGGCCCCCAAAAGGGGCTGGCGTGCTAATGGGGCAGGGGCATTGGGCTGATCAAGCCCACGAGGAAAAGATTTTTGGGAGGTGGCTCAAAGGGCAGGCAAGGGACTTGCAGGTGGGCTTCTACCAGAAGATCACAATGCGGAGGGGCTGTGCACTGGAAAGGCTCACGACCTCATACCAACCGAGGTGGTGCGGTGTCCGGAGGAAACTGTCGGCAGGAGGAGTTAAGGAAAACACCGGGAAGCGAAGGGAAAAACGATCAAACGCACTGCGGCCCAAAACAATGAGACAAAGAGAAAACCCACTGAGGGGGGGGGAGATCTTCATTCATGGAAAATAAAGGGCCGTAGCCACCCGTATACATCACAAAACATGCTCGAGCTAAGGCTATAGGCAAGAAAGAAAACCTAAGAACGAAGGAATAGAGAGGGGGAAAACAGAGAAACAAAAGAGGAGGAGGTGTTGGGGATCGAAGCAGGGACGATCGTCCACTGCTCTTTCCCCCACCTTCCCCTACTACATCAAGCCCTCTCTCTCTCTTACTCTCTTCTCGTTGCCTGGTGGCTGTCGGAAGACTCCACGCCTGAGCCCTCTCCCTTTTCTTCTCTCTTCTTCTTCTTCTCGTATGCAACCCCCTCTATTCGTCTCTGCCTCTGGGTCTCTTCTCCATCCGTCCTCCTTTTCTTCGCCGGAATGGGAGTGGTTTTATACTCCCAGCAGCGGGAGCCCTCGAGCACGGTAGTCGGAGGCGGGAAGCGGCTGGTCATGATGGGGTTTGACTTCCCCGTCCTGAATGTCAGGGGAGTAGCCTGTGTGGCCCAACCTTTGGTTGACACCTCGGACAGCTCACTGCGCGCCAAGGATGCGTAGGGTATGGGTGCCACGTCGCTCGGCCGTTGAAAAGCCTTCACGCTGTGCCGCTGGCGGGCTCAAGAAGTGTGCCGCTGGGAGGGCCCGTTGGAGGGCCTGAAATAGTGTAAGGCTTGAAATAGTGTGCCGTTGGAGGCTTGAAATAGTGTGCCGTGGAAGGCTTGAAATAGTGTGCCGTGGAAGGCTTGAAATAGTGTGCCGTTGAAGGCTCGAAATAGTGTGCCGTTGAAGGCTCGAAATAGTGTGCCGTGGAAGGCTCGAAATAGTGTGCCGTTGAAGGCTCGAAATAGTGTGCCGTGGAAGGCTCGAAATAGTGTGCCGTTGAAGGCCCGAAATAGTGTGCCGTTGAAGGCTTAAAATAGTGTGCCGTTGAAGGCACATGGGGCGTGCCGTTGAAGGCTTGCAGGGTGTGCCGCTGGAGGCCAGTGGGGCGTGCCGTTGCCGCTGAAGGGCGTTGGGGGTGTGCCACTGAAGGGCGTTGGGGGTGTGCCGCTGAAGGCCAAGGGCGTGCCGCTGAGAGGGGCCAGTGGCGTGCCGCTGAAGGGCCTTGGGGGTGTGCCGCTGAAGGGCCTTGGGCGTGCCGTTGAATGGCTAAATGGGCAGTTTTGAGCCCGTTGTGAGCACGAGTTGTGGCCCGTTTGATTTTCTTCGAGGCCCATGGATTGTGGGGCTCTTGGTGGTTGATTTCTCTTCACTGTCGTGACTCTAGAGACGGCTTCACGGTAGTGTGCATATTTGGGGAGTCTGGGTGACTAGTCTCTCCGGGGTTTCTTCACTCGGTGCCATTGTTGATGCTAGGCCGAGCAGGATATCTGTGCGTGCAATTTTTGGTGTCCACACCCCCTCGTCGGGATAAGGGCTAGTGCCCAGCGCCCACTCCAACCGAGACTCACCCGAGCTATGCCTATCGCCCGGGACAGGGCTGGCACTCCTCACACTTGGGTCGACCGACGATTTCTTATCCACACTGCCATTGAGAACCCTTTCTGAGCAGGAGTTTACAAAGATAAGGGGACCCACGAACCCTCAAGGTTATAAAGAGCCCACGATGAGGACGTAAAGAGCTCAAGATGAGGACATAAAGAGCCCACGTCGAGGACATAACCCCCGCCTAAAACTCCTCAGCTTACGGGACTTATGAGGTTGGCGCACTATTAAAACCTGGGACTCCCTCCGGCTAAAGGTAAGGCGAACGCATGCCTAAGACTCCCTGAGAAGGAACCACTTCACCACCTTGGTGGAGAGGGATCTCGTGCATCTCTTTCTTCCTCCCTTCATAGCCTCCACCACTACTCTACTGACTTAGGCATCGGAGGGTTTTCCCCAGGGAACCATCCCTGGGCCCCCCTGATTCGTTTCCCTTCCTTGCAGTTCACTGTTCGGTGATCATCTCCTCCAGCTCAGGACCAACGCGAGATCGCCCCTCTTCAGATATGTTGGAAAATGACAGCTCCCACGAAGGTGTAAGAACACCTTAACACACACACAAATCCACAACAGATTAAACACACACACACACACGGATGTAGGAAGATCCACACACACGGAAGTGTTTGAAGATTACAAGAACCACAAATGAAGCTCAAGAAAAATATGAAAATAGAACACAAGAGAAGAATCTTGATTTGCTCCCCCTTAGTGGATGATGAATGCTTTGGATGCAGCTTGATCCCTCGCCTTGATCTTCACTTGAATGGGTTGCAGATTTGCTTGAGAGCCTGAATCTTGGATGAAAAATCCCTTGGACGGAGCACTGTTCATGCAGCTACAGTAGCTTTCTCACCCCTTCAATAGCCTTCTTGATCTCCACAAGTGATTAGGGTTTTTGATCCCTCAATGAGATGTTTTATAGACCCAGGGTGGTCAAGAGACAACCCCTGGACCAGATCCACAAGCTCTGCCTTGATTGGGGGCAGTGGGCTTAAACAAATGCCCCAAGAGAATCTCCCCACGAGCTAAAATAAAAAGTCAACAATGAAGGCTTTCGGGACTGGCGGTCGACCGGTGGAGGCTGGTGGTCGACCGTTCTGAGAATTCTTGTAGATGTTGGAGTGCTGGAAATTCCGATCGACCGCTATGGGTATGGCGGTCGACCGTAATTTTTACAGGTGGGCTTTCGTTCAGTTCTGTTATTTCAGGTCGACCGCCAATGGTGCAGAGGTTGACTGAAAATTCCCAGTCCTGCAGAATTCAAGTGTTAGCCCAATGAAAAATGTCCATAAGTTCGATGCTTGAATTGAGCTAGTGTTGTGGTTGATTACAAGTCCACTTAGGCTCTTTTTAACACATTGGGAGGATTATGAATACTTAAATAAATTGTGATGGAATAGGACCTTTATTACAAAAAAAAAACTTCGTTCTAATACATGGCATGTGAGAGATAAATGTCCTGGGTTTTGTTATCATCAAAATCACTTGGATATACTCAACAATCTCCCCCTTTTTGATGATGAAAAAACTCTAGGCATTTATTTTCAATGTGTTTAAACCATTGTGCCTTTAAGCAAGTTCAACTCGAGGTCAATCACATTTTGAAATCTAGTTGAAAGCCATTAAACTTGAACTAGAACTTAGTGTTTGAGATGCATTCAACACGTCAATTTCAGCACAAACACATCACTTCCAACACAAACCATTCAACACATCAATTCCAGCCATTCAACACTTGTTTGCCAAAGTGAAAAGAAGTGAGAGAGGAGAGAGCCAATCTTGTAAAATCAACACAGAGTGCATTCTTTCATTCATTCTCATTAGTTCAATGCAGGGTACAAAGAATGCAAGACATCTACTCTGTGACCAAGACTCAACACACAAAGGAATGCAACCACTGATGCAATGCTAACATGCTCAAACTACAATGGAGAGACAGACACACATGCAGTCATGCAACACACACATATAGATATATAAACCTAATAGCCTACTTCTCCCTCTTTGACATCAGTAAAAAGGAGAGGGGAGGGATACAAAATAGTGGACAAAAGTGACATGGGTGTCCCAAGAGCAGCTACATAGCAGGGTGATCCTTAGCTTCCTCGCCATCAGCACTATCCAAGGCATCATCATCATGGGCGGAGCCAGCAGGAGCAGGAGCAGGAGCTGGAGGAGGAGGGAGATGATCCTCAATTCTATGCAGAATTTCATCATGATGAAGAAGCATTCTACGGAGGCTAAGAAGGGCACGATTGTTTAGCTGGAAGGCTTCACGGGTATCTTCGTGGTTGGCATAGAGAGTGGCCATGTGGTAGAAAGGTCATCCAAAGCATGGGTGAAAGAGTCCATTTGTCCAATCATGGTATCCATAAAAGTGTCCCACCACCCAAGGGTGGAGTCGATCCGGGTTTCCATGCCTAAGATACGCCTATCTAGAGTCTCATAGTCCCCCCAAGTAGGATGCCCAGCACCCTGAGTGGAAGACTCCCCATGAAAGTACTACGGTGGTGGAGGAAGATCCGCTGGCGAAGGCACATCCGCGGGCTATACTAGTGCAGGTGCATCTTGGTGATCTTGCTGTTGTTCATGTTCTTACTCTTCTTCACTATCATCCTCTTCCCCATAAACTGGGACAACACGACGAAGCTCACCATTTGCAGCATGGTAATATCCCATATCGGAGAAAATCTTGTGCTCATTGTAAATGTCATCATGTCTAACTGGAATAAACTGTTCACCCTCCAATGGGACCCTAACATAGGTGATGACTCCAGTGAGTTGAGAAGCATAGGGTAGGGACCTCTGTAAATGTGTACGGCATCATCCTATCAATTGAGTCATAAGCCATCCCATATCAACCAAGTTTCCATTCATAACATGATAGAACAGGAATCGGTGCACCTCAGTCACTTCATCTCTGCTGCCACTCGTTAGATAAATGAGTGTAGTAAACATGTGATGGAGGACCCGTTGTAGCAGGGGAAAGTTGTTGGCATTGAGCTCAATTAGGTCACTCACACCATGCACATACTCACAGCTCGTCATGGCAATGAAAGTAGCCGCAACCGCACCATGCCCAAAACTCATATCTGCACCATTGGCAGAAACACCTAGGGCACGGTTAAACAATTCTGGAGTAATACGGATCTCAATGCCCTGAACCATGGTGTACAACCTCCCATTTCTGTCAGCCAAATTACCATAGAACTGTGGCACTAGATATGGATAGTAACGGTTGTATCTAGTGACAAAATCAATCCATCCCGGTTGCATTGAGAATACTGTATAAATGTCGGGCAGGATTTCATTCAGCTCATAAAAATTGACAAGATGGGGGTCGATGATAGTTCTTGGAGGTAACCTGGGTGCCGGAGCCTGCAGTGGTGGAGCGGCCAGAGCTTCACATTTTCGAGCACTAGGTTCCCCTTGGACAAGACGCCGAGAGCTCCTTCTAGGTGGCATTTTAGACTAGGAAACCCGGAGATGATCCCCTTGAAAGGGAAAGCCTCAACCTTGGGATGGAGAGAGACACTTGAAGGACTGTAAGCACCGTCTCCACGCTCTGGAACTCAGGGAAAGGTGACACGAGCGCACGAACGCCGGCGAGGTATCGTTCCGAAACTGAGAACAGTCGGTCGCATCGTGTGCGGAGGGAGGAGATGTGGGGTTTTGAGGGCTTAGGAGATGAGGGTCAGGTGTGCTAGGGTTAGGAAAGAGTAAGGGAGAGAGAGTGGATGTAATGAAATGAGGAGGAGAGGGTGAAAGCCCCCTTAAGTTGGGGTTCGGACGCGATTGAACCTACCTAGTTCACCACGATCGGTCGACCGGCATGAAACCAACGGTCGACCGCTATGGGGCAAGACCCCCTGGTTGGATTCGTGTCTCTCCCTCTTTATCTTTGATAATGGTTTTGATGATCACAATATATTGTGTGAAATATTATGTGCTTGATTAGTGGAAAACATCTTCATGATAAACGAACTCACATGTTGCTATCTTATCTTGCAGGTTGCTCTATTAAGTTGGTTGATGTTGAATCATGCATGCTGCTCATTAGTCCTTGGAGGTTTCATGTGAAGACTATGCTTTTCAGTGGAATGGTTGAGTCCTTATGGATATGAAATTGATTGCATGGCCTTGTGTTGTGTAAATGCATAGCCATTTTATTACATGCTCTGTTGAAGATTTCCTCTGGTGCTTGTATATCATGAATGCATAAATGATGGTTCCTAGTCATTCTGATCATATGGCTTAAATGCTTTGAAATGATTTGTGGGAGAATTGGGTTGAAGTTGGGATCTTTAGATTCGTTGGTTTAATATTAACTTGCTTCTAAATTCCCAGAAAGTGCAAGTTAATATTGCCCACATTGTGATGGATTCAAGGTAAGAATTTATATTCGAATCCATGGTGATACTCTTCTAATCTTGAGTTGGAAAAATGGGTTCTCAAGTGCTTTCATACAGATCTTTCATGGGGATTCTTATGTGCCTCATGCTAATGCTTTCATAATCATATTTCATGTCATTTGGGTCTTGGTCTCAAAACTAGCTCCATATATTAATGCTTGATCTAGATATTTTGATTTCGATCTAACCTCTTGTTTTATCACGTGTTTCAGAGATAATATTCATGGTTGATCATTATGGGATTATGGTAATATTTAATCATTTATTTTCCCTTGAATTCATGGAGGTTTGATGAGTTTTTATAACCCAAACTGCATGGGTCGACCCCTGGGGTCGACCCTTAGTGTTTCTCCCGCAATCTGCCTGCATGGGTCGACCCCTGGGATCGACCCCTCTATGGGTCGACCCCTGATGGCCTGAATTCAACTCCCAATGGGTCCTTTCACCATAACTGAAAGGGTCGACCCCAAGGTTCGACCCATTCACGCGAGGGTTGACCCCTGATTGCCTATTTTTTTAACCCGCACGGGAGGATCACGAGGGTCGACCCCAAGGGTCGACCCATTAAACTTGGCCCTTTAAAAACCCCACGAGGGTCGACCCCAAGGGTCGACCCTTTCCGGTCCAGGGTGACGCCGTCAAAAATGACCTTCGTGTAGGCGCACCGAATGTCTTCCAAGTCCGGTCCAACTACCCCAAATCACTCCATGTTTTGTGGATCTTGTCCCATGGCTGTCCCTTGACCGACCTAGAAGCATAAATACATCTTATTGGGTTGTAAACCCTAAGGAACCAAGCTAGATCTTAAATTTCGGGTTGTTCCTAACCCTTATGTATGCAGGTGAACGGCTGCAGCTCTAGGGCTTCTTCAACAACGATCTGGGTGTAAAAGCTAGAGGAAGGGAGATGCACATAGCAGGAGGAGGAAGAAGACGCTGTTGAAGACATCATCCATGAGCCTGAGGTTCGATCAAGAGGCTGCTGTTGCTGCTCTTCGTGGTCGAATGTCTTGGGCGTTTCATTCTTCAAGCCTGGTCGCTTTCCACTCCGTGAATCAGTTTCCCAGCACACCCTACCTCCCTATCAAAGCATTTCGTTGAAAATCTGAGGGGGTTCTTTTGATCTTTCACTTCTATGCTTTTGTTTGAGATTGCTCAAGGTTTCGAATGGTTATCTAAGAGGTGCAATATACATATACATGTTCTTTTGTCTATCTACTTGCTGCCCTCTTATTAGCGCTGCGATTTTCATCCTGAGCAACAAGATGAGCTAAGACTTTCCATTCTCTTGCAGAAGAAGAAGGAGGAGTGCGGCTACAAGGTTGAGAGGAGAGGGGTTTATGAAGTTAATCATTTTTATGATGTATGCAGGTTTGACTGGAGCTAGAATTTGAAGGATATACTCAGTACGAGTTGCTGAAGTTGCAGACGATCCCGGATCTTCGAGGAAGACGAACGGGTGCTCCATCCTATTGCAGATTTGATTCTCTCCAACCAAAGTTTCAAGGAAAATCTACAAACGGCCATTGGAAAATAAAGGGAAAACATTCTTCATTCTTAATCCATCTCTTGATGATAGTTTTTCTCCATTTACATACTATTGTGAGCATATGTTGTAAATCCTTGTATGTTGCCAAACTTTTAATATTACTGTGTGTGTGGACGGAGCTGCGTCTCCGTGTGGTTTTAGTGTTCGGGGTGTGTTCCCCGACGTCGTGTGTGAGTGTGCTGTGGTGGCAATGTTTTGGGGCCAGGCCCCGTGTATGTGGATTGCTGCGGAAGCAGCGTGTGTGGTGTTGGGGTTCATCCCCGTGTTGCTACATTTTGTAGCGTGTAGTGAATCCTCACCGGGGTTCGGTGCGGGGTGGACGTAGGGAGCCCGTCGTGGTCCCGAACCACCTAAAAATCTCTGTGTCTATTGTGATTGCCTGTGTGATTGTTCATTTCTTCTATCTCCCTTCACAGGTCAATTTAGTGGGTCTTTACTCACTACATCATCACACATTGCTTTATCCGCTATCTGTGTTAGGTTTAATTTAGTTGTTCCTTGCATCGATAATCCGTGTTTGGCGTAGGTTCCATCATCCATTGTCTAGTTTATTCGAGTGAGATCGGAAAGCTTAAGAGAAGATTTTAATCTCACGTTTGTTTAGGCTATTTAACGTAGTTAATATTATTCTGCTGTGTTCAGTTTAGAAATTGTTTAAAATCTGCCATCTCAGTTTAGAAAGTGTTTAAAATGTCCGCCATCTCTCTGGGCCAACAATTGATATCAGAGTCCAGTCTCTGATTTTTATTCTACGGACCTCACAGTCTAGGAGAAAAGATCTTTTTCATGATGGCTAGTTTGAATTCGGTTCCTATCTTTGATGCTTTTGATTTTGTATCATGGCTTGGAAAATTGTGTGTTTGGATTTCTAGTACTAATCCAAAGCTTTTGAACTTAATGACTCACGGTCCTCCAGCTCTACCAAAAGATAAGTCAAAGTGGACCGATGAGGACAAGAAAAAGGATTCTGATATTTTTTTTTGTTTTGAACACTCTTAAGGCTGTAGTGAACACTGACGTATATCCCTTCATTTCATCTTGTAGGTCAGCCAAAGAGATTTTGGATGGGCTAAGCGAAGCCCAAGAAGAAAATTGGAATAGTGAGTGCCTCGTGGCAAATAAAAAGAATGAACGTCAAAGCGAGGAAAGTTCAAAGGTAAACTCTGACTCCGATTCTAATGATGGAGACGAACTTAGTTATGATGAGTTGATGAATGCTTATGATGAACTGTTTGACAGATACAAAGCATTAAAATCTTAAAATAGGAAAATGAAAAAGAAATTTGATGATTCATCGCATACTAACTCACCATGTACTAAATGTGCTGAAGTTGAAAACTCCTGTGTCGTTGATTCGTCATGTGAAAAATGTTCTGAGCTTAGGAACTTGAATGGAAGGTTGATGCATGATGTTGATATGCATAAAGAAACCATTTCAATTCTGAAAACTGAAAATGAAACTTTGATGGCTAAAATTTCAGAATTTGAAAATGTTGAAAAAGAACCCAGAAGTAAGTTGAGCTGTTCGGAAAGTGATCAGATTTTGCTCGATGAACTTCTGCAGAATGAAAAGCTTGCTAAAGAGATTAAGAACTTGAAAGATCAAAATAGTCTACTGGTTGATAAAATCCACTTGTTTGAAAGAGGAAAACAAGTGATTGTTGATGCCAATAAAAATATTCATGCTATGGAACAAGAAATTATAAGCTATAAATCCATCAATTCTCTGTTGAATGATAAACTTACATTGTGTGAAGAACAGCTTGCCAATTGTGAAGTGCACATTTCATCATTGGAAGATGAGATCAAGAATTTGAATGAGTCCATGTGCTTGAGTGATGAAGAAAATGAAAAACAGAAAAATATCATTGATTGTCATTGTGAGCATGAAAAATCCCACAATGCTGAGTTTGTTCATGCTTCAAGAAAAATAAGGAATGTTTCATGTTTTTATTGGTGAAAAATTTGGCCATGATATGTATGATTGCTCTTTAATGAAATCTGATGACTATGAGGCAATGAAGTCACAAATGAAAATTGATGAATATTCTAAAAATTTTTAAAAATCAAAGAAAAAAAATTTCACTGTTCATTGCTTCTATTGTGGTTTGCATGGCCATGTAATAGAAAATTATTTCATGAAGAAAAATGATGATGAGTGGTATGTAAAAAGAAATTTGTCATGTCATTATTGTGGTAAACGTGGACATGTAATGAATACATGTTCCTTAATGGAAAAAGATGACAAGTGGTTCATGAAAAGAAAATCTTCTCATTGTTTCTATTGTGGCCTGAATAGAAATTCAATGGATGATTGTACCATGATGAGGGCCGATGATGAATGGTATGAGAGGAAAAATAAAAAGAATACATTTTCTCATGTTAGAACTAACCCCTCGGGACCCAAGATGGCTTGGGTACCCAAATGTCCAAAATGAGAATTTGTTTTGTAGGGTGCCTTGAGAACAATGAAGATGTCGATAAAGAAAGGCTTCTCAAGGCAAGAAAGAAAATGGTTTGATTCTAAGAATTCATCTGTTCAGGTTCATTTGAAAAATTTGAAAAGGTAAAAATTATGTTTGGAGCTATTTTATATTTTGTGGATATCTTTAGTTTTTAAATGCTTTACATTGCACATGTCATACACATCCTTGCATACTTGTGTGCTTGAACCCCATGATTAACCGGTATATAAAATGAGGTTAGTGGAAAGGTGGATTACATCCACTTGGAAGCTCTTCTTATGCGTGAGTAGGGTCCTTGGACCGCTATCTCCGCCACGTACCGGGTAATCAACTTGTGTGAAATATTCATCTCAATGCATGTCGCATGTATATTCTTCTCTTCATCATGCTAGATGAACTTGCATTGATTTGGACATGTTTGTTACATGGCATATATTTAGGGGGAGTCTGGCTGTCCCTCCATAATGTTCATGCCCCTCATGTGCATGTAATGCTTTTAGGAAAGTCATTGCATATGCATACATGTAGTGAGCTGCATTGCATATCACTTACTTTGAAAAACTCCAAAAAGAGTTAGTTCAATGCATACAGGCAGGGGGGGATTTTGAATTCATTAATCTCTCATTGACTCAAATTCCTCTGTCTAGGTAGCTGTAACTTCTTTTGCCAGCTTATCTTTGAAACTCATCCCTGCCACAACTGTCAAGTTGGTTTGACTGAATTCCAGACTTTGTTATTGATTCCTGAACTACATTGATTCACTGCCATTGGTTTTCTAAAAATCTGTCTGATACATGTTGATCATATTTGCCACAAGCATGAGTTCAAATTCATTCACTCTCTATGCATGCTTGTTAATGTCTCTGCTGCTGAATGTCACTGTCAAGATGTTGATTGAACTGAGAATTGAAGAGATATCAGTTTGTGCACCCTTTCATAAATCTGAAATCATTTATTATGAAGAATCTTCTATTATACAGGTTTAAGAATGTTGTTTTTTTGAATTGGTTAAGTCTTATGTATTCCTAAGGTAGAATTTGAAGGACTTGAAAATATCTGAATTAGTCTTTTAATAAATCTTAACTAGCTGTCTCATGTAAATTCATGCAAGACCTTATTGAAATATGAAAAGTTAACACCATGCTCTTCTTTGGTTGAGATACATAATGTCCGTATTGTTCTTAAAAATTTAATCTATCTGAATTTATCTTAAAAGAAAGTTATGGACAGAGCAAGATTTTGGTCACCAAGAAATTGGGTCCTCTATCAAGAAATGGAGTAAACCCATGTCATGAAGTGCCATAGTTAACTCTGCTGAAAATTGTATGAAAATTTGATAGAGCAATGGCATGACTGTATTGAGTAACTGGGGATTCCTGCCTCTAACTAAGGTGTCTCCTCATGTAAAAAGATACTTCTAATGCTAACTATGTTCTCTTGATTGTAAAGCAATACGGTTATTACACTGAGTAACTGGGTCATTTCACCTAAGACGTGTTGTGCCTCATGTAAAAAGGTGTTGATTAACCAAACTTGTTCTTAGAAAAACAAATTGATGTTCAATATCAAAAATCTAAAAAATGTGTGTATCAGAAAAATTGTTGGAAGCAATGTCAATTTTAGATGCATTTACAATTGTTTAATCTCAATACTAATTTGTGTAACTCCTAAAGGAGTCATTGATATTAATTAAGTAAGATGGAAGGGAGTTGAACTAGAAAGTTATATGAGCAATTGGTTCATTTTTATTAAAACTTTGTTTCAGATGTGAGCATTGAATCTCTTTGACAAACCTTGTATACATCACTCTTAAACCATGCCTGTCAATGAAAGCCACTTCATAAGCTTTTATAATAGAAGAGTCTGAAACTTAACCATGGATATATGGAATGGGTACCTCACTGAAAATCTTTTCTTCTCAAATATTATGTTTTGGAAATTCGATCACACCTGCTCAGATCCTGCTCACTCTATTTGCTGAACTATCTTTGAAAGATCCTGTATTCTGCATGTTGCCATGACAACCCTCCTAAATTTATTCTTGACATACCCCTCACCTTACACTCTTGAAAGTCTTATTTCATTCTGAAGAAGGAGCAGGGTATTGTTTTAAGGGAGAGAATAGTCTTGTCCAGACTGCATTTCTTGCATTGTAAAGGGGGAGATTTGCTTGTGATCTTATCTACTTATGTCAAAAGGACCTGCTTGATTCCACACTTAATTATGCATGCTTGAGTGCCTGACTGCTTGATCATTTATGTTCATGCCATATTTCATTCCATCTTGATGCATATTGCATATTGCATAATTGCATAATTGCATATTGCCTATTGCATATTCCATATTGCATATTACATGTCAAATGTCATCTCTTTGGTCATCAATTTTGCATAAATTTAAAAAACAATTGATGAGTATCTGCATATGCTTTTGTCATCTTGCATACTGCACTTCAAATTCCACAATCTTGCTTAGAGTTCATGGTTCACACACCTCCCCTTCATGGGCGGTGCATTGCTGGGTTCGTGCACCACAGTCTTTATATATCCGTCTACTTCTGGTTAAACTTTCACATCTGTTCTCTTTGGTTCCCCACTTTTTGATAATGTCAAAGGAGGAGAGAGTTTTGAAAGGCCACAATATATTGTCATCATCAAAAAGGGAGAGATTGTTGGATTCGTGTCTTTCCCTCTTTGTCTTTGATAATGGTTTTGATGATCACAATATATTGTGTGAAATATTGTGTGCTTGATAAGTGGAAAACATCTTCATGATAAACGAACTCACATGTTTCTATCTTATCTTGCAGGTTGCTCTACTAAGTTGGTTGATATTGAATCATGCATGCTGCTCATTAGTCCTTGGAGGTTTCATGTGAAGACTATACTTTTCAGTGGAATGGTTGAGTCCTTATGGATATGAAATTGATTGCATGGCCTTGTGTTGTGTAAATGCATAGCCATTTCATTACATGCCCTGTTGAAGATTTCCTCTGGTGCTTGTATATCATGAAAGCATAAATGATGGTTCCTAGTCATTCTAATCATATGGCTTAAATGCTTTGAAATGATTTGTGGGAGAATTGGGTTGAAGTTGGGATCTTCAGATTCGTTGGTTTAATATTAACTTGCTTCTAAATTCCCAGAAAGTGCAGGTTAATATTGCCCACAATGTGATGGATTCAAGGTAAGAATTTATATTAGAATCCATGGTGATACTCTTCTAATCTTGAGTTAGAAAAAATGGGTTCTCAAGTGCTTTCATACAGATCTTTCATGTGGTTCTTATGTGCCTCATGCTAATGCTTTCATAATCGTATTTCATGTCATTTGGGTCTTGGTCTCAAAACTAGCTCCATATATTAATGTTTGATCTAGATATTTTGATTTTGATCTAACCTCTTATTTTATCATGTGTTTCAGGGATAATATTCATGATTGATCATCATGGGATTATGGTAATATTTAATCAGTTATTTTCCCTTGAATTCATGGAGGTTTGATGGGTTTTTATAACCCGAACTGCATGGGTCGACCCTTAGTGTTTCTCCCACAGTCTGCCTGCATGGGTCGACCCCTGGGGTCGACCCCTCTATGGGTCGACCCCAAGGGTCGACCCCTGATGGCCTGAATTTAACTCCCGATGGGTCCTTTCACCATAACTGAAAGGGTCGACCCATTCACGCGAGGGTCGACCCCTGATTGCCTATTTTTTTAACCCACACGGGAGGATCACGAGGGTCGACCCCAAGGGTCGACCCATTCAACTTGGCCCATTAAAAACCCCACGAGGGTCGACCCCAAGGGTCGACCCTTTCCGGTCCGGGGCGACGCCGTCAAAAATGACCTTCGTGTAGGCGCACCGAAAGTCTTCCAAGTCCGGTCCAACTGCCCCAAATCACTCCATGATTTGTGGATCTTGTCCCATGGCTGTCCCTTGACCGACATAGAAGCATAAACACATCTTATTGGGTTGTAAACCCTAAGGAACCAAGCTAGATCTTAAATATCGGGTTGTTCCTAACCCTTGTGTGTGCAGGTGGGCGGCTGCAGCTCTAAGGCTTCTTCAACAACGATCTGGGTGTAAAAGCTAGAGGAAGGGAGATGCACATAGCAGGAGGAGGAAGAAGACGCTGCTGAAGACGTCATCCACGAGCCTGAGGTTCGATCAAGAGGCTGCTGTTGCTGCTCTTCGTGGTCGGATGTCTTGGGCGTTTCATTCTTCAAGCCTGGCCGCTTCCCACTCCGTGAATCAATTTTCCAGCACACCCTACCTCCCTATCCAAGCATTTCGTTGAAAATCCGAGGGAGTTCTTTTGATCTTTCACTTCTATGCTTTTGTTTGAGATTGCTCAAGGTTTCGAATGGTTATCTAAGAGGTGCAATATACATATACATGTTCTTTTGTCTATCTACTTGCTGCCCTCTTATTAGTGCTGTGATTTTCATCCTAAGCAACAAGATGAGCTAAGACTTTTCATTCTCTTGTAGAAGAAGAAGGAGGAGTGCGGCTACAAGGTTGAGAGGAGAGGGGTTTATGAAGTTAATCATTTTTATGATGTATGCAGGTTTGACTGGAGCTAGGATTTGAAGGATATACTCAGTACGAGTTGCTGAAGTTGCAGACGATCCCGGATCTTCGAGGAAGACGACCAGGTGCTCCATCCTATTGCAGAGTCGATTCTCTCCAACTGAAGTTTCAAGGAAAATCTACAAACGGCCATTGGAAAATAAAGGGAAAACATTCTTCATTCTTAATCCATCTCTTGATGATAGTTTTTCTCCATTTACATACTATTGTGAGCATATGTGGTAAATCCTTGTATGTTGCCAAACTTTTAATATAACTGTGTGTGTTGACGGAGCTGCGTCTCCATGTGGTTATAGTGTCCGGGGTGTGTTCCCCGACGTCGTGTGTGAGTGTGCTGCGGTGGCAGCATTTTGGGGCCAGGCCCCGTGTGTGTGGATTGCTGCGGAAGCAGCGTGTGTGGTGTTGGGGTTCCCCCCGTGTTGCTACATTTTGTAGCGTGTAGTGAAGCCTCACCGGGGTTTGGTGAGGGGTGAACATAGGGAGCCCGTCGTGGTCCCGAACCACCTAAAAATCTCTGTGTCTATTGTGATTGCCTGTGTGATTGTTCATTTCTTCTATCTCCCTTCACAGGTCAATTTAGTAGGTCTTTACTCACTACATCATCACACATTGCTTTATCCGCTATCCATGTTAGGTTTAATTTAGTTGTTCCTTGCATCGATAATCCATGTTTGGCGTAGGTTCCATCATCCATTGTCTAGTTTATTCGAGTGAGATCGGAAAGCTTAAGAGAAGATTTTAATCTCACGTTTGTTTAGGTTATTTAACGTAGTTAATATTAATTCTGCTGTGTTCAGTTTAGAAAGTGTTTAAAATCTGCCATCTCGACTTAGAGACAATTCAACCCCCCTTCTTGTTTGCCATCTCTCTAGGCCAACACCCCTTTTTGACCCGGAAGATGAGTGTGACTCTCCAACGACCTCCAGTGATAAAAGTAAGCTCCATGGCCTTGAGGACTCCCCCGTTTATTCATATCCACTTTTTCTTCCCCTTTTTTTATATCTCTTTTTTTTTCTTTTTTTTTGATGAACCAATGATGATATCTAGCATTAGTCGACTACGGAATCCCCCTTTCGTGACTGCTTAGAACTCCTAGATCACTAGTCCACATTTATTTATCAAGGAATATTCAGTCTTAGGAATATGTCAAAGAAGAAGTGTGAATATATATAAGTACAAGCACACATGCTGGGTATTGTCATACACACGAGAAAGAAGATACACACAATGCATGCATCTCACACAGTCTACCCAAAAAAAATGCTCAACCTAGTGCAGACCTAAGTACGTATGCCCTCACCCTTGCACATGCCAAGTTCTCTCCTGATTTTATTGAATTGATCCTGATTTAGGGGTTTTGTGAAGATGTCAGCCAGTTGGTTGCGTGAATCAATAAATTTGAACTCAAAATCCCCTTTGCCTACATGATCTCTCAGAAAATGATGTCGAATGTCAATGTGTTTGGTTCTGGAGTGTTGAATAGGGTTTTTAGATAGATTAATTGCACTTGTGTTGTCACACAAAATAGGCACACATTTCACTTCAACATTTAAATCAAGCAATTGATTTTTGATCCAAAGTACTTAGACTCCACAACTTCCGGCGGCTACATATTCAGCCTCGGCCGTTGAGAGAGCTACTGAATGTTATTTTTAGAAGGCCCATGAGACTAGGCATCCACCGAGAAACTGATAGTACCCACTTGTACTTTTACGATCTACAATACAACCGGCATAATCCGCATCGGTGTAAGCAATTAAGTCAAAGGAACTACCGATGAGAAACCACAAACCAAAATCAATTGTCCCAATTAAATATCTAAAAATGCGTTTAACAGCCATTAGATGGGATTCTTTTGGACATGACTAAAAGCGAGCACATAAACACACACTGAACTGGATATCAAGGCGACATGCTGTTAAGTATAGTAGTGATCCGATCATACCTCGAAACAGTGTAGGATCTACTGTTTTACCATTTTCATCTTTATCCAGCTTTGTGGTGGTGGCCATGGGAGTTGATATGGGTTTTGCTTCCGCCATCCCGTATTTCTTCAGCAGTTCCATAGTGTATTTAGCTTGATTGATGAAGATTCCTTCTGAAGTTTGTTTGACCTGTAATCCGAGGAAGAAAGTGAGCTCCCCCATTAAGCTCATCTCAAACTCTCCTTGCATTATTTCTACAAATTCATCACACAAGGCATTGTTAGTAGCTCCAAAAATTATGTCATCAACATATACTTGAACTACCAAAATATCTTTACCTGATTTCCTCATGAATAGTGTTTGATCAACTTTACCTCTTTTGAAACCATTCTCAATCAGGAAGGATGTGAGCCTTTCATACCATGCCCTTGGTGCTTGCTTTAGTCCGTACAATGCCTTCTGCAGCTTGTACACATGCCGTGGATGTTTGGGGTCTTTAAAACCTGGAGGTTGTTCTACAAAGACATCCTCTTTGATATACCCATTCAGAAATATAGATTTAACATCCATTTGAAATAATTTGAAATTAGAAGAGCAAGCATATGACAATAAAATCTGGACTACTTCTAGCCTAGCAACCGGGGCAAAAGACTCATCAAAATCAATCCCCATCTCCTGGCTATACCCCTTGGCTATAAGCCGGGCCTTATTCCTAACAACCACACCCGTATCATTCAACTTGTTTCTAAAGACCCATCGGGTTCCTATTACGGGTTGATTTCTAGGACGTGGCATAAGAGTCCACACTTCGTTTCTTTCAAACTGGTGCAACTCTTCATGTATAGCCTGGATCCAGGATTCATTTTGTAAGGCATCATGAATGTCCTTAGGCTTCTCTTGAGACATTAAGGCAATTAAATCCTCCTCTTCTACCTGCCTTAGAGAAGATCTAGTTTTTACCCTGTCTTCAGGATTACCTATGATGTTTTCAGCGGGATGATCTTTCAGAAGAGTGGATGATCTGGGCAAATTCGGGTGTTGCACTTGCTGTTCTTGAAGTGTTTCAATTGAGGGATCCTCATCTTCTTCACTCTTGCTGGATCCTACTTCAGTTGGCTCATTCTTGACCTTGACATCATTCGGACTGTTGGAATCCTCATCTGCATCCACAATTTGAACATAATGGTTTGTTAGTTTTAACTCAGATTCATCAAAAATCATATGAGGGCTTTCTTCAACAACTAAAGTCCTCTTATTGAACAATCGGTAGGCTCTAGAGTTAAGAGCATAACCTAGGAAAATTCCTTTGTCACTTTTCTCATCAAACTTTCCTAGATTGGTCTTACCATTGTTCAAGATGAAACATGAGCATCCAAAGGGTTTACGGTGAGAAATGTTTGGTTTCTTACCCTTGTACAGCTCATAAGGAGTTTTCTTTAAGATGGGCCTTACCATTGCCCTGTTGATGATGTAGCATGTTGTACTTACCACCTCAGCCCAAAAGTATTTGGGTAGGGAGTTCTCACTTAACATGGTCCGCGTCATGTCTATCAGTGTTCTATTTTTCTTTTCTACCACTCCATTCTGTTGAGGCATCCTTGGTGATGAAAAATTGTGCGTGTATCCATGCTCTTCACAGAACTTGCTAAAATCATGCTTCTCAAACTCTCCACCGTGATCACTTTGAATGGTAGTGATAAGATAACCTCTATCATTCTGAATTTTCCTGCAAAAAACTTAAAATTCTATCACGGCATCATTTTTATTGGCTAAAAAGAGCACCCATATAAATCTGGAATAGTCATCAACAATCACAAAACTATAAGATTTTTCTCCTAGGCTAGAAGTCCTAATTGGACCAAAAAGATCAAGGTACAACAATTCCAAAGACCTAGCGGTAGAAACGATGTCTTTATTTTTGAAGGAAGTTCATGTTTGCTTGCCTTTTGTGCAAGCTTCACAGATTTTATCACTTTCAAATTTTAATTTTGACAATCCATTCACCAAATCATGTCTAGACAACTTGGAGATTACTCCAAAACTAGCATGTCCTAATCTTCGGTGCCATAACCATGCATTTTCATGATTATTTGCTACCAAGCAAAAATCATCACAATAAACATTATCAATATCAACAGTGTAGACATTGCTATTCCTTTTTCCAATGAATTTAATCTCATTTGTGTTCTTGTTCATGACAATGCAGTGGGTTTCATCAAAAATAATTTTAAAGCCCTTATCGCACAATTGACTTATACTCAATAGATTGTGATTTAGACCTTTCACCAAAAGCACATCTTCAATAAGAATTTCAGAATTCTTACCTATGTTGCCAATCCCAACAATTTTACCTTTGTCTTGGCCTCCAAAGATAACTGAACCTCCATTCTTATCTTGCAGTGTAGAGAACACCTTCTTGTCCCCTGTCATATACCTTGAATAGCTGCTGTCCAAGTACCATTTGCTCCCCCTGGCTTCAAGACATATCTGCAAGAAGGAAAATTCTCATGCAATTATCTTTAGTACCCAATCTAGTTTGGGTTCGTAGGAGTTAGTCCAGTTCTGTGCATATCTTTTCTTGGTCCAAAAAACATGTTTTCTTGGTGGACTTTGTTTGAACCAGTAATTTGCAATAACATGACCAAATCTACCACAATGATAACAGTTAGCAGGTGCAACCTTTCTTTGAAACTATCGTGGTTTGGGTTGGACATATTTTGGTTTAGAATTGGAGCATGAAGCATAGTTTTTATCCTTTTCATGAACAAAGGATGTGGTGATCTTACGCTCAAAAGATTTTTTGGTTTGTGGGCTGTACCCTAATCCTTCCTTTTGGAAATTAGCCTTAACCCCCAGCAAATTATCTAGGTTTTGTTTCCCTTTAACAAATCTAGATAGGGTAGATTGTAGCTCATCCACCTCTTCACCCAAACTCACATTTCTCTTTTCAAGTTCTAAAATTGTGGATTTCAGAGCTTCCTCATCATTTTTCAATCTTTCACACACACTTTCCATTTCAGACATTTTATAGGACATTTCCTCTTTAGTTTTCTCAATGTCTGAAATTGTCTGCAGCAAGGTTTCTTTTTCTTCAGTTGATTCGAACCAATCTTGTTCCAGTTTCTCAAATTTAACAAAGATATTTTCATGTGTTAACTCATCAATCTTTTTCTTGAGGTTTTTATTTTCAGACCTGATTTTCTTGTACTTCACATATAGTTTTTCATATTCAGACTACCATTGTTCATTCGAAAGAAAATCAGGATCAGAAGTTACCTCAGGAGATTCATCTTCATGTGCCATGAGGCACAAGCTTTCCACGAGCTCTTGGATCTCTTCATCAGATGGTTCATCTTCTTCGTTGCTCCATGTGGCGACCATGACATTGAGTTTTTTGAAATTGTCCTTCTTGAATTTATTCTTCAGATCTGGGCACTCACCTCTCTCATGTGCCCAGGCTTCTTGCATTCGTAGAATATGATGCTACTTGGCTTGCTCGATTCACCTTTGGTTTGAGTGGGCTTTCTTTGCCCCTTTCTGAAGTTTCCCTGAAAATTTCTCTTCTTTCTCAAAAATCTCTTCACTTGGCAAGTTATCATCGCCAATTCTTCCTCTTCATTTCTTCCGTCACTTGATTCATCTTCTTGAGAGTCGTCATCGGAGTGATGAGCTCTCAATCCAATCACCTTCTTCTTCTTGATGTCTTCATCAGCTATCCTCTTCAAATTTATCTCATAGGTCATGAGTGACCCTACGAGTTCATCCAGGGTGCGAGTGGACAGATCTTTTGAATCTTCAATTACCGTGGCCTTTGTGTGCCATGCCAACGGTAGTGACCTTAAAACTTTCCTTACAAGGTCAGAATTTGAGTATTCCTTCCCGAGACTTTTGAGACCATTTGTGATCTCTGTTAGCCTTGCAAACATCTCAGAAATGGTTTCTTCAGACTTCATCTTGAACAGCTCGTAGTCTCTGACTAGGAGATTTACCTTGGTCTCCTTGACCTCTGAAGTTCCTCGTATATGAGTCGCAGCTTGTCCCACATTTCTTTGGCTGACCTACACATAGAAACATGAGAGAACTCATTAGGGTGAATGGCACATTGCATAATATTCATGGCATTGAAATTTATAGTGCATTTCTTGATTTCCTCGGGTGTCCATTTCTCTTCATCATCCCCGAGTTTGTATGGACCCTTGTCCACAACTCTCCAGATTTCATACTCCTGGGCTCTTAGAAAGACATGCATCCTATTTTTCCCATAGGAATAATTCGAGCCATCGACCTAAGGAGGACGATGAATCGAATGACCCTCAGGCATCATTCCCTTGTTTGCCATTGATCTAGATCTCACTCTAGATCGTTAGATCTCAAAAGATAGAGCACTAGCTCTGATACCAATTGAAGTCCTACGATCAATGACACCCAAGAGGGGGTTGAATTGGGTGATGGCAAATTTTAGTTTATCTTTGAATGATTTAGAATTAGTCCGATGAGAAAACACTTAATGATGTAAATCTATGCGATGAAATAAATATATATGAAATGCTAACACACAAAAAGCAGAATAGAGGTAGGAGATAAGGAGCAATTACACACGGGACAGTAATTTTTAGGTGGTTCGGATGCAACGATGGCAACCTACGTCCACCCCTCACAGGCGGTGAGGATTCACACACTGTCTTGTAAGATGTTACAAGATGAGACACACACACAAATACGTTGGAAAATGACAGCTCCCACGAAGGTGTAAGAACACCTTAACACACACACAAATCCACAACGGATTAAACACATACACACACACACACACGATCTAGGAAGATCCACACACACGGAAGTGTTTGAAGATTACAAGAACCACAAATGAAGCTCAAGAAAAATATGAAAATAGAATACAAGAGAAGAATCTTGATTTACTCTCCCTTAGTGGATGACGAATGCTTTGGATGCAGCTTGATCCCTCGCCTTGATCTTCACTTGAATGGGTTGCAGATTTGCTTGAGAGCTGAATCTTGGATGAAAAATCCCTTGGACGGAGCACTGTTCACACAGCTACAGTAGCTTTCTCACCCATTTAATAGCCTTCTTGATCTCCACAAGTGATTAGGGTTTTTGATCCCTCAATGAGATGTTTTATAGACCCAGGGTGGTCAAGAGACAACCCCTGGACCAGATCCACAATCTCTGCCTTGATTGGGGGCAGTGGGCTTAAACAAATGCCCCAAGAGAATCTCCCCACGAGCTAAAATAAAAAGTCAACAATGAAGGCTTTCGGGACTGGCGGTCGACCGGTGGAGGCTGGTGGTCGATCGTTCTGAGAATTCTTGTAGATGTTGGAGTGCTGGAAATTCTGGTCTACTGCTATGGGTCTGGCGGTCGACCGCTATTTTTACAGGTGGGCTTTCGTTCAGTTCTGTTATTTTAGGTCGACCGCCAATGGTGCAGAGGTTGACCAAAAATCCCCAGTCCTACAAAATCCAAGTGTTAGCCCAGTGAAAACTGTCCATAAGTTCAATGCTTGAATTGAGCTAGTGTTATGGTTGATTACAAGTCCACTTAGGCTCTTTTTAACACATTGGGGGGATTATGAATACTTAAATAAATTGTGATGGAATTGGACGTTTATTACAAAAAAAACATCGTTCTAATACATGGCACGTGAGAGATAAATGTCTTGGGTTTTGTTATCATCAAAATCACTCGAATATACTCAACATAGAAAAGCTTTAAACATTGGATCGATGTCCAACACATAAAATTCCACGGCCATTGACAATGGCCCTAGCTCAGCCTGGACAGTTACCACCCCATGGCATGCTCTCCTGGAGTTGTCATAAGCTGCTATAGTCGTCGGAATTGGCCTTAGCATATCTTCAGAAATATTGCAGGCACGCAGAGTACTCAAGGGATAGACATTTATCGAAGCTCCTGTGTCCACCAGAGCTGCGTCGATCGCCACTTTATTTAATGTCATTGAAATGCAAAGTGGCATCTGGCGGGCCTCGGGGGGTGCTAATTATGAATCTGAAAAAGAAATGGATGGCCCCTTTGTAATTGTGGCTAGTGCCGATGAAAACTATCTACTACCATATCCTCGCTGACCATAACCTTCTGGAGAAAAGCCCTCAAAGCTTCTTGGTGCAGCGTGGAGCGCTTGATCAGCTCCAATATGGAAATCTTGGCTGGCATCCGGTCCAAGTGCTGTAATAGATCATATCTTGTGCCAGGCAGGGGATCTACTTCTTCTAGCTCGACTGTAGAGGACGAAACTGGAGGGTTGGGTGCAGGTGCACTAGTAGAGGGATAGCTTCTCTGAAATAAACGCTCGCTCCGGAGGGCAAGGTTTTGTGCCGGCACGGCATTGGATGGACTCCCGATTGGCCCGGTGGGGTAAGCGAAAGAAACAACGGTGGGAGAGGCGACGGTGGAGGCAGGTCTGACAGGCCCTGGCGGAAGGATGATAGGTGAAGGGTTAGGTGAAGGGGTGACAATGGATGGTAGGACGGGTGAAGGTACAAGGATAGGTGAAATGGTGGGCAAGGTGGTAGGCGCAATGGGGATCTGGAGGAAATGGTGGGTGTGGTGGAAGTCATAATGGTGGGCCGAATGACAGAGGGAGAGAAGGTGAAGGGGGGTTGGTGTATTTATGGTGGAGGGCTAAAAGATGAGTAGGGGTCTCATCATCATAGGACCACCCAGCGTTGTGAGCTGGGCGGTGAACAATATTGACCTGAGCCGGTGCCGGCGGCTGAGGCTGCGGAGCGGGTGGGTGGTTAGGCATGGGATTCTGATGAATCCCTAATTCTTGTGCTAGTTGCTGCTGTTGGGGTTACGGTTGCTGAGGTTGCTACTACTGCGGCACCGGCTACTGTGGCCTCGGCGCCTGTCTTCTTCTCTCTTTAATGTCTTCAATCAACTTATGCATCTGCACCCAATCAATTCTCTGTCCCTTATGCAAATCATGAATGAGGTCACGGAACTGATAGCACCTTTCTATAGTGTGCCCAGGCTGCCGATGATATATGCAATATCTGGATTGGTCGGTGGCCGGATTCCAATTTGGGCGTTCCAGAGGGAGCTGAAGGTCACCAGTGTACATCAGAGCTGAGAAAATATCTAGGAGAGTCTCAGGAAGTGGAGGGTAGTGGGCTCTCTTGGGACCCGGTAGAGCAGGTGCGTAGCCATTCGGTGGAGGGACATTATGGTACTGCGGTGGTTGTTGAGGCTGTTGTGGTGGTGGTGGTTGTTGTGGCGGCTGAGGAGCAGAAAATGATGGTTGGGTAGTTGGTGGAGCGGTGAACTGGGGGTTACGGGGAGGTTGCTGAAAGTGAGGTGGAGCGTACTGGTTGGGGAAGTGGACAGCCTGCACCTGCTCATTTGTCTGGACTCCTTCGGTAACTGGGCCTTGAGGTTTTCTGGTGGGTTTTGGCTTTTGGGCCTCAAACAAGGAGTGAATAGGAGAGTCCTTAAATTGGGTCTGGATAAATCGGGCCCTGCTGTACAACTGGTGCATGTTAGAAATATCATTCATTAATAATATATTCCGGAATGTGGGTGTGGCATTGGAAATCAGCAGCTTCACTTTCTCTTCTTCCGGAATTTGCCCGGGCACACGGGAGGCCATCAGCCTCCATCTGTCAGCGTAGGTTGCAAAATCTTCATCGGCCTTCATCTTCTCCGCCACTAGATCTGTAAAGGAATACTCTGGGCCCACCCGATCTTGGAATCTCTGAATAAATCTTTCTTTAACAACTTTAAAACTCTCTGCCTCTTCCAATGGTAGAGTATAGAACCATTCTAGAGCTATCCCATCCAATGAGCGGTGGAAAAGATATGCCATGAGGCGGTCGTCATGTTGAAACTGAGCCGACTCGTATAAGAACTCCCTTATGTGAATGAAGGGGTTGCCATTCCCATCGTACTTCCGGTACGTGGGTAGCTCCGACTGAGGATGGAAGCGAATATCACGGAAATTGGGAACGGGGATATCAGCAAGGGATTGTGGGCCGACCCATTTATGAAGGAGGTCAAGCTGCTGTTGCATGGCATCCCACTTGTCAAGAAGTTCCCGTTCCCGGGATGGAGGAGGCAAGACTGGAAGGGTGGACCTGGTGTAAGGGGCCAAAGGATAGACAGACGGAGGGGGAAGCCCATAAGAGGGATAATGGGCCAAGGATAGGACCATATCCGTGTGAGCCAATTGGGCGGCCCCAGCTTGAGAACGTAAGAGGTCGGTCGGGCCTACAAGAGCCTGCGGCGCTTGAAGGATGGTTCCATAAGGATCAGCATAATGAGATGACAAAAGTGGGGTCTTCCCCTTATCAAGCATCTGATGGGCCGAGCTAGAAGCTTGACCCACCTCTGGATTGGTGAAGCGGAGGACCCTGGGTTGGACAGGGGTAAGATCAATGGGAGTAGCAGATGAGGCCCCTGGCCCACTAACCAAAGATGAAGAAGCGGTGGCAGCAGACACGCCGTGGGGAGGAACTGAAGACGGGGCGTCCTGCCCCTGCAAAGCCTGGCAGAGAATATGATGTTGGGTTGGATCTAGCTGGGCCATCATGTGGAGAACATGGTTGGTCAAATTATGAGTCGAGGAATCCGAATGGGAGGGTTGACTACCCTCCATACCAATAGTCAGAAGAGGAGACCCTAGGTGGGCCCTCCAAAAGTCCCTGAGGAAAAGAGTCCTCGCGGGAATGAGAGAAATCATGGAAAGACATGGTGGAAGGGGAATCGAATAAGGGATTAAAGTAGGAAATGAAATGGGAGTTGCCCCTAGGAGATGATCCTACGGGTGTGAAGCAACTCCACATGCAACAAACACCTCGAAAACAAGAGAAAATAACACCCAATAAGCACCTAAATGGAGATAAATAAAGAAAAGCACAAACAGAGAGGAGAGAAGAGGCAATCAATAATCAACCAAGTTATAATGATGCAGCAAGTTTTTAGATGTTCCCCTTTTAAGAACCTTAGTGAATTAGATTAAGTGAAGTTCTCTCAACACCGGGGTTCCTAATAGGGGTGGAATAAGGACTTGGTTGACTCTAGGTGTACTCTCTCTCACAGATGCAGCCTAGACTCGGGGTGGTAAGGTACAACCTGCCCGACGTCCGTGTGGAAATCCACGGCTCACGGGGGCTTACGGAGGTCCCGGATAAGGTCACCTAGTCGGCTCCAAGGAATATGGAGACGAGAGGATCCCCTACCAAGGTAGGAATGCAACTAGTATGATAAATAATATATGAACCTATGTGCACCGGAGTGTGTTGAGTAGTGGTCAGCGGATCTAGAGGGGAGGGGTGAATAGATCTGCCCCTCTTTTCGCAATGCAACCCTCTATATTGCTTGATAATGATAATAGCTGCATAATATAACTAGCTAAACGAAGAACACAGTGATTTGCTTAGCAAGATGATTAAGCAATATATATATTGAACCTAAGCATGCATCTAACACAAAGCAATCGCACAAGCAAACCACAACACACAATATTTTAAGGTGGTTCGGACTAAATCCCTAGTCCTACGTCCACCCCTCACCAAATCCGGTGAGGCTCCACTAATGCCATGCACTGAACCGCAAATCAGAAAGACCTCTGATTGCCTTCCTACTAACCACAGGTAGGGACGTCAACACCGCAGATCGGACAACTTTCGATTGCCTTCCTACTAACCACCGGTAGGGACGATCCTCAGTTCCAAATGTTTATATGAAATGAAAAGATAACAAATATGAAATCACTCAAACAAGATATAGAGTATGCTCAAAGAAAGAAGATCTTGTCTGAGTTGCAGAAGCTTGAATCAGATGCTTTGAAGGTGTCTTCTTCCTTGCGAGATGATCTTTCTTGAATCTCTTCTAGTTGACGAAGAAGACGATGGATGTAGCTTCGATCTTCCTTTTGATCTTCTTGAGTTGATGAAGAGGATGAAGAATGCAGTTTAGATCACCTTTGAAAGTCTTGATTGCTTCTTGCTTCCTTGGAGGTTGAGATGGCTTCAGAAACAAGCTTGAATCACCTTGGATGGATGAAGAACTCCTGCCCGAAACATTGTTCACGGAGGTGCTACAGTGCCCGCAAATGGCCTCCCTTGATCTCTCTTGAAGCCTTGAAGCATTAGGGTTTCTAACCCCTCATGTGTTGGTTTTATAACCCTTGGAATGGTCCTTGGACACCCCCCAGACCAGATCCACAAATCATGGGAGATTAGGTGAGTTTTGATTAAACAAATCCATGGAAAGGGGTTGGCCACGAGGTGGAAATCGAAGTCAAACATGGCTGCATCGGGGCTGGCGGTCGACCAGAATTCATGGGGCGGTCGACCGGAACCTGCAAAATCACCAACTTATCGGTTCTGGGAGAACCGATCGACCGGACGCCTAGGGGCGGTCGACCGAAACCTGTAAACGTTGCCACTCTTCATCTCTGGAAAAACTGGTCAACCGGCCAAGGTATGTGGGTTGACCAAAATGCCCTGATCCTGCAAAAATGAAGTGTTAGCCCAAAGAAAGATGTCCATAAGTCAAGATATTCATGTCCTCATTAATTTCATGTATTTTGGGATTGAAATCAACTTAGAGTATGCTTTGAGCATTTCTAAATTTTGTCCTCATCAATTTCATGTCGATCCCCGCGACCTGACCGCGCAGGTCGATCCACGTGCGAGGGTGCAATCATTGAGCTTTCACTTTTGCCATTTCCACTGAATTCCTTGTCAATTCATTGGCATATCTGTCATGAACAAAACAGCACATATGTCAGTCACATGAGAGTGAAAAATATCAATGACTACTAGTGTTTAGCCATTATCAAAACCAAGAATATCACAGAACTCAAATGACCATAGGATGATGTCGAATTACTCAAGTGACCACAAGATGAATCAAGTGACCATAGGGGCACACCAGAGTGCGTGCGAAGTCTAGCCTAAAACTAGCAAACAATGATCACACAATATGGCAATATGTGGCAATAACTATGCAAAAATGAGTGACAACCAGGGAAGATGAATAGCACCCAAAAATAAGTATGAAATGATACGAAATAACACACAACTATAGAGCTCGGGTGCACTATAGCACAAACGCGGTCTGATGGGAGACCGCTCAGGGAGTGTAAATGGCCCAGGGCAGGACCGTAAAGGCACATGGAGCAGTAAAAAAAAGACATAGAACAGTAATTAACAGAAATGAAAGCAAATCTATGCGTACCTGAAAGACCTGGACGGTCTGGCGAACAATCGTGGAACCTGTGAAACGGCCCTTGAAGGGCCGCTGAGACAGAACGAAAACGGCCTATCGATCGGCCGCTAGAAGGTGTAAACGGCCCTAGAAGGAGCGCGTATAACCCCAGGGACAGAAACCAAACACGTAGGAGATGGCCAACCCAAGAGGACTAGAAACTTGTTCAAACCACATAGAAAACTAGGTCAACAAAAGTCAAAAGCACGATGGGCACTAGGGGTCCCACCGTGATTGCCATAAAATTGGAATGTAGATATATTTTCCCTCCTTCTCTTTCTTTCCCTTCCTTTGCGAACTAGGATATAGAATAATAATAAAAACCAAGAGCCAAAGAGATAGTGCAAAGGAAAACCCTGATCGCCACCAAGACACGAGGTGTAAAAGGAGATCACCACATACCTTGAAAAAGGGGAGACGGATGAAGACACTCGCCAAGGTGTAGCGCTGGAATAGGGATGAAAACGGTCCACTAGAGACTGTCCAAATAGTTACACGGTCGCTCGATAGGCCGCGTTAGTGCTGAGAAGAACGCGGGATGAAGAACGAGCTGGTGCTTACACGGTCCGTAATAGGCCACTGACAGTCCTTGAACGGTCTGTGAAGGACCGCTCACGTCTTTAGACAGACGGAAGTGGACCGCGTAGAGTGTCCAGACACCGAAATGTGGAACGTATTCCTCCACCCCTTCCAGCCGGCCAGAGGGGATGGGCCTCGTGCTAAGACTCCTGTTGACCTGCAAAACACAGCAAACAACTAGAAAACACAACCTAAATTAGCTTTATGAAGTGTAGTATCTATAAGAACAAATGAAAAACTAAGTACATAATTGAATGGGGGATACCTAGGGGTTGGGTTTTTAACCCCTATAGGGCGTGAAAAGCAATAGGAGTGGTGTGAAATGATGAAGATGACAGTGAAAAACGTGGATAGAAAATGGAGGAAAATGACCATGCAACGACAAGACCAACAACTAAACACTAGACTAAAACAAATAAGAAAGACTACTCCCTTGCACTGAAGGCTTAAACAGACGTAGAAAGCCTTCCACCCTGACTATAGTTCGCTCAAGAATTTGGTAGCACTTCGTCGCGAACACCGGATCTCCCCCCTCTCGCGAGCTTGGACTAAGGGGCTATTTATAGACCCTTGAAAGTTCAGTCGAAATTGAGGGTTTTTCAATGATAATTAGGGCGAGATTCTTTAGGATAAATGGAAGATAACACTCCTAGCTTTCACTAAGATCAAACGGCATTGTATTTGACTCATAATTCGCAGAGAAAAAGGGGAAACAATCACCTAATTAAACCACGGGTGGAGAGAGGAATGCCAAACAGTCCAAGGATCTCGGCCTTGTACACGGTCGAACGATGTGCCGCCCACCACTGTACACGGTCCATTCCTAGACCGTTTATATGTGACGGTGGTAAATCAATAAAACGAGATAAATAGATGTTTATCCAGAATACTGATCCATTTAGGACTCTGGGCTAGTAAACGGTCCATTGATAGACCGCCTGATAATTACAAGCGGTCTAATGAAGGACCATCTATAAGGGTGTCGGTGGAAAATGAATAGAGAGAGATAAATATGCCCATTTATCCTAAGACCTGGTCAAAATGGTCTTCCAATAGACTGCCGATTCATGAAACGGCCTATCGTTAGACTGTTTAATAAAATGAAGGTCAACGCCGAAAAGGTGAGGTCGAAGCTAGTGAAGAGTAAGGTCGACACAATTTCTTCAGCCATAAAAAGTGACCTTTCAATAGACCGTCAAGTAATGGCCCATCGTGAGACCGTTTACTAAAAATGAAGGTCGGAGGTCGACGCTAGTGAAGACTAAGGTCGACGCCAGTTCTTCAGCCATAAAAAGCGGTCTTTCAATAGACCGTCACATTTAAGTAACGGTCCATCGTGAGACCGTTTACTAAAAATGAAGGTTGACACCGAAAAGGTGAGGTCGACGCTGTGGGAATGGGGCTTTATTAAGAATATTTTATTATGATTGATTTATTTGGTTTATTTATTAAAGGTTTATTTGCGTAGGGCATGCCAGTCACTGAGTGACGAGTTTATTATGCGCACCGTCTGACTAACCAGACGATTATAGGTGATCATGTCGGGACCCAAAATCCGCCGTACCATAAAGGCTATGGCGTTAATTACATCTCTCCAGAAGAGAGAAAACCCTTGGTTAATCGCCAAAATAAAGAGGACATGGGGCCCACTGAATACAAAAAAGATGTGACGGCATGCAAGCACACAGTAGGGTAGTATTGATTTATTAGGTCATCCCCCGATACTGGGCGGAGAACATAGGTCTGAGGACCATCATCACGAATAGTGAAAGCCTCCGGTCGGGCGTAACCCGGCTTTCCGCTAATCACCATTTGACATACCAGAGAGTCGGATCATGCAGGCATGCAAGGTGGTAGTATTTAGTTTTATTATTTATTATTTATTTGGTCATTTATTTAGAAAATTAGAGAAGACTTTGGCAATCCCTGTCACTCGCAGGGCTGTCGATTAGTCGTTGCCTTTTTATTTTAAGACTGAATATAGCATTACGGTGCATACATATGGGCCCATGAGGTGGGTCGAGTATGACCGTATTCGGGTAGACTCGTGTATCATCGGGACAATGTATGCCAGGGTATGGCAAATTTGATATTTGAAAATTAAGGGGATGCGGTTAAAACCCAGTCGAGACGAAGTGAACTAAATGGCTTGTCGGCGCAGGACAAGGCCATACCGTAGCCATAATGAGATTAATCTCGAGGTGCAGGCACGACCTGTCTGGGGGTCATCATTATTCTTATACTCAAGGTCTAGAGGAGGTGAGAGCTCCGGAGTGGACACGGTCAGGTTCATTATTATTTATTTATTCTTGTTATTATTTTGAATGCATGAATGCACTTTATTTATTATTTATTTATTTCTTTTATTTTATTTTATTATTTTCTTTTATATTGGATGCTTGCATTTTTTATTCCCTTTATTGACATTTATTTGGCATTTATTCATTCATCATTTGTTTGTTTATTATTCATTTACCATTTTTATTATTGTTATTCTTCTTATTATTTATTTAACCATTATTTGTTTATTTTATTAACATTTTATTATTTCTTTATCTCTCTATTTCACCCCTTTTTGTATATTTTATCTCTTTTTTTAATACATGTGAGATGTTGTGAGTGTATGAACGTAAATGAGTGAGAGTGGGAACTTTCTTTAATTAGCCTTTTAGTTTATATATATGTATATGTAATAAGGGGGAGATGGGGTGGATGTGTATATGTTACATGGGTTGTTTTGTGTATGTTCTGTTTATGTTAATGCATGCAGCGTGTGAGTTATACGGGTGTGCATATGTTAAAGTGTGATATCGTGAAAACGGCGGGATGTGCATGTGTATAACATGAAAATGGTGCGGTGGTTAAGCTGAGGCTAAAACGGCACGCTCCGGACGCGCCGGATAGAGGCCAAAGGAGTTGGATGGAGTTATGAGTGTAGGGCTAAAGCGACACGGGGGGGGGGGGGGGGTACCGCACCGGATTAGGGCAGGTTTTGTTGATTTGGGCTAAATGAAAAGCCAAATGATTTTTCTTTGAAACTTTTGATGTTAATTAGGAAGATTAAAGAATTAGTTCAAGCCCCAACTGTCCTACAAACATGACAAGTCCAGACTTATGTGAGGTTCCTACTCGAGCATAGCCCAAAATAGACTTATAGCCTAAAGTTCATCATAATTCAGACTAAGTGTTCAGTCAAAAATTAGGCAGCACCTCCCCATGCCCAGAGGGTTGCGGGGGCGAAGTGGTGATAGTCCCAAAGCATCTGGGGTACGCTCCTTAAAGCTGAGAATGACAAACGGTGACTGGCAGACTTCGATGGAGGGAAACCCCGAGGGGTAGCCTACAAGGGGCACCAACATTTCATGAGTCAGAGATATTGTTTAAAGGGACGGCCGAAATGGTGAAGAAACCTCGAGGGCTAGCCTACAAGAGGTACCTTCCCCACAGCCACCACCATTCCTGAAGGAATGTGGATTTAATGTTGGGTCGGGGACCCATTTCAGTATGCCTTCAGGGGTTTCTAGGACTCCACACCACATGAAGATGGGATCCTAAGGCCCCAAGGTAATTCAGAGGAAAGAGTAGCACGAGTACATGATGGGGAATGTCCCCTACCCGGTCATTGAACTACTATCGTACAGCAAACAAGATGGAGAAATTGTGATAGCATCCGAGCATCACCCGCGTAGCAAAAGAGGGGGAAAGGCCACATCAAACAGACCCTCACCTTCTCCTTCTGGGGGCAAAGGGAGATATGATGTGAATCATTCAGCCACTAAACCTTTGAATGGTATGTCGGGTAAGAGAAGATTGGTTGGTTCGCACCTAGGGAAGAATTATCCCTGAGCATATAAGCCACGGGGCTCACAATGAGGGACGACACGTGGAAGATTCTATGTGCCGGAAGCTCGAACACATAACAGGCGGATTGCAGGAACGCAACCATGCCATTAGACACGCTACGTTCGGATCAAGGGAGAGGTCAGAGATGCCCACAGGGACACACGTCTCGCCGTGAAACCGATGTGGGGCATGCAGTATACCTGACACGATTAATCCGTTGGAAGGGGCCCGGGGAGGGGCAATGTTAATGTAGCCCTTGGTTAACCCAGGGCATGAAATCAGACGGAAGTAGCAAGCAACATGAAAATGAACAAGACGGAGGAGGCAAACAAGCTCAAACATCCATCAATATTCTCATTCATAACTCGGGGATAAACTCCAAATGAAAATGAACAGGTGCGGTCTGGCATTGTCGCACAGAATCGATCGATTACATCAGCATACTAGATCTGGGGAAGTATATATAGTGATCATACGCTAAAGAGAAAAGGGGCTTTTACAAGAAACAAATTACGGGCTCATATCATCGCCCATTTCATTACATCGCTCAACAGAGCTATCTTGGCAGAAGGAATGAAGAAAGAGGTGGAAACCCAGGTGACTTCAGCAAACCCACCTCAGATATCTGCAACTGTAAAAAAATAGAGTATCGGAAACGGGCTCTCCGCTTCCCTTTCTTTCTCCCCAAGTCTCTCTTCTCTCTTTCTTTTTTTTCTCTGTATCTCCTCCTCCTCTGGACGCCTCTTCTTCTTTTTGTTCGCCGACCACCTTTCTTGCGCTGGAAGCATGTCCTTTATAGGGTGGAAAGGCCTCTTAATACGGCGTGTGAACTTGGCGCGCCGGGTGATTGGCCTTGAAGCATTTTTTTGCGTGCCAATTTAGCATGGCATCAGGTTAACATGGGCCATGCCGGTTTAAAGCCCTTTCAACTTATTTGTAGTGTCCTTTGCTCATTTAGTTTGTCTTGACCCAATTGTGTTTGTTTTCTTCTTTTGTGAGGGTTAGCCAATCGATTGACTCGTATTTGTTGTCCGAGCTTCTATTTGTTTCTTCGGGGATGGTCCCGAATATTCTTCCGAGCTCTCGGGTCTTACTTTAGTGGTTGCCCGTTGGAGCCGAGCATCTTTTCTTTTCTTCTTTTTCTTTAGTCTCGTCTTTTGTTATGCTTCCGCCATTCTTTTTCTTCTTTTCTTTCTTTTTCTTTTCTTCTCTATCGGCACCGGAGCACTCGATCAGTACCTAAGACCTGCAGAAGCAGAAGTTAGGAAAATTAGGAATATTTTTAGTGCCAACAAATGCCCCCCACCCGCGGGTGTCGCGACAGAGGGGACGAAAGAGCAGGACGTGCGGGTGTAGCCCATAGCCCGTTTGAAAACATTGCATATGTCTTTTTATTGTTTATTCTTTTTATTTAATTCATTTCCATTTATCATCATTCATTCATTTTTTTATTTCATCATTCATTTTTATTATCTTTTTTTATATATATAGCCTCATCCAAGCACGCAAGCATTCAACGGCCGCAAGCAAAGAACAAATATATGTAGCATAGGTCCCCTATACCAGGGATAGGATAAGGACAGCGCCCAAGATTCGCGGACATAGTGCGGCTCACGAAGTACAACTAAGGGAGATGTGCATACGTAAAGGGGATGCTGCATAGAACATATGCATAGCATAGATCACAATCTACACCCAGAACTATTCCTCCATAGCATGAGAGTGCAATTATATGGGTAGTGAACCCTAGACATAGGGACGTGCAGCCGTTCTGAGTAACACTAGAGGATTACTTTATCGCATACAGATGCATTTGGGGTTCTCGACTGGTAGTTTCACACAACCCCCTTTTATTCTTTATTTCAGATTTCACCGTTCGACGCGAGTCTCCTCATTTATTTCAGTGGGGATTCCCGGCTACTAAGATTCGTCCTTTACTATGATATCATTGTGGATTTCACTGTTCGACGCGAGTCTCCTCATTTGTCTTAATGGGGATTCCCGGCTACTAGGATTCATCCTTATTTTTAATTGTGGAGTTTGCTGCACCATTTTTGTGCGAGTTTCCTCATATGTCTCAATGGGGATTCTCGGCTACTTGGATTCACATTCCACTTATCATGATCATCGATATTTTTCTCTTCTTTTTTTTATATGAAGGGGGTTGGCAACTTTTTCCTCACGGCCACCCTTTACTTGAGTGTAGAGATCTGAGCATCCATGAAGTGTTAAGGAGAATTTATGACGTCCCTATGGCTAAGGACCATTGCTCATATTGTGCGAAGTGTGGGAGTTTCGTCTAGGGTGTGTCATGCGAGTTGTACTAGCAATATAGCTACGACTCTTCCCCTGGCCGTGTGCACTCACCGAGAATTAGCTTTTCATTCCTTAGTGTGTGCCGTGACGCACGTAGACACAGAATCTGGGCAGCGTTATTTAGCAAGGAAGCATGCGGTCTTAGAAACTTGAAGGAAGTGTAGTAATGCTATACTACAGGTAAACATGCATGCGAAGTAAGCAAGCAAGCAAACCATATTATACTCATTTTTTCTTTTCTTTTTTTTCATTTTCTTTTCTTTCTTTTTTCTTTTCTTTTTTTTCTTCTCCTTTTTTATTTTTTTATTTTTTATCATTTATTTTTTTCTTTTCTCCTTCTTTTTTTCTTCTTCTTTTTTTTTGGGGGGGGGGGGCTTAATAGGCACACCCGCAGGTCGACAGTTTGAGAGGTAAGTGGCTGATGCCGCGACAATGGAGAGAAGGTGTCATATGTTGCTATGAATCCCTAGAGGGATCAAGAGTTGGTATGGAACCAAGGGAGGGGTCTTGTCATTTATTGGTTCAGACTGTGATTCCGGCCAATAGTAGGAGGTTTGTCAGCTTAGACTGAAAGTCATGACGCCGAATGACTTGGCCTAGACATAAGGTCGTGACGCCAAGGGAGAATATTCAATGGCTTAGACATAAAGTCATGATGTCGAATGACTTGGCTCAGACATAAGGTCGTGACGCCAAGGGAGAACATTCAACGGCTTAGACATAAAGTCATGACGATGTACAACTTGGCTTAGGCGGAAGGCCATGACGCCAAGGCAGAATATTTACCGGCTTAGGCAGAAAGTCATGACGCCGGAACAAAATATTTAACGGCTTAGACATAAAGTCATGACGCTGTACAACTTGGTTTAGGTGGAAGGCCATGATGCCAAGGCAGAATATTTACCGGCTTAGGCGGAAAGTCATGACGCCGGACAAGAGTATTTAACGGCTTAGACATAAAGTCATGACGCCGTACAACTTGACTTAGGCGGAAGGCCATGACGCCAAGGTAGAATATTTACCGGATTAGGCGGAAAGCCATGACGTCGGACAAGAGTATTTAACGGCTTAGACATGAAGTCATGACGCCGTATAACTTGGCTTAAACGGAAGGCCATGACGTCAAGGCAGAATATTTACCGATTTAGGCGGAAAGCCATGACGCTGGACAAGAATATTTAACGGCTTAGACGTAAAGTCATGACGCTGCACAACTTGGCTTAGGCGGAAGGCCATGATGCCAAGGCAGAATATTTACCGGCTTAGGTGGAAAGCCATGACGTCAGACAAGAATATTTAACGGCTTAGACATAAAGTCATGACGCTGTACCACTTGGCTTAGGTGGAAGGCCATGACGCCAAGGCCAAATATTTATCGGCTTAGGCAGAGAGCCATGACGCCAGACAAGGATATTTAACGGCTTAGACGTAAAGTCATGACACCGTACAACTTGGCTTAGGCGGAAGGCCATGACGCCAAGGCAGAATATTTATCGGCTTAGGCGGAAAACCATGACGCCAAGGCAGATTGTTTACCGGCTTAGGCGGAAAGCCATGACGCCGGACAAGAATATTTAATGGCTTAGAGATAAAGTCATGACGCCGTACAACTTGGCTTAGGCGGAAGGCCATTACGCCAAGGCCGAATATTTACCGGCTTAGGCATAGAGCCATGACGCCGGACAAGGATATTTAAAGGCTTAGACGTAAAGTCATGACGCCGTACAACTTGGCTTAGGCGGAAGGCCATGACGCTAAGGCAGAGTATTCACCAGCTTAAGCGGAAAACCATGACGCCAAGGTAGATTGTTTACCAGCTTAGGCGGAAAGCCATGACGCCGGACAAGAATATTTAACGGCTTAGACATAAAGTCATGACGCCATACAACTTGGCTTAGGCGGAAGGCCATGACGCCAAGGCAGAATATTTACCAGCTTAGGAGGAAAGCCATGACACCGGACAAGAATATTTAACCGCTTAGACGTAAAGTCATGACGCCGTACAACTTGACTTAGGCAGAAGGCCATGACGCCAAGATAGATTATTTACCGGCTTATGCGGAAAGCCATGACGTCGGACAAGAATATTTAACGGCTTAGACATAAAGTCATGACGCCATACAACTTGGCTTTGGTGGAAGGCCATGACACCAAGGCTGAATATTTACTGGCTTAGACAGAAAGCCATGATGCCAGACCAAAATATTTAACGGCATAGACATAAAGTCATGACGCCGTAGATAGAAGGAGTCTTTTTATTCTTCAACTGGATGGAAGGGTAGAGTCACAAGTAGAAAGGATCTTTTGTTTTCTGGCTAGGCAGAAGGCCCAAGCCAAAGGTGAAGGGGTCTTTTTGTTGTCTGGCTGGATAAAAGGTCTGAGCCAGAGGTAAAAGGGCCTTTTTGTTGACTGATGGGATGAAAGGTCCGAGCCAGAGGTAAAAGGGTCTTTTTGTTTTATGGTTGGACAGAAGGTCCGAGCCAGAGGTAAAAGGGTCTTTTTGTTTTATGGTTGGACAGAAGGTCCGGACCAAAGGTGAAAGGGTCTTTTTGTTGTATGGTCAGACAGAAGGTCCGGACCAAAGGTGAAAGGATCTTTTTGTTGATTGACTGGACGAAAGGTCTGCCATAGAGGTAAAAGGGTCTTTTTGTTGTTTGGTCGGATGAAAGGTCCAAACCAAAGGTAAAAAGATCTTTTTGTTGTCTAGTCGGACGGAAGGTCCGGACCAAAGGTGAAAGGGTCTTTTTGTTGACTGACTGGTCGAAAGGTCCACGTCAGAGGTAAAATGGTCTTTTTGTTGTATGGTCGGACGAAAGGTCCGAGCCAGAGGAAAAATATGAACGTTAACCTGACGGGATGTCAGAGTCAACAAACCTTGCCTAGGCGGTATGTCTAGGAAAGGGCATAAATAAATCATTGTTGTCGTCTCGATGTCATGTCGCACACGACCAACCTGGAAGAGATGAAGGGTCTGGGCCAGGGAAGAATATGGTCGTTAACTTGACAGACTCGCCAAAGTCAACCAAATGGAAAAGGCGTGAGGCCTGAACCAAAGGCAGAATATAACATAGGTGTTGGCTTGACGTCCTGTCAAAGTCAACGAACTTGGTAGAGGCGTGAGGCCTAAGCAAAGGGCATAACGTGGGATAGGTGTTTACTCGACATCATGTCGAAGCCAACGAACTCGGCGAAGGCGTGAGGCCTAAGCCAAAGGTATAATGTAGGATAGGTGTTGACTCGACGTCATGTCAAAGTCGACGAACTTGGCGAAGGCGTGAGGTCTAAGCCAAGAGTAAAATGTAGGATAGGTGTTGACTCGACGTCATGTCGAAGTCAACGAACTTGGCAAAGGCATGAGGCCTAAGCCAAGAGTATAATGTAGGATAGGTGTTGACTCGACGTCATATTGAAGTCCACGAACTTGGCAGAGATGTGAGGTCTAAGCCAATGAAAGAATATTGAATATGGATGTTGACGCAATGTCGTGTGAGCCAACGAACTTGGCAGAGGTGTGAGGCCTAAACCAAGAGAAGAATATAGAATGGGTGTCGACTCGATGAAATGTCGAAGTCAGCGAACTTGGAAGAGACGTGAGGTCTAAGCCAATGGAAGAATATTGAATATGGATGTTGATCCGACGTCGTGTCGTAGCCAACAAACTTGGCAGAGGCGTGAGGCCTAGGCCAAGGGCATATTGTAGAATAGGTGTTGACCTGATGTCATGTTGAAGTCAATGAACTTGTCGAAGGCGTGAGGCCTAGGCCAAGAGCAGAATATGAGATACATGTTGACTCGACGTCATGTCGAAGCCAATGGGCCCTGCCCCGATAGAAAGATTGTGGCGAGGGTTGACCAGAATGCAGACGTATGAGAGGCCCAGACCCAGGGCTAGATATCAATGTCAACCCGACGAAATGTCAGAGTCAACCAACCTCGCTCAGATGGAAGGTCTGAAACAAGGGTAGAATGTGTAGATGAAGTTGTCAACCCGACTTCATGTCGAAGCTGACTAACTTGGCAAAGATGTGAGGTCTAAGCCAGGATAGAATATGGACGTTGACCCATGGAGATGTCGGGATCAACAAACCTTGCTCAAACAGAAGGTCGAAGATAAAGTGAAGGAATCTTTTTATTGGTTTATTTGTTTGGACTGGTTGGGTTTATTGGATTTGTTAAATTTATTGGGTTTATTGGATTTATAGGATTTGTTGAGCTTATTGAGTTCATCAGGTTTATTTTGGTTTGTTGAATTTATTAAGTTTATTGAATTTATTGGTTGAGTTTATTGGGGTTTATTAATTCATTGGGTTGATTGATTTTGCTAGTTTTTTTTTCATTTGTTATTGCTTTTTTTGTTTTTTTGAGTTTATTGAATTTTGTTGAATCCATTGAGTTATTGATTTTATTGGGTTTATTGTGTTTATTGAATTCATTAACTTTATTGAATTTATTGGATTTATAGGATTTATTAGTTTTGTTGGGTTTGTTGAGTTTATTAAGTTTATTGAATTTATTGGTTTTGTTGGATTTGTTGTGTTTGTTGGATTTTGTTAGTTTTATTGAATTTGTTATGTTTATTGATTCATTAAGTTTTTTTTTCTAAATTATGACTTTCATCTCTTCATTTATATTTTTTTATTTCTTCTTTTCGTTTCCCTTTTTTATTATTATTATTTTTTGTTATTTATTTTTTTTGTTGGGCTCCCTGACGCAGTTTCGTTTGCGATGCGGGATATTTTGTCAGGTGGGACTATTGGTGAATTCGACGGTTTATTGTGTTGGTGAGGCTAGGGCTCGATGTCCAAGAGCCTCGCTTGGCGAGGGCGGAGTGCCCCAGGCCAAGCAAAAGGGTTTTACGAATCCTGTCTAGTGGGACAAAGGGTAATTTTGGGGCTCGGCGAGGGTGGAGTGCCTCAGGCCAAGGAAAAGGGCTTTATGAATCCAGCCCGATGGGACATAAGGTAATTTTTATGTTCAGCTAGGGCGGAGCGCCTCCAGCCAAAGGAAAGCTTTATGGACACAGCCCGGCGGGACTGATGGGTGAATTATTGAGCTCGACAAGGGTAGAGCGCCTTATGCCAAGGAAAATGATATCTTATTGGGCTGACATTGGATAAGGAATCTGAATCGGTAGTGATAGGAGTCCCGTGGGACAAATATGGCATTGTTGCGGCTGAATGCTGAAAGGCCATGAGAGTGCATTGACTTGGAGCATAGGTCCCAGATCAAGGGTGGAGAGTTAATCTCGGTGGACCAAGTGGGGAGTACTCCCGTAGGATGGGAAGATGATAAGGCAGCATGAATCCCGGCAGGATCAAGGGGTACTGAGACAAGCCATTAGAAGCAGAAATGCATTTATTTACAGGCTTGATAAGGAGTCGAGGGTGTAGCCGACTCAGTAAGGATGGTTCTTTTCATTCCCCTCAATGGGTATGGACCCGTATTCGAAACGGGCGGCCTAGTGGCCAATGAGGGCTCTTTAGCATCAGTGGGACTGTTGACTATATGGTCCTCCCGGAGACATTCAGTGATAGCTATGCATCAGATCAACATCTATCTTTTCTTGTCATTGATTTATTTTTCCAATAGGCGCTCCGAACAACTTTGGTTCGGGCTTTCGGTGCTTCCGCCAAGTGTCATCCTCGTGGCCCTTTTTTCTTAGAGGCTGCTGCTGTCGGGTCTTCCCACCTCCGCAGATGGCGCATTCATTTTATTCTCCCTTGGGCATTCACCATGCAATGCTACTAGGGTGCCTTCTGCCTATGGGGGCGAATGGGGAGGCCCTGTTGACCTCATAATTTTTTCTTTGCTTCTTTTATTTTGCATTCATTCTTCTTCTCTTTTTTTTGAACGGACAGCTCGGATGGCGCTGACAGTGCAGTGCAGTGCCGTTACCCATCGTCAATTTGTTCCTAAACAGACCAAGGTGGGTGCATAGGAGAGCGCTCACCCCCTCAGAGAGGGGATAAGTGGTTCGCTCCACCGTACCAACCCCACAATGGTATTTTCTTATTTGGCACGGACCAGGACATGAGGGGAGTGATATCTCCCTTGGTAGATGCAGCCATCAAGGCCTCCTTCATTTTATTTTATAATTTTTTATTTTTTTCTTTTTTCTTTTAGAATGATCCAACTTCCTGAGAGATGATTCAGTAGGTGGAGCCCAATGTCTGTATAGGCAAATTTCATTTGCCCTCTTTTTTTTTTGCTCATTTTCTTTTCTTTTCTTCTTTTTTTTCTTGGGTGCCTGCCCCCAGAACAGGCCCTTTTCTTTTCTTTTTTTTGGCATATCTCGTGTCATTTGCCATTCTTCTTTTTGTTGGCAAGCATCTACATTCAAGTTATGCGAGCATGCTAGACATTGGCTTCAGTCGGATTGGTGAGGAGCAACTGAGGCGGTGACGCCGCGCGGGCCAGCTCTCTTCCAAACAGGTATCTGGTGAGGGCGCGGTGGGTCCACCTTGTACTCGCCCATTTGCAGTTCACCTTTTTTGATTAGGCCTTCAATAATGTCCTTGAACATGTAGCAATCCTCAATGGGATGCCCCAACATTTGGTGATAAGGACAAAAGCGTGAATCATCTTTTCTTTCGACATCGCCTGGTTTCTTCGGCTCCGGAAGCACCACTTTGCCGTATTCACAGGCCCACTCAAAAAGTGCCCTAGTCTTGTCCTTCGAAAAGGAGTATGGTTTCATCATTTTACCCCTTAATGAGGGCCCTTGTTTTACCGGCTTGGTGGCAGAAAAATCAGTTGCCTCTTGCATTTTCTTCTTCTGTTGCTCGAAGGCTTCAAAATTTGAGGCACAAATCTCTTCTTGTGCCAGGTGTTTGCTGGTTGGCTCATTATTTTGCTCGGGGCTATCGGAGCCGGGCAGAGCCTTGCAAGAACTGCTTCGGCATTGTCTACGATGTCACCTAGTTGTTCAAAGGTCGTGACTTCAATGTCAATGACCCATTGTAGAATTTTTATTGTCAAATTCTCTTTGCAGATTTGAACAGAGTCGCCGTAGCTCGGCAGATGTCGACACTTTTCATAGAGATTCCTCCACCTTCTTATGTAGTCCATGACGGAATCATTATCATTTTGTTTGGCTGCTTGTAATTCGACCTCGATGACTTCCCCTTCGGCCATCTTCATAGTCATTACTTGTTCTGCCCTTGGCTTGTCCGACTGCATGCGCGGTCTCATTGGCACCATCTTTGGAGATGCTTTAGTTGTCCCCTGACATGCCCGGGGGACCGTGTGTTGGAGTGGTTGAGGGAGGATGCCCCCTGTGAGAACATATGCTATTCGGGGTATGGCTGGCCGTGCTAAAGCTTCAGGTGAGCTAGCACTACCTTGTGTCACCTCATGTAGATGTCCTGCCGATTGCAGCATAGGTGGACTTAGATTCATTTCATTTCGCTGCCTTTGCAACATTTCAATCTCCTGGTGCTTCTGGTATAGCAGTGCAAACACAACGGGGCCTTGCCAGGAGGGGCCGAGAGCGCTATCTTTCACCTCCAGTTTGACTGGGGTTAGTGGCATCCCGTCATTATTGTTGGATGCACCCAGTTTCTTCGAGATGAAATCCCCGGGTTTTATGCCTATGAGCATAGGGAGAACGTGGCATTGTACCCCCTTATTGGCTGGCGGGTGTCTTGATATTCTCCCGGATCCAGCAGCACAATGGGATGCAGAAGCTGTAGCTTGATTTTCTCCCTTCGGTATAAAGCAAATTTCTTCATCTTCTTCATCAGCAGCTTGGGCCACGTTGGACGGTGCTGACAACATGTTGCAGGAGAGAGCAACATATCTTGCTTTAGCCTTTGTATTCTTCTTTTCCTTCTCCCATATGGTTGGCATCTGCCCCCACAGTGGGTTGCTTGGTGTATTGAACACCCTTGCATTTTCTTTAGTTCTTTTTGTTAGCCGATGAGATTCATTATATCTTTGAGGGGCATGCTTCTTGAGCTACATAGGTGGGCTCTTGAGCTGCTCATGTTCGTCTGGCCCATTTATTACGGTTTGAAGCCGTTCCACAGTTGAGCTAGTTTCTTCATGCACCAACATCGGGGCTTGTTTCTTTAGGTTGTATGTTGGTCTTCTGATAGGCGCTGGAGGGGCTATTTGATGCCAGATAGGAACCATAGGGGGTGGAGCGGGCCGAGGCATGGCTCCATAAATCCGGACGTTCGGAGTCGGAAGGGATGCTAGTCTTGTTCTTTTCTTTAATGACGCTGCTTGCCAATTTCTTTGTTTTTCTTCAGGCACTAGGGCACAGTCTTCATTGGTATGCCGGCTGGAAGCCTTTGGTACTTCTTCGGGCAGTTGTTCATATATGGATATCATATTGATTGATGCCCCCAGAGTAGGCATTTCATGGGGGTGTGGGGGATCGACTCTGTCCTCCCCCATTTGCAGCTCCCCTTTTTTTATTAAGTATTGGGCGATGTCTTTGAATATTTGGCAATCTTCAATAGGATGCCCCAAGATTTGATGGTAGGGACAGAAATAAGGATCATCTCTTCTTTTGCCGTCATCAGGTCTCTTTGGCTTCGGAAGCACGATTTTGCTATATTTGACAGCCCACTCGAACAATGCTCGAGTCTTGTCCCAGGGGAAGGCATAGAGCTTCTTTGTTTTGTTCTGCGGAGGAGGACTCTCTTGACATTCAACAGGTTTATTAAGAGGAGGATTATGCATCCACTTGTGCCTTTTTGCCTTGACACTGACAGTATGAACCGCTTTCAGCATTGGCCGTTTATTAACTTGCCTGGCCTGATGACTTGAGTTGGCAGAAATGGAGGGATATCTTGGGAATAAATCTTCAACCTCCGTAGCAATATCACTTAATCGGTCAAATGACCGGATTTCTATTCCGATCATTTTTTCCAGAATCTCCCTCTTCATATTCTATTTGTATATTTGTATTGCATCTTCTGGATGCGGAGGACGTCGACACCTCATGCTGAGATCCTCCCATCTCTTGATGTATTCTACAGACGTTTCATCATCTTTTTGCTTGGCTGCCAGTAGCTCAGCCACTGTCACCTCTGCCTCGATGACGTGGAATCTTTCATTGAATTTCTACTGCATGTCTGGCCAGTCGTGGATAGACCTAGCCGGCAGGTCAGAGTACCATTCAAAGGTAGGTCCTGTCAATGAAGACCCAAAGAACTTGAGCAGGTACGACTCGTCCGCCGCCAAGTCACCCATGACTGTCATATAATGTGCAATATTGATGTGGCACAGCCCAAAGACCACTAAATATGATAAGGTGACCCTAGGACTTAGACCCGCAAGCATACAAGCGCTCAATGATTCTCACAACGACGATTTCTGCTCACTCGGTTCACACGTTCACCCGGTGGGTCCAGGAGATGATGGTGAGGGTCCGAGGTGGGACCCAATTGTCCTAATGGACTTACAATGCTAAGGCTGACCTCCAATGGGCCTGGGAGTCCCAACTTTGTGGGTGGCTGGCCCGCAAGGCGGGGTGTGGGGTGGCACTCACTCACGGGCCGCGGTGGGCACGATATTGCTTAAAATGAATTCCGAGCACTCTCTTACCGTCCGACGGGCATTCAAGGCAATACTACATTTTCAGAAATGAAACTACAAGGGTGTGATCAGAAGCTCACCTGATCGGTGTGAAGACACCGATCCCGTTCGGAGACGAGGGCGCGCCGGGAGGCGAGGGTATACACCCGATCGCCGCGGCGATGGAGCTTGACCTGAAAATGTGAAGAGGTACAGCACTACGCCCCTTGCAAGGGGGGGATCTTGGGGTGGGGGTTAATGTATTACAACCAAAAATTACCTCCACGCAGGGAGGGGCCTTCAGCCGGCCAAGCGGGGAGGGGAACGAGCGAGATAGAGTCAACTTTCCGAGCTTTGCCGATTCTGCCTAGCTTCTGTAATTCTGGACAGAGGGCCGATGTCGATGCTGCCAATAATTCCACCGAGCTTGGAATATGATGAAACTTGTGCCAAAAGCTTGCTAACCGGAGAGGGGTGCGGCTTGAATTTTTGGACGACGTTCTGATCTGGGGACTGACTGCACCAGCGACTGGAAGCTGGATGCAGCTTTGGTCTCTGGCCGAGCTCAGTCTGAAGCAGCACGTTGCAGAAGCTGCCACGATCGCTCCTGAGCTCCAAATTTGGCACCGCTAGACTCGTTGGAATCGTGGACGAGTCTACTTTGCATAAAAACAAACGGGGAAGTCTTATGATGTTGGAGATGAGCTGGGTGTCCAGAGAAGTGGACGGTGGTCGGTGCAGACTGTGAGGAGGCAGACCGGCGTGGGTGTGGTAGAAAATTGGTATCTCTGGTTGTCGGATGCCGAACGGGGTTCTGCCTTCTGTTCCTGGACGCTGACAAGGGGAGGAAGAACTTTGTAGAAGACCTCGAAGACTGGTTCCTTCAAGGTTGGTCGTGGGAGAGTCTTCTTTGCCGCTCTGGCTCCTGGTCTGAGAGGTTCTGTGCAGTCGGGGAAGAACAGCCTTCACGGACGGCCACGAACTCGGAATGGAGTGATTCCACCTCGCCTGCGAAGAGCACAGGGAGGTCTTTCCAGAAAGTTAGGCCACGGCACCAGCAGAACCAGGATGCAGTCGTGGACGTCGCTGCAACAGAGTGCTAAACTGCAGGTCGGCCTGCACACAAAGCTGGAGTGGAGAAGAGAGGAGGGGGCGAACTTGGCTTGAGGGGAGAGGAGGGGTGCGACCTAGGGAGCAAGGAGGGAAGGGGAGATTCGAATTTGGGCTTTAGAATGAGTTAATTCAGCCTTGGGAAGGTGGAGATATGCTTAGGGAAGTGAAAGGGGTAGGTGGTGGTTGGAGGGTGGGGTTTTGAGTGGTGGAACTTCCTTGGGACTAGGTGAGGATTAAAGAGGGGTTGTGGGAAGTTGTGGGGAGTTAATGGAGGTAGGTGGGGGTTGGAAGTGGTTGAGAGAGGGAGGAGAGAGAGTGAATTTCGAAATTTAGAGAGAGGAGGAGAGATAATGGAGAGATAATGAGAGAGAGAGAGATATTGAGAGAGTTTGAAAGGGTTTTCTTCAATATTCATCAAAAGTTGAATACAAGAGGAGAGATGGGGCCTATATATAGGCAACCATTCTTTACATGACCAAAATACCCTTGACAATAAGATAAAAGACCGAGCATATCCTAGACTCAATCCTATGGGCGCATAACTAAAGTAATAAGGCCCAATTAAACATAACAAGGGAAATGGACTAAAAACATATGACTCAATAAAGGAAAATACATAAGATAGGACTCAATAAAAAGAAAATACATAAAATGAAACTTGGGAAATGAAGATAACAAGTGTAGATCATGATCAATCCATATCAAGAGTGTGCAGGCGATCAAAGGTAGAGGGGTGTTGGGAGATGCCCACATCAAATCCCCCCGGGTGGGGAGAGCTCGACCCTGTCGAGTATGGGTCTGCCTGGCTGTCGTACTGCTCCATCATGTCGGGCTCCAAGCATATCAAATCCTCCCGACTCACCCATGTATCCTCGATCGGGGGACGGCTCTTCCACCTAACCAGATAGCGCTGATACACCCTGTGCCTCGTAATGATACTCTGCTCATCCAGTATTGCCTCTACCTGCTCTCGTCGGTCTCTCAAGCTAGAAAGTGGAGTCCCTCCGGGAGTGTCTCTCATAAGGGGGGGTAAAGGCTCAAGCTCCTCACTGGGTTCCACCGCGGGGCCTTTGTGGGGTACCAGGTCCGCCACACTGAAGGTAGGGTGCACCCCATAGCTTTCTGGTAGGTCAAGCTCATAAGCATTGCTGCCAAGTCGTCGTAGAACTCGAAAGGGTCCCGAACCCCGTGCCCTCAACTTGGAGGCAGGTCCCGGAAGGAGCTGCTCCGTCCTCACCATCACCGAGTCTCCCACTTGGAACTCGTAGTGGCGCCGATGAGCATCTGCCCGCCTTTTGTAAGTCTCATTGATCCTTCCTATATGCTTGCGAGAATGCGTATGCCAAGGTGGACCTGGGCAGCCAAATGTAGACCGATCACACTTTGATGCTATGAAGACTGTGGTAGTCTTAGGAGGGCCGGGACATCCATAGATGAACCTTTTATGCATGGGTGTGATAAATGTCGGGGGACCCGGACATCCATGTATGCTCCTATCATGCTTAAGACTCATGATGAATGAAGGTGGGCCAATACATCCGAATATGGTCCACTTATGCTGCCTACTTGACATGTGGGTGACGTGGATGAATGTACCCGACTTATGAATCATGTCAAATGGTGTGGTAGGCCTGGACACATGCATGTTTATCCCAAAGGTGACTTCCATGTGCATAGATGTGGGATGACTTTTGAACGTCCACGTGAATGGGTCGAAGGGATCTACGAACGTGGTTATGGGGTGGGGCACTTCATCAATCCCAAGGTGTTTGTTGCCTAAGGTCAAGGCTCTCATGTTGTAACCCGATTGTAGGAAGGGAGGAGTTTGGGTCGACATGGGCGATGTGGGTAAGGTGAGGTGGGTGGTGAATAGGGAAAGTGGGTCACATGGAGATTTAGGCTCCCATAGAAAAGGGTCAAAGGGATTATGGTAAGGGTCACCTAGGTAGGGGTACTCCATGTTCTCAAGGTCCTCAAATGGCGAATCATCTCTCTCTAAGATAATTGGGCCAAGGTTGCTAATAGGTTGGCCAATCAAAGTACTTGGGATCTCAATAGTTGGGGAGTAGACTAGGATGGGTTCCTCCTCCATGGGAAGAAGGAGTATGATCTCACTTGTAAATTGGTCATTGGTGTAGATGGAAGTGATGGAGCCAATGGTGGGGTAAGCTAGGCTAATGGTGCTAGACTCTGATGGCCTCATGGCTAGCATATCGGTCAAGTGGACTTGCCAATGTAGGTAGGCCACTAAGTCTCCCAAATCTTCTACACAATAGGAGGTTTGATAAGTGACATGAGGCTGAGTGGGAATGAGTTGGGATTGATGTCCCATGAGTAAGTGGCTTGGTTGTAAACTAGGAATGGTGAGGCCTCGCTTGAGCCATAGGAATATGGACTTATCTATGGTGATGGTGTCATGGGGAAGGGTGTATAGCTCTTGAGGAACTAGGTTAGGAGGGGTGGGTGAGTTGTATGGCCCTTGGATTTCCTTGATTTTGGGAGGTGGATCCGAATTGGTATCCCTCTCCACTTGGGTAGGTGTGTGGGTTGCAACTCCTAAGGACAATGGAGTAGGAAGGTCTATGGTGGGTGGGTTGGTGTTAGTCGAGGCATGGCGCACTCGAGGAGGTGAGCAAGGTCGGACATGGGTTGGACTTGGGAGTGGAAGTAGTGTAGGCCTAATTTGGGGTAAGATTGGTGTAGGAAGCGGGAGGTGGGTTGGGTGAGGGGTTTTGGGTTTTGGGGTGGTGGCCATTATGGGCCTTGGTGGAGGGGTGGACATGGTGTCCACATGGTTTTTAATGGTGAGGGTTGGATGAGTGGTGGTCACCATGGAGGGAATTGGGTTGGTTAGGGGTCTCTTGCCCTTGGGATCACTTGGGGTGGAAGTGGGGGCTAAAGGGGCTTGACTAGTGTAGGTTAGGGAAGGGGGTTTTGGTTGGGATGTGGGGGACCTCATGGGGTTAGGTGGGGAGGTGGAGGTCTTAGGTACTTGGGTTTTAGTGATAAGGGTTTGGACGGGTGGGGTGGGAGGAGTGGGAGTGCTCCTTGGGTTTTGGTGATCCGAGTGGGAAGGGGACACATACCTAGCCCTTAGTTGATCCTTCATGTCCTCCCATGTGGTGAGGGGAGCTTCCCGTCTTATTATCCTTAAGCCCTCAATTTTACACCAATGAGTTTGAGCCCTTTTGGTTAGTTGTATTTTGGCAACCCATGCCTTTTCATCCTCGGAAATATGATACCAATTGAAGTATTGGTCCATTGTAGCTTCCCAATCTAAATATTTGCTAGGAGAGGTCCCATCAAAGGTGGGAAGTGGGAAAGGGGCCATCCTATCGTCTGTCCTTAGGGCGGGCCTATTTTTTTCAAGTTGGTTGAGTCGGCCCGATATGTTATCAAGCCGCTCATTGGCATAGGTCAAGGCTTTCATGAAGTAGTTGAAGTCATGAGTGTTAGTGGTAGGCATCCCTTGGGGTTTTGGATTCATTGTGGGATTGGAAGATGTAGTATTGGGTTGAAAGCGAGTACCACTACGAGTGGTCATGCAAGGTTGGGTGGGCTATGCAAGGGTGTGCGGATGCACCTATGAAAGACTTAGTGTGACCCAAGACTAGACTTGTAAGGACAAGCCTATGACCGCTCTGATACCACTTGATGTGGCACAGCCCAAAGACCACTAAATATGATAAGGTGACCCTAGGACTTAGACCCGCAAGCATACAAGCGCTCAATGATTCTCACAACGACGATTTCTGCTCACTCGGTTCACACGTTCACCCGGTGGGTCCGGGAGATGATGGTGAGGGTCCGAGGTGGGACCCAATTGTCCTAATGGACTTACAATGCTAAGGCTGACCTCCAATGGGCCTGGGAGTCCCAACTTTGTGGGTGGCTGGCCCGCAAGGCGGGGTGTGGGGTGGCACTCACTCACGGGCCGCGGTGGGCACGATATTGCTTAAAATGAATTCCGAGCACTCTCTTACCGTCCGACGGGCATTCAAGGCAATACTACATTTTTAGAAATGAAGCTACAAGGGTGTGATCAGAAGCTCACCTGATCGGTGTGAAGACACCGATCCCGTTCGGAGACGAGGGCGCGCCGGGAGGCGAGGGTATACACCCGATCGCCGCGGCGATGGAGCTTGACCTGAAAATGTGAAGAGGTACAGCACTACGCCCCTTGCAAGGGGGGGATCTTGGGGTGGGGGTTAATGTATTACAACCAAAAATTACCTCCACGCAGGGAGGGGCCTTCAGCCGGCCAAGCGGGGAGGGGAACGAGCGAGATAGAGTCAACTTTCCGAGCTTTGCCGATTCTGCCTAGCTTCTGTAATTCTGGACAGAGGGCCGATGTCGATGCTGCCAATAATTCCACCGAGCTTGGAATCTGATGAAACTTGTGCCAAAAGCTTGCTAACCGGAGAGGGGTGCGGCTTGAATTTTTGGACGACGTTCTGATCTGGGGACTGACTGCACCAGCGACTGGAAGATGGATGCAGCTCTGGTCTCTGGCCGAGCTCAGTCTGAAACAGCACGTTGCAGAAGCTGCCACGATCGCTCCTGAGCTCCAAATTTGGCACCGCTAGACTCGTTGGAATCGTGGACGAGTCTACTTTGCAGAAAAACAAACGGGGAAGTCTTATGATGTTGGAGATGAGCTGGGTGTCCAGAGAAGTGGACGGTGGTCGGTGCAGACCGTGAGGAGGCAGACCGGCGTGGGTGTGGTAGAAAATTGGTATCTCTGGTTGTCGGATGCCGAACGGGGTTCTGCCTTCTGTTCCTGGACGCTGAAAGGGGGAGGAAGAACTTTGTAGAAGACCTCGAAGACTGGTTCCTTCAAGGTTGGTCGTGGGAGAGTCTTCTCTGCCGCTCTGGCTCCTGGTCTGAGAGGTTCTGTGCAGTCGGGGAAGAACAGCCTTCACGGACGGCCACGAACTCGGAATGGAGTGATTCCACCTCGCCTGCGAAGAGCACAGGGAGGCCTTTCCAGAAAGTTAGGCCACGGCACCAGCAGAACCAGGATGCAGTCGTGGACGTCACTGCAACAGAGTGCTAAACTGTAGGTCGGCCTGCACACAAAGCTGGAGTGGAGAAGAGAGGAGGGGGCGAACTTGGCTTGAGGGGAGAGGAGGGGTGCGACCTAGGGAGCAAGGAGGGAAGGGGAGATTCGAATTTGGGCTTTAGAATGAGTTAATTCAGCCTTGGGAAGGTGGAGATATGCTTAGGGAAGTGAAAGGGGTAGGTGGTGGTTGGAGGGTGGGGTTTTGAGTGGTGGAACTTCCTTGGGACTAGGTGAGGATTAAAGAGGGGTTGTGGGAAGTTGTGGGGAGTTAATGGAGGTAGGTGGGGGTTGGAAGTGGTTGAGAGAGGGAGGAGAGAGAGTGAATTTCGAAATTTAGAGAGAGGAGGAGAGATAATGAGAGAGAGAGAGATATTGAGAGAGTTTGAAAGGGTTTTCTTCAATATTCATCAAAAGTTGAATACAAGAGGAGAGATGGGGCCTATATATAGGCAACCATTCTTTACATGACCAAAATACCCTTGACAATAAGATAAAAGACCGAGCATATCCTAGACTCAATCCTATGGGCCCATAACTAAAGTAATAAGGCCCAATTAAACATAACAAGGGAAATGGACTAAAACCATATGACTCAATAAAGGAAAATACATAAGATAGGACTCAATAAAAAGAAAATACATAAAATGAAACTTGGGAAATGAAGATAACAAGTGTAGATCATGATCAATCCATATCAAGAGTGTGCAGGCGATCAAAGCTAGAGGGGTGTCGGGAGATGCCCACATCAAATATGCTCTTTCGGGGAGCCTTGCCCGTTATATTTGTCAAATTTTGGGAGTTTATTGACGCTCGGTGGCAATCTTTTGGCAGCATGGTGGGCTGGATATGGCACTTCATATATGTCGAAGGGGGCGTAATCATCACCACCCCTCTTTGTCAGCCTTGCCTCAATCATCTGTTCCATCATCGATTTGTTCACCATAACTGGCTCTGTTGGTTGAGGGCAGAGGTGGGTGGGCTGCATCAATAATGCGGCCGAAGCCATAGCATTGGGTGGCAAAGGCTCTGACATGAGAGCATGCCGCTGCATCAGAAGGGGCATTGGCCGTGCTTGCTGGGGCCGCTGGGAATAATGCTGGGGAGCAGCCCAATTCTGAGCTACAGTTTGTAGAACGGCGGTGAAGGAGCACCCATGCGGTTGGAACCTTCCCGTGATGGCTCAGCTCGTGCCCCCGATTCCTCGGGCGCCATAGCATGTTCAGCCTTTTCATTTAGTTGTTTCTTCAGCAGTTCTATCTCTTGCTGGTACTTTTGTAGTGCCATTAGGATGGTAGGGTCCGTAGCTATTTTATTAATGATGCCCTCAAGGGTGTTACTGGAGGCATATTCAAATGGAGGAGACAGGAATGCTCCTTGTTGCTCAGACGCCACTGTTCTGGATGCGACAGTAGCGATACTTTCATCAGCAACCTGCTTGCCCTTTGCGGCTTACAGTAGCTCAGCCTCAGCTTTGTCCCGTCTTGTCATCGGGTCTTTTCTTTCAGCAATCTCGGCCGGCTCTTCTTGTTCATTTGGTAGGGTGTCACGTACGCCCATTACCCCTGTCATGTTGCAGGTGAGGATTTGCATCCTTCTTTCATGCTTTCTGACTTCCCTTCAGGCTTGACTAGGGAAAGGTAGCCCTTCATACATTGAAATTATTTTCATCTTTTCATTTTGTGGAGGCTTTTCAAAGCTTCTAGCCTCAGCTTGCTTCTCCTCTTCATTCACCCCCAAGGGTGACATTTTGTCTTTTCCTTCTTCTTTAGCCCTGATGACACGAAGCAATCTTTGCTGGCCAAGGGAGGGGTTCTTGAAGTTACATAAATATTCACATACCATCTTTGTCATGTCTTCCTGACTACACTCTGGAGAAATGGTAGGAGATAGCACTTGGACTCGGACAGATGACATATGTGAAAGCTGTATCAGCTTGGCAGCTTGATTGAAGTTTCTTGAATATTTAGAAATATCAGCCTGCCTTGCACAGGCCCTGGCGGCGGGTGGAGGAGTTGCAATCATGACTTCCTCCGCATGCATAGTCTCTTTGCCCCCTCTATTGGGAACATCCGCAGAATTTTTGAAGCCTTGTGAGGCTAGTGTAGGGCCTCGGATCCTCTTGGGAACCCAGATTTACTTAAACTTTGGCAAGTTCGGGGTTGGCCTTCCTTGCTTGTTGTCATTAAAATTCACCCTCCGGCTTGCTAGCACTTGGAAGGTGCTGTGAGTGGGCACAGTCGCGATGATCCGATCTGGTAGGACTTCGACGCTACGGCCATTGAAGTAGACTCAGATGCCCTCGATCAACATGGACTTCCCAGAGGCTGAAAGTTGGCTTCGGGGAGTAGCAGAGACTCTTCCTCTGGAGCTCTTCTTGTTGCCCCCAATGGGCTTCTTCTTATGTGCCGCAGTCGGCAACTAGTATGGTAGACGTGACAGCTCACGATCACCGGAGTTTTCAGCAGAGTTTTCTGGACATGACCCTCACTTTCGCGGGCCGCAGCTCTGTTGTTCTTCAACTCTGCAGGCTCAGGACTCTCCACATCAAGGAGACCCGCAAATGCAACTCCCAGGAAGTTGGGGAAGCCAACAACTGAGGGAAAGTTGGCGAAGGTGGTAGGCACAGCGAGATAGCCGTATATGGCATGGTGCCACGATTTGGGGACCGAAAACAAGTCCAGACAGCCCGCTCACCATCGCTTCAATCCTACAAAAAAAAAAGAAACAAGACGAACGAATAGTTAGTATTTGAAGTACTTGAGTGGGGCCGCATGGTCCATCTATTTTGGCGAAAAGATGAAGGGAGGTTGAGTCCCATCGGGCATGCCAGCTTGTGAGAATGGGATTATATTAAGAATGTTTTATTATGATTGATTTATTTGGTTTATTTATTAAAGGTTTATTTGCGTAGGGCGTGCCAGTCACTGAGTGACGAGTTTATTATGTGCACCGTTTGACTAACCAGACGATTATAGGTGATCGTGTCGGGACCCAAAACTAGTCGTACCATAAAGGCTACGGTGTTAATTACATCTCTCCAGAAGAGAGAAAACCCTTGATTAATCGCCAAAATTAAGAGGCCATGGGGCCCGTTGAATATATAAAAGATGTGATTGTATGCAAGCACACAATAGCGTAGTAGTGATTTATTAGGTCGTCCCCCGGTATAGGGCGGAGAACTTAGGGTCGAGGACCATCATCACACAGAGTGAAAGCCTCCGACGGGCCGTAACCCGGCTTTCCGCTAATCACCATTTGATATACCGGAGAGTCGGATCATGCAGGCATGCAAGGTGGTAGTATTTAGTTTTATTGTTTATTATTTATTTGGTCATTTATTTGTAAATTTAGGGAAGACTTTGGCAATCCCTGTCACTCGCAGGGCTGTCGATTAGTCGTTACCTTTTTATTTTGAGACTGCATATAGCATTACGGGACATACATATGGGCCCATGAGGTCGGCCGAGTATGACCGTATTCGGGCAGACTCGTGTATCATCGGGACAATGTATGCCAGGGTAAGGCAAATTTGATATTTAAAAATTAAGGGGATGCGGTTAAAACCCGGTTGAGACGAATTGAACTCAACGGCTTATCAGCCCAAGACAAGGCCATACCGTAGCTATAATGGGATTAATCTCGAGGTGCAGGCACGACCTATCAGGGGGTCATCAATATTCCTATACTCGGGATCTAGAGGAGGCGAGAGTTTCGGAGTGGACACGGTCATGTTCATTATTTTTTATTTATTCTTGTTATTATTTTGAATGCATGAATGCACTTTATTTATTATTTATTTGTTTCTTTTATTTTATTTTATTATTTTCTTTTATATTGGATGCTTGCATTTTTTATTCCCTTTATTGACATTTATTTGGCATTTATTCATTCATCATTTGTTTGTTTATTATTAATTTACCATTTTTATTATTGTTATCCTCATTATTATTTATTTAACAATTATTTATTTATTTTATTAACATTTTATTATTTCTTTATCTCTCTATTTCACCCCTTTTTGTATCTTTTATCTCTTTTTTTTAATACATGTGAGATGCTGTGAGTGTACGAATGTAAATGAGTGAGAGTGGGAACTTTCTTTAATTAGCCTTTTAGTTTATATATATGTATATGTAATAAGGGGGAGATGGGGTGGATGTGTATATGTTACGTGGGTTGTTTTGTGTATGTTTTGTTTATGTTAATGCATGCAGCATGTGAGTTATACGGGTGTGCATGTGTTAAAGTGTGATATCGTGAAAACGGCGGGATGTGCATGTGTATAACGTGAAAACAGCGTGGTGGTTAAGCTGAGGCTAAAACGGCGCGCTCGGGGCACGCCGGATAGAGGCCAAAGGAGTTGGATGGAGTTATGAGTGTAGGGCTGAAGCGGCGCGGGGGGGGGGGGGGGGGGGGGTACCGCACCGGATTAGGGCAGGTTTGGTTGATTTAGGCTAAATGAAAAGCCAAATGATTTTTCTTTGAAACTTTTGATGTTAATTAGGAAGATTAAAGAATTAATTCACGCCCCAACTGTCCTACAAACATGACAAGTCCAGACTTATGTGAGGTTCCTACTCGAGCATAGCCCAAAATAGACTTATAGCCTAAAGTTCATCATAATTCAGACTAAGTGTTCAGTCAAAAATTAGGCAGCACCTCCCCATGCCCAGAGGGTTGCGGGGGCGAAGTGGAGACAGTCCCAAAGCATCTGGGGTACGCTCCTTAAAGCCGAGAATGACAAACGGTGACTGGCAGACTTCGATGGAGGGAAACCCCGAGGGGTAGCCTACAAGAGGCACCAACATTTCATGAGTCAGAGATATTGTTTAAAGGGACGGCCGAAATGGGGAAGAAACCTCCAGGGCTAGCCTACAAGAGGTACCTTCCCCACATCCACCACCTTTCCTGATGGAATGTGGATTTAATGTTGGGTCAGGGACCCATTTCTGTATGCCTTCAGGGGTTTCTAGGACTCCGCACCACAGGAAGATGGGATCCTAAGGCCCCATGGTAATTCAGAGGAAAGAGTAGCACGTGTACATGATGGAGAATGTCCCCTCCCAGGTCATTGAACTACTATCGTTGAGCAAACAAGATGGAGCAACTGTGATAGCATCCGAGCATCACCCTCGTAGCAAAAAAGGGGGAAAGGCCACATCAAACAGACCCTCACCTTCTCCTTCTCGGGGCAATGGGAGATACGATGTAAATCATTCAGCCACTAAACCTTTGAATGGTATGTCGGGCAAGAGAATATTGGTTGGTTCACGCCTAGGGAGGAATTATCCCTGAGCGTATAAGCCACGGGGCTCACAATGAGGGACGACACGCGGAAGATTCTATGTGCCAGAAGCTCGAACACACAACAGGTGGTCTACAGGAACGCAACCATGCCATTAGACACGCTACGTTCGGATCAGGGGAGAGGTTAGAGATGCCCACAGGGACACACTTCTCGCCGTGAAACCGGTGTGGGGCATGCGGTATACCCGACATGATTAATCCGTTGGAAGGGGCCCGGGAGGGGCAACGTTAATGTAGCCCTTGGTTAACCCAGGGCACGAAATCAGACGGAAGTAGCAAGCAACATGAAAATGAATGAGATGGAGGAGGCATACAAGCTCAAACATCCATCAATATTCTCATTCATAACTCGGGTATAAACTCCAAATGAACATGAACAGGTGCGGTCTGGTGTTGTCGCACAGAATCGATCGATTACATCACCATACTAGATCTGTTGAAGTAGATACAGTAAACACACACTAAAGAGAAAAGGGGCTTTTACAAAGAAAGAATTACAGGCTCATATCATCGCCCATTTCATTACATCGCTCAACAGAGCTATCTTGGCAGAAAGAGGGAAGACAGAAGAGGAAACCCAGGCGACTTCAGCAAACCCACCTTGGATATCTGCAACCGTAAAAAAATAGAGTATCAAAAATGGGCTCTCCGCTTCCCTTTCTTTCTCCCCAAGTCTCTCTTCTCTCTTTCTTTTTTTTCTCTGTATCTCCTCCTCCTCTGGACGCCTCTTCTTCTTCTTTTTTCACCGACCACCTTTCTTGCGCTAGAAGCATGTCCTTTATAGGGTGGAAAGGCCTCTTAATACGGCGTGTGAACTTGGTGCGCCGGGTGACTGGCCTTGAAGCATTTTTTTGCGCGCCGATTTAGCATGGCACCGGGGTAACATGGGCTGCGTCAGTTTAAAGCCCTTTCAACCCATTTGTAGTGTCCTTTGGCCCATTTAGTTTGTCTGGACCCAATTGTGTTTGTTTTCTTCTTTTGTGATGGTTAGCCAATCGATTGACTCGTATTTGTTGTCTGAGCTTCTATTGTTTCTTCGGGGATGGTCCCGAATATTCTTCCGATCTCTCGGGTCTTACTTTAGCGATTGTCTGTTGGAGCCGAGCATCTTTTCTTTTCTTCTTTTTCTTTGGTCCCGTCTTTTGTTCGGCTTCCGCCATTCTTTTTCTTCTTTTCTTTCTTTTCTTCTCTGTCGGCACCAGAGCACTCCATCAGAACCTAAGACCTATAGAAGTAGAAGTTAGAAAAACTAGGAATATTTTCAGTGTCAACAGATGCTAGTGAAGAGTAAGGTCTACGCTAGTGTCAACGCTGGTTTAACAAAACGGTCTTCAACTAGACCGCCCAGCTTGAAGAAACGGCCTAATGACAGACCGTTCATTAGGTTGCTGGGAATTAAGAAAAATAGCAAATTAATCCAACGGCAAAACACACGGCCTTACAATAGACCGCCCAACTAACCACACGGTCCATTGCTAGACCGCGTATAAGCTAGGCGATTGAAGTTTAATAAAAATGAGATTAATAAGCACATTTAGCCCAAAGACCAAGTGAAATCAAGGCCCAATAAGCCCAAATTCGAGAAATTTGAGAGCAAGTCCAGCCAGGGAGGAAAGTACCCATAAAATAAGTCCAAAGCCATGCCTGAAAATGGCCCAATGAGTAAAGGACAACTCGAGGCATCAAAAATAAGGGTAGGAAAAATGACTCAACTCAAAGGTAATAAACGGGTGTCAACAGTTACCTAAAAATATTGGAAAAAAAATAGTAGGTGAGTGAACGCTCTGTAGGTCTTAATATCTCAAGCTCCAAGCTAACTTTAAGTAGTTAACAATTTTTAACATGAACATGCGAGTCATGTAAGGTATCATAATCGAGAACTATAATGGCACGAGCTAGAATATTAATCCGGAGATGATATAAAGGCATGTTGACATGACAATAGATAAATATCAAGTGCGATAGATAGACGAGATAATTTTAAGGACATTCATGATGGGATAACAAGCATTCCAATAAGGTATTCAGGAGCGTTCATGATGAGAGAATAACAATCATTCAATAAGGCATTCACTATAGCTATTACTTTATAGGGTTGGATATATGTATAAGGAGTTCAACTATTCGAGTAATGACTATCACTTATGGAAATGTCATAGATCAATCTTGCTATCTTCGGTGCAATGCCACACCCGATCAATCATGATACCGGTACACGTTTGGACTTTGTCTCGCCCATGGGATCAGATCTGGACCCCGTCACTATTTATGTTCTAGCATGGAGTGTCAAGTTGTTTGGACCCATAGCCCCTTTTGTGTCTAGACCAATTCCACTTTAATTAATGGCCAAGAGTTCTAAGGATCAAGTACGTAAGAATATTATGGTAGAATCACGGAATTATGAGTTCAAGGATAGAACTTTGGACATGATAACATAGGCGATAAATCACCTGAAAAGCTCGAGAATCTGGGATAATTGGCACCCACTCGGCTGCCACCAATTACAGAAATAGCGCCCACTATCTGGTCGCTAATTCCTATGAATGGCACAGGCTCGATGAAATAACGCCCATTAACACGGTAGCTCATTAAAGAATTGGCGACACCTATCAGGTCACAGGTTCATTAAAACAACGATGACTATCTGGCCACTAATTCAATTAGTGCCCAGAAGACTGTCGCTATTTCAAGATAGAAGGCAGAACTTCTCATAAGACCACAATAGCACTCTATGAGGGCTAGACCACCATGTTTCTTCAAGTGACATGGCTAAAAGAGGTTCCAGGGTTTTGAGGGTACAATCTACTCGGCTGCCTTGAGGGAATCCAAGGTTAGCGTAGACTTACGGAGGTCTCAATGAAGAAAGTACCAGTCCAAAGGAAGGAGTATCCCCTGGAGAGTCCAATCATCACCAAGAATTGAGTGTTATCGATAGAAAACCAAAACAGAAACCCCATCTATGAATGTGAGATGAGAGTGTCAATAGACCCGCGATAAGGGCCAGAAAACGCGATAAAACTGAGAGACAGGAACCTGCGCCTCAATAGATGTCGCTATTTCAAGAAATAGCGGCTTTCTGAAAGGGAGTTTAATCTTAATTATAATAGAATTTTCTAAAAAATTATAATAATTAACGACACTATATACGGGCGTTAAATCTAGAATTTTCCAAAATTTTAATATTTATAATTGTAAATAACGACTGTGTATGATTGTGTTCATTCTTTATTTGACGTCATGATTTACGTCGCACATTCATGATTTTTAATATATTTCTATTTACTAGATTTTTTTTTACAAAACAATGCCACCGTATAGGGGCGTTCATTCTTTAAATAGCGACTTTGTGACGGTCGCTCATTTTTTGTCTGATGGAGCAGGTACAATCTTAGACATATAACACTGTTCATGTATTTAGAGTTCACATAATCAGGAAAGTAAAGACATGGATAGACAGGGAAAAATATCAGGAATCTAGAAACATGTTCATGCAATAATTTTAAAGTCAAGTTACATAGATATTTAATTTTTAACATGCTATAATTATTATTTATCTAAAAGAATTTGCAGCAGTTGTACTGTCGCTGATTATTTGTCGCCCCGTTTGAGCGGTCGTAGATTCTTGGAAATAGCGGCCACACGATGGTCGCTAATTCCTTTTCATGCCGTATCGACTCCAGTCCTTCAAAAACTACGGTTATGCATGCCATATACAAGTAGGAAGAATCATGGAAAGTAGTCTACATGCTCTAGTAATCTAACATGATCTTTACTTGAGTTTTGCTTGGGAGATTACCTACCTTTCATGATGCTTTAACAAACAGAAGAAGAATAATAATAATAGGAAGAAGAGATTGTCAGAAGATGATGAAGAACGCAGCTGCAATAGCACGTTCAACAGCAGAGGAGGAAGAAGTCATCGTGCAACGTGGTGGGACAACAACAGCTACTGCAGCAGTCGCACAAATGCCCACGTGAGGAGGAAGAAGCCGCCTGTACTGCAACGACCACGGCAGCATGTAGCAGAGGAGGAAGCAGATGAAGAAGACGACGACGTCTCACTCACGGTACGTCGACGCAGCCTCAGCACGGACCGACAGCAGCAATAGGTTTTGCTCGTTCGATGGGCAGGGTACTTATAGAGTTTCGAGGCCTATGGAAAGAAGAGTCCTAATTGGGATTAAACCTCCCATCATGGAATCCTATTGGGTTTCACCCTTCCTAGTTAATTCTTCTATTGACAAAACCTCAGCCGCCAATCCTTGTTTGGTTCAAAAACCCTCAACCATCGATGCAACCTTCGGACATGTATTAGGTTTTTAAATCTAACGTGAGAAAGGTTTTGCTACTTCAAGGCCCATGCATATATATATAACCTTAAAAGCCCATTGTTTATTATAAGGTCTAATGGCTCCTGCGTTAATGGTCATGACTATACAGGTTTTGACGGAGAAGCCCACTAGTTATGGTTTCAGATTTCTTAAGGGTAAAGCCTTTTTAAGGGTTGTGAGTTGGGCTTCATATATATACATTTAAGAATTATTTATTTTAACATCCATTAAGGCCCACTAACATATATTAAAGCCCATCATCTACTTTAGCTTATTTCCACTTTAAATTTTTATCGAAATTTCATTCTCCATAATTATTATATGACTAATACTATATAGTCAATTATTATTTATTCTCTATTTAAATTTCTGGGGTGCTACATTCCATGTTGATGCGAAGATACCTACTGGGCAAGTGTGCTCATACCTATTTTTCCCAATCTTTTTAGGAAGTTCAAGTGAGTCAGACTCGGACTATACTAGCGATGGGTCCGAGAGTGATGATTGATGGTCAAGAAAGGACTTATAGTGTCTTGAAGTTAGTTGGAGTCATCATGTAATTTTTGTCTTTATTGAGTCATGTTATGTAATTTTCTTTTTCTTGAGTCTAGTGGAATAAGAGTCGATATTATGTAACTTTGGATCATTATTATCAATAAAAGTTAGATTTTTATCACACATTGTGTCCATTCATCTTATGTGTGAATGATTTGCACTCTGATTATATTGCTAGCTTGAGGCGTATTGCTGACTGCCTACGTTCCCCGAGTTACTTCCGCTACACACATATGGCTCGGGGCGTGATAGTTAAGTTGGTATCAGAGCCTAGGCAGAAGTAAGTCCTAGGAAAATGTAATGTTATAGGCTAAGTCTAAGAATTAAGGACCCACACCTATGAACTAAGGAAAGGAATTTTCAAACCCATGTGAGATCGGGTAGAGCCCGGGATGAGATAGTTAATTAGAAATTATCTCTAGGTTAATTCCCCTTCACTCTATAGGAATTAAGAAATTCTTCTTCTTCTCAGGTACCCCCCATCCTCATAATGGCTCACCGTGTCAACTGGGATGAGATGCAACCAATGGTTGCGGGTCTTACCCAGGCCCTTCAGACTGTGGCCCAAGTTGGCGCCAGGGCTGGCGTGAAAAATTTACACGGGAACTTCTGGAGTCTAAATCTTCCCCGATTCTCTGGATGCTCCAACCCCGACAAAGCAGAAAATTGAATTGACGAGATGAACCGTATAATTGAGGTCATGCAATGAACTGACCAAGAGAAGGTCTGTCTCGTCACATTCCAACTAAACAAGGATGCACGCACTTGGTGGAAGGCCACCTCGGTGCAACCTCAAAATGCACAGCTTACATGGGATGGATTTCTTACACTGTTCCGAGCAAAATACTTTTCTGAACATGTCAAGGAGAGAAAAGCCATGGAATTTTCTTCTCTTCGCCAAGGAATGATGTCCGTGGCAGAGTATGAACTTCAATTCTCCCGTCTGGCACCATATGCTCTTCACTTGGTTAGCACCGATCTACTAAAGGCTAACCAATTTATGGATTACTCAACTTGGACCCCAAAATATCCGTACTTATGCGGAGATGGTCCAACGGGTGCATTTATGTGAAAGGACCTTGGAAAAGGTCAAAAAATTTAAAGCCAAGGAAGAAGAGTCTAGTCGAAAGTCCGATCGACGAGGAAGGAAAGGAGAGAGATTCAGCATCACGGAACCCTACAAGTCCTGTGACAACAAGAAGTGATCCCGTAATGGCAACGGGAGTGGCAACGGCAAGTGCAAGAAAATCAAGGAGGAAGAAAAAGCTGTCATAACTGCTTGCACATTCTGTGAAAAGTTTGGCCATTCGGTTGAAAAGTGCTGGAAACGTCTTGGTGCTTGCTTAAGATGTGGAAGACGGGAGCATTGCATGCCCAATTGCCTCTTAATGAAAGAACAATCCTCGAAGAATGACGACGGATGAAGGCGGGAGGCTCATCTAAATGCTGTTATGGAGGAAGAAGCCACCAAAGAAGGAGAATTAATTGAAGGTACCATTCAAATTTATTCACATCCTGCATTTGTGTTATTTGATATTGGTGCTTCTCATTCCTTTATTTCTAGAGCTTTTGCTAAAACCTTGCCAATTTTACCTGTTCCGTTACCTTCAAGTTTATCTATAACTACACCCTTAGGTTCTGGAATGGAACTTACAACTTATTTCCCCGATAGTGAGGTTATCAAAGAAGGCCACAATCTCCCTGCAAACTTCGTATGCCTTGACATGGAAGGTTACGATGCCATATTAGGAGTAGATTGGCTTTGTGACCATTATGTCGACCTTAATTGTCGCAATAGGAGGATTTCTTTTCATAAACCAGATCTCCCAAAGTTTTCCTTCCTTGGCTTTAAGTATAGGAAGCATCCTACCCTTATTTCTTCTCGTCACGCCTACAAACTCATCTTACAAGGGTGTGAAGCTTTTCTTGCTTCCATAATTATTACTGAGTCCAAGGAAATCCTTATAGAAGACATCCCCATTGTAAAAGAATTTCCTGATGTCTTTCCTTCCGACTTACCCTGTCTACCACTCGAAAGGGAAGTCAATTTTTCCATCGAACTCACACCTGTAGCAGCACCTGTGCCAAAGGCCCCTTACGGGATGTCCCCCATAGAACTTAAAGAATTGAAGAAGCAGCTTCAAGAATTGTTGGAGAAAGGCTTCATTCGACCTAGCACATCCCCCTATGGTGCGCCGGTGCTATTTTTCAGAAAGAAGGATGGATCTCTCAGGCTGTATATTGACTATTAGCTGTTGAATTAACTCACCATAAAAAATAAGTACCCATTGCCTCGTATTGATGAGCCATTCGACCAGATCTCTAGTGCAGAATATTTCTCTAAGATTGACCTCAGGTCTTGCTATCATCAATTGAAGATTACGGAGGAGGACATTCACAAGACGGCTTTTCATAGCAGATACAGACATTATGAGTTCGTGGTTATGCCGTTTGGGTTAACCAATGCCCCTGCAACATTTATGCAACTCATAAATAATATTTTCAGGCCGTATCTTGATTGATTTATGGTCGTATTCATAGATGACATCCTTATATATTCTAAGACAAAGAAAGATCATAAGGAACATCTGAGAATTGCCTTGCAAACATTAAGGGAACACCAACTATATGCAAAGCTAAACAAATGTGAGTTCTGGTTAAAGGAAGTCTCTTTCCTTGGCCATGTTATCTCCAAAGAAGGTATTGCTATAGATATTGCCAAGGAAGAAGTTATCAAGAACTGGAGTCGACCAACGACAATATCTAAAATTAGAAGTTTTCTAGGCCTGGCTGGTTATTATCGACAGTTCATCAAGGATTTTTCCAAAATCACCGTCCCTCTAACAAGACTTACTAGGAAGGAAAATCCGTTTGTGTGGACCACGTAGTGTGAGGAGAGTTTCTTGACTCTCAAGGAACATCTCACCACTTCCCCCGTTCTGGCACTGCCTGTTGAAGGTGGCGAGTTTTAAGTATATACGGATGCATCCGGCGTTGGCCTTGGGTGTGTTCTTATGTAAAATGGTAAAGTGATTTGCTATGCCTCAAGATGACTAAAGCGGCACGAGGAAAATTATCCAGTTCATGATCTGGAGTTAGCTGCTATTATATTTGCTCTGAAGATCTGGTGTCACTATCTTTATGGGGAAAAGTTCACGGTATATTTGGACCACAAAGTCTGAAGTATATTTTCTCTCAAAAGGAGCTAAATATGAGACAAAGGTGATGGCTGGAGTATCTCAAGGATTTTGATTTCGCCATCAAATATCATCCAGACAAGGTAAATGTTATAGTCGAAGCGCTCAATAGGAAACCAATAGGAATGTTATCAAGCCTCATGAAAGGTATGACTAATCTTATTGATAAGTTTGCCCAGTTGAATCTAGATATTAATGCGGAGAAAGAAGAATACTTTATTGCCAATATCCAGTCACAACCTACCTTAATAGAAGACCTGGTCAAGTTGCAAGAGAATGATCTTACACTGATGAAGATCAAGGATAATGTTGATCAACGGCCAGATTTCTATATTATATCTGATCGAGACCCTCGATTCACGTCTCAATTCTGGAAAGGTCTGCAACATTCATTAGGGACCCGGTTGAATTTTAGTACTGCATTCAATCCACAAACCGATGGTCAAACTGAAAGAACCAATCAAGTGGTGGAAGATATGCTCAGGGCATGTGCAATTGACTTTGGTGGAACCTGGCACGACATTTGCCTATAGTGGAGTTTGCCTACAATAATAGCTATCAATCTAGCATCCAGAAGGCATCGCTCGAGGCACTGTATGGAAGGATCTGCCGTTCACCTATATGCTGGGATGGGATTGGAGAAAGACAACTTCTAGGTCCTGATCTTGTTCGAGATACAACTGAAAAAGTGAAGCTGATTAGAGAAAGACTTTAGATAGCTCAGAATAGAAAAAAATCTTATGCTGATATCAGGAGAAGAGACCTAGAATTTCAAGTAGGAGATCATGTATTTCTTAAGGTTTCCCCAGGACGAGGAATTCGAAGATTTGGCATTAAAATCAAGCTTACCCCCACGATTCATTGGCCCTTTTGAAATTCTTGAAAGGGTGGGCGAGGTTGCTTATCAACTAGCGTTGCCTCTACAATTGTCTGGCGTCCATGATGTATTCCATGTATCCATGCTCAAGAGGTACGTGTATGACCCTTCTCATATTATAAGTCATGAAGATCTGGTGATACAGAAGGATATGATGTACTAGCAAAGACCACTTAAAATACTTGATCGAGAGGTACGTCAGCTTCGCAACAAGACTATTCCCATGGTAAAGGTCCGATGGAACAAGTGCCTAGATCAAGAAGCCAAATGGGAAATGGAAGAAGCCATGCGTAAATGATTCCCCGAACTATTCAATTGTAAGTACAATACACTCTCCATAAAGCCATGTATTGAATTTGGGGACTAAAATCTCTTAAGTGGGGGAGGGTGTAGCACCCCTGAAATTCTAGGAAATTGTAAGGATTTTTTTGAGAATTTTCCTAATTTAAAATATAATTATTTAAGTCCTAAATAGGTTTAATGGGCTATTTAATGAATAAAGCCTAATTAATAATTATTTAAAGATCTATATATTAGATTAGGCTTAAGCCCACACAAGTAGGCCCAAAAGACGCAAACCCTAACCTTTTAGGCCCAAGCCTAATTGTAGAAACATAATTGGGGCTGATTTCAGATTTAAAAGGGGATAAATAATTGATAAATTTAAAAATCCAAATATTTTGGACTAAAAGCCAAGATGCGATCTATCGCACGACCGCCTTCTCATAAAAGTGGTCCTCATCTGACCGCTACTGGCTTCCGTGAGCGAGGTCCGATAAACCCTAAAAAAGAATAGGTTTTATCCCTCCTAAGGGCCAGAGATCAAAGCTACCTGATCTAGAAACTTGATGCAGGACTCTTAGGGATTGATTTGAGCCAAGAATAGGACTCCATATCGACCTAATATAGTAACCCTAACTCAAAACCCTATAAATAGACTCAATCTCGACCCGCGTGAACCTTAATGTTGGATCGCGTTTCTCACCGGTAAGGAGTTATTATCTCAGGTAAATCCTTTTGAAGGTTTTATTCTCCTTTATATTGTCTAACCCCCTCCAAATTTTGTGCTAGGAGGTTGAGTCTTTAAGGAGCTAGAAGCCCCAGATGTCGCAGTCCCTCTACAGTCTGCACAGAAGACAATGCGTCCCTCCAGAAAAGAAGAGGAGATTAGAAGCCCTAAACGAGGTTAGTTCAAGTTCTAGCTTTAGAACTTATTGTTGTCCTTTGTATCTTCTACCTATTCTCCAAGTTTGGTGACTTTAGGATGAGTGGTTGAAGAGATAGAAGGCCAAGAAGTAGCCGGTTCCACGCAGGACGCGCAGGAGCCAGCATCAACTTCTCGCCATAAATTTGATTCATAGGAGCACTTCCAGAGGTAGGTTATCTCATGGATAGCTAAATTCACATATTAGGAACAAAAGTCCTTTGATTGCTCGTGATTTCATGCACTATATGTGGAGAATTTTAGGATTTATTTTCACTGCGCATATAGGGTTATTTCTGCATACATGAAACTTGTCCTTTAAGAAGAATATGGTAATTTGATTTAATTCATGCAAATCCATGCATCTCCATGTCTTACTTTTCCTCTACCATGACTTACCTCCATGTTTACTGGAGTTTTCATGCATGACTTGCCCTAGAATAGGCCTTAATTGCACAGTTTTAACCCTTCTGTCTGGAAGGCAAAAGGCGGTCTCCCGACGACTGCTTCTAGGTAATGGCAGTCTCACGACTGACTGCTTCTATATAAGGCGTTCCTTTCCATGGCTGCAATCTTGTTCTGAAAACCAGTCTGACCCTTAGTTAATTTTCATGATATAATATGCTATGATTATGCCATATTTAACTTGATTATGCCCTTCATCATGTTAGGCACCTTTTGGTTAGCAGAAACATGTTTTAAACTTAATTTCATTATATGCTAATTTTTGGCCAAACAATATAGTTTTGCAGTAAATGATATTCTCTATGATTTGTGGAATTATTACATGGGCAATTTGATCGCTGTTTTCTACGCTATTCCCTCTCGTCTTGAGTCTTTCATAAGTACATAGCACGTATTCCGGTACGTGTCTGTTAGATACACTTTGCACTTATAGGCACATTTTCTTGGACTTGTGAACCAATCCATCGGATATTCCTTCTGTCGGACTAGGAGATCATGTTTCAAGGCCTCCGTATGTCTCCGCAAGCTTGGGATTCTCACTAGGATGCAGAGCTGGTTGTACCCTCAAAACCTAATTATCTAGAAAGCACTTTACCGACATTTTCGGTAAACTAGATTGTAGCGGCCTCAGGCAACCGCTACTGTCAAGTAGCGGTCATCCCGTGACCGCATAATGCCAGTTTATTCTATTGCGTTGACTTTTCCTCGGTCTAGCGTCGACTCTACATAGAAACGGTCCTGACCTGACCGCCTATTCATGATAGCGGTCCTATCTTGACCGCTTCTGTCCAGAAAGGGTCCAGAAACGACTACTTCTTCCCAGTTCCTATCTAACCCGGGGTTTGACCCAAGGGTTGATTTTCCTATATTCCTAGATGGTCTATTGATTATCTAGAACCTAACACCTTGTTCCAAAGCTATCTAACGAATTATGAAAGTTAAAGAATAGGTCGTTATGTTGCCAGATTCTTTCGATGGCGTGACCTTGTCTTAAATCATTCTTTGAACTCTCATGATCTTATATTGGTGCGTTCTTTACCTTGGTTACATTATCATGACATTATTGTTGAATTGAATAATATTGGCCGAAACGTTATTATTACTCATGGAAGTAGCTTGATTTGTAACTTGAAGATGCAATAGCAGACACAGACAGTGTCCAAGGGCTTCACGCTAGCCCCCTCGACAGATAGCCGAAAACATGCTGAAAACCATGGGATACGATGAACACTGGTGTCGCCTTACGCCGGGAGTACTTTTTCTATAGACGAGTGAAAACCATGAGGCAATCTTGTGATAATTTACATGCTTGCTAGTACTTTCTTATTCATGACATTTTAGTGCATAGCCTTTATGATTATGAAGTATATTTTTGTTAATGAAAGTCCACTTTACCTTATATCTTGCTTGATCATGTTCTATTATTCCTTCACATTCTTCATATCTCTATAGTTTAATTCTTGTTATTACTATGGTGTTATTCGTGTGTTTTATCGTATTTCCCATTGCCTTATTATCTAGAGCAAAAATGTAATTACTTAAAGCTTGCTTCCATGTTGATACGAAGATACCTACTGGGCAAGCGTGCTCATACCTATTTTTCCCAATCTTTTTAGGAAGTTCAAGTGAGTCAGACTCAGACTATGCTAGCGATGGGTCCGAGAGCGATGATTAATGGTCAAGAGAAGACTTAGTGCCTTGAAGTTAGTTGGAGTCATCATGTAATTTTTGTCTTTATTGAGTCATGTTATGTAATTTTCTTTTTCTTGAGTCTAGTGGAATAAGAGTCGATATTATGTAACTTTAGATCATTATTATCAATAAAAGTTAGATTTTTATCACACATTGTGTCCATTCATCTTTTGTGTGATGATTTGAGCTCCGATTATATTGCTAGCTTGAGGCGTATTGCCGACTTCCTATGTTCCCCGAGTTACTTCCGCTACACACATATGGCTCGGGGCGTGATGCTAATTAATGCAAAGGGTGAGGAGCTGGCTCACCCTTGGAATAGACTTTATGTTAAAAGGTACTACCCCTAGTCTGGTGTATAGGCTACCATGGTACATGGGTAAATGAAGCTAGAAAAATCAAAACCTCTAATTCATTCTTTATTCTAGGTAATTTAACCCGGGGTTAATTCATGCACACACACGCACACACGCTTCACTCTTAAAATCAAACGGTGCGATCTCCGAGAGAAGCCAGAGCTACATTGAGAGTGCAAGGTGCTACTGTTCTCTTCTCTTCGGTTCACGATTAGGGAGTGAGAGCTTGGGTTAGATCACTAAACCTATCCGCCACCTTATTAGGAGGAAGTCATAACACAAGGGGTAATAGAATAGCGCCCGAGCAAAATTAAAGTCAATGACATATCCAAATCAAAATTAAAAAAATATATGCCAAGAGAGCAAAGTCCCCATAGGGAAAACTCTAGTCGTAAGAATGCATCTCAAAAGGGCATAGCAAGAAAAGAAAAATTCCCACAAGCCAAAGACCGAACCTTAACAGGCAATAGGGCAGGGGAAGGACATTGCTTGGGTCTCTCGAACCCTCTCGTGCACTTCCTATAATCCTTCTTCCCTTCCCGCTAAGTGGTGTAACCCAAACGTAACAAATAGCAGAGACAGACTAAGGAGGATGCTGCCAGTTGAGATTTTGAGTGAAAGCACATCTTAAGCACGTTGACCACTAGTTAAACTATTTAATATGACTAATGAATTTAAGGTGGTTAATGAGTAAGGCTTCCAAACCTTGTACCACGGTGGCCTCGGTAGGAGCAGATACCCTTCATTCTGCATGTCTTATTTAGAAGGGGCTATGCCAAGCTACGACGTCGTTTACACAAAAAATAAAATAAAAAAGAGAACAAAAAGAAATAAAAAAATCATCTACATGATTACATCGTATGGTTAGCATATTTTAATTTCTGTTTCCATTGTGTGCTTGCATGTTGCATTACTTAAATCTTTTATTTTCTTTTGCCTTAGTTAAATAAAGGCTTGTCCCCTTGACCCATTATCAAGGTCAGGGTTAAGGTAGTCACTTGCTTATTGAGCAAGGGGCCAAGTCAGAGCATAGGAACTAACCTATTTGCTTAAGTGTGTTACGCAGGACAAGAACACACAAACACAAGAAGCAAGTTGGTAACAAAAAATTGTTCTTTCCATTCACTATCATTTCATTTCATATACAACGTGGCATGTACATCAAAATCAGGGTGGGTGTGTACAAGGTATCTCTCTAACTCTCTACCACCCTCCTCACACCTCTCTCTACTCTCTACCTAACTCCTCTCTCCGCTTCTGGGTCGAGGCTCTCGCAGAGGCCCCATCTACCCTTGGGAGGCAACATGCCTGTCACCTCGAGCCCTCACCTATGCCTCCATGTTCTTCAGATACTCAGAGGAGCTAGCAAGGTAGCTAGTGTTGGAGTAGGCACTAGGTCGCCCCTCTCGCTGTACGCGCTCACATCCCCTATGGTAGCGCTCCTCGACACTCTGCAAGCACTCCTCGGTGGTGCCAAGTCTTGTTCACAACTCTAGAAACTCCCTATCCCTCTCCTGCCTCTATCTCTCTCTTGTCTCTCTCTCTCCATCTCTAGCTCCTACCTCTCTCTCGTGCTCCCTCTCCTGCCTGGCTCTCTCTCTCCCTCCTCTCCACCTTGAGTAGGGTGCACAGCTCCGCTACGCCGTGAGGTAGCTCCTCGGCATCTTGGCACTTTAGCTCCTCCTCAAGCTCGATGACTCACTCTTCGTAGATCGTCAGCTCTGTCCCCTCCAGCGCAGCCCTAGTGAGCATCATCTGAAGCTCCTCTACCAGTTGAATTCACCATCCTCATAACACGAGTAACGAAAAGAAAAAGAGAAAATAATATAAATTTCATGAGGCATATATGGTTGATTGTCATTGAATGTTAAATGCTATATTGTTGTTCTGTTGAAAAACTAACCTACACAGCAAGATCTGTCTCGCCTCCTCAGCATGTGTAATTGCACTAGCAAGGCGCTCCTCGAGAGCTGCTATCTCAGGAGCTAGATCTATAGAACTAGAGGAAGCACCCCCTGCTCTGGCTGTAGCTGCACCCTGCTCGACATGCTCTATTAATAGAGAGAATGATGGTCAGTGGTTAAGCATCAGAAATTCAGGGCATAATCATCATAATGCATACTCATTAGGGTGTCTAGGGCAACTCGTGTGGTAGCTAGCTGAGCATCAACATCCCTCAATCGAGCATGTAGGTCCAACATCATGGCATTAAGAGCATCTTGCATTCATGGCATATAGATTAGCATGCATATATAGGCATAATAATAATAGTAAGAAAACAATTTACATATGTACCCCCACAGGCCTCATCTAGGCCCGACCCGCATAAGTCTCCCAATAATGCTACAAGTACGTTGTGCTGTCCTATGCGTAAGACTCCACTACGGTGCCACCTCGCCGTCAATCAACGTACTATTAGGGGAAGCACAACCTCTAGTCCGTATGGGTCGACCTCCCCCGGGTCTTCCTCCCGACGTCGCGAGGCTCTGCAACCTTGATCCACTCCTAGTGTAGCCCCAAGGTCCGCATCGCCAGGCAAACTCACAGTGGCTCGATCTCATTCAGGCAGTGAAGCCAAATGTCCCGCCCAAATAGAGGTCGGCCAGCCATGACCCAAGGCTAGTCTACATCAGGCATGCCTAAATAAGGCCGCCATACCACCTACATACATACATGCAACATGATTATATATCATAATTAGGCATAGAGCATAGAAAAAAAAGGAAAAAGAGAAAAGAGAAAAAAAGGAAAAGAAGAAAGAGAATGCATCCATACCATCTCCGCAGGGTAGTCGCGGAGCTCATGCCTCAAAACTATCAGCTGGTAGATGAAAGGTGCCTCAGTCATTATCGGCAACCAACGATGGGTAAGTGGCAGGACATTGGGCCAACGCATTAGAGCCCTACCCATGGGCATGTAATAGTAACTCCACACCTGCATTCATGACATAGCATTATTTATTGCATAATAAATAAACAAAAAATCATAATCAGGTACGTAAATAAAAGCATTTGCATACCTGAAGGAATGGTGCAAATCCACTGACCGTTGTCTCACGACTTGTCCCCGTGGACATGTCGACTATGAGGTGAGCCAGCAGGGCAGCTCTCCAAGCATACTACCCTACGCTATTCAAGTCCTCCAAAATCCCTAGGAACCTGCAATTTATGTCATCACCTTTGGTTCCCCATAGGAGCTTCCCCAGCATGAAGAACAAAAATCTCCTCAGATATCTATCCACCCTCCCTCGCCTACGCAAGTCATGGCAATAAGCTGCTCTAGCATTGCCCACCATCCTATCTAGAAAACATTGGAGTGACTTATCTACCCTCTGGCAGGCATCTACTAGTCCCAGTGCCACCATCAACTCTGGTCTGTAAACAAGCCTGCACTACGTGGGGCCTCCATGATTGTCTCTAAGCCTAGCAACCTCTGGGCCATCTCTTCATAGTCGAGGTAGGTGATCCCACTAGTTGCCTCCCCGTCAACCCTTAGCCCGGTTATTCTTGTCACGTCTTCTAGGCTGGGTACCATATGGCCCCATGGCATCAAGAAGGCCAAGCTGGCCCTATCCCATCGCTCCTGAAGTACTTGAATCATTGTGAGGTCCAGGCTGAGGGGGACAATTTATATAAATGCTCCAAACCCCATCGTGTCTACTCACTCCCATTGGAAATCCGGTAGGCCTCGGTATGCCGCCACCACCAGAATCCAAGAGATACAGGTCCTTATAGTTCCCTACAAATCACAAAGAAGAGAAAAGGTGAGCAATTATTCAATTGGGTAAGCTATAAAAGAAAATCCAGGATAGAACAATGGTTCTGTTTTGTAGGAGAAAATGGTATCTGACCCAGACAACGCTAATTAAATGGTGTCACCTAGTCAAATGCCATTTCCTTCTTCATCCCTTCCGACGCTAGCCGGCCCGATCTCCATCCATCTACATACACAAAACCCAAAATCGAGAGACTAGAACCCATCTCCATACATACGTAAATAAAAAAAATAAAAAAGGGGAAAAATATCAATGAAGTAGGAACTTACCATGTTGTAGACGTCATCCACGATACCTCCACGGCATCCTACCACTGGCCCCTCTGGACCCAGAGCATGAGCTCCTCCTCTACCCACTGCCAGAGTGCCTGCCGCTATCGGAGTAGCTTCCCCTTCAGGAGTTGCTGCAAGACTGCCATCTTCCTCTTCTTCCTCCCTCTCATCCTCATTTTCTTTCTCCTCCTCTTCTTCATCACTGTCGTCTCCTTCCTCTCCTTCCTTACTATCATATTCCTCCATTCCTTTTGCCTGTTTCCCAAATATTGGTTTCTGTTGCTTCACTATTGTCCTCGCCTTCCTCTTCCACCACCATTATTTCTTCTTCCTTTTCCACATTCACCACCAACAGGGCCTCCACTCGCCAACATTTCCGTCCACTGCCGCCACTGTAGGATTGCATCAAGAATGGAGGCTAGGGTTATTGGAGTAGGAGTGGAGAAGAGAGTTCATCACAGTAGTCAAGGGAGAGAAACAATGAGGGGTTGTAGAAATGGCAGGTTTTCAAATGAGGCATTTGTGTGGGGTTTTAGTGGGTTTAAATGGTAGAGCAAAATAGCGTCTCCCCAGGAAGACATAGGTTTGTGAAATGACGTCCATAAGCCAGATGCCATTTAGAGATAGTTAGTGAACCCAAACAGGCGCAAGTTTAGAGAAATAGTGCCTTTTCGTGTTGATGCTATATTAATTGGCACCTTTTCATGCTAATGCTATTTTTTTAATATATGTTGCCTGTTTGGGAGGATCATAGCAGGAGAAATAGTGCCTTTACAGGCAGACACAATTTTACAAAAATAACGTCTTTTTGTTTTGACACTACATTAATTGGCGCCTTTTCATTCTGATGCTATTTTTAAGATATATGTTGCGTGTTTAGAAAATGATCAGTGAAATAGCATCCCCTATCCATGTCGCCATTTTTCACAGAACCGGACTTCTGAGGACAGAATCACATATAATTAGGACATTTAATTTTGATGATGCAAAAAGATATAGCCCAATTTAAGAAAAGATATTTATTTCATTGGAACATGATTGATTACCTCAAATTGGAGCCACTTTGGTTCTCAACCTCCTAAGTTCTATTGCATAGGATTTCCATTGTTCATGGTCTTCTTCTATGTGCCGTGTTGCCTGCCTTAGTGTGTTAACTCTTCATAATGCTTGAATAGTCTTCACTTCCTCTTCATCACTGGTTGTGCCTAAATCTCTCCTTTTGATGGGCAGAAGATGAGAGGCTTCTTCGAGGATGCGCCGAAGGAGGCCTATTTGTGATAGGCATCGGTGGGCATTATAGAGCATGAACTCGGTTGCCCCAATAAGTCAGACCTCCACACCCGGGGAAAGTCTGGTACGAAGATCCCGTGAGAGTAAAGCCCCCGATGCATACGTGAACATATTTTGGACCATTTTGTTGAAGTGTTCGTGCCATTCCATTCATTTTTTGAGATTTGGTACACGGTTGGTGACTCTTTCACTTAGCCCCACTGCGCTAGTCATATAGTGGAGGGTGCTTTTATGGAAAATTCTTGAAGCATTTTGGGCTACCTCACAAGGGTCAAATTTGAAATGGAGGTCTACCCAACAAGAAAATAAGAGCATGGATCCATAGGGAGGCCTACCCATGCATGAAGAGGTAAGCCCACTATAAAGGTAGGCTAGCTAGAACCGCTGGTCCAATTCTATTGCCTTCCCATATCCCGCACACTGCGCTTAATTGTTCCTCCTCCAAGAAGTGGTCCGTTGATGGAAAGAGGAGGGCGCCTGCCAAGCATATGACAAAGCCCTTCATAAGCTCCTCCAAGTCATCTTCATCCTTGGATCGCGCTAAGCCTTTCAGTGTCCATTCCGCTAGCTTTTGCAAGTTGAAGCCTTTAGAAGACGGATTTGTTCTATTATCTTCGGTCTTAGTATGAAGCCTTCTAGCACTTCTTTTGAGGACATCTTTTTTGGCATGACCGCCATCTTCTCTTCATTGCCTTGCTTCATCCCTTTTAAACCTAGTAGGATCTTCGCTTCCTCTAGGAGTATGGCGGCTTCGTAGGTAGAGAAAATAAATGTGTTGGTTTGAGGATGCCATAATTCTACCAATGCACCCATCGCCATCCAATCTAGGTGCATTTCATGGCCGTGCTTGACATGGGTTACTAGGCCTTGGAGGTGCCACTTGGAAAGGATGGCTCTCATATTAATGGTGATGTTGGAAGTAAGGTGAGCAAGCCATGGTAATTTAAAGAATCTTCTAGGACCCGAGAAGAGTAGGTAAGGCTAAAACAAAATAAAAGAAGAGAAGGAGGAGATTATGAAGAGCATTAAGAGGATATTGAGAGGATTTAGAAATTTAAAAAAAGAAACTTGCATCTATTTACCAAATTGGCTTGAATCCTCTCGCTTATGTGCTCATCTATTTCATTCCTCCTCTTAAACCCGCTGAGCTTGCTTCTCTTCATAGGGCGCTGGTTTCCTCCTTCCATCTTGGGCTTTGATTGATCACTCTTGTTATTTTCCACCGTGTTGAAGCTTCTTTAGCCTTGGGACTTGCTTTTTGGCTTGAAAGGGAGTTTTGAGGTGCTATTTATAGAGATGAGATCATAGTTCGCCCACGTAGTTCGAGTTCAGGCAAGAAGAGTATCCTGATGTTCATTTCGTGAGTGGACACAAAACCCGAGACCGCAAGAAAATTGACGTCATCTCTAGAGGATGCCATTTAAATAGCGCCATGCACAGTTGAAGCCATTTTGTGGATTTATTGTAGATTCATTTTTATTGTGATTCATGCCATGTCAACTAACAATCTTTGAGTGTAGGCATCTTTCTTGAGCTGGTTGATCTCACCACAATCTTCTAGGAGGTCACTCATGTTCACTCCAATCTTAGCCCGTCCGATTGGGGTTCTTCATCATCAAAATTACCTGAGAAATATTGAAAAACACTATATAAGCGAACGCTCAATAGGGATTACTCCTCATTAACTAGGCAAATATAAGTAATTAATTATCTTATGCAATATGTCTATATGCCATGGTATAAAAATCAGGCGCTAAATCAAGAGACAATGGGAGATACAATATGTCATGATCAATAAGGTAAGCACTTTAGAGTATGAGATAATATCAAGGAATAAGCTATGATCAGGAAAATAGATCATTAAAGACTTCAATAATAAACGTCCACAGTATGTCAATGAATTAGACATTAGGATGAACATAACATTAGAATTGGCCTATTAACGTTGAAATTTAAATAACAATTTATCCCTTTCGGGTCAAGGACAATATTTCATTCGATTCGATCATTCATTCAATCAATCATTTATTTGAAAATGTCTAGCATTAATCTTGCGTTGGGTAGGTGCAATGCCAACACCCCATTTGATCAATACTCCCGCAGTTAATAAGTAATTTGGGTGCTCCTCCTAGGACCTGACCGAGCCCTATTGCACTGACATTATGGTTGATTAGACCGTTGGTCACAATCTATTAGTTTCTATACAAATCCCATTCATTCATTAGTGGCAAATGAATCTAAAGAAGTTATGTTCCAGTAATTCATTACAATATCAAGGATGTCATTGAAATGTGAACTACGTTAGAACTTACATCAAACTCATGAAAAATTCCAATAAGGTCAAGCAATTAATATGATACAAGACTCTCAATAATACCCTCAATGGGTCAAGGGGAACAAAACAACATGGCAAACATAACGAACATCAGACTTAGGAACATGCAAGTACTCAATCATTGCAAAAACTCGATCATTGGAAACACTGGGTTGAACGTGGTCGGTCAGTAGGTCGCCTTCTGATGAACGCGGTCAAGGTGAGAACTGCCTTCAGAATGAATGCGATCGGACTGAAGACTGTGATTCACTCAGGGGGTTGAAAGAACATGGTTTCTGATCAGGTGTGTTCTCAAATAGAACCTGAACACGGTTTGGAGGTAGGCTGCGTTCAGTATAGACTCACTAGATCGCTGATAGAATCTCGTTCTATCCTTCCAAAGGCCGGTTGAACCCTATTCTACATAGTACGATGTGGATTCCAGCAGTTTTTAAGGTTTTTATGGTACAACCAACTCGACGTCCTAGTGAGAATCCTAGGCTCGCAGAGACTTACGGAGGTCTCGATGAAGAAAGTTCCAGTCCGACGAAAGGAATATTCGACATAGAGTCCTAATTTCACCAAGAATTGTGTTCCTATCACACTACAGAAACCAATAGCAAGCGATAGATTATTATCACCGGGGTGATAAAACCTTCAAACAAATCACTATAGAATCTATCATTAAACACCAGTCAATATCATATGCGTATGCAAGAGTAAGAATCATGCTACGAGATGCCTAAATTTCAGGTTTCCAGATCACTTCTACTCTCTTAAGATAGCATGGAGATAAGGAATTTCATGGTTTTATGAAGGACATGGAACATAATCCTAACTTTAAGAATTAACTTTGTTTCATAAGAGCCCACATATTGTGTGCGTTCAGATGCTATGATCATTCGAAACAACATGATATCAAACCTATACATGTCAAGAAATCAACTGGAAAAGCTAGGGTTAAAATAACTCGTTACAGAACGTGGACATTACTGAGGATTAGATCAGATCGCGATCATGATGGAGGCCACATTCGATTAAAAATAACTATTTATAAGAATTTTCACAGAGAGAAAAACCCACGTTTAATATAATAATCTTTAAGGTCGCAATCTAGGAGGGAACCACGTTTAAGAAACTTAAATAATTTTTACATTAAAAATAATATAAACAAAAAGCATGTTGAATTAAAAAAACTTAAGATCATGATCTATCGTAGGGCCGCGTTAAGAACGCAGTGCCTGTTAGGGCCGCGTTCACGAACAAAAATCCCATTCCGACACGAGACGATGTAACATGCCCTAAATCATCAAATACATGCAGTATACTTGATGAAAATTGGGTAAATAACATTATGAATTATCTACATATGCATATGAACATGATTTGAAATGTTAATTTGTTTGTGCCTGAGAGGAACCTACCTTAGACTCGATCTAGGGGTGAGAATGATGAGCTCCAGCTTCTTCACGAACGCCTCAAATCCTCGCCTCCTTCTCCCAAATCCGATCTTCCCCTTCGCCTCCTTGCTTTGGCACGAACTAAGGGGTCATCTAGAATTCAATTAGGTCCTATTTATAGGGTTTTAACCTCCCAAACTCGATCTAATCAAGGGATAGAGTCCCTCTCCGAAATACTCCAAAAAATCTGGTCTTTTACTCTATCTAGCGCCACCCTAGCCAATCCAAAACCCTAATTAGGCCAGGATTTTGAAGGATAAGATTTATCTCTAAGTGGGCTAGAGTTTTCTTAAGGTTTTAGGCCCAATTAGCTAGGTTTTTTCCATCAATTTAGGGTTTCCCCCAAGTAGTGCGATTTTAAGATTTTTGGCCTATTAATACTATTATTAGTTATTCAATTAGGCCTTAATCTTTACTCAAAAGAACACTAATTAAGCCCAATTAGCCTATTTGCAATTTATCCTAATTTTACATTTATGTCAATTAATTTATTTACTTACTTAGATAGTTATCTCTATTTTATTGTGAAAATAATTAAAGAAAATTTTCTTATTTATAATAGAATATATATATATATATATTATCGGGTTACTACAGTAGCCTTCACTATGTTAAACATTTTCTCATTCCTTTACCTGTTGTTAGATGTTAAGTCTAGGACATGCTTTTACTTTCCTTTTTTTGTCATCATTAGTTTTATGTTTTTACTCATGTTGTAAAGGTATTTTTGCATAAATTGTGTTGGTAGTTAAAACACGCAAAAATCCAATCATTTATGAGTAAGGATTCAACAATCTATCCCTTTTTAATGGTGATAGAATCTATGCAAAAATACTTAGCGTAGGAATTATTGTTTTAGCTTTTAGACACTCCCCCTGATTAATGTCTTGAAAGGTTTTCGTGAAGTAGGCTCCTCCCAAGTGTTGTTCTCCCCCTAAATCTTGTAACGTGAACTCTCAATGTTGTCGTGTGCTTAAATAATTAGATTAGTTCAATACAAAGCACACATTACAAAATTTTTGCATACAAATATTCTCCCTTTTCTTGTCGATTTGCAAATAAAGTAAATACATTAAAGTAAGTATACGAGGACATAGGTCATGATAGGACAGCTCAGAGGTATGGCTAATACTAGGAGAAGAGGCATATATGATTACGTAGGGAAGGAACTTTGTTCAGAGAGGCATAACAATTTTGTAGTGCAGCCTTTGCATTCTTTGCTTTTCAGACCTGGAACGAATGGGAAGGATATGCAAGGGAGGTTGAGGCAGGGTGTAGTCCATTAGGTCATCCAATGTTTGTGTATAGTGCCTCCCCAGTATTTGAAATAATAAGCCCTTTGCAGTATCCTTTTGCATTCTTGTCGTCCATTTATTTCCCCACAAACATAGAGAAATTCAAACAAGTTGATTTTTTTTTTCATATTCACCTTTGATCTCATGCTTCCGATAGATGTTTGCCAGGTACAGATGTTGATCTCTTTTCTTCGACGACGAGCACTCGTATATGTTTGGATTTTGTGATGAAGTGATTGTTGAGGATGTCTCTTTTGGGAGAAAGAATGTTCTTAATATTGATAGAGGAATGGTTGCTAGCTCTCCCCAGATTTTCCAATGCTACCTGGGTTTGAGGGGATTTATCCTGTTGATGCTTAACCCTATCGTCCGGAAATTTTTCTAGGAGCTCATCCTATGCTTCCTTATAAGCAACAAGTTTTATTTTCTTATTTGTTGCAGGTTCCACCTTTCCCATTAAGTGTACTGCAAACATGGTATATGATGTTCACAATCTGTGCTCTCACATAAACTTCCCATTTCGCAACATTATTTCATTCAAATTCACATCTTGTCATAGCTTTTCAATATTTCTCCTTGTTTCTTTGGTCATTTTTATGTTCCATTCCTTTATTGGCGGCTCTTCCCCGGTTCTTCTTCTCTTCCTTTTCTTTCTTATGTTTCCATATATAGCAGGTTATCCTTTTTTGGTACTCTCAGTAGCTGACTTGTCGGAATATCTCAATATCAATATCTGGTTCCTCGGTCAGATTTACCACCACTTGGATTTCTTTTCTTGTTCTTATTTCCTTATCTCTTCTATGTCAGGGATATCTGCAGTTCAAACAATGGGAAAGGTGGAACCTACGACAAGTAATGAAAGAAAGTGTAGCCCACAAGGAAGCACAAGATGTCCTCCAAGAAAAATTTCCAAAAGATAAAAAGAGTCAAGCTTCAACAGGAGAAAGTCTCTCAAACTCGGCTAGTATCGAAATCGGAGAAGAGTAATTATTGCTCTAATCATCAATAAGACCTTCCATTCCCCCAGAAGAGTCATCCTCAACTACCACTCCGTCACGAGCCCACCGTCGGGTGGTGCCAGGTGCATGTTGCGCCCACGTCGCGTGAGCCCATGCAGGCGCCCGCGTGCGCCACCTTCGCCGCCCGACCCTCTCCTCTTCCTCCGGTTTTCACCCTCGCGAATGGTTTTCACCCTCCTATATATACCTGTTCATTCCCCCTTCAACGAGCAAGTCTTGGTGAAAGCTCCCACAAGTGAAAAGCAGAAGAGAGGAAGGAATATTTGCTGCAGTGGCTGTGAAGGGATTCATTCCCCACGTTAGCATCGACTGCGGAGGTGCGTCATCCTCGTGCCGGTCTTTGGAGCGTGGAGTTTACGGAGACAACTCTAGTAGCCATTTTCCCTCCTCTACCTTAGATATTGTTCCTTTTTGTTTCCGCTGATAGGTACGGCCTCATTCTTTGAACTATGATTATTTTATTAGTATTCTCCTCCGGGGTCCACCAACAATTTCACCAAAATGGCAAAGTGCGAAAAAGTTAATACAACAATAATGAAAACGACGAAGAGAAAGGATACACACATAAAGAATCTACCAAGGGAATACCTACCTTTTCTTTTATTTAATTTAGTACCTCACTATTGGCAAACTGATAAGCATTTTTGATACATTCAAGACAATGAAGGTTTGACTCGAAACTCCCAAGCTTTGAGTTTTCTGATACTGGAAACTGATTCAGCAAGAATTTTCAGTGCATTAGGAATGGAAAAAAAAAGGACTAACTTGATTAATCTGAGTCTTAAGTTAATTTAAAAGCAGAGGCATGCCTATATCATGGCACTATTAACCAAAGAAAGAAAAATGGACAGGGAGGTAAGGAAGGATTCCCCACCTACAGTGCTAGACATAAGGCCAGAAGTCCCCAGACAGCAAATTGGGTAGGCCAAATCCCACCTGCAGTTATCCTTGCCATCTACAGAACCTGGTCAACAGTCAGATTGCTACTACTGTATACTAGAGTTACACCCACAAACCTCAGTACTTACTGCAAGAGCCTTAGGCCCTTCACATGTATGCAGGGCAAGCTCCAATTATCAACCATACAAGAACTCACATCCATCCATGCAACATATACAAGACTAACAGAAGCCTCATCCAAATAGACAAAACAAAAAGAACTGCTCGAGAGAGAGGGATGCATGCAGTTACTACAAAACAAATAGAACTTCATTAATTTAGAAAGTATAACAGTTACAGAAGAAGCTAATGATCAGCGATGGCATTTAATGAGGGGCAGTAGCAACTTGCTTTTAGTAAGGAGCAGCAGTAAAAACAGGATCATGACAACGAAGATATTTTTTTCTTAACATGCATCTTCAAGAAAATTTCTCACCTGGAATCAGCAAAGAATATCGGCACGCTAAAACCAGATCACACCTCCATAATGAAAACAGTGATGAAGTGGACATTGAAAGTTAGGAGGCTCATCAAGGTACATGTACCACATGAAAGAGAAAGTATCAATAGTCGATTTTCGTTATGACATCATCAAAATACATAAGTCATGTTTGAATAGTTTTCACGGTGATTTCCAACCATTCAAGATCATTTCTCTCCCAAGACATGTCCATCTCATAAGTATCAACCTCAATGTCTTTACAAGGATCATCTGTTGTCTCATTATCCAAAATAGCTCCGTCGAGGATGCTCTAGCCACTCTCTACATCAAACACATCATTAGGTCGGGTCTTCCTTACCACATACTAGCCACTATCTTTGGGGTCTTTAACATATCAAACTTGCTCCACTTGGAATGCTAAGACAAAGGGTTCACTTGTCTTCAACATATGGCTTGGATTGACAAATGTGAATCCTCTATCTTCTTTCACCCCCTTCTCACGTCAATCCAATCACACTTGAAAAGTAAACTTCTCATTTACCCATAGTAATTCAATTGCAAAATTTTAGTCAACATCCCATAATAAGTGACTTGTCTATGAATTGAATTCTTATCTTTTACACTTGCAAAGCTTGAGATTGTAACCATAGCACTACACTATTTTGAGTCCCTCGATGCTGCTCAACCTTTTGGGTATGCAAGTGAAATCTATTTATCAAGCAAGCATCATATTTTCTCACTGAACTGAGTGGACCATTTTTCAACTAACATAATTTTGCTGATAATAGATCAGCCTTCTCATCTTGTAATTTATGCACCTATGAATTGAGTGGGAGAAGGAACATTAGAGTCATGAATTTTAATGTCAATACAACCCAAATTAACATGTCACTTACTTTATCCTTGAACCAATGTGGAAGTTCAATCTTTTGAAGGTGTTCAATTTCTATTTTAGAAGTTCAAGGGTGTAAACCGCTAATATGTAAAAGGTGTTTTGTGCATGTCAAAGACCATGTCAAATCACTAATAGTACTAATGAACCTTTAATTACTATTGTTGGGTCCCATAGTGCAGGAAGACGGATCTAGAGGGGGGGTGAATAGATCCCTCTATAAAAATTATGTCCAATTAAAAACTTAAACGCCACACAGTGGAATTCAACTTAGTAAACGCTTAATATATGATGATGTATATTCAGATTAACATGAGATGTTTACTCAAACGGTAGATAGATGAACTGAACTAAACAGTGTGTGTGTGTGTGTGAAACTATGATCGATGTGAAGCACAATAATCAAACCATCCTGTGAATGGAGATAGAAGATATGGAACAATCACACAGGCATTCACAATGACACAATAATTTTTAGGTGGTTTGGGACCACGACGGGCTCCCTACATCCACCCCTCACTCAACTTAGTGAGGCTTCCTCAACACGCTACGAATGCAGCAAACACGCGGATTTCTCCCCACACACACGAGTTAAAAACCCCAACACACACGCTGCGAAAGCAGCAAACACGGGGATTTCTCCCTTCACACATGGGGTAAAAACCCCAACATACAAGCTACGAAGGCAGCACACACACGACGACGTGCCCCAACACACAGGCGGATATCCACGGCACAAAACGACGCACACGCATCAATCACAACCACTCGGAGAACCCACTCTCCGAACACCCACATAGAGTATTCTTCCATAAATTTATGAAACGTAGACAAATAGATACAATGAACCCCAAACAAATTCTAAGGACTGAAACTAAGAAGATATAGCAAGTGTAAAGCTCCCCCTTCTACGATTCTTCCGGTTCTTATTGGCTCATTATCGGATGATCACGAAGTCGCCATCATCTTACTCCTCTCATCATTCCGCTCCCTTTTCTCTTCTATCACGAGCTCCAAAAATCTCTTCAAGTAGATCAAAACCTCCTTGCAAGAGCTCCTCCTTCCTTTCCCCCTTTTCTTTTCCTACAAGATAGAAATATATAAACATTAGGGTTATCTTTCACAAATTCGGAGCTGATGTATATATAGAAGATAGAGTGGCCAAAAGACCCATAAAACCCTCCTAAAACATGTTAGAAACACCCTCATATGTCTAGGAAACTTTTGGGGATAATTTGGTAATGTTTCGAGGCCAAACAAATGAGTTTAGGACGTTTTTGTAAAGCCCGACCAGAAAGGTCGACCCTATGGGTCGACCCATGAGTTTACAGAGGTCAGACAGCAAGAAAAAAGATCCTGGAACACAAGTGTCGACCCCTGGGGTCGACCCTTGCAGTGGGTCGACCCTAGGGGTCGACCCCTGCAACCTGTCTTCAAAAAATAGCTTCTGTCCAGTCCAAAAATTGTAAGGGTCGACCCTATGGGTCGACCCATGCTAGATGGGTTAAAACTCATCCTCAAACCTCCATGAATCCAAGGAAAAATATGTGATTAGATATTACCGTAATCTCATGAGGATCAACAATGAATTTTCATCCTAAAATATATGATAAAGCAAGAGGTTAGATGAGAATCAAAATACTTGCATCAAGGTTAACATTTTCAACATGTTCACTCAAAAATACTTCAATGAACCCCCTCAAACATGTTTTGGATTTCCATTTACAACCAACAAAAACACATTCCACCAATTGACAAGCTTTTGTTATGATGAACTTGAATCTCTCAATAGTCCAAATACAAAAATCATGTACTATGGCAACAACCTAGGTCACAAGCTTTTGCTATGATGTCAAAAAGAAAGGCATGAGAGCTTAATTATGCAAATAGCATTCTTGTATCTTCCATATGCTCAACATCAAAAAGCTTCAAGTGAGGGATATTCAGTTACACATGTATGAAGCAAATATATAGCTCAAAACCAATGACATGATCAGACGATGTGTAACCACAAAATGTATGAAGAACCATGCAATATCACAAATGCATCCACATGATGAAATCACAATAACCTTTTTACAAATAGAAAAGAAATATTTTGTAATCATCAAAATCACACACTCAACAATCTCCCCCATTTTGATGAAGATAAAATGTTATGCATTAATGTTCTCTCCCCCTTTGACATAATCAGAAATGGGGATCAACATGGAGAATTCACGATAGTAGAAAAACCAAAACAAACAATGCTTTCTCCCCCTTTGCCATAATCAAAACAGACATGCTCAACCAAAACTTGGACATGAGAATTTCAAAGCTATTCTCAAAGACAATGCACATGGAAAATGTAAAATACTATGTTCATGAATTAAGCATAGAATTACTATCTCTCCCCCTTTGTCATTGACAAAAACCGATGGACAATGGGGTTATTAAGAGAATCATATGCACAATATATTCAAAAAGATGCAATTCAAGATACCAAATATGCACAATATGCATGAACTCATTGCACAAGTTTGAAATGCAAGTATGGACAATATGGACATGTAGAGTGTAAGTAGAATGATCAAGTATGATTGACCCCAAGCAGATAAAGGTAAATACATGCAATATAGCTCCACCTTTTTATTTTAAATGATGGGATAGGTGTACGAAAAGTGCAGATGAGTTAGTGTAACCAGGATGCTCATGTACCTAGGAGAGTGTACAGATAGATAGAAGAAGACATACAATAGATCATGCAGTCAATCAAGTTTTTAGAATACATATCAAATCAAATTACCAAATGTGTAAGTGAATAACATGAGAATGAATTTTAGCCATATGGATATATAGATTTTCAGATCAACACAATGAGAGACAGCACAGATTGCACTTCAATTTAGAAGAACAGTGTATTGGAGGCTACGCTCTATCCCATTAATTTTCACATCACAATTTTTTCAACTCAAAGATGTTTTCACCATTTGCACATAGACAATCTGAATTTTTTCTAAGAGTGATCAAGTTCAAAATATCCCTTTTTACGTGAGGAGACACATGGAGCACATGCCAGACTCCCCGATAACTCAAAATATTAAACAATTTCACCTCATTTTGAGCAGAGGTATTATAGTACAACACTTTTCAGAAATGAACCACATCACGTCTCAGGTGACGTGCATCCAGTTTACTCAGTGAGACTGAGCATTGCTCTGCCTTTTATTTCAACAAAACCTTTTCAATTGAGGTAGGCAGCTTTTTCCTCAACTGCCTCTTCAAAATACATGCAGCATGTACAATCTCTATAGAATATTGAAAAGAAAATCTTATGTCCTTATATTTAACACTCATTTTCACATTTCAGTGCATGAAGTGTGCGAATTTGATTTAACATGTATGCTAGAAATTTAACTCAAAACATGGTAGTGCAGCTCCCCCTATGTAAATGCACTTATCAAGAAATCCTGCCCCTGAGTGTTTGACATGAGGCACACTAGTTGAGACTCAGATTCAACATTATTTATCAAGGGAGTATGCAGCCATAGAAGTTTCAAGGATGGAGGTTGTTTACCATATACATAAGCATGCATGCATACAATTTGGAAAATATGCAATGTGCAATATAGAATGCAGAATGTGATGTGGGTGAGTTTAGATTTTTCTTGAATGAACTAAATGCACCCAATATATGAATTCTAAAACATGCAACCTATAACCTATATGAAAATGCAATGCAAGATTTCAGATTTCACATGAAAATTCTTTATGCATCTAATGCAACTGATGCATGAAATGTATTTTTGACAAATGTGAGAACATAGTTTTATTTGAAAAGAGGATTCATGAATTTCATTCAAAGCATCAAAATTATCATATGTGAATTGATGGTCTGTCTATGGACAAGATAGATTTTCATTATAAATTCACATTAGACAAGAAACAAACTCTCCTTGAAAATATTTTTATTTTTATCCAAAAAGATGAGTAGCACATTGGTAAAGATCACAGAATAGTTGATCAAATTCAATCCTCAAAATGTGCAGCCACAGAATAACATCATCACCCTAAGAGAGTGGAATAGCATCAATCTCAAAATTTTCAGCTAGCAAAACTCCCCCTTAATCAAATGCATGAATTTCAGAAAATACAATCAAGTTTGATGCCATATGCAACCAATTGATGATAGACTCATGGTACCAGGCGGAGGCACATTCTCACGCATGGTGATAGCTTTCAGACAGGATTGACCTGCCCTTCCACATGTCACCATTTTATATACCATGTAGTCATGATATGATAATCAGAAAAATACAATGCTTCCTTATATGACATTGGGGGTTTGGTAAACAAATGAGCATGGTGTGACACCTGAAAATTCATTCTTAACCAAACATTCGATTTCTCCGAGTTCTGGTACAAGGCGGAGTACATTGGTCCGAAGACCACCTCAGCATGGTGAGAGTTTCAGGCAGACATAATCTACCTTTCTGCAGATCACCATTTGATATACAAAATACTCGGTTAATCTCAAATGTACACATGCACTTCAGAATGAAAGATATTCAATAGGCATGATGTCATGCACACGTCTCAAAATTTTCAATTTGATCAACCACATTTATTTTCCACACAACTGAAAGTAATCAAAAACTATTCAAAGTTTCACAGATAATGCCTGTAAAAAGAACACTAGCATCTTGAACAAGAGCTTCAAAGAAAAACTTTATGTTCTTACCTTTGCCTTGAGAGACGCTTATTTATCAACATCCCTTCATTGGCCTCAAGACACTCCTGCAACAAGGTTCTGTAAGGTTTCGCACAGCACCTACGGGCGACGCAGCGGATAACAAAAATTTTATTTGCCCGATTCCGGTGTTATGGAAAGCTTAATCTGTGCTCTAATCGGTGTTTCTAAGACCCTAATTACGGGTTGCCTGTTTCACCTTGCGCGGAACGACGCTGTCCGCTAAGCCCGATGCAGAGAAACCAAGCCGCACAACTGTACGACCTCTAGAGCAGATCCACACGGACCCTTGCACAGCGACGGTACCTCCCCGGCACGACTATCCCCGACTCTATCACCTTCTAGAGAGAGAGAGAGAGCAAGAGGGAGAAAGGGGGGAGACTAATCCTCTCCCTTAAGCTTAATGCTTGGTTAGCTTAAGGGAAGGAAAGAAGAAGCTCGAATGAGCTTCACGTAGGATATATATATAGAGTTTAGACTTTTTAGAAAAGGATTCTAAAAGACCGAAACTGTATATATGTCCTATCTATTATTATACATATGTATTAAGCTCCATTTACACTCCTTTCCAAAAGGAATTAAAAGGAATTAATACATACACTTGTATAACAATAATCCGTCACCCAAGAATCCATTGTGTATGATCCTCTAGGCCCATAGTCACTCTAGTTTAAGGCCCATTAACTTCTAATTCCTAATTAGAAGTAAATTAAACATATTCTTCGCTTCTACAAGAGCCGAATAATAGTTTAATTTATTCCGAACCTTTCGATCACGTTGGGTCAAGCAAATCCGCGTGATCCTAGAGGACGTTGGGTTTAAACCAGCCTGTCTGGTACCTGTAAGTCCACAGTTACCGCATCGATATAATCTCTCGCTCCTTCTATGAGTCTGGTACGATCGAGGGTACGGTTTCTGTCAAACCCCATGATCGTGTCATTTGACTATGACCTCCTTAAAGTGTATGACGTCCGTCCTAAACGAACTCATACGACCCTGGCCAGGGATTTAACGGAGCGTCAATGTCATGACCCATTAATTGTCTGATATATACCCGACAGTGAGCGATCCCTTCTTGACCATTGATGAACTTCACACGTATCCTGGAGTGGTTAATGACTCGGCAACTCATGACTTATGGTTAAAGTCACTTAGCTAAGTAATTAAATCATTCCAGTCCTCGTGTAAGATCCGATCAATGTCTCAGGTCAAAGGACCAACGATGCTACTGTGACCGTTGGATCTTCAGTTGACATTAGGTATAATCAACCATCTGAAGATCCAATAGCGGATCAGTTCAGTGTACATCCTCCATGGACATACACCTACACATATGTGTTGGTGCCCCGCACCAATGACCATGAGACTGGTCACTGACACATCATGTGTACTAGTTTAATAGGTAATCAAAGTCCCCGAGTGATTACCCTCCAACCAGGAACAGTTTAAGGTATGTGTACATGTAAAGTCAATCTCATGTTCGAGATCCCATCTCGAGCTGACTTTACAACCACATATCCTAGGGACAACGTAAAGTAACACAATCGCATATTTACGCTCAAACATCACTTTATTAATGAACAAGATCGTACAACTATTGGGCCTACCCGACCCGAAATTGGCCTGTAGCACACCAACACTAACAATCTCCCACTTGAACTACAGCCAATTGCCCACAACTTTGAGGCCCATCTTATCCCGATGACGCTCAAATACAGTCTGTGTCAATGGCTTAGTCAGTGGATCTGCTATGTTATCTTCTGACGGTACACGCTCTACCATCACATCTCCACGATCAACAATCTCCCGAATAAGGTGAAAGCACCTGAGAATATGCTTTGACCTTTGGTGAGATCTCGGTTCCTTCGCCTGGGCGATGGCCCCATTATTATCATAAAATAATGGGATGGGAGCTGTTATCTCGAGAACTACGCCAAGTTTCAAGATGAATTTCTTCATCCAGACGGCCTCTCCAACTGACTGCCCCTCCATTCAACATGAATACAAATTCAGACATGGATTTACAATTATCTGGATCTGACTGGAAACTAGAATCTTTGTAAGCTCTAAGCTGTAGGTCCTCTCTTCCATAAAGTAGAAAAAGATCCTTAACCCTTCGCAGGTACTTAAGGATACCCTTTACTGCCTTCCAGTGCTCTTCGCCTGGATTTGCCTGATATCTACTGACAATGCTTAAAGCATTGGCAACATCAGGCCGTGTACATAGCATTGCATATATGATTGACTCTATCACCGAAGCATAGGGTACCTTATTCATGTGTGCCACCTCCTCAGAAGTTTTAGGACTCATCCCCTTGAATAGGTAAATTCCATGTCTCATGGGAATGAGACCTCTCTTGGAATTTTCCATCCTAAACCTTTTGAGGATAGTGTCTATGTACATGGATTGATATAATCCTAGCATCCTTTTAGATCTATCTCGATAGATCCTTATGCCCAGCACATAGGATGCTTCTCCTAAATCCTTCATGGAGAAGGTCTTGGACAACCAAGACTTAGTTGATGTCAACATCCCTACATCATTCCCAATGAGTAAGATGTCATCAACATAAAGGACCAAGAAGGTCACTGAGCTCCCACTGACCTTCTTGTAAACACAGGGTTCATCTTCATTCCGAATGAAGTTGAAAGATTTGACAGCCTCATCAAATCTTAAGTTCCAGCTTCTAGATGCCTGTTTTAATCCATAAATGGACCTTTGAAGTTTGCATACCTTATTAGGATGTAGCTTGGAAGTGAATCCTTCAGGCTGTACCATATACACCTCTTCTGACAGGTTTCCATTAAGAAAAGTTGTCTTCACATCCATTTGCCAGATCTCATAATCCATGTATGCAGCAATGGCAAGGAGGATTCTGATTGACTTAACCATGGCTACCGGTGAAAACGTCTCGTCATAGTCAATGCCTTGCCTTTGACGATATCCTTTCGCCACTAGTCTAGCCTTGTATGTGTCAACCTATCCATCTGCACCGATTTTCCTTTTGAAAAAATCATTTGCAGCCGATAGGGACCTTCCCTTTGGGTACATCAACTAAGTTCCAAACTTTGTTGGTGTACATGGACTGGATCTCTGAATCCATTGCCTCTTGCCATTTCTCGGAGTCTACACTACAGATCGCCTCCTAGTACGACTGAGGATCATCATCCTCATCGATGCATACCTTAGAGGACCCATCTGAGACATGTCCAACATATCTCTCAGGTTCTCTCAGTAGTCTACCAGATCTCCGTAGTGTCAGTGTTTCACCTTGAATAGGATCAACCGATACAGTCTCATATAATGAGTGTGTGTCTATGGGTTGTGGTTCTTGGACCTCGTCCAATTCTATTTGGCTCCCACTATTTTTCTGGAGTAGATATTCTCTTTCTAGAAATACAGCTCTCTTGGCCACTAAGACCCTTTGCTCAGAAGGGTGATAGAAATAATATCCAAAACATCTCCTTTGGATATCCCACAAACCTACACTTATCGGTCCTCGACTCAAGCTTATCACTCTCGTTCTTCTTTACATGAGCAGGACACCCCCAAATTTTAATGTGATTAAAATTTGGTTTCCTGCCCTTCCATATCTCATATGGTATAAAAGGAACTAATTTACTTGATATCCTATTCAATAAATAAGCCGCAGTCTCTAACGCATAGCCTCAGAGAGACAAGGGTAGTCCTGACATAGACATCATGGATCGGACCATGTTTAACAAGGTCATGTTTCTCCTCTCGGATACACCATTGTGCTGTGGTGTATACGGTGGTGTCCACTGAGAAACTATTCCATGATCTTTAAGATAAGAAGTGAATTCATGGCTTAAGTATTCACCTCCTCGATCCGATCGAAGAGCCTTAATACTTTTGCCAGTCTATTTCTCTACTTCATTCTTGTATTCCTTAAACTTCTCAAAGGCTTGTGACTTATGTCTCATTAAATACACATAGCCATATCTAGAGAAGTCATCAATAAAAGAAATGAAATAGAGATAACCTCCTTTTGCTTCTATGGACATGGGTCCACACACATCCGAGTGTATGAGTTCGAGAAGGTCAACAGTCCTCTCACCATGTCCACCAAAAGGAGCCTTGATCATTTTCCCCATGAGACACGACTCATAGGTATCAAATAGCTTATATTCGAACGAATTCAAATACCCATTTGAGTGTAAGTGAGAGACTCTTTTCTCACCTACATGACCAAGTCTGCAATGCCATAGATATGTAGAATTCACTTCATCAGCATTGAAAATTTGCATAACATTAGAACGTGTATCTAATACATAAAGACCGTTGACTAATGAACCATTGGCTATAATCAAACCATTATTCATTATAGAGCACCCAGTGCTATTAAAAGTCAATGTATATCCAATGTTATACAAGCCAGAGATTGCCCATCCTCATTTCAATCTCCTTTTTGCCCAATCGCCTTCTATTTACCAGCACCTGCACAGAATTACAGATATGGGATGCACATCCAGTATCCAATACCTATGATGTGGATTCCATATATGACAAATTAAGGTCTATGACAAAAATACCTTCATTTAGAATTGCCTTGCAATTCCTTTTCCAATGCCCAGTTTCCCCGCATCGAAAACATTTATCTTCCTTTTCATTCTTCTTGCCCTTCCCTTTGTCAACCTTGACGAGTTACTTACCCGTGGCCTTTTTCTTTCCCTTCCCTTTGTTACTCGTGGTGGATATTTGAGAGGCCGTCCTTTTCTTGTTGGCCCGGCTAATAACCATTACAGACGAAGATGGTTTATCTTTCTGCATGGTTCCTTCAGCACTCTTTAACATATTGAGCAGCTCTGAGAGAGTTGCTTCAATCCTGTTCATGTTAAAGTTCATGATGAAGAAAGAAAATGAATCGTGCAATGACTGGAGTATAAGATCAATGTATAGTTCAAGATCCAACTTGAACCCCAATGTATTGAGTCTTTCAATCCACTCCATCATTTTCAGTACATGAGCATGTACTGAAGAACCCTCAGACATCCGTGGCCTGAAAAGCCTTTTGGAGATGTCATACCTCTCAATCCTACCATGCTCCCTGAAGAGCTGGCGTAGATTGAGAAGTATACTTCTACAATCAGTCTTTTCAAATTACCTCTATAGCTCGGGAGCCATAGAGGCCAACATGTAACATTGGGCAAGGGAGGAGTCCTCAGACCACTTGGCATAAGCCAGTAACTCGCCCTCGTCGGCATCAGGAGCTGGCTCAGAATGAACAGTGTCCAACACGTACGCAATCTTTTCGGCGGTACGGACTATGCGTAGATTACGCAGCCAATCCGAGTAATTCGGTCCAGTTAATCTATTTGCATCCAAGATGCCGCGGAGGGGGTTGGACGACGACATTGTAATCTGGATAAGAAATAAAAGACAACTTAGCATGTGTTCAAATTCTAACTTAGATGTGGTTTTCTATCTTAGTTAGTCCCACTATTTTTCGATCGAATTATATAACCCTCAGTATATAGAACGGGAGATCAACGAGATCAACCTAGTGGGTCGGAATCCCAATGAGACTGATGTACGACCTTGTGGAAAGCACAACAAGCCATACACCATCTCAAGGGCAGTCAACAGGCACTTGCATCTAATGCAATATCCGATATTCGGCCCCCGAGAAATTATCCCCTTGTGGAAAGCACAACAAAGGATATTCTCGGTTAGATCTAACCATCATTACTACATAGCAATGAGTTCATGACCCGACCCTTGTGGAAAGCACAATAAGGCCGAGTTCAATTCCTCACCCCATTGAAGCCGAGCCTTGGAGTTTAATCTCGCCCCCAAACTCATGGACCTTGTGGAAAGCACAACAAATCCATGAAATGAAGATGTTCATTCACTCCATAATGATGGAGGGCCACGATGACTCCTAGAGCCACACTTACCAGATCTAAAATTTAAGCGCGAGGGAATTTAATTTTATCTTGATCTCACCCTAGGTGGTAATATAAATATATCCAATATATTTACCGTACCTAGTAGTTTGCACAAAATAAATGCATCCAATGCAAAATTAAACGCAAGTGATCATGGACTTTAACCCTAATGTAACTAAGACATCCGGCCCGCTTCCGAAGCAGCTGGATCATCCTCGTCGGGTGTGCTCCACTTTTTAATCTCCGACGCCGCATTAATTACAACTTTTACACGGCACGTAGGCCGGAAAAATTAAATTACATGTGACTCAAATTCCAGCAGCCCTTAGGGCGAGTACAACAATGGAGGAAGATAGAAGTACATTGGAATTTCAACAGAGAGAGAAAGGAGGTTCGCAGACCCCAATTAATTACATTAATCCAAGTCCATGATCACTTGCCAACCCATTCAAATAAAATCAATCAAGGCTTATTTTCTGAAAATAATCCTTACTTTTGAATTTAAAAATGGGATGTGCAAACAAAAACAGGCTAGCTTTGTTTAATTTTAAAAATCAAAGCATGATCAACTAAAATTAAACACACAAGCAGGCCGATACAAGGTAAATAATGTAAAGCACGTAAAGAACCATCATTTTCTATAGGGGCATGTAATTGAGATAATTAATTAAATTTAAATTTAATTATCCAATAATCAAATTTAAATTCAAAATTTAAATATGCCAATAATTTAAATTTAAATTCAAACTAATTATCCAATAATTTTGTTTAAAAATAAATTTAAAATAATGTAATTATCCTCAATTAGTAATTTTTTAAAATTCAAAATTTGAATTTAACAATTATCTAATAATTAAAATTCAAATAATTGAATTTTCTACATTTAACTTCAATAAAATTTAAAATTTGAATTTTCTAATTATCTAATAATTAAAAATTCAAAAACTTAAATTTTACTGAAGTAACTTCAATTATTACCATTTTATCTCAAGGTAAATAGTAATTATCTCACCTCGGTAAATTCAACACGGTTAAATAGAAATTAACTTTTGACATTTACCATCGAGATAACACAATTAACCTACTAGATAAAATTCTATTTAATTCACAGTGCATTTTCATATATATATATCCAATATATATATATTAATGTTACTAGAGCACGGTAAATTAAAAGGGTTAAAAACAATTTTTTAAAAAAAAAATAAAAAAAAACCTTTTTTTTCGCGGCCCCCGCAGGGCGCGGCCGCCCACGCGGAAGGCGTGGGCGGGCGCCCGCATGGCGGGCGCGGCCGCACGCGGGCGCCGCCCCTCCCGCCCCGCCCGCCCCCTAGCGGTCAGCGCCCACGGGTGCTGACCGCGGGTGCCGCGTGCGCCGCCCACGCGGCGCACTGGCGCAGTGCGCCCAAACGGGCCTTAAAAAAACTGTTTTTAATATTTTTTTTAAAAAAAAAAATTTGCTGCTTGGATGCCCAGCATCCATGAAGAACAGAGACGCCTAGATCTCTTTCAACAAATAATAATTGAAGATTTAATTTCCCCTAAAACATGGTTCTAAACGGCGCTAAAAACACCGACCAGAGCGCGAACCTGGCTCTGATACCACTGTAAGGTTTCGCACAGCACCTACGGGGGACGCAGCGGATAACAAAAATTTTATTTACCCGATCCCGGTGTTATGGAAAGCTTAATCTGTGTTCTAATCGGTGTTTCTAAGACCCTAATTACGGGTTGCCTGTTTCACCTTGCGCGGAACGACGCTGTCCGCTAAGCCCGATGCAGAGAAACCAAGCCGCACAACTGTACGACCTCTAGAGCAAATCCACACGGACCCTTGCGCAGCGACGGTACCTCCCCGGCACGACTATCCCCGACTCTATCACCTTCTAGAGAGAGAGGGAGCAAGAGGGAGAAAGGGGGGAGACTAATCCTCTCCCTTAAGCTTAATGCTTGGTTAGCTTAAGGGAAGGAAAGAAGAAGCTCGAATGAGCTTCACGTAGGATCTATATATAGAGTTTAAGCTTTTTAGAAAAGGATTCCAAAAGACCGAAACTGTATATATGTCCTATCTATTATTATACATATGTATTAAGCTCCATTTACACTCCTTTCCAAAAGGAATTAAAAGGAATTAATACATACACTTGTATAACAATAATCCGTCACCCAAGAATCCATTGTGTGTGATCCTCTAGGCCCATAGTCACTCTAGTTTAAGGCCCATTAACTTCTAATTCCCAATTAGAAATAAATTAAACATATTCTTCGCTTCTACAAGAGCCGAATAATAGTTTAATTTATTCCGAACCTTTCGATCACGTTGGGTCAAGCAAATCCGCGTGATCCTAGAGGACGCCTGGTTTAAACCAGCCTGTGTGGTACCTATAAGTCCACAGTTACCGTATTGATATAATCCCTCGCTCCTTCTATGAGTCTGGTACGATCGAGGGTACAGTTTCTGTCAAACCCCATGATCGTGCCATTTGACTATGACCTCCTTAAAGTGTATGACGTCCGTCCTAAACGAACTCATACGACCCTGGCCAGGGATTTAACGGAGCGTCAATGTCATGACCCATTAACTGTCTGATATATACCCGACAGTGAGCGATCCCTTCTTGACCATTGATGATCTTTACACGTATCCTGGAGTGGTTAATGACTCGGCAACTCATGACTTATGGTTAAAGTCACTTAGCTAAGTAATTAAACCATTCCAGTCCTCGTGTAAGATCCGATCAATGTCTCAGGTCAAAGGACCAACGATGCTATTGTGACCGTTGGATCTTCAATTGACATTAGGTATAATCAACCATCTGAAGATCCAATAGCGGATCAGTTCAGTGTACATCCTCCAAGGACATACACCTACACATATGTGTTGGTGCCCCGCACCAATGACCATGAGACTGGTCACTGACACATCATGTGTACTAGTTTAATAGGTAATCAAAGTCCCTGAGTGATTACCCTCCAACCAGGAACAGTTTAAGGTATGTGTACATGTAAAGTCAATCTCTTGTTCGAGATCCCATCTCGAGCTGACTTTACAACCACATATCCTAGGGACAACGTAAAGTAACACAATCGCATATTTACGCTCAAACACCACTTTATTAATGAACAAGATCGTACAACTATTGGACATACCCGACCCGAAATTGGCCTGTAGCACACCAACCCTAACAGGTTCTCATTTAACAGTTTTGCGTACCCAAATCTTATTGGGTCCCCAATGGTTAACATGAGCATTCAATTTCTCTAAGGCATGCAAATCATCCATTTTCATCCAACTACAATTACCCATGAAATAACAAAATTCACCATAGTAATGACATTGTGCATGCTGACTCATTTTATTTGTATGAGCATGAGAGGTGAATTTCTGTGTATGGACAGGCGGTCTACTATTATGAGCATGAACGTTGTTTTTCCCTTTCAACAACTAACAATCTTTCAACATGTGACCAAATTTTCCACAGTGATAACAAGAACAAGATTTTCTATTTGAAGATTATTTTCGTCTACCTAGGGCAATAGATCTTTTTCATGATTCTGAATCATCCCTTTTCATAACAAGACAGTCATTCATCACATGTCTAGGCTGACCATAGTAAAAATAACACATAGTAGATTTTCGGATATAAGCATGCTTCATGTGACTCTTATGAGCATCAAATTTTCTATTCTGACTCTTAGGACCATTTTGACAATTTGGTGAGGGAGCAGATTTTTTGGTCCTAGGTTGGGCCTCAGTTTTAATGTTGGGTTTCTCAACAAACTACACATCATAAGATCATGAAGCATGCATAAATGGCGTTTGAGTTTTCAGACCAAAGATTTTCTTTTTACTAGGTTCATACTCTAGACCTTCCCATTGGAAATTTACCTTAGTCCCCAAGAGTTTGTCAAGATTCCTTTACCATTGACAAATTTTAAGAGAGAATTATTCAAATCATGGATTTAATTTTCTAACGAGGAAATGTGCAATTCTGAACTAGCAAGCTCTTCCTCACATGAAGTAACTCTCTCATTTAACATGACATTGATAGCTTTATAACTTTCAATTTCTTGTTCCTGCACATGTAGTTTTTCAGAATTATTTACAACCACACATTTTTCTTTTTCAAGAATGAGCAATCTTTCAGACATGACATTGTTCAACTATTTCAGTTTTTCATTTTCTTTTGCAAGTTCAGAACATTTGTCACATGAAGAATTTTCATGAAAGGGTTTTTCAGACTTCTTTTTTATTTTTCTTTTTTCAGCCTTAACCATCTTATACTTATCAACCAACTCTTCATAAGCATTTATCAATTCTTTATAACTAAATTCTTCATCATCATCAGAATCAGAATTTACCTTTGAGCTTTGCATACTTGATGTGTCCACCTTATCACCCATGAAGCATAGATCATCCAGCTTTATCTCTTGAGCCTTGATCAATTCATCCACGATTTCCTTCGCCGTTTCACATGAAGAAACAAATGGATATATATCCGTGTTCACGGTAGCTTTTAATAATCTTAAAACTATAACATTATCATGGTTTTTCAGTTCATCTTCATGAGACCATCTAGTCTCATCCAGAGGCAATTTGTTGGGACCATCATATATCAAATTCCATAGTTTAAGATTAACAGAGTTAATCATCCCACACAGTTTGCCTAGCCATGAATCAAAATCAGAACTAAAGAGGGATAATCTCACGCTGATCCTGAGCCGTGAGATCCGGGAAGAATTTTTTGATCACGGTCACCACGTCTGCATGAACTGCAAGGCAGAAAACGGATCAGAGGTGCCTAGGGAGGACTCCTTGGGGAAAACCCTCTGATGCTTAAGTTAGCAAATGCGATAGAGCATGAAGGCGAAGATAGAGGGTAGGAGAGAAGGGGCGCGAGATTATTCTCCACCAAGAAGTGTGGTGGTTTTCTCTCAGGATCATTGCCTTACCTTCTTAGGGGGTCTCCTTGGAGTTTATATAACAATCCGTTTAACGTAGCAGTCCAGGGAGCTGAGGGGACTTCAGGGGGTTATGTCCTTGATAGTGGGCTCATTATGGCGTAAGGAATTTTGCCCTCCCCTATCCTTTGGAGTTCCTTGCTCATGTTGGATGCGTAACGGAAACTGGGATGAGCTTTCAACAGTCGGTCCGAGCCAGAGGTGTTCGCTCGGGATTTTGTCTCGAGCGATGGATGTATAGCTCGGGTGGGCCATATTGGGTCCCCGCAGGGGATCTCTCGACCGTCCTGTCGCTTGGACTTCCGTACCCAAGGGTCACCTAAGAAGTGCTACTCCGAGTGGGTTTTTGGGTTTAGAGTAAGTGGGCCCAAAATGGGGCTATCACTTTGGGGAGCTGGGCCTGGTTTGGTCGAGGTGGACCTAGTTGGGCCGTGCTCTCGGATGGTTGATTTTCCCCCTCTCCATCAGAAAAATACGAAAAAATAGTGTCTACGATCATCGGAACGAGCACAATTCACCTATAGTGTCCCGGAGTTGCAAAACTCAACAGTTCACTCTCCACGGGGTTCCGCAAGTTATACAAGGAAAAAACCCGAGTGAATCGTAAAACACGTTTTAGGACCCATGAAAGTGCTCCGAAAGCTCTCCGATTTCGATCCAAAGAACCCAAGATATTACATAGACTGCTGTGATGACGCCTGTGCCTGTGGAAACTGCTGCAACTACTGTGGTGGTGGAGGTCGGAACTGCTGTGGCTATGGAGACTGAGCAGGCTGCTTAGGCCTCATTAGACAATCACGCACCACATGTCCTACCGGATCACACCGAAAACAAACCACTGGAATCGTACACTATCTACCTGGATGGCTCTCACCACATCTGGGACATGCTCTAGGCTGACTCCCTACTGATCCCTGCCGCTGAGAAGGTGCAGGTTGCTATACACTGCTAGCCGAAGCTTGCCGTTCATATTGCTTCTTAGACTTCCTGAACATCCGCCTAAATTTTGACTTCAAGGAGGAAGAACCACTGGAAGAAGGAACAGAAGATGGCGCCCCTGGCACACTCGACTGACCACTCGGCTGCTGCTCACCTTGCCGCATTGGACCGGCTAGGGTCCGCCCTTGAGTTCTTGCCATATCCAGCTTTAGTGATGCCGCTGCTTGATATGCCATGTCCAAATCTGCCACTCTAGTCATAATAAGAGGTTGCCTCAATTCTGACCTCAAACCACGCAGAAACTGTTGAGTTTTTATGCCTTCATCTGCCATGATATATGGAGGATATCAGCCCAATTCCACGAATTTAGTTCGATACTGCAGAACTGTCATCTCACCTTGGACCAACTCCATAAATTGGTACATTTTGTCCATTCTGAGATAAGCTGGACTGTATGTACGCTCAAAAGAAGAGACAAACTCTCGTCAGCCAATCATTCGAAGAGGACGAGATTGGAATGTCATTTCCCACTCTGTTGTCCACCAAGCAAGTGCCAACCCTTGCAACTGAAAAGTAGCCAACATTACCTTTTCATCTTTAGCGCACTCCATCGAGCGGAAAACACGCTCGGTAGCATCCAGCCATGCTCTTGCCGCATCTGGATCAGGCTGCCCTTTAAATTGGGGTGGGTGGAATAAGATAAACTCCTTCAAGACTCGACCACGACCACCTTGGGAAGACAAGCCTTCACCAACAACCAGGTCAACACAGCCTTGATCTCTAACATTCACTAGAGGAAGCAATGAATCGCTCTCTTCTCCTTGAACATCCATGGGCATTCTGGCTTGGAAACGGGTCCTTCGCCTTGGCGCCATTAGTTCTAAAACAAGAGAGAAAACACACAAACAAAAGAAACATAAATGATTACGGGAATCAACCTAAACCAGCAATTAGTGGTACATGGACTTATTCTGGACTATTGTAATTCTAGGTCTTTATACATCACCACAAGACCACAGCTCTAATACCAACTATAATGACCCAGAATCTTGGATACCAAAGACCCAATACCACTAGGACCCTGAGTCGCCACCCAAGAGTTGATGAGGCTTCGAAAGGGTTGGAACAGAGGATGTGGGTGCAAAAAGATCTACAATTACATGCACATTCTTAATGGAATAACATCATTAAGCAGAAGCAAATTTACATTACCAGAGTGTTATAATTATACATTAGTCCAGAAGCATAAAGTACAAGCCCAAAAATCATACAAGGACGAAAAGGACAATTACACGGGGCATACCCTGGATTGGACCACGCTGGCTACTAAAACTGTCCGCCAAAACCACGAGGGAAACCTGTGAACTGCTACGCCTCACCTGAAAAATAAGGGGTGAGTCTCATTTCATTGACTCAGTAGGGGTCCCGTAGATCCCTACCTCGCACTAAATTCACAAGAGAAATAATATCACAATAAATAATGCAATGGTATGCAACTATATCAATTAATAAAAGCTGTATAGCTAAATATAAATGCCATATAAACTCATGCTAATTAAAGCGTATAATTAAACATGATAATATTTCATTCACCATTAGAGTAAAAATTCTACAAACCAAGTAACAGGAGAAGTGAACCACCATAAGAAAGACCAGACGCATCCACTGACGACTTACACTGCACCTCGGGTGTCTACCACTCACCTAGAACACGGCAACTAAGAGACCGTAACCGTAACCAAAAACAAGGACTAATCAGGGTCGCGCTTGTCAGCCCAAGTCCAACGCCCCCGACCACGTATGCACATACAAGCTCAATGCCTTGAGCTAGGCCTCTAGCTAGTTCTCCCCCCCAGTCAGATGCTAACTGTAAGGCAAGGGGGCCCACGGGAAGTAGCCTAAAAACCGTACACCGGGACTGCCCCGCCACCTCTCCTAGGTGGGCCGACTCTAGAGGTTGTCGGGCTACGACTAGTGGGTCAATCACATAGGAAGGAGATGCCAACTCAAATGGGACATAAAAGCATGCCACAAATCATTATAGCGTGTAAACATACCAAAGGTACGACCCCAAGACACGGTCAAACGATCACAGCAAAAATCTAGGCTGGAGGGAATTGGCAGTCTTGCATTGGGCCGCCACTGTCAAGTGGCGGTCATGCGGCTGGCCGCTACTTGACAGTAGCGGTCAGACACATGGCCGCTACCTGCCCACCGCCCTACCTCGGGGGAAACGGTCTCTATGGAGGCCGCTACCCCTTCTAGAGGCCAAGTAGTGGCCTTAAAAGGACCGCTACTTGCCCGGACGAATTGAAACATGCCCTAATCATTTTAAACCCCTCCCAAATCGATCGTATCGATGGAAAAACATAAGTATCACATGTTCCATGTTGTCATACATCATTCCCACATCATTTAGACTTCAAAAGCATAAAGAACAAGGCTATACAAGGATTAAATAATAAGGGTTTTAAGGATTTCATTCCACATGCCATTTTGAATCAAACTAGCCATTCTAACATGCATATAACCATTCAAAACCATTGAAAAGCATGAAAGGGCAAGGTAGAAACTATCCCCCTACTTGGAATTGTGAAAACAAGCCGTTGAAGCGCGTTCCTCGCGTCAAAACCGCCTCCCACATGGGAGAGACTCCACCCGCCACACGAGGGTTCCTTCCTCGTCGTCATGATCACTCTACCATCGCCCCAGGCTCGCCAAGACCTCCTACACCAAGCCTTCCGCCGCCGGGTAAGGCGGGATAGCCGGGAGAACGAGAGAGAGAAAGAGAGAGACGTGAGAAGGGAGAGGGGGAAACCATGGGGTTTCTCCCCACCGTGGGTGAAAATGGGTTTTGATTAGTTTTTTCTTTTGTTATAAAACATTTAATTGCAAAAAGGTTTTAAAGAAACCAAAATTATGTTAATACCTCATAATTTCTATAAATCATTATACAAATGGGTTATTTCATGCATAACTCATCTAAAAAGCCCACAAAATCACTACCAATCTGATCCAGGAGCCTGTGGGTTATGGGCCCACCATGCTTCCGTTGCGTAACTCTGCACCAACCATACGTAGAAACAAGGGGAAACCTAACATCCGCCATGACACGACCCTCAACATAAATTGACTAAATCCAGAAGTATGGGTAAAGAAGCTCACACCCTCATTTCTAGAATGCAACCTTCCTTTCATGCCCAACGACCCACCTACAACACTACAGGTCTCAATACCAAGGCATCTCGGGAGGCTCAACGCCGACCTCAAAACACGAGGCATTGGCCTGACAGGTAACTCTACCCAGCCAGCTCAACACCATCTCAACAGCACCTACACACCGTAACACCAAGAGGTATGGGCACATGACTCCCAACAGGCAGCTCCATTGCCAACACACGGGACACTCTTATAAACTCCTAAACACTTAGGGAGGAATACGAACACAATTAAAACAAGAGAACCGTGGAATTTAAATCAAAATACATAGCAAGAATTAACCCAAAAATAAATAATGCATACCTTCCAGAAGGTGGGACGCCTCTACTACAACTAGGGCCATGCATCACATGCCCTAGAAAACTGCACCTCGCTGCATCGGAATCAGCTACCTCGGCTGGGCTGGCCCCTCAGGGCAATCACATGCCTTGTGTCCTACCTGACCACACCTGTAGCACCTCCTAGCACTCGAACAGGATCTGCCTAAATGCAGCTTGCCACAACTCGAACACTGACTGTTGGGCATGTGTGGAACATGCTTGATTCTATTATTTTGATGATGTCTGATTATGACTCATTGATGAGTCTTATTTACATCTGATGATGTCAACATGTTCAGTTCAGATCACAGTCAAGCTTAAAAGACTCAAGACTCACGAGATATGCAAGCAAAGATTGAGAGAAATCAAGAAATGGAAATCAAGATTTAGAGAAAGGACCCTGCCAGACCAAACTGCATGAAATATGCTCTTAGAAGGTAAGACGTTGCAAAGGCATAGAAATCGAGATAACTGGATGCATAGAAATCAAGGCAGATGATAAAATTAATGGGTTGCACAGAAACCAAGAATAGGTAGGCAAAAGAAAGGGAAATCAAATTGACAGTAGAATTTAGCTAAGAATTACAAGTTCAAGAAGGATGCATCGACCTACAGTTAGGATGCACCGACCTCACAGCGTCACTACTCAGATCTCAAGCCTTCACAAAAAGAAGAAAAGCCTAAGCGGTTCTTTGCTGCTCTGACCTCATCAAGTTGTTGCATCGACCTAAGGCTCTTCACAGAAACTGTCTGATAGACAACGCTCTTTAGTTGCCTCAATGCAATGGCAGTGATGCATCGATGCACCGTCCATCCAGCATCAACGCTATTGTGCATGTCAGTCACATACATAGTTTTCATGCACACGTTGCTTGTTTTGTCATCATCAAAAAGGGGGAGATTATTGGATCCCCGAGTTGATTTTAGAGTTTGAGTTTTAATGATGACAAATCGTGTGTGCATGTGTTGTGGACATTGTCCATCGATGCGTAATAAGCTCATATTTTGATAATCTTGCATTGCAGGAACAAATCTTTGGTGGACAACTTGTGGAACATAAATGTATGCTTGATTGAGTATTTTGGTGTTCTTGTTTCAATACATGTGGAAAATCACATTTTCATTCCTCAAGAAACATTGGTAAGGTGTTTCAAAATGACTTGGAAGTTTTTGTTATTCATGGTAAAAGATTGGTTGAATGATGCTCAAATGTTAGTAAAATGCATGGCTTATTGATCTTATTTTTTAGTCATGATATTTGGTGCTTATAGGGGCTTTTGTTCTTGTTTTCAAAACCTACAAGAGAAGAGTCGACCCCTGGGGTCGACTCTCTCTGTCCTTGATGCTGTATGCATTGCAGACAGAATGTTCTGCAACAAGGGTCGACCCCAGGGGTCGAACCCTGCTAGACAAAACTCTATCCAGTGTAGTGTAGTGCTTTCATGCATATTTCTCATGACTTCTTAATGTCTGGAATGTGTTTTTCATGGGTTTTATGTATGAGATTTTGGGTGTGCAATTTGGTTAATCATTTCACATCAAACCTTTGTAGAATTTACTTGATGGTATTTTCATATTGTTTGGATGGATGACAAGTTCAACTAAACTTTAAATTGTGAAACATGGGTTTCTTAAGGCTAAAATTTGATTAATCTTGAAAGTGATTCATGCACTCTTCTTGTTGAGTTTTTGAGATTGAAACTGGTTTGTTTGATGATTCTAAATCCTTTTAATTCATGCCATTTGATTGTCAAATGAATGGGGTTGAATGTTTTTTTAAAGGTTTGAATCTTGCTTTTACTACCTTGGACAGTTTGTCCAGGAACATGCAAGAGTCGACTCCTATAGTTGACTCTTGCTGTGCCCTGGAGTCTGTCCAGAAGTGCAGCCAGCAAGAGTCGACTCTAGGAGTCGACTCTTGTCTGCCTGTGCTTTTTTCTATGGCCTGGGCATAACTCTGTGAAAAGAGTGTCGACTCTAAGAGTCGACACTTCTTCTGGACGTCTGGAACGGGTTTTCCGAATGGGTTTCGAAACCTATTAAACCTAATCTATTTGCACCCATACTTGACCCCTTTACCCTTAGGGTTCTCCTACATATACTAGAGGGGTTTTGGAAGGGTTTTGGCATGGGCTTTGAAGTCTTTTATCATTTTATTGTGTTGGTATATATAGGCTATGATTTCAGGTTTCTAAAGGAGAAGAATAGAAGGGGAAGACAGGTCAGGCCGAAGGTGGGAGAGGGAGAGCATTTTCCTAAGTGTCTCATGAGTTTTATTTGCTACAGGGACATTCTGAGGTGAAAGACTTCAAGGCTATTTCAGTTCCAATGAGTTTTCATGCATCAAAGGAGCCAAATATGAAGTTACGAGTCTGTGCGGAATCCTGCTTGTTGAAGTTCGACCCCATCATCTTGAATGCTTCAAAGAATATCTTCTTAAGGCCGTTTACACACCAAGGAGATATTTCTGCAACCTTCTTGAATTTATTTTGATGATTGCTTCCCAGTTTATCCTTTCTATGGGCATGTAATGAACACATCTTTCATTTTCTAAACTCTGATATCCCGTGTGTGGACCATCTGCGTACGGTTGAGAGTCTTATGTTGTGGTTGTTGCAGCTCGTGTGTGTGTATATTTTGATCCATGGTCAGATCGTGTAGGAGACGACGTCTCTGTGTGTTTGGAGTGAAAACTCCGTGTACTTCAAGTTGAAGCGAGTGAAGCCTCATCGTTTTGGTGAGGGGTGGACGTAGGGAGCCCGCCGTGGTCCCGAATCACCTTAAAATTCCTCGTGTATTGTGGTTGAATGTTTTGTTATATCTTGTTCCAACACGATCGAGTGAGCACGATGAGATCGAGAGAACGTAAGTTTATTGATTATACCAATCTCCCCCTTTTTGATGATGACAAAACCGGTGACATGTGCATGAAAACTATGTACGAAAACTATGTATGTGATTGACATGCACAATATTCTCCCCCTTTTTGTCATCTACAAAAATCGACGGACAATGGGGTTATTAAACCTATTATAAACATGTATGATCCAAAGATGTATCTATTTGAAATGAAGTATGACGTGTTCGAAGCAAGCATACAAGCAAGCAAGTCATTCAAGCAAGTAATACCATAACTCCCCCTCAGTGGGGAAGAGGGCTAGGAAGTGAACAGTAGATTGAAAATCAAGTTGTGACACATGAAGCATAATAAAAAAAGTAATGCATGCATAAGCTAGAGGCACTACATAAACTATGATAAGAACAAATTCAGGATACGCATTCATCACAATAATACCCAAGAGTGAAATGTGAGGCAAGGAGTAATGAACTTCAAAAATATATGGATATAATCAGAATTTCTAAAGAACGCTAGAGGGTTATTTTCTCTCTACATTTTCATTTTAGATCCTCGACTTTTGGTAGCGACGCACAACCCCTTTTTGTTTCTTTTACTGGACTTCACCGTTCGGCGCGAGTCACCTCTTGTGTCTCAATAGGGTTTCCCAGTTACTAAGATTCATCACAATTTTGATTCTTGTGAATTTTAGCTTCACTTTTCGACGCGAGTTTTCTCATTTATTTCAGTGGGGATTCCCGGCTATTAGGTTCCATATTCCATATATTGATTGTTGTGGAGTAGGCAGCTTTTTTCTCACGATTACTCTTCATTTTCATGTAAAATTTTTTTTCCCCTTAGAGTGTTGAGAAGAATTTTTGAAATCCTTATCGATCAAAGTCATATGCATCATTTTGTGCAAAGTGTGTGGGTAATTGCATTGTATGTTGAAAATAAATTTACGATAACATAACTATGACTCCCCCTAAATGTATGCACAGTTGGAAATAAATCCTCCTCCTTTGAATATGTCATGATGCACAAATGATCAAAATCACTGTATTTTATCTATCAAGGAGGTATGGTCTTAGAAGATTTCAAGAGGAGGTTTTCTTAAAATATATACATGCAGTCAAGCACAGATTTGAAAATATGTTCAAGCAAGATGATTTTCGGTACGTGGCGAAGAACTTAGGTCCGAAGATCACCTCACACGTAGTGAAAGCTTCCGGCTAGACATAATCAAACCTTCCACAAATACCATTTGATATACCGAAGAATCATGGCATTCAAGCATGCAAAGATAGAAGGTATGCATAAGGATATGCATATGAATGAAAGGATGATGAGAACTTATTTCTATTCACAAGTATGCAAGGATATGTGCAATCTAAAGCATGTGATTGAATGTATGCAAAACTAAACAGTTATTTTCAAAATGAAGCAATAGTGTGTATGCAAGTTACTCATCTCAACAGCAAATCTCTTTATCACTTTCAAAATCAACAAAAGGTAATAACAAGATTGAAGTAGGTCGAATTAACAAGATCTAACCAAGTGTATGCCTGAATTATTTAACAGAAGATTTCAGAACTTGAGCTCTCTTACCTTTACCTTGAGAAACTATTATTTACCAACATTTCATCGGCCTCAAGGCACCCCTACAAAATAAATTTCTCACTTTATAGATTTGGGTACCCAAGCTTTCTTGGGTCCCTTAGAGTTAGTTCCAGCATGAGCCAAATACATTCTATTTTTTCTCTCAAACTATTCATCATCGGCCCTCATTAAATCGCATACATACATGGAATGGCCGATCATATCACAATAAAAGCAAGTAACACTTCGTTTCCTAAAATTACTTCTCCTATGCATGTTTGATCGATTAGCACATGAGTTCATGCATGGATTGATAGGAGAATAACAACATGAATCAAAAGATTTCTGAAGTTGATTTCTTACAAATGAATTTTTCCTTGTGGGTGAGTGTCCCACATCTCTCTTATTATTCCTAGCATTTTCATTGCTAGTTTCACCAATTTTTTATTTTCCTTTCAATTCTTTTTGAACAACGTCTTTCAATTTCTTTAATTGATCATGCATGGTATTGAAGTTGGTTTTTATTTCTATTTTGGATTTCTCACATTCGTTCAATTTAACTTTGATTCCATCTAACTCCTTTACCAATTCTTTATTTTCAATTTTTAGGTTTTTCATATTCTCATAAGTATGTTGTTTTCCAATTTCTAAGCATGAAATTTCATCCTCAAATAGAGAAACTTTGGACAATAACATTTCATTTTCATCTTTCATTTTTTCAAGTTCCAACACAAGCAAACTACATTTAATGCATGAAGATGAACTAGAATGCGTAATATCATGAAACTTCTTTTTCAGATTTTTATTTTCATGTTTCAATTTCTTGCACTTTTCATACATTCCAGCATAAGCAATTTGCCATTCTTCGCAAGTGAGGTTTTCGTTATCAGAATTTACCTCGATGTTGTTTTCCTCATCAGCCATTAGACATAGATTCTGGACCACCTCATCCAGTTCATCCTCCTTCTCGGATTTCGACTCGCTCTCATCATCATCACTCCAAGCATCTTTCATTGCCTTTTGCTTGCTAGCTTTTCCTTTCTTCCCTTTCCTCTCAAGATTTGGACATTCATTCCTCATGTGTCCGACCTTGTTGCATTCATAGCATCTAATATCTCCTTTCTTCTGCAGTGGCTTTTTCTGAACTTTTCTAAAAGAAGTGCCATCCCTTCTAGCCTTCCAGCAAATTTTTCTAGCTCTTCTAGTGATGAGATCCACAAGTTCTTCCTCACTACTATCAAGACTTGACCCTTCATCACTTTCCTCAGATGACTTTGTGTAAGCCTTAAATGCTTTTGATTTCTTCTTATCTTCCTCCTCCTCTGTCCTTTTAACATTGATTTCATAGGTCATCAATGACCGAATCAGCTCATCAAGTGTCAAGGTACTGAGATCTTTTGAATCTTCAATAATCGTTGCCTTCGTGTGCCATTGAGATGACAGAGATCGAAGGACCTTCCTCACAAGATCTTGATTTTTGTATTCCTTGCCTAGAGCTTTCAATACATTGGTGATTTCTATAAGCCTAGCAAACATCTCCGAGATGGTCTCATGCGGCTTCATCATGAAGAGCTCGTATTCTCGGATCAATAAATTTACCTTTGTTTCTTTGACTTCTGAAGTGCCTTCATAAATCAACTTCAGCTTGTTCGACATTTCCTGCGTAGACAAACACAAAGATATGCGTGAATATTCATTCGGATGTACAACACATTGAACCATATTCATAGCTCTAAAATTTGCACATGATTTTTTAATATTTTCTTCAGTCCCATTGTCCTCATCATCGGGCAATTGATAAGGACCTTTACTTATGACTTTCCATGTATCATAATCCTGTGCTCGCAAGAACACAGTCATTCTATTTTTCCAATAGGTGTAATTCGTGCCATCAAAAAATGGTGGCCTATGTATAAAATGTCCCTCAAGAATCATTCCCTTACTATCCATCGCCTAGCGATCTTTTCTCTACAACCGTGAGGTTGAATAAATTTCAGAGACCTCACTCTGATACCAATTTGTAGGATCATGCCCCAACCGTTGCACTAAAAGCTCGAGCTGGTAGCGAAGGAGGACCGTATTTCCTCATGGCATTGTAGAACCCCATGTCTATCCGTGTTGTGGGCAGGCATGAGGGGCTTCGCACATGGACTCCATAATCCAAGCAGTAGGATGGGCTGCCAATGCACCGATGCCCCACGTGGACCCGGCCCCATAATCCACGTAGAACAGCAAACTCCTAAGGGAGATGCTGGAAAATCCAAAAATCTCCCCCCCCAGCGGCACCTGGGGGATTTGAACCCGCGACCTCGCTTTGATACCAATTGTTGGCCGAGATAAGCGCTTGGACAAGAAGGGGGGGTTGAATTTACCCCCAAACAAAGTAGCAGATTTTAAAACTAACAAGTGGAATTAAAGAGATTGATGCGAAATATGCTAATCAATAAACTTACGTTCTCTCGATCTCATCGTGCTCACTTGATCGTGTTGGAACAAGATATAACAAAACATGCAACTACAATACACGAGGAATTTTAAGGTGGTTCGGGACCACGACGGGCTCCCTACGTCCACCCCTCACCAAAACAATGAGGCTTCACTCGCTTCAACTTGAAGCACACGGAGCTTTCACTCCAAACACACGGAGACGTCATCTCCTGCACGATCCGACCACGGATCAAAACTTACACACACACGAGCTGCAACAACCGCAGCACAAGACTCTCAACTGTACGCAGACGGTCCACACACAGGATATCAGAGTTCAAAAAATGAAAGATGTGTTCATTACATGCCCATAGAAAGGATAAACTTGAAAGCAATTGTGAACGTGTCACATAGACATTTAAAAAGGAAGAAAAATTAACGTAAGCATAATAATAAGGGGAGGGAGCATATGATGCTACTAAGGAGTGTGATCGCCTGAGGGGTTACCTCAAAAGAAGAAAGATGATCGCGGAGAATACCTTGTAAAGCGGGTGAGATGTAGATCCAACTGCCTCCTCCAACCGGTCGGCCGATGAAGGGGGTTTTTATCTTGATTACCCTTATAAGACAAGCAAAGACAACAAAGAGATACGGATTAGCCAAAAGTGAGTGTAGTATCAATGCTCTATAGAAATTAAGCCATGCCACAAAGGCATGAACACACCTTGTGTGTTTGTTTTAAACCCCTTGAGAAGGGAGCAAAATGTGGGGTAGAATATGAAAGCAAATAAGCTAACAAATAATATGCCAAGATGACATTAGCCAACGCACTGAAGATGATCACGTGCAACTAATAAAAAGCAAACAGAAGGTATAAGAAGGGCTGGCCCCTTCTGCGCCTGCGAGCAGAAGAGAGAAGACAAGCTTCGGCCACAGCAATTGCAGAAGTCTGGCGACGGCGGCGGCAGGAAGAGGGAAGCAGTAGAGCAAAGGCACCACGGCAGGAGTGGGAAGGGGGAGAGAAAAAACAGCAGGCAATGTTAAGGCCAAATTCTCCCTTTCTTAGTGGCTATGGCACTCTGTATACATCAAAATGATGACTGCCGAAAGGAACTCCCGTGGGATTGAACAGAAGGGTATTTATAGGGTTAAAGATCCTTATTCTAATGGAATTAAAACAAGGAAAGATAATATTTGAGTAGGGATCTCCCTTCCACAATCAATCACGGCATTGAAACGAGGAAGGACACTATCTGGGAAGGTTACAGGCGAAGCGAAGACGGAATGGAAATGGCGACCTAGAGACGGTCACTTTTCTAAATAGTGCCCCTGGGACTGCCGCTATTTCCTGGAAATTTTAGACTTTCCAGAAATTAAGAAATTCATAATTAGCGACCACGCGCGGAGGCGTTCATTAAAGAGCGCACGTCCATAAGGCGTTAATTCATAGAAAATAATTCTGAGTGGAAATTGGAAAGAATTAAAAACAACGCCCACACACATGGTCGTTTATTCAAGTAGGTTGACCTATCTCAGAGCTGTGTCAACCTATACTCGAAGAAATAGTGACACCTCCAAGGGCATTATTTATTTAGCGACCAGACGACGGTCGCGATATCTAAAAAAAATGGAAAACCCCACTTATTAAACCAATAATGAAGTCCACTTTGGGGCATTACATCGTGACATGAAATTCACTCAATAAAGCACCGATTTTGGCGTGTCTACAGATGCCCCACCTTGACGTCTGCTTTACAAGGGAGTGAGACGGAATGAAGTGTAATGGAAATAAAACGGAGTGAAAGTGAAATAAAGCGGAATGATGGCGAAATGGACTAAAAAGTAGATGCCAAGATGTGATGAGACACGCCTCTGACACTAAGTGTTGGAAATCTTTTCAAAGTTCTGAATGAAACAACTTCGGATGATTACGAGAAAGCAACAATTGCCTGGATGAAAAACTAAGTTAACAAATGTGCACGAGGGCACGAATGGAGAAACACCATTAGAGAGCGATTACCAGCCAATGTGGACGTGCTGTAACAAAGGTGGATTTGTAAGAAAATAAAGGAATGGAGGTTGGAATCCAGTCAAAGGATGTTTCCGAGGAACCAGCCTGAGCGGCTTCAAGGAGAACATAGTACTCGATTAGGAATGGAATATTTCATGTCAACTGAAATCCAGAGTGAGTGACCCTCATTACTGACTTAATATGAAGGTTTTTCTGACGTTAAAGCTCAAAGTCCTACATGATGCATGCTGGGCTAAAAGAAAAAGGTTAAAACAAACTAAAATAGAAAATAATCAAGGATAATATTGCTAAGCCATCCAGACTTGGTCAAGAATTCAGATCTCTAAGTTGATACTAAGTCGAAACCCATTTATCCACACATCAACTCAAAAATTGGAACCATCGTCCAAGGCCTTAGATGACTCAACGGCCTATCCGTGCGATCAAGGCTCCCTTGGAATTATCACTATTTTTGATGAAGGGGAACTCAAATTCCATGTTCATCAGAACCACAAGGTCCTTGATATGCTATAATTGTGTAAGTATCATATAGTAGAAATGGATACAGGAGGAACACGGGGAAAGAAATGTTACCCAAGAAACATCCCGGGCGCGTTGATAACTGGCATAGCTTATTCTTTCTTGTGCTCAAAGATTATTAGCACCACAAGAAATGAGATAATTATAAAAATGTGAGAAATGCAGGCTTCAAAATAATAATTCTAGTATATATAAAGCACATTATCATAATCCACATGGAATTCAAAACATCACTATTCACAGAAATAGCGACAGTTCACACGGGCGCTCCATGAAGGATATAAAAGTCCACGAAATTAAAACACATCACTGTTCACACACAAATAGCGACCGTATGGACGGGTGCTCCATGAAATAATCACGACACTCTTACGGGCGCTCTTTTAAAGAATAATGGAACAGTGGAAGTCGCTATTTTCTTATGCTTCCAGAAACCCGTGTTCTATTCTGAAACTAAACGCTCAATCTTCAACCCACTCTAACTCCAATCGAGCAGAGACTTCTCTATAAAAAGAGCTCTAGAGCTCTTAAATCAATCCAAAACAATCCTCTACGCAGGGAATCAAAACTGGGAGCTCTTCTATTCAACAGAGAACATCAAAGAGCTAATAATGGAGAAGTTGATGCAACGTCCATTGAAGAAAACCAAAACTGGATTCGCAAGGATTACCGAGGTGGAGGGGCATATCAGTGAAAGGATTACACTAAACCAATTAAGTGTTCAAGAAAAACCTTAGTTCTATTTAGTTCTTTCTCTTCATCTCTCTCAAATTCTAAAGGAATCCTCTCCTTTCTTCTCTTCTTCTTTTTCTTCTTTGATTTTCAGGATTACCCACTCATCCCGGGGGCTAGAAGATACACCAAAATCCAATGGCTACCCCTTCTTCTCTCAAAAATTACCTTAGACATGAGGTCCTATCTCTCAAGATGGCACCTTTTAGGCCTAGTCACCCATGCTAAACACTACAATGATGTACATTTTGATTAGGCCACCATAGGAGCTCTTATAGAAATATGGCATCCACACACCCATACCTTCTTGTTTTCAACCTTTGAAGCCACCATCCTACTAGAAGAAACAGAGATGCTATTAGGATTAAAGGGCCTAAAGCAAGGAGATGAAGAGAAGATGGCGGTTATGCAAGAACCAATAAGTGCAATAGAAATGCTAGCAAGCATAATCCCAAGCCAAAAGATGATAGACCAAATAAGAGTCACCAAAGGGATTAACTTGATGAAGCTTGCGGCGTGGGTGTATAAAGCTTTGGGAATAGAGAACAAGGAAGAGGAGATGGAGATGATCATGAAGGCCATGGTGATTTGCCTCGCGGGAGCTTTATTATTGTCACGCCCCGAGATTATGCAGCGGAAATAATCGGGAACGTGAATAGTCGGCTAGTACGTCTCGAGTAAGTAATATAATCAGAGCGCAAGACAATCACACATTAGAGTAATTACACAATATAATTCACCAAACCTTTAACTTTATTTCTTCATAAGATAATTCCCAAAGTACATAAATTCTTGACTCTCTTTGTCACTAGACTAAATAAAATAAAAATTACATTATGACTCAACTAGACATTTGATAACTAAGGCTTCTCTCGAGTCATTATCCTTCAATCGCTCTTGGATCCATCACTTGAATACTCTGAATCTGACTCACTATAATTTCCTGAAAAAGATTAGAAAGTAGGGTAATGAGCACACATGCCCAATAGGTATCTTCGTATCAACATGAAGGTGACTTTAAGTCTTTATCATTTTAGCTCTAAAGAATAAGATAAATCATGCAGATACGATGAAACATGCGAATAAAGCCAAAGTAACAAGATATAATCAATACGAGAATATGATTAATCAAGAATATATCAAGAATGTAAATTTTGGCCTTCCCATGAACAAGAATGTACTTTTCATAACCATGAAGGCTATGCACTAGAAAGTCATGTAACAAGCAAGAAAGTACTCTTCACTTTTTAACAAGTACTTCGTGAATTTATGTGAATTCCCGTGAATTTTTCACTTATTTATAGAGAAAGTACTCCCAACGCAATGCGACGCCAGTAGCATCATACCCCATGGTTTACAGTATGTTTCCGACAATCAACCGAGGGGACTAGCATAGAGCCCTTGAACACAATCAGTGCTCGAACTGCATCTTCAAGTATAAATCAAGCTACCTCCACATTTATAACAATAATGTGGCCAATAAAGTACAAGTTCAACAATAGTTTCATGATAAGTAACCATGATATAGAACGTACCAATAATTGATTATGAGAATTCAAGGAAATGCATTAATAACTAGGTTATGCTATAAAGAAAATCTGGCAGTATAACAATACATTCTTTATTTTACATATCTTTACATTGACTTATTATCATAGGTTTAGAGTCCAGAAAATCTATGGACTTAAGAAAATCAACCCCAAAGGTCAAACATTGGGTTAGATAAAATCAGGCAACCAAGCGGTCTAGTGCAAGACTGTTTGATACCGAAAGCGGTCATATGCTGGACCGTTTAGAAATTCAAGAGGTTTAGTATTGGACCGTTTCATGAGACAAAGTCGTCAAACACGAGAAAATCCTCATGAAACTTTGCGGTCCAATGGAGGGCCATTTAGGATCAATTAGCAGTCAAGTGCAGGGCCGCTAGCAGAGTCTGGTGGTCAACCAGAAGGCCGCTATGTTTCAGAATACATACAACACCGGTAAAAGTGCTTTCTAGATAATGGGTTTTAATGGTACAACTAGCTCGGCGTCCTAGTGGGAATCCCACGCTCATGGAGTCTTATGGAGGCCTTGAAATAAGATTTCCTAGTCCGTTGGAATGAATATCTAAAGGAGAGGTCATCATGTCCAAGATTGTGTACTTAATGTGCAAAAGTGTAACTAATGAGAACATACCGGGATATGTGCCATGTACTTAGGAAAATGACTCTTAGAAGAGAGAGAATCGTGTAAAACAGTGATCAAGTTAAATCATGAATCCTCTATCATTTGAAACATATATTTATTACAAGAGTATATATAATTTTGGTCACAAATTAACATAAGTTAAAATAATACCAAATGTACATAGAAGCATGGAATCTATTATGATGAACAGTAAATATAACTATGTCTATGAAACCAATGTTAAAACTAGGGAAAAACTTAGTTAACTAGGCTTATCATATATCAATTAAATCTAATCTACAATATGTTTTGGATTAACAATATTACAGAAATTAGAACAGAAAATGGTCTAGTGGGCGACCATTTAATTGTGGCTAGCAGTCTATCGGGCAACCGCTAGGTTCTCTGACGATCTACAGGAAGACCGTTTCCTCTTGTATTAATCCGAGTTCAAAAGATAACAAGACTAAATGCTAAACTAATGCATATCATGCATGGAAATAAACTTATATAAACTTCTATAGCATGATAGAACAAGGATAGGCCAACAATATGCATAGGTTTGTGTAAACAACAAGAAAATTCCTTTTTACTTCATTAAGGCTAAGAATTATGCATGAAGAGTAACTAGATGCATAGTCCTAATAAAGCATGGAATTCTCAAGGTACAATGTATGAAATCGAATGAAATCAGAGGGCTCTTATTCCTGACATAAAGTTTAAGCCATTCATGAGATAACTTACCTTGGTTTTGGGCTTTAAACTTCGAATTTATGGCTGCAAGTCAACCCTAGTTCTCTGCTCGTCCTGAACTAAATCAACAACTTCACACCCTTGTATCTTTTGATTCTCTTGACCTAAAGATGTATAATTTTAAGGGTAAGAAGAGGGTACTAATAAGAACAAATTGTTCTAAATAACCTCTATCTAATTACCTTGTTTAAGGCTTCTATTTCCTTGATCTTCTTGGGTCGGCCGCACTATTTCCTGAGTTATTGGTGTAGGATCAACAACTTTGGAAGCCTCTAACTCCTTGTATACTTGATCCCTTAGAACGAAATTCAGAGGGTAGTTAGTTCTAACTATAATAAATAAATTCCCAGAAGAAACTTACCTCTAATTCGTCCTCTTTACCTGAGTTCCATGCGATCCAAAGTAGGAGTCGCACATGTCAAATCTGGGATCTATTTATAGGGTTAGCTAGGGTTTTGAGGATTAGAACGAATCTAAAGTCCAAATTGGGCTTTCAATTCAATCTTCTAGCCTCCTAGACTTATCTAACTAGTAGATAGAATCGATCCTAGGTGATTTGGATGCCAAAAATTCAACCTTTTTACGTTTTCTTCTTCTCACGGAACTGACAAAGCTTAGCGGTCTAGGACTGGACCGCTTACCGTCCCTTGCGGTCTCGCGATAAACCATTTTCCCCATTGAGCGCCGAATTTGAAATTAGTTCAAACTCTTTTGATATTATCCATGTTATTATCCATCTATTTATCTCCTAAAAGAGTAATTATCTCTTTAATTCCGTGATTATTTTAAGGTTCTAGAATATGGGCTAAGGTCCAAAACAATCTCTTGGGCCTATTGGGTTTATTATATGGGCCTAATCTTCTTGGATTAGTGTATGGCCTAAATAACTAGATTTAATTCATTATAATTTACTTAATAGCCTATTAAATGCTTTAATAATTAATATAATTATATTTTAAATCTAAAAAAATTCTTAGAAAATCCTCGGGCGTTACACCCTCCCCCACTTAAAAAGAATTTGGTCCCCAAATTCAATACATGGATTTATGGAGAGTGTACTTACATTCAAATATCTCTAAAAATCTTTTACGCATGGCTTCTTCAGTTTCCCATGTTGCTTCATGTGGACATGTCTTGGTCCATTGGATCTTGACCATAGGAATAGTTTTATTCCGAAGTTGACGTACTTCCCGTTCAATGATCCTGATTGGCTTTTGCTCGTATGTCAAATCCCTTTTAATTTCCAGGTTATCGTAAGTAATGACACGAAAAGGATCGGGCACATACTTCTTGAGTATTGAGACGTGAAACACATCATGAACTTCAAATAGTTGAGGGGGTAAAGCTATTCGATAAGCGACCTCACCAACCCTTTCGAGAATGTCAAAGGGGCCAATGAATCTTGGAGTAAACTTGCCTTTGATACCGAATCTTCGAATACCTCGACCCGGAGAAACCTTAAGGAATACATGGTCTCCTACTTGAAATTCCAGGTCGCCCCTTCGATTATCGGCATATGACTTCTGTCTCTCTTGAGCCATCTGAAGTCTCTCTCGAATAAGCCTTATCTTCTCGGTAGTATCCCTAATGATGTCGGGCCCAAGAAATTGCCTTTCTCCTACTTCACTCCAGCAAATAGGCGAACGACAGCTTCTTCCATATAAAGCCTCAAATGGTGCCATTTGAATGCTAGCTTGGTAGCTATTGTTGTATGAAAATTCTACTAGAGGTAAGTGATCGTGCCAACTTCCTCCAAAGTCTATAGCACATTCCCTGAGCATATCCTCCACCACTTCATTTGTTCTTTCAGTTTGACCACCAGTTTGTGGATGGAATGCAGTGCTAAAATTAAGTCGGGTCCCTAAGGAATGTTGTAGACCCTTCCAGAATTGTGATGTGAATAGAGGATCTCGGTCGAATATAATGGTGATAGGGACACCATGTAGCTTGACGATTTCTCTCATGTATAATGCTGCTAGTACATCCATAGACTATCAACTTTTTATTGGTAAAAAATGTGTAGATTTAGTCAATCGGTCTATTATCACCCATATACCATCATGTCCTCCTCTTGTCTTACGTAAACCCATGATGAAATCCATCCCTATACTTTCCTATTTCCACTCGGGAATATTCAAGGGGTGTAATTTCCCAGCAGGTTTTAAATGTTCCGCCTTTACTTGTTGACAAGTGAGACATCGGGACACAAAATCTGCTACTTCTCTTTTCATATTGGGCCACCAAAAGTTTTTTTTCAAAGATTGATACATCTTGGTAGCACCTAGGTGAATAGCATACCTTGATTTGTGAGCTTCCTCCATGATCAATTTCTTAGTGTCACCATGATTTGGCACACAAATTCGGTCCTTAAATAATAGTCTTCCATCATTTGAGATAGAAAATTCCGGTCTCTGATCAATATTACCCTTAATCTCCATCAATGTAGGATCATTTTCTTGCAATTGGACTAGGTCCTTGATCAATGTAGGTTGAGACCTTATATTGGCAATCATACCTCCTTCTCCTTCTCTATCAATATTAAGATTTAAATGAGAAAAATCTTCAATAAGACAAGGTATACCTTTCCTGAGACTTGCTAGAGTTGCCATTGGCTTCCTGCTAAGAGCGTCAGCTACAACATTTGCTTTTCCTGGATGATATTGGATAGTAAGGTCGAAGTCCTTGAGATACTCCAACCATCTGCGTTGTCGCATGTTCAACTCTTTCTGGGTGAAAAGATATTTCAGGCTTTTATGATCAAAAAATATAGTGAATTTCTCCTCATAAAGGTAATGTCGCCAAATCTTCAATGTGAATATAACCGCAGCTAGTTCCAGATCATGTACATGATAATTTTCTTCGTGACACTTTAACTGTCTTGATGAATAGCAAATCACCTTTCCATTTTGGATAAGAACACATCCTAGACCAATGCCAGATGCATCCGTATAGACTTCAAAGCCACCACCCTCTGCCAGTAGTGTTAATATATGTGATGTAGTAAGGTGATCTTTAAGAGTAAGAAAACTCTCTTCGCAATCCTTCAACCATATAAAAGGATTCTCCTTTCTTGTGAGTCTAGTCAAAGGAACGGCAATCTTAGAGAAATCTTTGATAAATCTCTTATAATAACCAGCTAGACCTAGAAAACTTCTAACTTCAGACACGGTCGTCGGCCGGCTCCAATTCTTGACAGCTTCTATTTTAGAAGGATCGACAATGATACCTTCCTTTGAAATAATATGGCCAAGGAAAGAGACCTCCTTTAGCCAGAACTCGCACTTACTAATCTTTGCATATAGTTAGTGCTCTCTTAATATTTGCAAGACTATTTTTAAGTACTCTTCATGATCCTCCTTTGTTTTGGAGTAAATAAGAATATCGTCAATAAAGACGACTATAAACTAGTCCAGATAAGGTCTGAAGATGTTATTCATAAGTTGCATAAATACTGCTGGGGCATTGGTTAACCCGAACGGCATTACCACGAATTCATAGTGGCCATATCTGCTTCAAAAAGTAGTTTTGTGCATGTATTCATCTTTGATCGTGAGCTGATGGTAACCTGACCTGAGATCTATCTTGGAAAAATACTCTGCTCTAGAAATCTGATTAAAGAGTTTGTCGATACGCGGCAACGGATATTTATTCTTAATGGTGAGTTGATTCAGTCGCCGATAGTCGATACACAGCATGAGCGATCCATCCTTTTTCTTGACAAATAGAACTGACGCACCCCAAGGGGATGTGCTCGGTCGAATGAAACCCTTATCCAATAATTCTTGAAGTTGTTTCTTCAATTCCTTGAGTTCTGTGGGGGGACATCCTATAGGGAGCTATTGAAACATGTGTTGCTCTGGGAATGAGTTCAATAAAGAAGTTTACTTCCCTTTCGGGCGGTAAACTTGGCAAATCCGAGGGAAATACATCGGGAAACGCATTTACAATAGGAATGTCTTCTAAGATGATCTCTTTGGGTTCGGTAATGATTACGGAAGTAAGAAAAGCTTCACATCCTTGCGAAATAAGTTTGCAAGCGTGAAGAGATGAAATAATGGCAGGATGCTTCCTATATTTGATACAAAGGAAGGAAAATCATGGAAGACCTGGTTTCCAAAATAAGATAATTCGATTACGGCAATTTATATAGGCGTCATGGTCTACAAGCCAATCTACACCTAAAATAGCATCGTAGCTCTCCATGTCAAGGCATACGAGGTTTGCTGAAAGATCGTGACCTTCTACCACTACTTCACTATCAGGATAGTAATTTGTAAGTTTGGTTCCATGACCTAAAGGTGTAGTGATTGCTAGGTCCGAAGGTAGAGGAACTGATGCAATAGGTAAGGTTTTTGCAAAAGTAGTAGATATAAAGGAATAAGAAGCACCGGTATCAAATAGTACGAATGCAGGATGGGAATAGATTTGGATAATACCTTCCATTAGCCCATCATTCTTAGGCGCTTCTTCATCTTCCATAATAGCATTGAGATGAGCCTAATGCTTACGTCCACCACCGAAAGATTGTTCCTTCATAATGGGGCAATCCGGCATGCGGTGCTCCTGACTGTCACATCTTAAACAAGCACCAAGGCGCTTCCAGCACTCTTCGGCTGAATGACCGAACTTCTCGCAGAAGCTACAAGCCGTGGCGACTTGGTTTTCTTCTTCCTTGACTTTCTTATTCTTATGGTAGCCACTACCAATCCCATTCCGGGATCTCTTCTTGCTATCATGGGATTTGTAAGGTCCCGTGATACTAAACTTCTTCTTATCATGCCGATCAGACCTTCGGCTCGGCTCCTCTCCCTTGCCTTTTAATTTCTCGACCTTTTCTAAGGTCCTTTCGTAACGATGCGCCCGTTGGACCATCTCCGCATATGTACAGATATTTTGAGTCCCCAATTATTGAATATAGTCGGGCCTTAATCCATCCATAATCGGTTGGCTTTTAATAGGTCAGTACTAATCAAGTGAGGAGCATAAGGTGCTTGCCTGGAAAATTGAAGTTCATACTCCGCTACAGTCATCATGTCTTGACGTAACGAAGTGAACTCCATAGCCTTCCTCTCCTTAACATGGTTGGAGAATTATCTTGCTTAGAAAAGTGTAAGGAAACCTTCCCAAGTATGTGGTGCATCAGCTGGCGGTGTAGGAACTGACTTCCACCATGTACGGGCATCTTTATTTAATTGGAACGTAGCTAGATGAACCTTTTCATGATCAGCACATTGCATAACTTCAAAGATATGGTTCATCTTGTCTATCTAATTCTCGGCTTCATCTGGATTAGTAGAACCCGAAAACCGTGGAGGATTTAAGCTTCTAAAGTTACGATGTAAGTCTCTAGCTCTTGCCCCTGCGCTAGCTTGCGCCATGTTTTGTAATGCCTGGGTAAGACCCGCAACGGTCTATTGCATACCTTACCAATCAACGCAATGAGCCATGATGAGAGTAAGGTACCTGAGAAGAGAAATGAATTTGTTAATTCTAATGGAATGAGTGAGGTTAATCTAAGAAAGAATTCTAATTACTATCTCATCCCAGGTTCTACCCAATTCCTCTCATAGGTTGGGAATTTCTTTCCTAGTTTCATAGGTGTAGGTCCTTAAACCTTGGACTTAGCCTATGACATGACTTTTCCCTAGGACTTCTAGTCCTAGTGCTCTGATACCACTTTCACTATCACGCCCCGAGATTATGCAGCAGAAATAATCGGGAACGTGAACAGTCGGCTAGGACGTCTCGGGCAAGCAATATAATCAGAGCGCAAGATAATCACATATAAGAGTAATTGCACAATGTAATTCACCAAACCATTAACTTTATTTCTTCATAAGATAATTCCCAAAGTACATAAATTCTTGACTCTCTTTGTCACTAGACTCAATAAAATAAAAATTACATTATGACTCGACTAGACATTTGATAACTAAGGCTTCTCTCGAGTCGTTATCCTTCAATCGCTCTCGGATCCATCACTTAAATACTCTGAATACGACTCACTAGAATTTCCTGAAAAAGATTAGAAAGTAGGGTAATGAGCACACATGTCCAGTAGGTATCTTTGTATCAACATGAAGGCGAGTTTAAGTCTTTATCATTTTAGCTCTAAAGAATAAGATAAATCATGCAGATACGATGAAACATGCGAATAAAGCCAAAGTAACAAGATATAATCAATACGAGAATATGATTAATCAAGAATATATCAAGAATGTAAATTTTGGCCTTCCCATGAACAAGAATGTACTTTTCATAACCATAAAGGCTATGCAGTAGAAAGTCATGTAACAAGCAAAAAAGTACTATTCGCTTAATAGCAAGTACTTCGTGAATTTATGTGGATCCCGTTGATATTTCACTTATTTATAGAGAAAGTACTCCCAGCGCAATCCGACGCTAGTAGCATCATACTCCATGGTTTACAGTATGTTTCCGACAATCAGCCGAGGGGACTAGCATAGAGCCCTTGAACACAATAAGTGCTCGAACTGCATCTTCAAGTATAAATCAAGATACTTCCATGTTTATAACAATAATGTGGCCAATAAAGTACAAGTTCAACAATAGTTTCATGATAAGTAACCAAGATATAGAACGTATCAATAATTGATTAAGAGAATTCAAGGAAATGCATTAATAACTAGGTTATGCTATGAAGAAAATCCGGTAGCATAATGGTACATTCTTTATTTTCCATATCTTTACATTGACTTATTATCATAGGTTTAGAGTCCAGAAAATTCATGAACTTAAGAAAACCAACCCCAAAGGTCAAACCTTGGGTTAGATAAAATCAGGCAACCAAGCTGTCTAGTGCAGGACCGTTTGATACAGAAAGCAGTCATATGCTGGACCGTTTAGAAATTCAAGTGGTCTAGTCGTGGACCGTTTCATGAGACAGAGTCATCAAACACGAGAAAATCCTCCTAAAAGTTTGCAGTCCAATGGAGGACCGTTTAGGATCCGTTAGCGGTCAAGTGCAGGGCCGCTAGTAGAGTCTGGCGGTCAACCAGGAGGTCGCTAAGTTCTAGAATGCATTAAACACCGATAAAAGTGCTTTCTAGATAATGGGTTTTAATGATACAGCCAGCTCGGTGTCCTAGTGCGAATCCCAGACTCACGGAGTCTTACGGAGGCCTTGAAACAAGATTTCCGAATCCGTTGGAAAGAATATCCAAAGGAGAGGTCATCATGTCCAAGATTGTGTACTTAATGTGCAAAAGTGTAACTAATGACAACATACCGGGAAATGTGCCATGTACTTAAGAAAATGACTCTTAGAAGAGAGAGAATCGTGTAAAATAGTGATCAAGTTAAATCATGAATCCTTTATCATTTGAAACATGTATTTATTACAAGTGTATATATAATTTTGGTCACAAATTAACAAAAGTTAAAATAATACCAAATGTACATAGAAGTATGGAATCTATTATGATGAACAGTAAATATAACTAAGCCTATGAAACCAATGTTAAAACTAGGGGAAAACTTAGTTAACTAGGCTTATCATATATCAATTAAAGCTAATCTATAATATGTTTTGGATTAACAATATTACAGAAATTAGAACAGAAAATGGTCTAGTGGACGACCGTTTAATTGTGCTTAGCGGTCTATCGGGCAACCATTAGGTTCTCTAGCGGTCTACAGGAAGACCGTTTCCTCCTGTATTAATCCGAGTTCAAGAGATAATAAGACTAAATGCTAAACTAATGCATATCATGCATGGAAATCAACATATATAAACTTCTATAGCATGATAGAACAAGGATAGGCCAACAATATGCATAGGTTTGTGTGAACAACAAGAAAATGCCTTTTTACTTCATTAAGGCTAAGAATTATGCATGAAGAGTAACTAGATGCATAGTCCTAATAAAACATGAAATTCTCAAGGTACAATGCATGAAATCGAATGAAATCAGAGGACTTTTATTTCTGATATAAAGTTTAAGCCATTCATGAGATAACCTACCTTGGTTTTGGGCTTTAAACTTTGAATTTAAGGCTGCAAGTCAACCCTAGTTCTCTGCTCGTCCTGAACTAAATCAGCAACTTCATGCCCTTGTATCTTTTGATTCCCTTGACCTAAAGAGGTGAAATTTTGAGGGTAGGAAGAGGGTACTAACAAGAAAAAATTGTTCTAAATAACCTCTATCTAATTACCTTGTTTAGGGCTTCTATTTCCTTAATCTTCTTGGGTCGGCCGCACTATTTCCTGAGTTATAGGTGTAGGATCTGCAACTTTAGAAGCCTCTAACTCCTTGTATACTTGATCCCCTAGAACGAAATTCAGAGGGCAGTTAGTTCTAACTATAATAAACAAATTCTCAGAAGAAACTTATCTCTAATTCATCCTCCTTACCTGAGTTCCACGTGAGCCAAAGTAGGGGTCGCTTATGTCAAATCTGAGATCTATTTATGCGGTTAGCTAGGGTTTTGAGGATTAGAACGAATCTAGAGTCCAAATTAGGCTTTCAATTTGATCTTCTAACCTCCTAGACTTATCTAACGAGTAGATTGAATCGATCCTAGGTGATTTGGATGCCAAAAATCTTACCTTTTCATGTTTTCTTCTTCTCACGGAACTGACAGAGCTTAGCGGTCTAGGACTGGACCGCTTACTGTCCCTTGCGGCTCCGCGATAGACCGTTTTCCCCATTGAGCGCCGAATTTAAAATTAATTCAAACTCTTTTGATATTATCCATGTTATTATCCATCTATTTATCTCCTAAAAGAGTAATTATCTCTTTAATTCTGTGATTACAGTTATTTTAAGGTTCTAGAATATGGGCTAAGGTCCAAAACAATCTCTTGGGTCTATTGGGTTTATTATATGGGCCTAATCCTACTGGATTAGTGTAGGGCCTAAATAACTAGATTTAATTCATTATAATTCAATTAATAGCCTATTAAATGATTTAATAATTAATATAATTATATTTTAAATTTAAAAAAATTCTTAGAAAATCCTCGGGCGTTACAATTATTCCCCTCGGTGGATGATTTCTTGGAAGAAGAGCAATTGAGTGCCATATGCGGGATATAGGAAGGAAAGAGGATTGGGCCGGTGGTCTTAGCCTATCTCTATAGTGGGCTTACCTCGGCTTCCAGGGGGAGGCCCCTATATGGATCCATGCTATTGCTCACGAGTTGGGTGGACCTCCACTTCAAATTTGATCCATATGAAGAAACCCAACAAGCCTCAAGGATATTTTCTAAGAGTGCACTCCACTATATGACGGGCACTCTAGGATTACATGAGAGAGTTACCAACCCGGTGCCCAAGCTCAAGAAACGGGTGGATTGGCGCGGACACTTCAAGACAATGCCACAAAATGCCTTCACATGCGCACCGGACTTCCTCAAGACACAAAATCTCCATGCAAGGCTCTCCTCCCGAGTGGAGCTAAGGCTCATCGGCGCCATCGAGCTCGTTCTCTATAATGCTCACCGGTGCCTCTCTCAACTCGGCCTTCCCCGCCATCTCTTTGAAGAGGCTTCTCATCTTCCACCAATCAAGAAGAGAGAATTGTGCTCAAGTGGGGACAAAGAAGATATCAAGACTAGTCAAGCACTATGGCGGGTCAGTAAGCTACACCGGCCCATGGAACGAGTGGAAGAAGACAAAGAGCAATCGAAATCATATGTTATAGCTCTTAGGAATTTGAGGGCCAAGGTGGCTCATTAAGCATGTAATGATTACTTCCTTTCAATGAATAAAGAGATTTTTCTTTAATTGAGCCAATGAAAATGTTTAATAATGATCAAATACTCAAAACCTTTGATTCTGTTCAAATACACAGACTCTGTAAGAAATAGCGACTGCCACAGGGTGCAGGATTTCCATGAACTGTGCCTTTCTCATAGCTACTAATTCCTTTAGCTTCAGCGTTCTTAAAATAAAATAATGAAATCCAGAAATCACGCCTCCATGAGATGTCATTGTTCCATAAACGAGCCCTCCAATAGCTGTTTATTATTTCGATTCTCTGCTCTCCTTTTCAGCATATTAAAAGATTAAAAACAAACCCAAACTAAACTGCGCCTCCATGCGTTGTCATTTATTCCTAAAATAGCACCCTGAACACTGTCGCTGTTACTCAATGACCTTTGACTGACACGCTCATTATTACCTGACAGCTTTGATTTCCCCAATATACACAAAGAAATGGCACCCGTCTCCCAGAGCTCTCTTTCATGATACAGCGGCTTTCTGCCAGTCGCCAATACTCAATACTTCCACAAATAATAATTTCCATTAAAAGGCGCCCACATGAGTGGGCGCTTAATTTTGGAACCACGACCTTACTTTAGACGCTATTTCTTTTGAAACCGTAAGCATAAAACTCTCTGTCTTCCAACTCCCTCTCATTTCTCTGTTTGGCAACCGCCCCTCCTCCGTGCACCTACAACCCTCTCACCGGCGGCAACCACCTTCTTCATCTCACTCTCTCCATTCTCAATCTCTCTCCCATGGCCAATGTTATCGACTCAGGTGGCGCCAGGAAACGGCAAAGGGTGATGGCGCCCGCCGCCATCGACCTTGATGACGAGAACGACAAGGAGGCTCCGGTAGCGGAGCACGACGGTGACGAGGAGGAAGGGGAAACTGAAGAAGGAGAAGAGGGAGACGAAGAGGAAGACGATGAGAACGAAGAAGAAAGTGAAGATGAAGACGATGGTGATGAAAGAGAGGAGGAAGAAGGTGAAGGTGGAGGTCATGGCGGGGAAGTGGGAGAACATGGCGGCGGTGATGGCGAAGATGAAGATGACGATGAACACGGCGGCGATGCTGGCGAAGATGAAGATGGTGGTGAACACGGCGACGATGATGGTGAAGATGAAGATGGCGGTGAACTTGGCGGCGATGATGGCGAAGACGAAGACGGCAGTGAACACGGCGGAGATGATGGCAAAGATGAAGACGGCGGTGAATACGGCGGCGCACCTCCCCCTCCTCCTCGTCGACCAATGCGAGGAGGGTTCATGGACCCAGTACTGGGCAAGGTGAGTGCAACATTTTTTTTTGTGAGCTGTTAATACCCTGCATTGTGCTATGGAAATGGCGCCCTGACCTTGGGCGTCCTAAAGATGGAGCGACCGAGCTCAGGTCGCTAATTCAGGAAATAGAAGCCACAACCCAGTCGCCATTTTAAAACAATGAATTTTTTTTGCTTAATTAACAATTGATATACTGGCCATTGATATATGTTCATTTGTTTTGCAGGGGTTGATACGGACTCGCATCTCATGGGTCCAGGTGCTGGTCGCCTTTGAGGGACTACCCGACTTCCAGAGGGCAAGAGTAGAGGCGATGGGCTTCGGCTCAGCCTAGAGCTGGTACGTCCTGACCTGGTTCTGATTCAGGTGCTGAGGGAGAGATGGGATAGGGCTAGCCGGGTATTTCTGATGCCCTGGGGGCACATGGTGCCGACCCGGGAGGACGTCACTAGGATCACCGGGCTAAGAGTAGACGGTGAGGTAGTGAGCAGGGTGACCATCCTGGATTTCGGAGAGTTAGCCCAGAGACTCCAAGGCATAGATACAGTGTACGAGCCCCCGTGCAGGACGATCAGCCGCACCGCCCCCTGATGAGAGCTATGGGGTTGGGAGACTCTCGACAGAGGTCAGGAGAGTCACTCACGGAGTACGCAGAGTGGTTGATTGGGAGAGCCCGAGCTGTATACTGTCAGGATCTGGATCAAAGAGAGAGAGCAGACATGGATCTTAAGAGGTTCCTATTTCTGATGCTCGGGAGGTTGCTGTTGGGGACGAATGGAGATGACATCAACTGTAGATTCCTGAGTGTTCTCGAGGACTTAGAGGGAGTGAGGCAGTACACTTGGGGAGCCGCCCTACTGGCACATTTGATAGTCGACCTGTCCACGGGGACATGTCGAGAGACGACCGTTAGTGGCTTCTCACCTTTTCTTCAGGTATGCATTTTTTTATGTTATTTTTTAAATGATTATGATTATAATATGATTAATGATTATGATTATGCATGTGATTAATGAATGCTAATGAATGCAGGTATGTAGTCATCTCTACATGCCGATGGACCAAGTCGGCCCCCGACCCGGAGATGAGGCTGCCTACCCCCTGGTGCGACGGTGGCTACCGCTCGTGACTGGAGCGCCTCACACCTACGAGCTGAGGGTCTTGCGACGAGAGTTCCGATACTACCCCCCTTCACTGGTAAGTGTGTAAATATGATGCATTCTTTTCCTTTTATTTCCTGCTATATAAAAATGTGATATAATGGCATGCATGTAGGTTGTGTGGAGACCATATGAGGGGATGCCTGATGAGGGCCAACCCTGGGTCGTAGCGGGCCGACCTCACTTCGGGTGTGACCTTTGGGTTCACTGCCTGAATGAGATCGAGTCGCTACGGCTTAGGCTAGTAATGAGGACGCTTGGCCTGCACCAGGAGTGGGTCGAGGCAGCTGAGCCGCGAGGGATCGGGCGGAAGACCCGAGGGCGGACAAGGGCGACCGACTAGAGACTACGGTTCCTAGAGCAGTTCGCCGACTGGTAGCGGGGCGGGATCCCAGTCGTCTCTCACGCTCCAGACAACTCGGCATACCTTCAGCGCTACTAGGAGATGTACGCGGGCCGACCTTAGATGAGGCCAAGAGGGGTATGTATGAATGCTTTTTAAATTTAAATGATATGCTTATGAGATATGCAACTAATGAATGACCAATGCATGATGTGCGGGATGTAGCGGTAGTGGACCAACATGCCCGTCTTCACAGCCTGGAGGCCCAGTTGGCGACCACGCGAGCGGATTTGGAGACTATGGTAAGTGTGCACTATCTATATGTTGTTGATTATCCCTGAAATTATGATGTTCAACCACTGACGGTCTCAATAAATGCAACATGCCCAGCAGGAAGCGGCGGCCAGAGGGGCAGGAGGGGCATCTAGCTCGAGGGGCCTAAGCACCGAGATCACTGCCTTGGAGGAGTGACTCGCGGGAGCGGTAGCGCGGGCCGAGGCAGCAAAGTGTGACCTGGTTGAGCGGGTAAGCATTCAAATTATTTCAAATATTTATGGAATTGAAATACGAGACTAATAATTTGCTGAATAATGCAGGTTGCAGAGCTGTACGAGGTGCTCACTCGGGCCGCTCTGGCCGGCACCGAGCTCGTGATCCGTGACCAGCAGGTTGCTGAGTTAGAGGAGGCGGAGAGGAGGCACCGAGAGGCCGAGGTGCTTCCCCGGGACGTGAGGAGAGAGCGACAGAGGGAGCGAGAGGAGCGGCTCTAGCGAGAGCGAGAGCTATCCGAGCTGAGGCTCCGACTTGAGGCAGTCGAGGAGCGGGTTCGGGCAGCGGAGGAGCCCTACCGGAGAGGCCGGGAGTGGGCACGGGCCGAGGGGTGACCCAGTGCCTATTCGGGCACGAGCTACCTGGCAGGTTCCTCTACTCAGCAGAGGAACGAGGCGGGCGAGCGAGCATAGGCTGTGAGGTCAGTAGCCTCTCAAGGGTCGATGAGGCTCCCACGGGTTCCTCCCAGGGACAGGGGTGAGGCAGAGAGCAGGGAGAGACTAGAGGAGAGTAGTGGTGAGAGCTAGAGAGATCATTGTACACCACCTCCTCGCTTTTGTATACAGATATTTATGCATATATATATGACATTTTGATGTTACCTGAGTTGCTCCCTTTGTTGATATCCTTATATATTTGCACCCTTCCCTGTTCTTGTCTTCACATTTAAACAAACAGATTAATTAATCTGCCCGGCTTGGCCATTTGCTCAATAAGCAAGGGGAATGTCCTTTTTGACCTTGACAGAGGGTCAAGGGGCCAAGCCTTTAATCAACTAATGCAAATAATGAAGAATAGAGGAAAATGCAACATGTAGGCAAGCAGATGCAAACTGGAATTAACAAGATGATCATACAAAATACGAGCAAGCAAATGGTGATGGAAACTGGAGAGGCAGTTGTTCTGTATGAAATAGCGACCCAGAAGAGGGCACTTAATACTGAAACAACGACTTTGTGAGTTGGCGCTTATTCATTTTCTCTCTCTTTTTTTATTTTTTCCTTTTTTTGAATGATGACTTCGTAAAAAGGTGTTAAGTTAAGGAATAACGACTATTGGTTAGGCGTCAATTTAAAACAGATTTTTTGCTTTTTTTTTTTTGAATAACGACTTGGTAAAAAGGCGTTAAGTTAAGGAATAACGACTACTGGTTAGGTGTCAATTTAAAATAGCTTTTTTGTTTTTTTTTGAATGACGACTTGGTAAAAAAGTGTTAAGTTAAGGAATAACGACTACTGGTTAGGCGTCAATTTAAAATAGCTTTTTTTGCTTTTTTTTTTAGAGAGACTTAGCATGGTACAAAGGTCCTAAAACCCTACACAGTCACCATCTTCAATTCATTAATCATTCTTGAATGATTTCACAAAGGGTCAACGTGCTTTATAGCTTGTGCCTTCACTGATAGCCTCGCGCGGCCCATCCTCCTAAGTCTGTCTTTGCCATCCTTCGAGCTTACGACATACCACGGAGGGTGAAGTGAAGAATAAATCGGGGAAGTTCACGAGGGGTTTCGAAAAAACCGGGAAGCTTCCCTCCCCTACCCTAGTGCATGTTGGGATTCGGTCTTTGGCTTAGGGAAAATTTTGTTGTCTTTTGCCCTTTTTGAGATGCATGCTTACGACCAGGGTTTTCCTTGCGGGGACTTTACCCTCTTGACATGCTTTTCTTTTGTATTTGTATAACTTTTCTTGCACTTTTCCTTTCAAAAATAAAGACCTAATTGTACTTGGGCTTTATAGCACATTGTTCCCTTTTGGGCCCTGACGTCCACCTACTAGGGCAGCGGATAGGTTTGGTAGTCCATCTCGGAACTTTACTTCCCCCCCGTGAACCGAAGAGAAGAGAACGGGTAAAGTCTTTACACTCTTAGTTTGATTTTGACTTTCCTTGGATTTTGAACTGCTTGAGTTTACGAGCTAAGCGTGTTGTATGTGCAGGTGTTGACCCCAGGTTAAATTATCAAGACTGAAGAATGACTTAGAGACTTTGATTTTTCGAGCTTCATGGCCCATGCACCATGCCAGCCTACATTTTTTATTTTCTTTCTTCTTTTTGTTTTGTTTTAGCTTTTTTTTTTGAAACTTAAGGGTAGTATTTGTTGAGATACGATCCATTCCAAGGGTGGGCCAATTCTTCACCTTTAGCATTAACTAGTTTATAAGCATTGCTAGGATAAACTTCTTTTATTACATAAGGCCCTTCCCAATTTGGTTGACATTTTGAACGAGGTCCACCAGGTTTTACAAAGATTCTTTTGATTACCATTTCACCGACTTTGAATTTTCTCTCAATTACTTTCTTTTGATAAAAGCGCGAAAGCCTGTTTTGATAAACTCTTGCATGTTCAGCGGCGGCCAAACGTCTGTCATCAAAGAGTTCTAATTACGCAAGGAGAGATTCATTGCGTTCATCAATAGAGAGCTCCTTGTCCAACTGTACTCTAAGAGAGGGGATAAGAATCTCATAAGGAACTACCGACATCATTCCATAAGTAAGGGCGAAAGGGGTTTGCCTAGTAGGAGTACGAATGGAGGTACGGTAGGCCCATAGAGCTTCCACGAGCTTCTCTGGCCAGTCCGCAAATATGTTAGCTTCACACGTTTTCTTGATGATTTTAATCAAAGTTTTATTTGTTGTCTCTACCTGGCCATTGCCCTGTGGATAATAAGGAGATGAATGATGCAATACAATGTTATACCTGTTGCAAAGGTCTTGAAGCTCTTGAGAGATGAATTGAGGCCCGTTGTCGATGACGATGGTACTCGGGATGCCGAATCTTGCGATGATGTTCTTCATTATGAATTTGCACGTAGTTGACGCTTTAATCTCCACATAAGCTTCCGCTTTCGCCCATTTGGTGAAGTACTCCGTGGCCGTGAGTATAAATGATTTTGATTTTGTGAGGAGATTTGAATCACCAAGAGGTCCAATAATATCGAAAGCCCACATAGAGAAAGGCCATGGGGAGGACATAGGGTGGAGTGAAGAAGCAGGAGAATGAATTTTATCGACGTGCAGTTGGCATTTGACACACCTTTGAACATAAATGGAACAATCCTCTTCTAGAGTGGGCCTATAGAAACCTAGCCTAAGGATTTTCTTAGCTAACATCTGGCTATTGACATGACCACCACAGACTCCGGAATGTGCCTCTTCCACGACCTTCCATGATTCATCATCATCAAGGCACCTGAGAAGAATAACAGTAAGACCTCTTCTATAAAGCACACCTCCAACCAGAGTGTATCTTTGAGCGACTCTTCTAATAGCTTTCTTCTCTTCCGCCGTGGCTTCTTCAAGATATGATTGATCGTGACAATACTTAGCAATCTCGTAATACCACGGTTTCTCCTCATCAGCTTGCTCTTCTTCTAAATCCAATAGCATGACTTCCTTATTCTCGATGATTTCACCGTCCTTAACCTTCTTAAGCACCTCCTGCTTAACACTAAGAAATGCAGGATCCTTAATAGAGGGAGTGAGACGCTTCTGAATAGTGATATAATGGAAGTCCAGCTCGGGGAGGAAAACCAAGGAGGAAGCAAGTGAAGCCAGAGCATCGGCTAAAATATTCTGACTGCGAGGAACATGGATAAAGATTAACTTGGTGAATAGCTTAGCATAAGCAGAAGCAAGTTCCTGATAGGGTTTAAGCTTGGGATCGAGTGTGCAGCATTTGGTGAGAACTTGCTACAAAATAAGTTGACTATCACCAATGATCTTTAACTGGGTAACACCAAATCGATAAGCGGCCTCAAGTCCGGCCAGAAGAGCCTTATACTCAGTTATATTATTTGTAACAGAAAAGGTGAGCTGAGAGGCGAGCGGAATGGTGATACCCTCGGGTGTTAAGAGGACTATGTCGATCCCCCTACCAAGAGAATTCAGAGCCCCATCAAAATGTAACGTCCACATCAGATCTGAGAGGTGATTAATGGACATCAGTTCCTCATCTGGAAGCTCTGAGCGGACAGGGTCAAACCGTGGAAGAAGGTGATGAGCAAGATGTTCTGCGATGGCATAGCCTTTAATTGCCTTTTGCTGCACGTAGATGATGTCAAAATGAGAAAGGAAGCTTTGCCACCGTGCTAATCGGTCAGTGAGGATAGATTTTTCAAGAAGGAATGTAATGGGATTCATGCGAGCAATGAGATGAACCTCGTGAGCTAAGAAATAATATTTTAATTTTTGAACTACTCAGACTAAAGCTGCGCAGGCCTTTTCCCTAGCTGTATACTTCTGCTCACAGGGATTGAGAATCTTGGACAAGTAGTAGGCTTCCCTCTCCTTACCTTCTTCATCAACTTGTGCAAGGACAACACCTACTGAGTCATCTAGGATAGAAACATAAAGAACAAGCGGTTTGCTTGGAATTGGTGGCCTCAAGACATGAGGATTTGATAGATAATCCTTCAATCTGTCAAAAGCCGCCTGACACTTGTCATCCCAATGAAATTTGACTCTCGACTTAGTAAGCTCATAGAACGGCCTACACCTTTGTGAGTACTGGGAGATGAATCGGCGAATAAACTGCAACCTCCCGATTAATCCTCCAACTTCTTTCAAATTCTTGGGAGGAGGCATATCTCTTATTGCTCGCTCCTTGTTGGGATCAATCTCAATACCCCTTTTTCTAACGATGAATCCTAGCAACTTCCCTGATGAAACACCAAACACACACTTCTTAGGGTTCATTTTTAGCTGATATTCCCTGGCTCTTTGCAACACTTTGGTTAGAACCCCAGGATGCTCAATCCTTGTTCTTGACTTCACTACCAGGTCATCAACATACACCTCTATATAAATGTGGATCATATCATGAAAAATAGCCATCATGGCCCTTTGAAAGGTGACTCCAGCATTCTTGAGTCTGAATGGCATGACCACATAACAGTAAGTGCCCCAAGGTGTAGTGAATGAGGTCTTCTCTTGATCCTTTTTAGGCAGGCGAATTTGATTGTATCCTGAAAAGTCATCCACAAAAGAAAGGGTCTCATACCCTACCGTATTATCAATTAAAACATCTATGTGAGGGAGGGGGAAATCATCTTTAGGACACGTGTAGTTAAGGTCCCAGAAGTCTATGAAAATTTTGACCTTTCCGTCCTTTTTCATCACCGGGACGATGTTAGCCACCCAGTTGGGATAGAGGACAACTCGAATAAATCTTGCCTTATGGATCTTATCGACCTCTTCTTTCATCTTTAATGCCATATGAGGATGGAAACGTCTTAACAACTGTTTGACCAGGATGGTCCCTGGCTTAAGTGTTAAACGATGTTCGACAAGCGTAGGATCTAGACCCGGCATATCTTCATAACTCCGTGCAAATGCGTCCTTATACTCTTGAAGAACTTGAATGAGCGCCTCCTCTTCAGAGGGCGGCAAATTTTTACTTATGAGGATAATCCTAGGGTTTTCTTCAATACCCAAATTGATTTCTTTGGTAGGCTCTTCTACTGAGGCTGACGGTTCATCAAACCTTCTCATGCCACTAGCAAAAGCATCAGCATCGTCCTCATATTCTTCGTATTCTTCATCCCCCTCTTCGATAGGGTCCTCATCATTCATAATTTCATAAACACCCAACCCTTCATCTAAGGAGCACGTATTCTCACACTACAAATCTGGCAGAAAAATTGGATCATCCAAAAACTCGGGAAGGGCCAAACATGCCCGGTACCTCCTAGCTAAGTCCAACAAGAACCTACGAGGAATCTGCTTACCCTTGGCTTTCCTAATGGGAACTACCCCAAGACTCTTAATACTGGAAGAGGAAGATGAACTAGCCTGATCATTAGAATCTAAAGAAGAAGAGGAAGAATAAGTGGATACAGGAGAAGGTACAAAGGAATCCTCCTCGTCAAAGGAGAAAAGGAAGCCCGTTAACGGACCTTGAATGAGCGGCCCTTGGATCGGGGCACGCTCATGAGCAAAATAGGAGGTCTCCTCAATAGAGAAGGAGGATTGAAAAATTGGAATTTTGGCTTTTTTTTTCTTTTTCAATAATGAAGCAGTGGGAAGAAGGAGTAGAAGATGGTGTTGAAATCGTAAGATTGGAAAAGGATTGAATAAGGTAATACTCGCGTGGGAGCGCGATAGAAAGCTAAGAAAATTGCTGGAGGAGCAAAGGAGGAATTGTCAGTTTTTGGAGCAAATCGGGGGAGAAATAAATTAAGACCGCGGGCGGTCTAGGAATGTTGGAGGTAAACAGTTCATCAAACAAACGGGTAACCATTAATGGATGGACAGAATTGAAGGAAAAGAGGTCGGCCCATAGCCTGTCTATAGTGAAACCATCCTCAAACGGCACGTTTGGCTCTCCCGTATCGGTGTAATTACTGAGCAACTGCCTCTTGTCGGTGATTATAGCCGGCTTTTCTACCAACTCGTGAATCAGTGGTGGCCACTCCAAATCAGTAGGCATAAACAGTTGGCTTAGAGCAACAGTAATATCATTCATATCAAACCACCGATACCAGTCACACTTCGGATCATCCATCTTCCTTCTTTTAAGAAGTCTCAACAGTTCCAGAGCCTTATAGGTGACCAGAGGCGCTACATGGCGAGCAAACTGGTGTGAATGCACATCTTGGTGATCTAGTAATGAAGTAACCACAATAGTTTGCTCGTCATCTTGTTGAATGGGCCCCTTCACAAAGTGAGTGTATAGAGACCATGTGAGTGGTCGCTTGTCTATTTTTAAAGTAGAAGTCATAGTAGCCCATGGCTCTTCATCATCTTTATCAAATCTTTCATTGCTCGGCCTCTTGTATCCTAGGCCGCCTCGGGGAATTAACTTGCAATTCTTAATAGGCTTTACTCTGCCCTTAAGGTTGACACCCAAGCCATTGCCAGATCTGTACCCCATTCTCATCATTATGTTCCAACCTGGGGTATTGATCAAACTCTTCTTCTTCTTCCCCTTTGAAGGTAGGGGTGGTGTTGGTACTGGAGTTGATGATGAAACCTGTGACCTTAACAAATCATGCTGCAGGTCGACAAGATCTAAAACTGATAACAAAGGCCAGTTAGCCGACCATATAGAGGGCACTGAGGTTGCAGAGTGTATATCCACTGATGGTAAAATGGGCATGCTGATGACTTTGATGATACGCCCCTTATGTGGAAACTTTATGCATTGATGATTTGTAGACGGTACAGCATCAAGCTCTTGGATATATGGACGGCCCAAAATGACATTAAAAGTTGGATCCATGTCTAGAATATGAAAATCTGCTGTGACCGACACAGGACCTAGCCTGACTTTCAAAGTAATCATGCCTAGAGGCGGCTTCTTGGTGTTATCATAAGCTGTGATTGTAATGGTCGACGGCTAAATCTGACTGTTCGGAATGCCACACGTTTTTAAAGTGGCACATTAATAGATGCTCCAGTATCTACCAAACACTGACTGATGGCCACTTTATTAATATCAATAGTAATGCACAAGGCATATTTCCTGGCCGGCTTTGGATCTAATTCGTGCTCATGAAAAATAATAGCCAGTTGGTCACCTGCCGGTGTCAAGACTGAAGTAATTTGTTCAGCGGGAATGTCTTCATTGACCATCACCTTCTACAAATATTCCTTTAAAGCCTGTTTGTGAATGGTGGATCTCTTAATCAACTCCAAAATAGAAATCCTGGCCGGGGTCTTGTCTAGATGCTTTAACAAATCATATTGGGTGCCCGGTATGGATTCTTATTCTTGCTCTTGTTCCTCGTTCCCCTGCGCAGGCTCTTGCTCCCGTTGTGGAAACACGCGATGGAATATCCATCCACTACGGAGCACCATAGTTTATGATGATCATGCCTCTGTCGGGTTTTGGTTAGGCGGAGGGTTGGTGGATGTGGAAGGGATATCGGGGTTAATAGATGGTGGAGGTGAAGCGACCGAATAGGGGATTCTAGTGAGAGGCCTTGCTGGCTAGGGGTTAGTGGGTATTAAGAGGGTAGGTAGGGGAGAAAGATTAGAAGGAGTAGGTGATATCTGGGTGGTTGGAAGGGGTGTAGGCCGGACAAGGAGGGGCCTAGATGGAGGTGAAGGATCCGCAGTTGGTGCAGGTTGGAGTGATGGAGTCCTTGCCGGGGTAGAGTTAATGGTAGCGGGCTGAGGAATGGGTGCCAATGTGGTGCGAATGAGGAGTGGCCTAGGCGGTAAAGGATTGGTGGAGGGAGAAGGGGCTTGTTGTAGTGTGGGAGGAAGTGGAAGGCGAATAAGGAGAGGCCTAGCCGGCAAGGGATTGGTAGCGCTTGTAGGAACTGGGTTGGTAGTGCGCAAGAGGGGATGAGAGGGTTGAGAAAAAGGTGTAGGTTGTGGGGTTGTTCTTAGCAAACGTGGTGGTTGGTTTGAAGTTTGGTTTATGGCCCCGACAGAGACGTTTTCTTCGTGCCATGCTTGCCCTCTCTCCACTTCATGGAAGGAGGTGACAGGGTGTACTTGCTGATTGGATACTGGGTGCTCCGGTAGCGGATTGTTGACAATCCCCATGTTCGGTTGTGGCACGAGAGCTTGCTGTACCGGAGGAGGTTGTTGGACTTGCTGCTGAGGTGGCTGCTGAGCCTGCTACTACCGACAAGGTCTTCATGCTTTTAATGAAGTAACAAATTTCCTCATCTCATCCCAGTCTATACCACCTTGATCATTAAAATCATATATGTAATCCTTAAAATGAAAGCAGTGATCTATGTTATGAACGGGCTGCCGATGAAAGACACCGTACCGAGAGGTATCCACATTAGGGGGCCAGGCCATCCTTTCTTTTGGCAGAGTGAGTAGGTTGACGGCCATGAGGGTGTTAAATATGTCGGGGAGGCTCTCGGGTAATGGAGGGTAGTGGGCTCTTCTGGGGCCTACAGGTCTTCTCGACTGTTGAGGGTCATAATTGGTCGATGGAGGCACATTGTGGTATTATTGGGGGACTGGAGGATTTTGTGGTAGATTTTGGTTCTATGGAGGAGGTGGAGGCTGAAAGGGTTGAGGAGGGTTATTTGCTTGGTGGGGAATTTGGTTAAGGAATGAGGGTTGATGTTGTGATTATTGTTGTTGCGGGGGTCTTGGGTTGGAAGGGTTGCGAAAAGGTCCAGGATTGCCAACCGCGCCCACCTGCTCATTGGTAACAGTGCCCTCAGTTGTGCCACCATTAGTATTGACATTATTGTTCTTCCTTATCATCCTTGGCCTCGGTTCAAACATGCCCATAATGGGTCAATCCTTCATTTGTGTTTGGATATACCGAGCTCTTTCATATAATTCCTCCATAGTGTTAAGCTTGTTCATGGCCAATATGTGCCAGAATTATGGAGTCACATTGGAGATTATCATCTTTACTTGCTCAGATTCTGACAAGGTATCTTTTAACTGCTCGGACATCCACCTCCATCTATTAGCAAATTGCACAAAGTCCTCATCGAACTTCATTTTCTCAGCCACTAAATCTGTGACGGACAAAGAAGGGCCCACCCGGTCTTTATATTTTTGCAGAAATCTACGCTGAACAATGTAAAAGTCTCTGGCTTCGGCAGGCTCCAGAGAGTAAAACCATTCAAGGGCCGGGCCATCAAGAGACCTTCTAAAGAGATATGCCAAAGCAGTCTTATTATCCTGCCAAAAGGATGCCTAATACATGAAATCTTTTAAATGAATGAACGGATTGCCCGTCCCATTGTAGCGCCTGAAATTAGGCATCTCTGATGGAAGCATGTGGAAGACTGGAAGAGTGGGGAGAGTGATCTCCGGAGCATTCTTGGGGGATATGACTCTTTTGAGTTTCTCCTCCACGAAGGAGGGGCACACGTGGGTGCCAAAAGGAGGGGCACACGTGGGTGCCAAAAGGAGGGGCACACGTGGGTGCCGAAGGGAGGGGCACACGTGGGTGCCGAAGGAGGGTAATCAAAATAAAAGCATCAAGTGTCCCACCATGATCGCCAATTTGTGAACGTGTCACATAGACATTTAAAAAAGAAAGAAAAATTAACATAAGCATAATAATAAGGGGAGAGAGCATATGATGCTACTAAGGAGTGTGATCGCCAGAGGGGTTACCTCAAAAAAAGAAAGATGATCGCGGAGAATACCTTGTAAAGCGGGTGAGATTTAGATCCAACTTCCTCCTCCAACCGGCCGGGCGATGAAGGGGGTTTTTATCTTGATTACCCTTATAAGACAAGCAAAGACAACAAAGAGATATGGATTAGCCAAAAGTGAGTGTAGTATCAATGCTCTATGGAAATTAAGCCATGCAATAAAGGCATGAACACACCTTATGTGTTTGTTTTAAACCCCTTGAGAAGGGAGCAAAAGGTGGGGGAGAATATGAATGCAAATAAGCTAACAAATAATATGCCAAGATGACCTTTGTGACAACCCGGGATCCGAGTTCCGGAAAGTAACTGGCGCTTCTCGAATCTCGACCCGCCAACCCACGAGCCCGAAGACTCGGAAGGGTAAAATGGATGGTGTGGGAGTACAAGAGAAGCTGAAACGACCGCAGAGATAGCACAATGATCTAAAATAAAATGCACAGCATTAAATAAATAAAATAAACTGCCACAAGGTCCACAGAGTCTCATGTCCAAATAAAAGTATAGTCAACAGAAAGAAAAGTATAACTACACGGGGCATCCACGGCTCTGGCGGACTGGTGACTAACCCTGGCTAGAAGAACCACGCTGAAACTCGGCCACGCCTCTCGATGACCCCACCTCACCTGAAAAGTAGGGGTGAGCCTCACTTCATTGACTCAGTAGGGATCCCGTAAATCCCCACCTCGTGCGGAAAATAAGGCAGGAAAACAAGAAAGTAGAAAAGCAGCCCTACCTAACAGGGGTACGGTAGAACCAACCAGCTAAAGTAAATAAATGGAAAAGCCGTCTACTCCAACAGTACCGCACTACTGAACCTCGGTCCAACAAAACTCGAGTCCACACCTGCCAGCAAACGGGAGCACTACCCACTAGAAGAACGACCGGATGCATCCCCTGACGTCTTACACCGCGTCACAAGTGTCTAGCTACAATGCCCCGGGTGTGAGACTCAGACATGCAACAAGTACCACAACAAGGACTAGCTGGGGTCACGCTCGTCAGCGCGTGTCCTAAGCCCCCAACTACGTGTGCTCACACAGACCATCTGCTCAAGGTCGGGTCCTCTAGCTGGTTTCCCCCCCCCCCACCGGAATCTGGTGGCAAAGGCAAGGGGCCCTACAGAAACCAGCCTAAAAATCACCTCTCACTGGGTCTCGCTCTCCACCACTCCTAGGTAGGTCCGCACTCGCGTGCGCAGGAAGCTACGACTACTGGACAGGTCACTAGAAGTAAGGACTGACTCACGAAAACCATCGTCGAAGAAACGAGACCGCACACACTCGGTGCAGCACAGAGCCTGACGGTCGAACCTTGGGCCGTCACAGGCTGTGACGCACCTACACTGGAGCGCCACAAGGCACTGATGGTGCAACCCTGGAGCGTCACAAGCCGAGGTGAAAATAGGCTCTGACGCACCCACCTAGGGGCATCACAGCACCTAACGGACCAACCCTGGCGAGTCAGGGGATATGGGTTCGTCTGCTTTGACGCACCCACACAGGGGCATTACAAGGTTATGATGTGCTAGGCATGGTGTGTCACAGGCCTTGACCCCCAACGGTCAAAACCAACGGTCGAATAGTCCCTGACGGTCCAACCCAGGCGCGTCATAGCGCCCTGGCGGTCTATCGTGGCACCGTCACAGCCCACAGACCCCCAATTGGGTAAAACATGGTCGTAACGCACCCACCTGGGCGCGTCACATGGTGTGACGGTCACTGGAAGGACCGTCACACCGGTCCGATGATGAAACGGCGTGAAACGCCCAGAAATTCCAACCACGCCCCCATGCCTCCATAGGAGAGGGGGAAATCAAAGGGGAAGAAGACCCCTGGGGACCCCTAGCATGATTCTAGGTCATCAAAATGCCGAATCGCGGCTCAAATCCATAGATCGGGCGAACTCTCCACAAAACATGATTTTGCCCTAACCCGCTCAAAAACACCCCTCTCGACTCCCATTCGGCCTACAAATCACGGGGGAGGACGGGATGAGCATAGGGATTCGTCACCCTACCTCAAAGGAGCGAATGCTCTGTCGAATCACCACCAAAATCAAGGAAGAAGCTTTTGAATGCCACACGTCCCGCCTCCAGCCGTGAAAAGGCCACCACCAGAACCGCCTCGCCGCCGCCGCCGCCGCCCCCGCCCCCGCCACGCCATTATCGGAGTGAAGGAGGCCACGTCTTGGCCATCCGGAAAAAAGGAACGGTCCTGGTGGGGAGGGCGCTCTCCCACGGTTGGAAGGAGGAGGAAGAAGAAGAAGGAAAAAGGTGAAAAAGAATAGAAAAAGGTTTGGTATTTATAAAAAATCCAAAAAATCCTGAAAAATCCCAAAAAATAGAAAAATACACCTCCTCGATCCTCGCGACGCGCTGATCACAACGTTACCACTCACGGGTAGATGAACGACCCATTTCACCCGCTACAGGGTTCCGTAGATGTTTCCGAGACACACACACAGGAATCGGAAAACACGTAGAAAAAGCCGCGGAACACGTTCTGGGCCTCCGAACTGACCTGAATCGTACGGATCCGAACACGAAAGATTTCCAGAACATAATTTTGGACACAACAGTGCCAAATTTGCCGAAAACACAAATCCGGGACCCAGGAAGAAGGATCCGAAAGGGTCCGGGACATCACAGCCCTCCCCCCTTAAATAAATTTCATCCTCGAAATTGAGAACAAAGCACAAGAACGGGGAAAAGACTCACACAAACAAATAAGGATACAGCTCCTGCATCTCATCCTCGCGCTCCTAAGACACCTCGCCACCAGAATGACGCTGCCAGACCACCTTAACCAAGGGAATAACCTTGTTCCGCAGGTGCTGCTCTCGCCGATCCTCAATGCCAACAGGAAACTCCGAAAGGGACAGATCTGGGGTCACCTCAGGCCAAATGGCATTCTCGAGAACATGGGAATCATCGGGCATATACTTCCGAAGCATCGACACGTGGAATCATCATGCAGGACGGAAAGCTCCGGAGGTAGCTGCAACCAATAAGAAACTTACCCAACACGCTCGACGATGGGAAAGGGACCAATGTAGCAGGGACTCAGCTTCCTGCGCCTACCGAAACGTATCACACCCTTCATGGGAGAAACTCTCAATAAAACTCGGTCTCCCACCGCAAAGCTGAGAGGTCGCCTCCTCCGATCGGCATAACTCTTCTGCCGGCTCTGAGCTGCCAACATCTTCTACGGAATGAGATGCACCACCTCAACACACTGCTGCACCAAATCTGGTCCGATTAGGACACGCTCGCCCACCTCGAACCAATCAAGCGGAGTCCGACAAGGTCCCCCATACAATGCCTCATAGGGAGCCATACCAATGCTCGAATGATAGCTATTATTATAGGCAAACTGCACTAATGGCAGATGGTGGGTCCAACTCCCCTGCCATTCTAAGCAACACGCTCGCAACATGTCCTCCAGAGTCTTGATGGTCCGCTCAGACTGACCGTCTGACTGAGGATGATAGGACGAGCTGAATGCCAACTCGGAAGCTCCTCCAGAATCTAGAAGTGAAGTGGGGATCACGATCAGACACAATGGAGATGGGAACACCATGCAACGGAACGATCCCCTCCCCGTACAAACGAGCCAAACGATGTACGATCCAACTAACCTTGACTGGCAGCAACCGCACCATCTTCGTCTGTCTATCCACCAGCAACCAGATACTATCTTCCCCACTGGACGTCCTCGGCAACCCAACCACGAAATCAGTGGTAAGCATCCGTACACACCATGAAACCACCCGAGCCAGATGGCAACACCAAAACCGGAGCAGAGGTGAGCAATCTCTTCAGCTCCATGAAGCTCCGCTCACACTCCTCTGTCCAGACGAACGACACCTCCTTCCGCGTAAGCCTGGTCATCGGGGCTGCAATACGAGAAAAATCCTGAATAAACCACCGATAATAGCCTGCAACCCCCAAGAAACACCGAATCTCCATGATAGAACTCGGCCTCGGCCACTGCACCACAGCCTCGACCTTGGTTGGGTCTACTGAAACACCATCACCAGAAATAACGTGCCCCAGAAAGTGCACCTCTCGGAGCCAGAACTCGCACTTGCTGAACTTGGCATACAACTGGTGATAGCGTAGGGTGTGCAACACCACCCTCAAGTGTTGCACATGCTCCTCAGCAGACCGCGAATACATAAGGATATCATCCACAAATACAACCACGAACTGGTCCAAGTACGGACGAAACACCCTATGCATCAAATCCATGAACACTGCGGGGGCATTGGTGAGCCCGAACAGCATCACCAAGAACTCATAATGCCCATATCTCGACCGAAACGCCATCTTCTCCACATCCGACTCTCGAATCCGCAGCTGATAATAGCCCGATCTCAAATCGATCCTCGAAAACACCCGGGCCTACTAAAGCTGATCGAACAAGTCATCAATCTAAGGCAACTGATACTTGTTCTTAACAGTCGCCTGGTTCAACTGACGGTAGTCGATGCACAGCCTCAAACTACCATCCTTCTTCTTCACAAACAACACCGGCGCACCCCACGAGGAATAACTAGGATGAATATACCCCTTGGCTAGTAACTCCTGAAGCTACGCCTTCAGCTCTCGCAACTCTTCATGCGCCATTCGATAAGGGGCCTTCGACATACGCGCCATACCCGACACCACCTCAATCATGAAATCAATCTCTCGCTGCAGTGGCAACCCTGGTAGCTCCTCGGGAAAAACATCGGGAAACTCGCACATGACAGGAATGTCCTCTACCTTAGGAGACTACCGATCAACCAAAACCACGGATGCGAGAAAGCCCTGATGTAGACACGCCAAAATCGATGCTGTGTTGAGTAAATCTCATGTCACCACGTGACGCCCCAAAAGTGGACTTCAATATTGGCTTAATATGAAGTTTTTTTTAATTTCTCCAAATTAATTATAATTTCTTGGCATTTTTATTTAATAATTGAAACTAACGCTTGGAGGAAGGGCGCCATCTAATTAACGACCTGATTAGGGTCGTGATTTAATCAATAAACGACTGTTGAAACATGCGTTGTTTCCTGGATTTTACGAGTCCTAAATTAAATAAAACTCAAGAGAATTAATGCCCATTCAAACAAGCGTCATTTCACAATTTTAAATGAGGAAAGTCCCTTATTGCCATAAATAAATCCAGGAATTAACGACTGTATGAATGTCGTCATTTCAATTGGCGCCCCTAGTCAGGTCGTCATTTTCACTTCCGTTTCTGTTTCGCCTTCTTCCTCCCAATAGTGATCCTTTGTTTCACCTTCCTCCTCCCAATAGTGATCCTTTCCCCATTTTACACCCTGTGTTTGATTGGGAAGAGGGTTCCTTATTACGGGATTGATTGCCTTATTTTAATCCTATTAATGCAAGGATTTTTGGCCTATAAATACCCCCACATGTGCTCCTCGTGTGAGAGTTAACAGGGAGAGCTAAGAAGAACACTGTGAGAGCCTTTTTACATGGAGAGGGGAGAGTTTTGTTTTTGCAGGTACTTCACGGTGTTGATCCTCTTCCAAAGCTCCTTCATCTGGTGTTCTTTCTCCCACGAGTGGCATCCTCATCCAGCGTTTCTTCATCCTGCTGCAGCCACTGCAGCCTTGTTCTTTCTCCCTTTACTGCTGCACACACAGCAGAGAAGACACCTCTTCTTTAGTTTTGTTTATTTTATTATATCACTCATCACTCTCTAGTTATTCTACTAGAGATCTTCTCAGCACGTTAAAATTGCTTTGCACCATACTATATCTTGCTTTGCATTGTATTCATAATCCCAACCTTGTTACTCCTATTAGGGGTTTTAAAACCAAAACACACAAGGTGTGTTCATGCCCAATTTGTTTGATTTCATATTTTTAGAGCATTGATACTACACACTTGGCTAATCCATATCTTGTTTATTTTATGTGTTTCTTGCAAGAGTAATCGAGCTATAAACCCCCTTCATCGACCGGCCGGTAGGAGGAAGAAAGAACTCTCAATCTCACCCGCTCAATATAAGGTACATGCGATCATCCTTCTTCTTTTGAGGTAACCCCTCTGGCGATCACCCTCCTTAGAGCATCTCATGCTCATCCTTTTTTTTTCTTCATATCCCACATATTTTAGCATAATTATTCACCATTAATCATTGTTGTTATTTCTCTTTAAAATGTCTATGTGACATGTTCACAAATTGACGATCACGGTGGGACCTGTGGACGCACTTTTTATTTAAAATCGTGGTTTATTTGTTCATTGGGTTTATTAAGTGTGTGGGCGTGCCAGTTGTAGACACGCCAAAATTGACGTTACTGTGAGTGCATCTCGTATTACCTTGTAATGCCCCAATTTGACTCTTCAATTAACTTTGTTTGAGTTATTTTCCCCAATTTTCTTGGATTTCTCCCTTTTTTTCCCTCTTCTTATTTTTCCCTATTTTTCTGGATTTTTTGGACAATTTTCTCTATTTTTTGGAATTCACGACTTAAAGTGGGGCGTGTTTTAATTAACGCCCTGGTCTGAGGCGCGTTTTGAAGAAAGGACGACTAGAGACAAAGGCGTCAGTTTCTGAAATTTTCTGATTTCCAAAACAGAAAAATAAGAATTAACGACCCTCCTTGAGTCATGTTTTTAAATAACGCCTCTCCCTCAGGCGTCTCTTCATCATTTTTAAATACAGAAAGTTTTTATTGCTAAAATTAAATCCGTGAATTAACACCTTTGTCCCAGTCGTGATTTCAATTAACGCCTTGACCAAGGTCGTCAATTCTTGTTCAATTCCGAACTCCAGCGACACCCCTTCCTTTCCTCACTTACACTCCTTTTTCACTTGCGAGAGGGTTCCAATGGCTTCCTAATATTGAAAGGACACTTGGAAGAAGGATCCCCCTTTCCATCCTACCAAAACTAAGTTTTCTAATTTTTTATGGAATTAATTCCGAATTTCCCTTCCTTTCCTCATTTAACCTCCTTTTCCACTTGGGAAAGGGTTCCTATGACTTTCCAAGGTTGAAGGGACACTTGCCTAAGGTTTATCTCTTCCAAATCCAACTAAAACATATTTTCTTATTTTCTCTTGGAATTAATTCCGAATTTCCTTTCATTTCCTCATTTAACCTCCTTTTCCACTTGGGAAAGGGTTCCTATGACTTTCCAAGGTTGAAGGGACACTTGTCTAAGGTTTATCTCTTCCAAATCCAACTAAAACATGTTTTCTTATTTTCTCTTGGAATTAATTCCGAATTTCCCTTCATTTCCTCATTTAACCTCCTTTTCCACTTGGGAAAGGGTTCCTATGACTTTCCAAGGTTGAAGGGACACTTGCCTAAGGTTTATCTCTTCCAAATCCAACTAAAACATGTTTTCTTATTTTCTCTTGGAATTAATTCCGAATTTCCCTTCCTTTTCTCATTTAACCTCCTTTTCCACTTGGGAAAGGGTTCCTATGACTTTCCAATGTTGAAGGGACACTTGCCTAATGTTATCTCATTCCAAATCCCACTAAAACATGTTTTCTTAATTTCCCTTGGAATTAATTCCGAATTTCAACCCTATAAATAGAATCTCTCTCTCCCTTGTGAAAGAACATCAATATCAATTCAAGAGGAGGTGCTGCCGGACCAAAGGCTCAAGTAGGAAGACTCACATGCACCTAAAAGCTTCATCCATGGAGTTCTTCTTTCTCTATTGAAGATTTGAAGCATCTACATCCATGGAGTTCTACATCATCTTCTTCCTCCATTAAAGATCTTCATCCTAGCTTGAAGCCAAATTGGAGAAAACCACTAAGCTTTCCCCTCCTATCTCTTATTTTTGCTTTAGTTAATTGCATGCATCATATCAATTTTTCTTTTATTTCTTTATTGAGATCTTCCCCTATTGTGCACTCTAGCACATCTCCATAGTGCAACACTTGCACATCTCCCTCTATTCTTCATCATACATCATCTTTTACCTACCCTTTTGCATAAGGGTTTAAAGACCAAACACCAATAAGGTGTGTTCATATCCATGCTTTCTATGTCCATATTTACATTTGGATTTGATGCTACACATCTTGGTTTCTAATCCATGTTTGTTTATTGGTGTTTGTTAATTTTACAAGGGTAATCAATCAAGGAAAACTCTCTTCATCGGCCGGCCGATAGAAAGAGAAGGTGCACTCACAATCTCCCCCACATTTAAGGTATTTATATCGCGATCCCTCCATTGATTATTTGTTATATCCTTTGAGGCCCTCGCGTCTCTGGCGATCACATTCCCCTTAGCATCCTCTCATGCTCCCCTTTTCTTCCTCTTTTCCCATTCTTCTATTCATGTTCTTTTTCCTTTTAATTATTCTAAGTGGATTTCTTAGAATCTACAAATTGGCGATCACGGTGGGAGCCCTTTCGTTTTTCTTTTGATTACCCTTTCCCCTTGGGCACCCACGTGTGCCATCTCCCCTTTTGCACCCACGGTGCGTCTCCCTTTGTGCTCCATGTAGCACTCTCCCTATGTGATTTGTCAGTTTGATAGGTTTTTAGAAATTCCATTTATCCATCTCTTTTTTTTTTAAAAAAAATGATGAGCATGCTATATCCCTTGTCATGTTTGATTGCCATGATTCTTATACTGAGATTGTGAGTGTTTTTCATTTCTGTCGGTATTTTCCACTGTTTGAGCCCTATGGCCGTTGAAGTTTTGAAGTAATTAATGCCCCTCTCAGAGGCGTCTTTTATCAGTATAACGCCTCACATCAAGGCGTCTTTCACTTGAATAGTGCCTTACTGTAAGGCGTCATTTTTATTATCATTGTTTATTCGTGTTGATTACTGCCATTTGACGCCCCTGCTCCCGGGCGTCCATTCTAGAGAAAGCGCCTCACCCTAAGGCGCTATTTTGCTCTGCTTGCACTATTCACAGTGACTAGCGACTAACGCTCAGACGCTATTTATTGATATAGCGACCTTTCCCAGGTCGTCATTTTGTTCTGTGTTGTTATCTGCGTGATACTGTCTGTTGCATTCATCCTTGCATTGGTTTGGGAGACCTCCTCTCCTCACACTTTTAGGAGTCACACCACCCTCTTGGTGAAGGAAGGACCCTCCATTGAGCACTCCGTCTCATTGGACCGGAAATTCCTAAACCAAGCCTCCATAAGTCTCCGCACCCGTGGATTCCCTCACGGACGCTGGGCAGGTTGTACCTTTGAAGTCTCGGGTTTAGTTGGCCTATGCATGGTGAGAGAGTGTTCCTAGTTGGCATCGGAGAAAACCACATTTGAAACTAGGTTCCCCCCTTGAGTGATCACATCAATTTGCATAAAATCAATTAATTTGCCAAGGTTCAAATAAAAGAAATCAAAGGTAACCCCATCCTAGCTTGTTTGCTATCTATGTGAGCTGTTTTGATTGCACATTGAATTGTTTGGGTTACCTTGATAAGAAAGTTAACATGTTTAACTCAATTAATGTTCATGAGGGTGATCAACCTAGCACATCTTATTCCCTTCATTTTCAACATATTCATCACAACTCTCACCATAATCTTTTAAAGGGACCACACCCTCATCTTTACGGTTTTGCCCCACCCATGGGCAATATCCAATCCCATGGTCCCTCGCCTCAATCGCGAGCCACTACTCCTACGGGACCGTCTCCTCCCGAAGATGAGAAGGTCTCCCAGATCTTGCACGCATTAGATCATCTCACCCCTCAACAAATCCAAGCCCTTAAGGCCGTTGTTGAGGGTGCACCTCATTCCCCTCATCCTCCTTCCAATCCTACGCGGGTGGCCCATCACCCACTTCCCTCTTCTATTCACATTCCTACCCGGGTAGCCCATCACCCATCTCCTCCTATTCACACTTCTCCTCGGGTGGTCCAATACCCACCTCCTTCATCCACACCTACCCCTATTCGGGTGGCCCGTCACCCACCTCCTTTTATTCCTCCTCCACCACGGCCCCAAGGCCCATTTATTCCTTGCAACCCGGCCCATCCGGGTTCTTCTATGGGTCATCCCATTAATCCCCCTCCACGGCCTTTTTGTGCGGCCCCTCCTTCAAGGCCTGCCGACCCTCTGTTGCTCAAGTCACACCCCTCCAACAAACTCTTCTCGACAAAGTCACTTTGTTGGAGGAACAATTAAAGAGGGTTACGAGCCTACGGCCCGCTCCTCCTACTCCAGTCAATCCCCTTTATGCGGCTCTAAATGACATTACAAAGATGGAGAAAGATTGGCAGGATAGGAGAGACGGCTACGGCGTCAACAGTTCAAGCAAGCAAGAGCCGACAGATTTCAACGTTCAAGTGGACGTTGTCCATCCTCCACCCATTCACCCCGTTCATTCATATGGCCCTCCGCCTACGCATTCACACTTGCATTCACCACATCATCTGCAATACCATTACATTCCACCACCTACTAATACATCTCCACCATGGCATCCACTTGAACTCGATAATGAAGAACCAGCAATTGAAGAATTCAAGATGGCACATGATGATGAAGCTCTGCAGGCATCCCTTCCGAGTTTTCTTTGTTTTCCTCTCCCTCCGCTACCACTGGATGAACCCCCTGCTCAAGATGATGCCATAGTCCTTAATATAACCCCCGCTTCTAAGACTTATTGGTGTTATGACGAGAGATCAATACTCCAATCACCCATGTCGGCGCACCAAGACATGTCTCCTACCCCAGACACCGCTCGCCCCATACGGCGTTTCCTCCGGACCAAACCTGATACATTTACACCTCCTGCTATACCATCAGCCTCCACAGCACCGGCCTCCGCTAAACCTCCACCTGCTATACCATTAGCCTCCACTTCATCAGCTAACCTCCCATTACCGCCACCTCGGCCCTCCATTATACCTTTAACCCATGACCTAGCCACTCCTATTCCACTACTTAACCCTTCACCCTTACCCGTGGCTAATCCTGAGCAGGATTCACCCCTTTTTGCACTCGAGCCAACCCCGACTGCTTCCGAGCAAAGGGAGAAGCTCGACGTGTTTGAACCGCCATTTCCACTCACCCTTTCTCCAACACCTTCCATTATACCTCCACCATCTATGGAACCTTCCGCCTCCGCTTCACCCCCCTTTACTACTCGGAACGGGTGTCCTTCTGTAAGTACTTGTGATGAAGATGATCAAGAGCCGGAAAAGAAAGATTTGGCCGCGGCCATGATGTTCAAGATGCAAGAACTTATTTGTCAAATGCCAATCCGGGTTGTTGTGCCATGAATGGTCGAAGAGGCCAAGCCCCCGCCGCTCCTCGCCAGAAGAGAATGCCAAGCGTTGATGTCGTATAAGTCTATGTCCAAGGGCCAGACAGGGCACCCCTTGTTCCGATCCTTCAATCTGGAACCTTCTATTTCATACAAGGGGCGAACGCCCGCTTTGTTCAACACTTTTCAAACACCACAATCCTTGGATATGACAATGCTTCACGCTCTAATTTTCCAATTCTCTCACATTGTCACTCTTCACCCTCCAAGGGAGTTGGCAGTGATTGTTAAATCTTCATCACAGACTTTGATTTCATCCGGTTGTACACTTTTGCTGCCGTGGAGGGGTAGACATGCTTCCACTAAGGGACCTTCCACCTTCTATTCAACTTCACCCACATTCACATCTATCATCGATTTTTCATGGGCCACTCCACAGGCGAAGAGGAGGATCTCATCCTCTCATCCCTCGTATTCTTCACATTCTTTGCATTTCATGCATTCATTGCATATGTTGCATTGCATCCGCATATATTTGCACTTCTTCTTTCCCAGGTTTCCGGACCCGTATCTTCCCCGCCTTCCGGAACCTCCAGATCTTCCGCATTTCCCATCTTATTCATCTTCATCCTCAGGATCTACGGGTCCCCTTACACTGCCCGGGCATTGCACCCTCTCTAATCTTTCCTCAGGGCATCGCGCCCCTTTCCAACCATTGCATCCGGACTCCCCGAATTTCTCTCCCGTCCTCCCTGGGCATCGCGTCCCATGGTATCTTCCTCCTCCGGAACCTCCGGATCTTGCTCTTTGGGCATCACGCCCCTGCACACCCTCAAGTCCGGATCTTCTGGGCTTCTTACTGATTCTCCCTGGGCATCGTGCCCCTTTCCGTCTTCTTCCTCCGGAACCTCCGGACTTTCTCCCAGGGCATCGCGCCCTTTTCTATCTTCTTCCCCCGGAACCTCCAGATCCTTCACCCCTCTCTCAATCCCTTGGGCATGACGCCCCTTTCCATTTTCTACCCCCGGAACTTCCGGACCTTCCATCTTTCCTCCAATTCATCCTCTTGCTTCTCCGGGACATCATGTTCTTCATTCTTTTCTTCCTTTTCTATCATTTTTTTCCATTCCGAGGGCAACGCGTCCCTCGATATTTCCCTCCGGAACCTCCGGACCCTTCTGATCCTTTTCATCCACTCTTCCCTAGGCACCGTGTCCCTCGGCATCTCATTCCTCTGGAACCTCCGGACCCTCCATCTTTCTTCCGATTCATCTTTCTGCTCCTCCGGGACATCACATCCTTCATTTTCTTCCTTCTTTTCCATCATCTTTTTCCCTATTTCTTCCCTGGGCACCGCGTCCTTCGATATATTATCCCTCCGGAGCCTCCGGATGATTCCTCCTATCACAATTCTCCTCCTTTACTCCCAGACCCTCCAGATCCGCCTCTTTCCATCCATCAATTTCTTCTTCTGATTCCCCCTAATCCTGGGTCCGACCCAACTTCTTCCACATCCACTGCCTTGGGCATCTGCCCATTCTCTCACTGCTTTCGAGGCTTTAGTCCTCACTCCTCCTTCTAATTCTCCGCTTCTTCTGTAGACCTTTCATGTGATCAGGGTCTCCACACCTTAGTGAGGGAGTTCTAGCCCTCGCCTCTCTTCCTTTTTTCCATAGTCCTTAATATAACCCCCGCTTCTAAGACTTATTGGTGTTATGACGAGAGATCAATACTCCAATCACCCATGTCGGCGCACCAAGACATGTCTCCTACCCCAGACACCGCTCGCCCCATACGGCGTTTCCTCCGGACCAAACCTGATACATTTACACCTCCTGCTATACCATCAGCCTCCACAGCACCGGCCTCCGCTAAACCTCCACCTGCTATACCATTAGCCTCCACTTCATCAGCTAACCTCCCATTACCGCCACCTCGGCCCTCCATTATACCTTTAACCCATGACCTAGCCACTCCTATTCCACTACTTAACCCTTCACCCTTATCCGTGGCTAATCCTGAGCAGGATTCACCCCTTTTTGCACTCGAGCCAACCCCGACTGCTTCCGAGAAAAGGGAGAAGCTCGACGTGTTTGAACCGCCATTTCCACTCACCCTTTCTCCAACACCTTCCATTATACCTCCACCATCTATGGAACCTTCCGCCTCCGCTTCACCCCCCTTTACTACTCGGAACGGGTGTCCTTCTGTAAGTACTTGTGATGAAGATGATCAAGAGCCGGAAAAGAAAGATTTGGCCGCGGCCATGATGTTCAAGATGCAAGAACTTATTTGTCGAATGCCAATCCGGGTTGTTGTGCCATGAATGGTCGAAGAGGCCAAGCCCCCGCCGCTGCTCGCCAGAAGAGAATGCCAAGCGTTGATGTCGTATAAGTCTATGTCCAAGGGCCAGACAGGGCACCCCTTGTTCCGATCCTTCAATCTGGAACCTTCTATTTCATACAAGGGGCGAACGCCCGCTTTGTTCAACACTTTTCAAACACCACAATCCTTGGATATGACAATGCTTCACGCTCTAATTTTCCAATTCTCTCACATTGTCACTCTTCACCCTCCAAGGGAGTTGGCAGTGATTGTTAAATCTTCATCACAGACTTTGATTTCATCCGGTTGTACACTTTTGCTGCCGTGGAGGGGTAGACATGCTTCCACTAAGGGACCTTCCACCTTCTATTCAACTTCACCCACATTCACATCTATCATCGATTTTTCATGGGCCACTCCACAGGCGAAGAGGAGGATCTCATCCTCTCATCCCTCGTATTCTTCACATTCTTTGCATTTCATGCATTCATTGCATATGTTGCATTGCATCCGCATATATTTGCACTTCTTCTTTCCCAGGTTTCCGGACCCGTATCTTCCCCGCCTTCCAGAACCTCCGGATCTTCCGCATTTCCCATCTTATTCATCTTCATCCTCAGGATCTACGGGTCCCCTTACACTGCCCGGGCATTGCACCCTCTCTAATCTTTCCTCAGGGCATCGCGCCCCTTTCCAACCATTGCATCCGGACTCCCCGAATTTCTCTCCCGTCCTCCCTGGGCATCGCGTCCCATGGTATCTTCCTCCTCCGGAACCTCCGGATCTCGCTCTTTGGGCATCACGCCCCTGCACACCCTCAAGTCCGGATCTTCTGGGCTTCTTACTGATTCTCCCTGGGCATCGTGCCCCTTTCCGTCTTCTTCCTCCGGAACCTCCGGACTTTCTCCCAGGGCATCGCGCCCTTTTCTATCTTCTTCCCCCGGAACCTCCAGATCCTTCACCCCTCTCTCAATCCCTTGGGCATGACGCCCCTTTCCATTTTCTACCCCCGGAACTTCCGGACCTTCCATCTTTCCTCCAATTCATCCTCTTGCTTCTCCGGGACATCATGTTCTTCATTCTTTTCTTCCTTTTCTATCATTTTTTTCCATTCCGAGGGCAACGCGTCCCTCGATATTTCCCTCCGGAACCTCCGGACCCTTCTGATCCTTTTCATCCACTCTTCCCTAGGCACCGTGTCCCTCGGCATCTCATTCCTCCGGAACCTCCGGACCCTCCATCTTTCTTCCGATTCATCTTTCTGCTCCTCCGGGACATCACATCCTTCATTTTCTTCCTTCTTTTCCATCATCTTTTTCCCTATTTCTTCCCTGGGCACCGCGTCCTTCGATATATTATCCCTCCGGAGCCTCCGGATGATTCCTCCTATCACAATTCTCCTCCTTTACTCCCAGACCCTCCAGATCCGCCTCTTTCCATCCATCAATTTCTTCTTCTGATTCCCCCTAATCCTGGGTCCGACCCAACTTCTTCCACATCCACTGCCTTGGGCATCTGCCCATTCTCTCACTGCTTTCGAGGCTTTAGTCCTCACTCCTCCTTCTAATTCTCCGCTTCTTCTGTAGACCTTTCATGTGATCAGGGTCTCCACACCTTAGTGAGGGAGTTCTAGCCCTCGCCTCTCTTCCTTTTTTCCTTATTCGTCTGAGTCTGGTCTTGGCACCACTCCTTCTTGTTAAGCCACTTTTAAACCCTTTGCTTCCAATCCTTTTGACTGCCAAAGAGGACTATCCCACGATGATCAACCTCGCCTCTGACAGCTGCTTCTATAAAGGTTGCAAAATAACATATTGGCGTAAGTACGCATTATTATGATATCATTATCTCACGCATGATTTTCAAAGTGAAGTGCTTCTTAACATGATTAAGAGTGATATTTTAAGCCTTTATCCTAGGAATTTATCTGTATTGAATTTCATCTTTAAAAAAAAAAATTGAAAGAGTCTTTAGGCTTGCTCTGCAGCACCTTTGGTTAATAATAACCCCGCGTTGGGAGTATGACATTCTCTCCCCGCTTGTTAAGAGTAACCCTTAGCTGGACATTCCATACACTTCACGGCGTCCTTAGCCGGCTCCTTTGGTTAAACAACGTCCCTACTTTGGCCATGCCATGAGTATATCTGAAAGTCTTTTCTCTTCTTTACTCGGCCGAATGCAGGAGCAAGAGGTTGACGGATGAGATGACCCACCCAGGGTAATCCCCAATACGAGAGGAGTCTCAAATAGGGGCAGTCTTGACCCAAAATCAACATGAGTTTTCATATGAGTTTTCATGATATACATCTCGCCAAAAGGGCTATTATGAAAATCAAGTCAAAATTTTGATAAAAGCAAAAATGTGAATTATGGCATGTCAAGAGTGGCAAAGTCCCCGCAGGGAAAACCCTGGTCGTATGCATGTCAAGGGTCTAAAAATCAAAGGCACAAAGTCCCGGCACAACAGACTACCTCTTTGAGGGGAAACACCTTGGAAGGAATTCAAGTCCCGACATCTCCCATCCTGCATAAAGCTTATCCTCAATTATTCTTCTCTTCTCCCTCTAAGACCGAATGTTTCTCGGGTATGGCCTTAGTAGGAGCACCGTTAATCAAGGGCAGTCAGTTATAGGGCGCCACCCTTCAATGCACGCTCGGCTTTGGGTAATTTTAGCAAAAGGGGAAGGAATAAGGACCTCTAGCCAGTGGTTCAAAAATACCATTTGATGCTGCATTAACAATGTCTAAACCAAAAAAAACAAAAAATCAAAAGAACAAAAAATTTGAATATTTCCTAAGTCAAAATCCAAAAAAAAAATATTGAATATTTTCTAAACCAAAATCCAAAAAAAATTGAATATTTCTTGATCAAAATCCAACAAAAATTGAATATTTTCAAAATTCATAATAAAAATTCAAATATTTTTCAAAATCCACATAAAAGTTTAAATATTTTCAAAACTCATAAAAATTTGCATATTTTAAAATCCAAAAAAAATTGCATTGTATTTTTCTGATGGTACTTTTTGCAGGAACGATAACTTTGCAAGGACCAAGAGCACAGGATGAGTCCTCTCCATTCATTGCCATCTACATTTTGATTCTTCCCATGTTCACAATTGATCACATCTTCATAATTTGCTACGCATTACTCCGATTATTCATCTCCAAATCTTTTTTATCAAATCTTACTGATCACTCCGCCGATGGGCATTATCAGATCTTGATCATTCAACTCCAAATCTTGATTAGCCAAGTTGTCATCCTCATGACAAACGACAAACAATGATGCTATGCTATCTATGCTTTAATGATGCTATCTATGCTATTCTTGAATATGATACATACCTGCTATTGATGCTTTGATTCATGCTATGCTTGCTATGCTTAAATGCCTTATTCATTGCTTGTTATCTTTTATATCTTGGCTGATGAATCTTTGAGCGCAGGAAGAAGCTCTTGGTCCCACCGACTGGGCATCATCATCCAAGCCCCACGATGCTTGCACCTCATTTCTCAGTTCCCCCATGCTCATTGCTATCACCATCCCCCCTGTATGCATTCTACTATATGTTACATACGCTACTAGATTATATCAAGGACCTTGTGACTTTGGTAAATCTGGGATTTGAGTTCCCCTTCATTAAAAACAATGATGATTCCAGAGGAGTCTTAGTCACACGGATAGGCCGTTGAGCCGTCTAAGACTGGGGATGATGGTTCCCTTTTGCGAGTTGATGCGTGGATAAACGGGCTTCGGCTTAGTATCGGCTCACAGAATAGGTTTCTTGACCCAGTCTTGGCAGTTTAACAATATTATCCTTGATTATCTTATATTTTCATTTGTTTTAATTTCTTCTTTTAAACCCAGCATGCATTCATATAAGAGTTTGAAATAATTTTTGGAAAATCATTCTGATAAGCTGATTTGGAGAGTCAAATTGATCTTAATCTTTCCAGATATGAGATATTCATTGCTGATGGAATCCTCAGTTCGTTTTGTCACTATTTTGGGTCATTTTCTCGAAAGCTCCTTGTTTGGATTTCTATCATCTTATCTCAATCCTTTTACTTTGATCCACCTTGACTGCAGCACGTCCACATTGGCTGGTAACCGCTCCCCAATGGTGAAACCTACAGGTTTGTGACCTGGGGTACTTCCACCGCGCTGGAAGTTGATCATTCTCCTTCGTGCCCACGTGCACACTCCTCCTCTTATCCAAACATCGTTGATTTCATTGAATTTCCTGAGATTGCTTCATCTCGAGTTTTTGATTTCATTCTCATCAAGTGATGTTGATTGCGTGTCTCATCACACCTTGGCATCTACTTTTCAGTTTGCTCTGCTCCCTTGCAAAGCAGACGCCAAGGCGGGGCAGCTATAGACACGCCAAAATTGACGTTACTGTGAGTGCATCTCGTATTACCTTGTAATGCCCCAATTTGACCCTCCAATTAACTTTGTTTGAGTTATTTTCCCCAATTTTCTTGGATTTCTCCCTTTTTTCCCCTCTTCTTATTTTCCCCTATTTTTTTGGATTTTTTGGAAAGTTTTCTCTATTTTTTGGAATTCACGACTTGAAGTGGGGCGTGTTTTAATTAACGGCCTGGTCTGAGGCGCGTTTTGAAGAAAGGATGACTAGAGGCAAAGGCGTCAGTTTCTGGAATTTTCTGGTTTCCAAAACAGAAAAATAAGAATTAACGACCCTCCTTGAGTCGTGTTTTTAAATAACGCCTCTCCCTCAGGCGTCTCTTCATCATTTTTAAATACAGAAAGTTTTTATTGCTAAAATTAAATCCGTGAATTAACGCCTTTGTCCCAGTCGTGATTTCAATTAACGCCTTGACCAAGGTCGTCAATTCTTGTTCAATTCCGAACTCCAACGGCACCCCTTCCTTTCCTCACTTACACTCCTTTTTCACTTGCGAGAGGGTTCCAATGGCTTCCTAATATTGAAAGGACACTTGGAAGAAGGATCCCCCTTTCCATCCTACCAAAACTAAGTTTTCTAATTTTTTATGGAATTAATTCCAAATTTCCCTTCCTTTCCTCATTTAACCTCCTTTTCCACTTGGGAAAGGGTTCCTATGACTTTCCAAGGTTGAAGGGACACTTGCCTAAGGTTTATCTCTTCCAAATCCAACTAAAACATGTTTTCTTATTTTCTCTTGGAATTAATTCCGAATTTCCCTTCATTTCCTCATTTAACCTCCTTTTCCACTTGGGAAAGGGTTCCTATGACTTTCCAAGGTTGAAGGGACACTTGCCTAAGGTTTATCTCTTCCAAATCCAACTAAAATATGTTTTCTTATTTTCTCTTGGAATTAATTCTGAATTTCCCTTCATTTCCTCATTTAACCTCCTTTTCCACTTGGGAAAGGGTTCCTATGACTTTCCAAGGTTGAAGGGACACTTGCCTAAGGTTTATCTCTTCCAAATCCAACTAAAACATGTTTTCTTATTTTCTCTTGGAATTAATTCCAAATTTCCCTTCCTTTCCTCATTTAACCTCCTTTTCCACTTGGGAAAGGGTTCCTATGACTTTCCAATGTTGAAGGGACACTTGCCTAATGTTTATCTCATTCTAAATCCCACTAAAATATGTTTTCCTAATTTCCCTTGGAATTAATTCCGAATTTCAACCCTATAAATAGAATCTCTCTCTCCCTTGTGAAAGAACATCAATATCAATTCAAGAGGAGGTGCTGCCGGACCAAAGGCTCAAGGAGGAAGACTCACATGCACCTAAAAGCTCCATCCATGGAGTTCTTCTTCCTCTATTGAAGATTTGAAGCCTCTACATCCATGGAGTTCTACATCATCTTCTTCCTCCATTGAAGATCTTCATCCTAGCTTGAAGCCAAATTGGAGAAAACCACTAAGCTTTCCCCTCCTATCTCTTATTTTTGCTTTAGTTAATTGCATGCATCATATCAATTTTTCTTTTATTTCTTTATTGAGATCTTCCCCTATTGTGCACTCTAGCACATCTCCATAGTGCAACACTTGCACATCTCCCTCTATTCTTCATCATACATCATCTTTTACCTACCCTTTTGCATAGGGGTTTAAAGGTCAAACACCAATAAGGTGTGTTCATATCCATGCTTTCTATGTCCATATTTACATTTGGATTTGATGCAACACATCTTGGTTTCTAATCCATGTTTGTTTATTGGTGTTTGTTAATTTTGCAAGGGTAATCAATCAAGGAAAACTCTCTTCATCGGCCGGTCGATAGAAAGAGAAGGTGCACTCACAATCTCCCCCGCATTTAAGGTATTTATATCGCGATCCCTCCATTGATTATTTGTTATATCCTTTGAGGCCCTCGCATCTCTGGCGATCACATTCCCCTTAGCATCCTCTCATGCTCCCCTTTTCTTCCTCTTTTCCCATTCTTCTATTCATTTTCTTTTTCCTTTTAATTGTTCTAAGTGGATTTCTTAGAATCTACACCAGTCACAAAGTGACGATCTATTGTGTGCTCGATCTGACTAATCAGACGATTGTGTGGTTCGTGTAGGGACCAAAACCCACCGCGCCATAAAGGTCACAGCGTCATTTACATCCCCTCGGAGAGGGGAACACCCTTGATTAATCACCGGGAATCAGGGCATCATGGCCAGGAAATTATATAGAGAGAAACTAGCCGATAGCGGTCTCGAATCAATCGAAAAGTCTGATGTCTAGGGAAGCAAGCATTCGAAATATGTCGGTCACTCAAGGGACCATTTTGATATTCGGACGAGCGTCCGGCTTCAGAAAATCATGATCGTCACGGGGAAAACCGGAGCATATGTATGCCGGGGTACGACAAATTTATTGTTCAAAGGGACGGGAAACGTTCAATTAAATCCCGGTTAGAGCGGTCAGAAATTGATAAGTTTGTCAGCCCGGTGCAAGATCAAGCTACGACCATACTACGGTGGGTCCCCCGCGGTCGAAGTCGGGCTCGCATGGGCGTCGTCAATATTTCCGGTGCCAAGGGCAGCGGGAAAGTGTCCCGGGACTAGATTCCAAAATAAAGATGTGTATAGAGATAGCTGGCTATAGGCCTAGGATGTGGGTCAGGCGATGACCATGGTTGGGGCGAACCCGAGGTCCAAACGTGACTCACGAAGGTCTTATTGATATTCCCACCCATAGGGTTCGGGGAAGACGAGAGCCGTCTCATCCCATTCAGCTTTTGTTGGTCATTCATGGACCACTTTATGTTCGGACAAAGATCCGTATTGAAGGCACGACATAAACGGAAATAAACCCGTACAAATGTCTACCGTGAGTACGGCAAGTTTAATGCAAGTGCGGGATTAGATCCCGGTATATATGTCGGTCAATAACGGACCATTCGTCGTTCGGATGAGAGTCCGCATTCAAAGCGTCAAAGAAAATGACAAAGCCATATGGACCATTCATTGTTCGGACGAGAGCCCGCATTTGAAGCATCGAAGACGACGATAAAGCCATACGAATATCTGCCGTAGGTACGGCAAGTTTCATGTGGGTGAGGGATTGGATCCCGGCATATATGTCGGTCACTAACGGACCATTCATTATTCGGACGGAAGTCCGTATTAGTAGCGTCGAGGACGATGATAAAACCGTACGGATGTCTGCCGTAGGTACCGCACGTTTAATGTGGGTGCGGGATCGGATCCCGATGAAGATGGGTCGAGCTAACGAACTATCGGCCCAGGATAAGTTCGGATCATGGTCACGTACGGGCGAGGGCTCCCGAGATCCAAGTCCGATCTAGTGGGGTATCATTACTTTTCTCTTCAAACATAGTCCGGGGAAGCGGATTGGTCGGTGTGGAGCCCGAACTCGCCATCGTTCGCCTTCGCACGTGGATCGACCTGCGCGGTCAGGTCGCGGGGTTCGTGGTGTGTACAAAATTTTGATTATAAGAGTGATTCATTATGTTGTTTATTCTCATGAGGATGATTCATGTTCTTTCGTTCTTATTTATTAGTTTAGTTCCCTTCTTTTGTTTTAGTCATTAGTTTCAAACATTTTCTTCTATTTAGCTAATTTATGTTTTCTTTTATGGGGCACGCCGGTTAAGTGGGATAGAAGAGGCGCGCCGGTTAAGAGTGCTAGGGGGGGCCGGTTTAATGGGCGCAAGAGAGGGGCGCGTTGGAAAAGGCCAAGAAGAGGGGGCGCGCCAGATTAAGGGGTTGCACAAGAGAGGGGCGCGCCGGATAAGTCCAAGAAGAGGGGCGCGCCGGTTTTGCAGGATGAATGGGGCGCGCTGGAATAGGCTCAAGAAGAGGGGCGCGCCAGATTAGGGGCACTATTCATTCCAATACTTTGAAAGTAGTTTTAAGTGTAGAGTTAAACCGGCACAGGGGGGGACCGCGCCTGATAAGCCCACGCCGGATTAAGAGCACGCCGGGATAGCTTCTACGAGGTTTTCTTTCATTCTGTTTGCTCTGTTTCTTCTTTCTTTCAACTGCAAGTTAATCTGTTGATTGGTTTGTTCACCGAATTGGTGGATTAAGTTGATAGAAAGTGTCTGATTATTTGTTAAGGTGAATTGGCATGAAAGTTTGGATGTTTTATTAGAAGTGTTTGTGCAAGTACTCAAAGGTCCAGGGTTTCAGACATGAAGGAGCCCGGCTTGTTCATAGGTTCAGTTTGATCATAGGCTTCAAGCACATGCGCGCAGCTCTGGCGCTCAGAGAGTTTAGTTTGATTCGTTTGTTCCTATGTGTTCTTCGTCTGGCAAAATTTGGGCAGCATCTCCCCCGGACCAACGCTTGCCAGAGAAAAATGGGGAACACCAAAAGGATTACTTCGGGGTGAACCTCAAAACTCAGAGTAAGGCCTCCGTTAACCCATAAGTGCATGCGGAGACTCGAGGACAAGCCTTCAAGAGTTCCAGCAACTTACTGGTGGTGATTCCTCAAAGTGGGACGAATGTGTGCCTCAAGAGGGCCATAAATGTTCATCCCTCATGTGGGTTCCTTCGAAGGCCATGCCACGGAAAGGCAGGCTTCAAAGACCCCAGATGAATATAGGGTGAAATAGGGAAAGAAGAAGCTAGACAAAGAATCGCGTTTGCCAAAATGGGCCTTCTGTTTATTCATCCACCGAAGGAGGGAAACGGGTCAAACCCAAGAGATTTTCATCTTAAAAGAAGAGAAATACATTGCAGAGGGGAAAAGGAAAGAGATACATGGACGGGGAGGGGGAACAGAGCACAAGCTCTCCCCCTCCGTGCTCACCTCTCTTCTCTCACGCTCACTCTCTTCTTCTTCACCTCACGGGCGCCGGGGAATGGAGCTTCTCTTCTCTCTTTTTCTTCTTCTCTTCAATGGCCAGCCAGGGGGTTCCAGAGCTTTTCTCTTCTCTTTTCAATAGCCCATCCTCTTCTCTCTGTCGAACATGTAGAGTATATATAGCTGGCTGCCCTTTCTTCGCTCGGACGGAAGGAACTCCCGCCATCTTCCTCCTCGTTCGTTGAGGCATCCGGAGTTGACATGCCGTGGTGTCGTCTGTTGATTTTTGCAGTACGTTGGAATTTATCTGAGGACGAGATGTTTGTGGGTTTGCCGGAAGATCTGCTGCTGCTACTCCCCCCATCGATGCTTGCCTTCACCGTCGATGCAGCTGCGTTGTCGAACGGAGGTGGAGACAGGGCTCCGGAGCATTGAATGCCCATGGAGACAGGGCTTCAGAGCATTGAATACCCTCTAGGCACCAGGCTTATGTGAAAACTGGGTATCGACTGGCAGATGGGATGGCATTTGAGTTAAACTGGCGTGGTGTTGAGCGCGCCAGATTAACAACATACAAAGGGGTGCATCGGTTTGCAGCCAAGAAGGGGGGTGCGCTAGACTAAGGACCCTTGGGGGGGGCACGTTGATTTAAGGCCCAAGCAAGGGCGCGCCGGTTTAAGTGCAGGCCGCACCGATTTAGACTCCGTCTCGACTTCGTGGGTATTCAGACGGACGCTTGTCCTCCCATGTTGCTTTAGTTGTAATGCACCGCCATCGGGGTGTTTAGTTCTGGGCCTCTGAATCCCCATTCAGAACTTTGAGTGATTTTCGGTGCATGCCAAACATGTGCTTGAATTCCTGAGTTTCTTTTGATTCGGCCTTCGGCACCGCCGACTGGGGAACCGGAGCTGTATATTTTGCCCGAGGGGCTTCTTTGTTGGGTGATGGAGCATCGGGGATATATTCGTCCATCTTGGAGGAGGTATGGAGTTTATTCGGCCTTCCCGTCTTCGACTTGCTCTTGAGATGTCTGGACGTCCGTGCCGCAGGAATGTTCCTTTTCTTCTCTTTTTTTTTTGACGTCCACAGGACCCCTTTTGTTTTTAGTTTGATTACCCCTCCCTTTGGCGCCCTCGCGTGCCCCTCCTTCGTGCTCCACGTAGCACACTCCTCTCGTGCACAACGTGCACGCCTCCCACTGGATTAGCCAATTTTGAAGTATCCATAGCATTATTATTAGAAAGGAAAATTGATTTCTATCTTTCGGTTCTCTAAACTGAATAGCGCCCTCCCTGCCGTCGTCATTTCTGCATACAGCGACCGTTCCAACAGGCGTTGTTTCCATTTATTTTCTACATTTTTATTATTTTTATAATCCACACCCCTCACAGAGGCGTCATTTTCTCATTTACGCCTCACACCAAGGCGTCAGTTTCTTTGATTACTATTGATTCAGACCATTTCCCTTATTACTATTTACAGTGTTTTAACGCCCCTTTCAGAGGCGTCATTTCCTCATTTAACGCCTCACACCAAGACATTTTTCCCTGCTTGCTGTTTCCACAGCTTGTTTTCTACTTTTTTTGACGCCCCTCACAGAGGCATCCTTCGGTGGTACAGCGCCTTACTCAAAGGCGTTACTTGTATTATCATTATTTTTATTTGTCATTTCGAGTACTGTTTATTGCTATCTGACGCCCCTGTACAAAGGCGTCATTTCTATAGGCAGCGCCCCATTCTAAGGCACTATTTCATTTTGGTTACTTTCTGTTTACGCTATTCACAGTGATTAGTGACTGACACTCAATCGCTGCTTATTGATATAGCGACCTCTGTGAGGTCGTCATTTTGTTCTGTGCCTATAGAACCTGCTTATTGTTGTGCCTCGATCTGTTGACTGCCATTATTGGTTACTTGATCATCGTCTGCTGGATGTACTTGCATTAGCGCATTCTAGGGCATTTGGTTGAGAGACCTCCTCTCTCTACACTTTTAGGATCTCACACCCCCTCTTGGCGAAGGAAGGACCCTCCTTTGAGCATTCCATCTCATTGGATCAGAAATTCCTAAACCAAGTCTCTGTAAGTCCCCGCACCCGTGGATCCCCTCACGGACGCCGGGCAGGTTGTACCATTGAAACACCCGTAGTATAGTTGACCCATATGTTGGTGAGGAGAGAGAAAGAACCTAGATACCCGGAGATTATACCCAAACTTTCAACCAGGACCCACATTCAAAGGAGAGAACTTATTATAAAACTCACCTTAATCTCCAAAGAAAACCTTGAAACTTTGGGCTCATTACAACTTGAGTGTGTATTTTGTTTGATAAGGTGATATTTCTTGGTTGTACTTATTTGTTGGAAATCTATTTCTTCCTCCTTAAGCATGAAACTTCGTTCAGGTAAAATCATCAATATGGCTAACTATGGGTATACTTATGATGGTTATGAGGAGGGTCACTCTGACCCGTTTTACGAGGTTCCCTCTCAAGATTCTATCTACTACGAGGGAAACTATGTCCCCTCTCCCACTCAAGTCCACATGATGGACACCACTTCCCTGGAGGTCGAGCCTTCTTCCCCAAGCTCAACCTACCACTCAAAATACTTTTGAGGACTCCTCCCCTTCTTTCAATTTCAACGATGTTCTCAAAGTTATTACTCAACTGGATGATTCCCAACGCCAAGCGACCCAAGCCGCTTTAAAAGGAAAATATGTCCCGTCATCTTCTAACCCTCCACAGGCCATGGGTGGCCACTCTGTCAATTCCCCCAATGACCAGGCGGTCGCACCTAGGGTGCCCTCGTGCCCACCAACTCCTGTTATGACTACGCCGGCCAAACCGGTAAGTCATTCTATTGCTAGGCCTCAACAACCTCCTGTTCCTCAATTCTTGAGAAGGCCTATGCCGAATCAATACTCCTCTCGTCCGGCCCCAGCCGAGTCTGATAACCACACTATACTCCTCCAAAAGATTGCTAGTATGGAGGAGTCACTACACCAAAGGCCGCTCCCGAAGTTACTCTTCCCACTCTGCCAGTCTTTCACTTGCCCCCATCTGAGATGCCAAATTTTCGGTGCTATAATGGAACGGGTAATCCATACATTCATTTGAAAGACTTCTTATATGAAGCATCATTCTGGCAGGATAACAAGACTTCTCTGGCTTATCTCTTTAGGCGGTCTTTAGATGGCCCGGCATTAGAATGGTTTTACTCCCTGGAGCCGACCGATGTCGGTGATTTTGATGCCGTTCAACGGAAGTTTTTGCAGAAGTACAAGGACAGTGTGGGTCCTTCTTTATTTGTTACTGATCTGGTTGCCGAAAAGATGAAACCCGAGGAGGACTTCGTCTTATTTGCTGATAGGTGGAGAGCTATGGCTAAAAAATTGAAAGACACGCTGTCGGAAACGGAGCAAGTGAAGATGATTATATCAAACTCCACTCCGCAATTCCCTCATATTTTAGCCATGAACAAGTTAAGCACCATGGAAGAGCTCTATGAAAGAGCTAGATATATACAAACACAGATGAAAGATTCACCCATTATGGGCATGTTTGAGCCAAGATCGAAGGTGATAAGGAAGAACGTCCATACTGGCAATACTGGTGCAAATACTGAAGGCACTGTTACTAATGAGCAGGTGAGAGCATTTGGCAATTCCACACCCTTCCGCCACCCTCCAAACCAAAGGCCCCCACCATAGCAGCCCGCCTTCCAAAACCAAGTCCACCAGCCAAATAATAATTCTCCTCAACAACAACAGCCTCATTTTACACCATAAAATCAACACCCACAATACCATCAAGTTCCCCTACCAGCCAATTATGCACAACAACAACCACAACAACTGAGAAGACCATTCGGTCCCCGAAGAGCGTAATACCCTCCGTTACCAGAAAGTCTACCAGATATCTTCAACGCCCTCATGGCCGCCAACGCGCTTACCTTGCCTAAAGAAAGGATGATGTGTCCACAACATGTAGACACCTCTCGGTATTGCATCTTCCACAGGCAACCGGGGCACACTATTGATAATTGCTTTCACTTCAAAGATTATATATATGATATGAATGATCAAGGTGATATTGATTGGGATGAGATGAGGAGGTTTATTGCTACTTTAAAAGCTCGAAGGCCTCCTCGGCAACCACAAGCTCAGCAGCCTCCGCAACAACATCAGCAACAGCAAGGTCAGCAGCAACAGTAGGCTCCCGCACCTTAGCCAAATATGGGGATTGTAAATAATCCACTACCGGAGCACCCGGTTCAAAATCACCAAGTAAACCCTGTTACCTCCATCCATGAAGTGGAAAGAGGGCAGTGCTGGCATGAATAAAGCGCCTCTGTCAGGGCCATTAACCAAAACTCCAGTCAACCACAACCACCATAATTACTAAGGAGGCTTCAACCCGCACCTTCCTCCCAACCGCTACGTCCCCTTATACGTTCCACCACCACTCCAGGACCACTTAACCCTAACCCTACTCCTTCACGGCCTCTTCTTTTGCGCCAACCCACAAATTCTTCTTCTCCTCAAAACCCCCCATTAAATAGACCCCTCCTTATCCGCCCCCCGCCGGCATCCGTCTCCCCTTCTGTTTCGCCACAACCTACCCTGTCTACCACCATCATGCTTCTGAGGCCCCTCCTTGTCACCCAACCCCCACCTCCGTCTTTCGATAACCCCCAGCAGGCGAGGCCTCTTATAAGAACCCCTCCTCCTACCAATCCTGCACCAGCACCCAACACACCCTCCACCATTCCCTTTACCTCCTCTATCCCTTTACCCACTCTAGGCCCGATAGAGGCGCCAAAAACAATGGTGCTCCATAGTGGACGGATGTTCCATCGAGTGTTTCCCCAGCGGGAGCAGGAGCCGGTACAAGACCAAGGAGAGCAGGAACAGGAGTCTGCACCGGGCACAGAGTATGATTTATTAAAGCATCTAGACAGAACACCTGCCAGGATCTCTATCTTGGAATTGATAAAAAGATCTACTACACACCAGTTGGCCCTGAAGTAATATATGCAGAAAGTAATGGTAAATGAAGATATCCCAGTTGAGCAGGTCACTATAGTTTTAAATCCAACCAGCAATCAACCGGCCATCACTTTTTATGAACATGAACTGGCTCCACAGCCGGCCAGGAAATATGCACTATGCATTACTATTGACATTAACAAGGTGGCAGTGAAACAATGTTTGGTGGATATTGGGGCATCCATTAATGTTTTGCCACCAAGTACCCTGAAAATGTGTGGCATCCCGGAAAGTCAAATCCGGCCATCTACAATCACTATCACAGCTTATGACAACACAAGAAACTGCCTCTAGGGATGATCACTTTAAAAGTTGGTTTAGGACCAGTTTCAGTCACAGCGGATTTCCATATTCTAGACATGGACCCGACATTCAATGGCATCTTGGGTCGCCCTTACATTCAAGAGCTTGATGCTGTGCCTTCCACGAACCATCAATGCATAAAATTTCCGCACAAAGGGCGCCTTATCAAAGTCACTAGTATGCCCATTTTGCCGGCAGAAGATATACATTCTGCAACATCGGTGCCTTCTATATGGCCTTCCAATAGGCCTTTGCTCCCAGTTTTGGATGTTGTCGACCTGCGACAAGACTTGGTAAGGCCGTCTCCTTCAACCCCTCCTACCACCCAAATGTCACCACAACCATCCACAGGCAAGACGAAAAAGGGTTTGATAAACACCCCGGGGTGGAACATTCTGATGAAGATGGGGTATAGGACTGGCAAAAACCTGGGTGCTAATCTTCAGGGGAGAGTCAAGCCTATCAGGCACCAAAAGATGATTCCCCGGGGTGGCCTAGGTTACAAAGGGCCGAGCAAAGATAAAGATGAAGAAGGGCCATGGGCCGTCATGACTTCAACTCTTAAAATAGACCGGTAGCCTCTTACATGGACCCTACAAACGCACTTTGTGAAAGGAGGCACTCATAATGATGAGCAAACCACGCTAGTCACTTCCATGATGGACTGTCAAGATGTACATGCACAGCAATTTACTCGCCACATAGCCCCACTTGTTACATATAAAGCCCTGGAGTACTTACGGCCAGATAAAAGAAGAAAGATGGATGACCCCGAATGTGACTGGTATAGATGGTTCGACATGAACGATATCACTATTGCTCTGAGCCGACTGTTTATGCCAACTGATTCGGAATGGCCACCATTAATTCATGAACTGATTGAAAAGACAGCAGTGATCACGGATAAGAGGCAGCTTCTAAGCAATTACACAGATACCGGGGAGCATGATGTGCCGTTCAAGGAAGGCTACAATGTAGATAGGCTGTGGGCCGGCCTCTTCTCTATTAAATCCATCCATCCAACAATTTTTGTCCATTTGTTTGATAAAATGTTTTGCTCGGATATCCATAGACCGCCCGCGGTCTTGATAACCTTTTCTCCAAATTCACTTCAAGCTTCTCCTCCAATTCCTCCTTTGCTCCTCGAGCAATTCTCTAAACTCTCCATCACACTCCCACATGGGCAATCATTTATCCGATCATTTTCAAATCTGTCAATTTCAGCACCACCTCCTATTCCTCCCTCTCGTTGCTTTATTCTTGAAAATGAAAAAAAATACCCAAATTCAAACTTCCCAATCTTCCCTCTCCATTGAGGAGACCTCCTATCTTCTTTCTGAGTGTGTCCCGACCTAGGGGCCGCTCTTCCAGGATTCATTAGTGGACCTTCTCTACCCCTCTGGTGAGGGGTCCTCATCTGTATCCCCTTCTGTACCCATCTTTTTCTCACCTCCTTCATCTTCATCAAATTCTAGTGATGAGGCTAGTTGCTCTTACTCTTCTAGTTCTAAGAGTCCAGGGGTAGCTTCTAGAAAATCCAAGGGTAAGCAGATTCCCCGTAGATTCCTGCTAGATTTAGCTAGAAGGAGCCGGGCATGCTTAGCTCTTTTCGAATTTCTGGAGAATCCGATTATCCTGCCGGAAACAGAATATGAAGATACTTATGTTCTTAATGAGGGTTTTGGTGTTTATGAGATCATGAATGATGAAGACCCTATTGAAGAGGGGGATGAAGATTACAAAGAATATGAGGACGAGGCTGATGCTTTTGCCAGTGGTATCAAAAGATTCGACGAACCGCCAGCCTCAGTAGAAGAGCCTACCAAAGAAATAAATCTGGGTACTGAGGAAGACCCTAGGATTGTCCTCATTTGTAAGAATTTGCCGCCCTCCGAAGAGGAGGCACTTATTTTGGTTCTTCAAGAATATAAGGACAAGTTCGCGTGGAGTTATGAAGACATGCCGGGACTAGACCCTGCGCTCATTGAACATCGACTTACACTTAAGTCAGGATCTATCCCAGTCAAACAGCGGTTGAGACGTTTCCCACCTAATATGGCATTAAAAATGAAAGAAGAGGTTGATAAGCTTCACAAGGCTAGATTCGTTAGGGTTGTCCTCTTTCTTAATTGGATGGCTAACATCGTTCCAGTCATGAAGAAAGATGGAAAGGTTCGGATTTGCATAGACTTTCGGGACCTCAACCGTGCGTGTCCTAAAGACGACTTCCCCCTCCCTCATATTGATGTTTTGATTGATAATACGGCAAGATATGAGACTCTTTTCTTCATGGATGGCTTTTCAGGTTACAATCAGATTCGCTTGGCTGAGGAAGATCAAGAAAAGACATCGTTCACTACACCATGGGGAACTTATTTCTATGTGGTTATGCCCTTTGGACTTAAGAATGCTGGAGCCACCTATCAAAGGGCTATGATGGCAATTTTTCATGATATGATCCACATTTATATAGAGGTGTACGTTGACGACCTGGTAGTGAAATCAAGAACAAGGATTGAGCATCCTGGGGTTCTGGCGAAAGTCTTGCAAAGAGCGTGGGAGTATCAATTGAAAATGAACCCCAAGAAGTGCGTATTTGGTGTTTCATCAATTGCTTGGATTCATCGTAAGTAAGAGGGTATCGAGATTGATCCCAACAAGGCGAAGGCCATAAGAGAAATGTCTCCTCCCAAGAATTTGAAAGAAGTCCGAGGATTGATCGGGAGGTTACAATTTATCCACCGATTTGTCTCCCAGCACTCACAAAGGTGTAGGCCGTTTTACGGGCTTACTAAGCCGGGAGTCAAGTTTAATTGGGATGACAAGTGTCAGGCAGCCTTTGACGGATTGAAGGATTATCTCTCAAATCCTCCTGTCTTGAGGCCGCCAATTCCAGGCAAACCGCTTGTTCTCTATATTTCTATCCTGGATGACTCTGTAGGTGCTGTCCTAGCCCAAGTGGATGAAGAAGGAAAGGAAAGGGCAGCCTACTACTTGTCAAAGCTTTTTAACCCTTGTGAGCAGATGTACTCAGCTATGGAGAAGACTTGCGCAACTTTAGTCTGGGTAGTTCAGAAACTCAGACATTATTTCTTAGCTCACGAGGTTCACCTCATTGCTCGTATGAATCCAATCAAGTTCCTTCTTGAAAAAATATGTTCTCACTGATCGATTAGCACGATGGCAAAGCTTCCTTTCTCAATTCGACATCATCTACATTCAGCAAAAAGTGATCAAAGGCTATGCCATAGCAGAACATCTTGCTCACCATCCCCTCCCTAGATTTGAGCCTGTTCGCTCAGAGTTTCCAGACGAGAAACTAATGTCCGTCAATCAGTCCGATTCGATGTGGACATTGCATTTTGATGGAGCTCATAATTCAAAAGGGAAGGGGATCGGCATTGTCCTTCTATCACCTGAGGGTATCACTATTCCACTCGCCTCTCAGCTTGCATTTCCAGTTACAAATAATATAGCTGAGTACGAGGCTCTTTTGGCCGGACTGGAGGCCGCTCACCAATTCAGTGTTTTCCAATTGCGGATTGTAGGTGATAGTCAGCTTATTCTCCACCAAGTGCTCACCAAGTGTCACACGCTCAATCCTAAACTCAAACCCTATCAGGAGCTAACTTCTGCTTATGCCAAGCTTTTCATCAAATTAATCTTTGTCCACGTTCCTCGTGATCAGAATATTCTAGCTGATACTCTTGCTTCTCTTGCTTCTTCCTTGATTTTCCTTCCCGAAAGGGATTTCCATTCTATCATTGTTCACAGGCGTCTCACTCCGGCTGTTAAGGATCCAGCTTTCCTTAGTATTAAGGAGGAGGTGCTTAAGAAGGTTAAGCAAGGTGGAATCATTGAGAATAAGGAGATCATGCTGTTGGATTTAGAGGAAGAATTGGATGATGAAGAGAAGCCGTGGTATTACGAGATTGCTAAGTATTGCCAGGATCAATTCTATCCAGAAGAAGCTACTGCGGAAGAAAAGAAGGCCATTTGAAGAGTATCTCAATGATCCACTTTAGTTGGAGGTGTGCTCTATAGAAGAGGTCTCACCGGAGTTTTATTAAGGTGCCTAGATGATGATGAATCTTGGAAAGTCGTGGAAGAGGCACATTCAGGATTGTGTGGTGGTCATATGAATAGCCAGATGCTTGCTAAGAAGATCCTTAGGCTAGGTTTCTATTGGCCCACTTTAGAAGAGGATTGCTCCATTTATGTTCGAAGGTGTGTCAAGTGCCAACTACACACCGACAAAATTCATTCTCCTACTTCTTCACTCCATCCTATGTCCTCCCCATGGCCTTTCTCCATGTGGGCTTTCGATATCATTGGACCTCTTGGTGATCCGAACCTCCTCACAAAAATGAAATCATTTATACTCACGGCAATGGAGTACTTCACCAAGTGGGCGGAAGCGGAAGCTTACGTGGAGATAAAAGCGTCAACCGTCTGCAAATTCATAATGAAGAACATCATTGCAAGATTCGGCATCCCAAGCACCATCGTCACCGACAATGGACTGCAATTCATCTCTCAGGAGCATCAGGACCTCTGCAACAGGTATAACATTGCATTGCATCATTCATCTCCTTATTATCCGTAGGGCAATGGTTAAGCAGAGGCAACCAATAAAACTTTGATCAAGATTATCAAGAAAACGTGTGAGGCTAATAAATTTACGGATTGGCCAGAAAAGCTGGTTGAAGCTCTTTGGGCCTATCGCACTTCCATTCATACTCCTACTGGGTAAACCCCTTTTGCCCTCACTTATGGAATGGAGGCGGTAGTCCCTTATGAAATTCTTATCCCTTCTCTACGAGTGCAATTGGATAAGGAGCTCCCCATTGATGAGCGTCGTGATTCTCTCCTTGCTCAGTTGGAACTCCTAGATGAGAAGCGTTTGGTTGCCGCCGAGCATGCACGTATTTATCAAAACAGGCTTTCACGTTTTTACCAGAATAAGGTAATTGAGAGAAAATTCAAAATCGGTGAAATGGTAATTAAACAAATCTTTGTAAAACTCGGAGGACCTCGTTTAAAGCTTTAACCAAATTGGGAAGGGCCCTTTGTTATAAAAGATGTTTATCCTGGCAATGCTTACAAATTAACTAATGCTGAAGGGGAGGAGCTGGTTCACCCTTGGAATGGTCTTTGCTTGAAGAAATACTACCCCTAAGTCTTTATTAAAAAAATATATAAAAATTAAAAAGGAAAAAAATGAAAAAAAATGAAAGATGAAAAAAATGAAAAAAAAAGAAAAATAAACAAAAGAAAAATTGGCAGGCTGGTATAGTACATAGGCCGCGCGCCCGAAAAATCAAAATCCTTAATTCATTCTTCAGTCTTGATGGTTTAACCTCGAGGTGAATTCACGCACACACTACACGCTCTACTCTTAAACTCAAGTGGCCCGGAATTTGAGGAAAGTCAGACCCAAACTAAGAGTGTAAGAACCTTCACCTACTCTCTTCTCTTCGGCTCACAGGAGGAAGTACAAGTCAAGGAATACTAACCAAGCCTGCCCGCCGCCCTAGTAGGTGGAAGTCAGGGTCCAAAAGGGAATAAAATACTTAAAGCCCAAGTACAATTAGGTCTTTATTGAGAAATTTGAAGAAAAAGAGAAGATAAAACTTACAAATAAAAGAAAAGCATGTCAAGAGGGTAAAGTCCCCGCAGGAAAAACCCTGGTCGTAAGCATGCGTGAATAAGGGCAAAAAGAGCAACAAAATTTTCCTAAGTCGAAGACCGAATCCCAACTGGCATTAGGGCAGGGGAGGAATGTTTCCCTGTTCTCGAATACCTCCAGTGAGCTTCCTCAACTTATTCTTCCCTTCTCCCTCCATGGTAGGTTATAAGCTCAAAGGATGGCCAAGGTCGACTAAGAACGATGGGCCGCGAGAGAATATGAGTAAAATCAAAAGTATTTAAGCACGTTGACCTTTTGTTGAATCTTTTAAAAAAGATTAATGAATTTAAGATGGTGATTGTGTAAGGTTTAAGGTCCTTGTACTATGCTCAGCCTCATAAGAAAAGAAGAAAAAAAGAAAAAAAAAGAAAAAAGAGAAAAAAAATATTTTTTAACGCCTCCATGAGCAGGCATCGTTTCCATAATTCATGACTTCTATGTGGTCGTCATTTTCAAGTAAAGGAAAAATAAAAAAAATAAATAATATTTTAATTCACGCCCGCTTAGGAGGCGTCATTTTAATAAATTCACGGCTTTATAGATGTCGTCATTTTAATAAAAATAAAAAAAAAAATAAAAAAATGATTTTCTAAATAAACACCCCCCACGTCGGCGTCAATTTTACAATCAGCGCCCGATTGCGAGGGCGTCATTTTTCAAATAACTAAAAAAAGTGAAGAAAAAGAAAAATGAAAAAAATAACAGAAAATTAAGCTTGCTGCTTCCCATCTCATATGCTTGATTGCATCTTTGTGTGGACATCTTTTATTGGCATCTGCTTGATTGCATGTTACATTTCTTCATGTATTTTTATTATTATCCGCCTTTATTAATTTGAGCCTTGGCCCCTTGACCTGTCAACAAGGTCAAAGAAGAGACAACCCCCTACTTATTGAGCAAGGGGCCAAACCGAACAGATGGATTAATCTATTTGTTAAGTGTGAGCTACAGGCGCAGGGCAAGAACGGACAAGAGCAAAAAGCAACGAAAGAAAGCAAAACAAAGGCAAGTACACAAGTCTACAAGAGCACAAAGTAACTCAGGTAACAAAAATTTCAATTTCATATATATCAATGAATATCCGAGTACAAGTGTGAGAGTGGAAGGGTACAAGTAAGTCTCTCTCAACTCTTGCCTCCACCCTCCTCTGTCCTACTCTCTACCTCACTATCATCATCCCGACGAGGCACTCGTGGAGGGGGCATGGACCCCCGAGAAGTAGCTAGAGCTCGAGCCTGCTCCTCTGCCTCGCTCCTCTGCCAAAGGGAGGAACCTGCCACAAAAGTAGAACTGGAAAATGCGTGCCCCGCAGCCCACGCTCGGTCCCGGCCTCGCTGTAACCGCTCCTCGGTCACCCGTAGCCGCTCCTGAGTGACGGCTAGCTGGATCCTCAAGTCTGCAAGCTCCCGCTCGCGTGCTGCCTCCTGCTCCCGGTCACGGGTCCGCTCCGCCAGGCGCTCCACTCGCTCCCGGGCATGCTCCCTGCACTCCATCTCGAGGGCAACTCTCAGCTCTGCCACGTCTTGAGGTAACTCCTCTCGCCGCCTCAAGGCCCTCTCGAGCTCCGTGACTCGCTGCTCGTGGATGGCCAGCTCCGTCCCATCTAGTGCAGCCTGGAGGAGCACAGGCTATGCAAGTCTTGAAATGATTGGATTTCTTCCGCTGGTAACATCATTCCATTCCCCTGTATCCTTTCTGTAAGCATTGCTACTATAGGATATCTACGCTTTTATAGCACATCAAGGACCTTGTGGTTCTGATGAACCTGGAATCTGAGTTCCCCTTCATCAAAAATAATGATAGTTCCAGGAGAGTCATGATCACACGGATAGGCCGTTGGGTCATCGAAGATTTGGGATGACGGTTCCACTTTCTGAGTTGATACGTGGACAAACGGGCTTCGGCTTAGTGTCAGCTTAGAGATCTAGATTCTTGACCAAGTCTGGATGGTTTAACAATATTATTCTTGATTATTTTCTATTTTTTTAGTTTATTTTTATTTTTCTTTTTAGCCCAGCATGCATCATGTAGGACTTTGAGCTTCAATGATAAAAATTCTCACATTACGCTAATAATGAGGCCCACTTATTTTTAATGGAGTTGACATGAGATATTCCATTCCAAATCAAGTACTTTATTCTCCTTGAAGCCGCTCAGGCTGGTTCCTTGAAAAGCATTCATTCGCTATTTTTTCTTATCTCAATTCACTTTATTTTCTTGAAACCCACCTTGGTTGTAGCACGTCCACATTGACTGGTAACCGCTCTCCAATGGTGTCTTTCCTTCTGTGCCCTCGCGCACATTTCATTTATTAGTCCCTTCATCTAGGTGATCACTGCTTTCCCGTAATCATCCGAAGTTGTTTCATTTAGAATCCTGGAAAGATTTTGATGTAAAATCGACCTATGGACCTATTTTGCAAGCATTCAAGTTTTGAGCAGCGGACTCACACTAGCGAGCTCACCCGTATGGCGCACACTTAGTGCCCGATGGCGACTAGGCGATGTTGGAGAGGGTCCGAGGCGGGACCTTGAGACTCCAATGGTTGGTTAGCTTGGGGAGAACCCCAAATGGACCTAGGATGCCCAAATCATGAGCGGCCAACACACCAAGGGTGTGGGTTAAGTGGATGCTCTCACAACTCGCCCGCGGTGGTCACTCAATTTAGTGGCAATTTAAGATCAGACACTCTCTTACCGCCGACGGAGTAACTATAGCAATACTAAGCTAAGCAAGTCCATTACAGCAATGAGAGATGTTCAGGAGCTCACCTAGCCGGCGTGAGGACGCCGACTCCGGCCGGAGACGGGGGCGAGCGGGGAGGCGAGGGTATACACCCGCACGCCGCGTTGGTGTCGCTTCAACCTGAAATGGCAAGATTACACCACTACGCCTCTCGCAGGAGGGGTGATCTTAGGGTGGGGATTAATCCTATTACATCCAATACTACCTCCACGCAGGGAGGGGCCTTCAGCCGGCCAAGCGGGGTGGGGGATTTATGAAGAAAACCCGACGTTCGGATCATTGCCGGTTCTACCAATCTTCAGAGTTGCTGGACAGTAGGGCGGTGATGATGCTGCCAAAAATTCCACAGAGCTCAGAACTTGATGAGACTTGCGCCAAAAGCTTGCCAACGGACCAAGGATGACCTCTGATGTTTTTCTGTGCTTGGTAAAGTCGTTGCTGGCCGGGGCAAAGTCTGGAACCGGACTGATTGGTTCTGCCTCTGTCTGGTGTAGAACAATGTGGCTGGTTGCAGAGGGTGCCACGATCTCTACCAAGCTCTGATTGAGACGAGACCTGAACCGTTGGAACCGTGGTCGAGTCTTCTTTCTGTCGGCACCAACGGCGTGGTCGGCAGATGTCGGAGAAGACCGGGATGATCAGATGAGTAGAGGGGTGTCAGTTTTGGCGTCTGTAAACTGACCTGACACACTTGGAGTAGAAAATCCGTAAATTTAGATGCCAATGTCCAAATGCAGCTTTGCTTCTTGAGGATGAAAGAGGACTTGAGAGGGAAGATTTTTTTTGAAGAACACTTGATCTGAATCCCAAAAGGTTCATCGTGGTCGAGCTTCCACTCTCGCTCTGGTTCCATGCCTGAGAGGTCCTGCGCAGTCGAGGGAGAATCGCTCCTACCGGCAGCTCGGAACTCAGATGTCGATGAAACCACCTCGCCTTGAAATCTCTCTGGACGAACTTTGCAGATATATAGGCCTTGAGACCAGAAGGACTAGGGAGAGGCCGGATCCGATGCAACTTTCAGGACCCAACTCTGCTGCCTGCGACCTGCTATCTGAAACTGCAAACCAGCAAGATTAAGGGAATGGGAGAGAGGGTAGCATAGCTTGGGAGTGATGGCTGATGGTTTGTGGAGGAGGGAGGGACGTGGCTAGGATCTTCCAAGAGGTCTAGGGGGGCAGGGATGGGTGGAGGAAGAGCTGGAGCTGCAAAGGGTGGTGGGGGGAAGATGGAGGTGCACAAGAGACATGGTGAGTAGGAGAGGAGGTGGGGGGCGAACTTGGCTATTGGGGGGAGATGGAATTTGACCTAGGGTGGTTTAGGAGGTGGGGAGATGGAAGGGCACAGCCCTAGGGAGAGGGAAATTCGAATTTGGGCTTAGGGAAGAGCCCCTTCAACCTTGGGGAGAGGAAGGGTTGCTTGGGAGAGTGGAAAGGTGCCTAGGAGAAGGGGTTTCCACCTAGGGGTTGGAGGGGGAATTGAATGAGTGCATGGGGAAGGGGAAGGGGCCTTAATGAGGGGTGAATGGGGAGGAGAGAGAATGAATTTCGAAATTGGGGTGGGGAGGAGAGAGAGAGGGGGCACAACCCACTTAGAGAGAGTGATAGTAAGAGAGAGAGAGAGAGAGGGAGATATTGAGTGGGAACTAGAAGGTGTGGAAATTTTCTGGATTCATTATTCAAGCATAAGTTGTTACAAATGAGAGAGGGGTGGGGCTATTTATGGACTCCACACTTTTCCTAAGACTAAACTGACCCTGACAAACTAACTAATGACCAAACAGTCTAAGGGAGGGGCGCCCCTGGGCCTAGCCCAATGAATTGGGCCCATTAACCTATCAAACCAACATAATGACTCAATACTTAGGAAAATGACTCAACAACCTAGGTACATGACTCAAATAAAGAGAAAATTACATGATATTGACTCAAAGAAAATGTGAAGATTACATGACTAGACTCAGAAATACATGACTAACATAGTGGCGCTTGCCGACGAACAATCCGAGTCCGGAGAAAATGTGGAGGGGCAAGGGATGCCCTCATCATACCCCCGGGGTGGGGAAAACTCGACCCCGTCGAGTATGGGTCCACCAGGGAAGTAGTATATCGAACTGCGGCTCTGGGCGATCCACGATCTCCATACTCAACCCGCGACCATAGTCGGGGAACGGCGCTTCAGCTCGACAAAGTGGCTCGGTCATACCCTCATGCTGGCGATGGGATCTTGCTTGCCTAGTATTGCCGCTGTGTGCTCACGTCGGGCTCTCAGGCTATTTGTGGTGGCACTCCGAGGGTGTCTCTCACAAGGGTAGGTGTAAGCTCGAGGCACTCACTAGGATCCACCGCGGTGCCCTTAGAGGGTGCTGGATCCGCCACATGAGAATGGGGAGAATCCCAAAACCCTTTTGAAAGTTCAACCCATAAGCCGGGTTGCCAAAGCCACTCGGAACTTGGCAAGGTCCAAGTCCTCGTGCCCTCAATTTGGAGGTGACCCTAAAGTAGAGCCACTCCAAAGCCATCATCGCCAAGTTATCAACTTGGAACTCAAAGTGGTGCTTAGGAGTTTGTGCTCGCTTCTTGTGAATCCCACCGCTTGTTGCTTGATACTTGCTTGAATGCATATGCCATGCACTATGATGCAATATGAGTTGACAATGTATGGTATGAAAAGGTGGTCCAGGACAACCACATATAGACCTATCATGCATTGATGTTATGAAGATTTTGAAGGATTTGGGAGGACCGGGGCATCCATAGGTGTCCCTCTTACAAGTGAGTGTGGTGAATGTTGGAGGACCCGGACACCCATGTAGGCTCCTAGCATACATAAGACCAATGGTGAATTGGGGAGGATCGTTACACCCAAATAGGGACCACTCATGCTTCCTAGTTGACATGTGGGTGATGTGAATGAATGGACCTGTCTTTCTAATCATGCCAAGTGGTGTGTGGTGCCAAGACTTATGCACTCCTATCCTAGAGATGACTTCTATGTGCATGGGTATGGGGTGGCCCTTGAGCTTCCACTCGTATGGATCAAAGGGATCTAAGAGGGGGAAAATCATGGAGTGGGGTAACTCATCAACCCAAGGTGTATGTTGCCGAAAGTCAAGGCTCCCATGGTGTAACTCGAGTCTAGGAAGGGAGGGGTTTGGTTCATCATGGGTGGTAAGGGTAGGGTAAGGTGGGTGGTGAATAAGGTAAGTGGGTCACATGGAGATCTAGGTTCCCATAGGAAAGGGTCGAAGGGATCATGGTAAGGATCACCTAGATAGGGGTACTCCATGTCCTCAAGATCCTCGAATGTTGAGTCATCCTCCTCAATAAGTGGGCCAAGGTTGCTAATGGGTTGGCCGATCAAAGCACTTGGGATCTCAATGGTTGGGGAGTAGACTAGGATGGGTTCCTCCTCCATGGGGAGCAAGAGTATGATCTCACTTGTAAATTGGCCATTAGTGTAGATGGAAGTGATGGAGCCAACGGCGGGGAAGCTAGGCTAATGGTGCTAGGCTCCGACGGCCTCATGGCTAGCATATCGGTCAAGTGACTTGCCAATGTAGGTAGTCACTAAGTCTCCCAAATCTTCCACACAATAGGAGGTTTGATAAGTGACATGTGGCTGAATGGGAATGATTTGGGATTGATATCCCATGGGTAGGCAGCATGGTTGTGAACTAGGAATGGTGAGACCTTTCTTGAGCCATTGGAGTATGGACTTATCTATGGTGAGGTTGGGTGTCTCTAGAGGCGCTAGGCTAGAGGTGTGTGAGTTGTTTGGCCTTTGGATTTCCTCTATGTTGGGAGGTGGATCCGGATGGGCATCCTTCTCCACTTAGGTGGGTGTGTGAGTTGCAACTTCTATTGCTAATGGAGTAGGGGGATCTATGGTGGGTGGTTTGGTGATAGCTAGCGTATGACACACCCGGGGTGGTGAACAAGCATGGGCTTGGGTTGGGATAGGAAGGGGAAGTAGAGGAGGCCTAGGTTGGGAAAAGATTGGTGTAGGAAGCGGGAGGTGGGTTGGGTGAGAGATTTTGGGTTGATTTGCTTTGGGAGATATGTCCCTTTTTGGGGATGATGGTGGGTTTGTGGTGGTGGTCAAGGGGGCTTGTGGGGTACGGGTTTGGTGAGGGGTTTTGGGTTTGGGGGTGGTGGCCATTATGGGCCTCGGTGGATGGGTGGACACGGGGTCCAATTGGGTTTGTGGACATATGGTTGTGGTGGAAGTTTGCGGGTAGGGTGCTGGTGTGGTGGTTGGGGTAGGATAGGTGGGAAGTGATGTGGAATGGGGAATTAGGGTCATGGGTTGGCTAGGTGGGGATGAAGGAGTTGAAGTGCTCCTTAGGTCTTGGTGATTTGAGTATGAGGGGGAAACATATCTAGCCCTAAGTTGCTCCTTCATGTCCTTCCAAGTGGTGATGGGAGTTTTCCTTCTAAGTACCTTTAGCCCGACAATTTGCATCCAATAAGTTTCTGCCCGTTTGGTAAGTTGCATTTTGGCAACCCATGCCTTTTCATCCTCGGACATATGATACCAAGTGAAGTATTGGTCCATTGTAGCTTCCCAATCTAAATATTTTCTAGGAGAGGTTCCATCAAAGGTGGGAAGTGGGAAAGGGACCATCCTATCGTCCGTCCTTGGGGCGGGCCTATTTTCTCCAAGTTGGTTGAGTCGGCCCGATATGTTATCAAGCCGCTCATTGGCATAGGTCAAGGCTTTCATGAAGTAGTTGACATGGCCAGAGAAGTTATGGGTGTTAGTGGTAGGCATCTCTTTGTGGCTTGGACTTATGGAGTGGGCCGATTGGTAAGGTCGATATGAGGTGGCCATACTAGGGGACAAGAGTGATGCACTTGAAGACTCTAAATGCATAGACATGCCCTAGGACCATCTTGATAGAGACAAGTTGTGAACTTGCTCTGATACCACTTGATGTAAAACCGACCTATGGACCTATTTTGCAAGCATTCAAGTTTTGAGCAGCGGACTCACACTAGCGAGCTCACCCGTATGTCGCACACTTAGTGCCCGATGGCGACTAGGCGATGTTGGAGAGGGTCCGAGGCGGGACCTTGAGACTCCAATGGTTGGCTAGCTTGGGGAGAACCTCAAATGGACCTAGGATGCCCAAATCATGAGCGGCCAACACACCAAGGGTGTGGGTTAAGTGGATGCTCTCACAACTCGCCCGCGGTGGTCACTCAATTTGGTGGCAATTTAAGATCAGACACTCTCTTACCGCCGACGGAGTAACTATAGCAATACTAAGCTAAGCAAGTCCATTACAGCAATGAGAGATGTTCAGGAGCTCACCTAGCCGGCATGAAGACGCCGACTCCGGCCGGAGATGGGGGCGAGCGGGGAGGCGAGGGTATACACCCGCACGCCGCGTTGGTGTCGCTTCAACCTGAAATGGCAAGATTACACCACTACGCCTCTCGCAGGAGGGGTGATCTTAGGGTGGAGATTAATCTTATTACATCTAATACTACCTCCACGCAGGGAGGGGCCTTCAGCCGGCCAAGCGGGGTGGGGGATTTATGAAGAAAACCCGACGTTCGGATCGTTGCCGGTTCTGCCAATCTTCAGAGTTGCTGGACAGTAGGGCGGTGATGATGCTGCCAAAAATTCCACAGAGCTCAGAACTTGATGAGACTTGCGCCAAAAGCTTGCCAACGGACCAAGGATCACTTCTGAATTTTGGCTGTGCTTGGTAAAGTCGTTGCTGGCCGGGTCAGAGTCTGGAACCGGACTGATTGGTTCTGCCTCTGTCTGGTGCAGAATAATGTGGCTAGTTGCAGAGGATGCCACGATCTCTACCAAGCTCTGATTGAGAAGAGACCTGAACTGTTGGAACCGTGGTCGAGTCTTCTTTCTGTCGGCACCAACGGCGTTGTCGGCAGATGTCAGAGAAGACCGAGACGATCAGATGAGTAGAGGGGTGTCGGTTCTGGCTTCTGTAAACTGACTTGACACACTTGGAGTAGAAAATTCGTAACTTTAGATGCCGATGTCCAAATGCAGGTCTGCTTCTTGAGGATGAAATAGGACTTGAGAGGGAAGATGTTTTATGAAGAACACTTGATCTGAATCCCAAAAGGTTCATCGTGGTCGAGCTTCCACTCTCGCTCTGGTTCCCTGCCTGAGAGGTCCTGCGCAGTCGAGGGAGAATCGCTCCTACCGGCAGCTCGGAACTCAGATGTCGATGAAACCACCTCGCCTTGAAATTTCTCTGGACGAACTTTCCAGATATATAGGCCTTGAGACCAGAAGGACTAGGGAGAGGCCGGATCCGATGCAATTTTTTAGGACCCAACTCTGCTGCCTGCGACCTGCTATCTGAAACTACAAACCAGCAAGATTAAGGGAATGGGAGAGAGGGTAGCATAGCTTGGGAGTGATGGCTGATGGTTTGTGGAGGGGGGGGAGGGACGTGGCTAGGATCTTCCAAGAGGTCTAGGGGGGCAGGGATGGGTGGAGGAAGAGCTGGAGCTGCAAAGGGTGGTGGGGGGAAGATGTAGGTGCACAAGAGAGATGGTGAGTAGGAGAGGAGGTGGGGGGGCGAACTTGGCTGTTGGGGGGGGATGGAATTAGACCTAGGGTGGTTTAGGAGGTGGGGAGATGGAAGGGCACAGCCCTAGGGAGAGGGAAATTCGAATTTGGGCTTAGGGAAGAGCCCCTTCAACCTTGGGGAGAGGAAGGGTTGCTTGGGAGAGTGGAAATGTGCCTAGGTGAAGGGGTTTCCACCTAGGGGTTGGAGGGGGAATTGAATGAGTGCATGGGGAAGGGGAAGGGGCCTTAATGAGGGGTGAATGGGGAGGAGAGAGAATGAATTTTGAAATTGGGGTGAGGAGGAGAGAGAGAGGGGGCACAACCCACTTAGAGAGAGTGATAGTAAGAGAGAGAGAGAGGGAGATATTGAGTGGGAACTAGAAGGTGTGGAAATTTTCTGGATTCATTATTCAAGCATAAGTTGTTACAAATGAGAGCGGGGTGGGGCTATTTATTGACTCCACACTTTTCCTAAGACCAAACTGACCCTGACAAACTAACTAATGACCAAACAGTCTAAGGGAGGGGCGCCCCTGGGCCTAGCCCAATGAATTGGGCCCATTAACCTATCAAACCAACATAATGACTCAATACTTAGGAAAATGACTCAACAACCTAGGTACATGACTCAAATAAAGGGAAAATTACATGATATTGACTCAAAGAAAATGTGAAGATTACATGACTAGACTCAGAAATACATGACTAACATAGTGGCGCTTGCCGACGAACAATCCGAGTCCGGAGAAAATGTGGAGGGGCAAGGGATGCCCTCATCAGATTTCCAACGCTTAGTGTCGGAGGCGTGTCACATCACACCTTGGCATCTACTTATCAGTTTGTTCTTACTTCATTTCCGCTTACTTTCGCTTCATTTCGTTTCACTCTCTTGCAAAGCAGACGCCAAGACAGGACAGCTGTAGACACGCCAAAATCGATGCTGTGTTGAGTAAAGCTCATGTCACCATGTGACGCCCCAAAAGTTGACTTCAATATTGGCTTAATATGAAGTTTTTTTTAATTTCTCCATATTAATTGTAATTTCTTGGCATTTTTCTTTAATAATTGAAACTAACGCCTGGAGGAAGGGCGCCATTTAATTGACGACCTGATAGGGGTCGTGATTTAATCAATAAACGACTGTTGAAACAGGTGTTGTTTCCTGGATTTTACGAGTCCTAAAGAAAATAAAACTCAAGAGAATTAACGCCCATTCAAACAGGCGTCATTTCATAATTTTAAATGAGGAAAGTCCCTTATTGTCATAAATAAATCTAGGAATTAACGATTGTATGAATGTTGTCATTTCAATTGCCGCCCCTAGTCAGGTCGTCATTTTCACTTCCGTTTCTGTTTCGCCTTTTTCCTCCCAGTAGTGATCCTTTGTTTCGCCTTCTTCCTCCCAGTAGTTATCCTTTCCCCATTTTACACATTGTGTTCGATTGGGAAGAGGGTTCCTTATTACGGGATTGATTGCCTTGTTTTAATCCTATTAATGCAAGGATTTTTGGCCTATAAATACCCCCACATGTGCTTCTCACGCGAGAGTTAACAGGGAGAGGTAAGAAGAACGCTGTGAGAGCCTTTTTACACGGAGAGGAGAGAGTTTTGTTTTTGCAGGTACTTCACGGTGTTGATCCTCTTCTAATGCTCCTTCCTCTGGTGTTCTTTCTACCACGAGTGGCGTCCTCATCCAGCGTTTCTTCATCCTACTGCAGCCACTGCAGCCTTGTTCTTTCTCCCTTTACTACTGCACACACAGCAGAGAAGACACCTCTTCTTTAGTTTTTTTTATTTTATCATATCACTCATCACTCTCTAGTTATTCTACTAGAGATCTTCTCAGCATGTTAAAATTGCTTTGCACCATACTATATCTTGCTTTGCATAGTATTCATAATCCCAACCTTGTTACTCCTCTTAGGGGTTTTAAAACCAAAACACACAAGGTGTGTTCATGCCCAATTTGTTTGATTTCATATTTTTAGAGCATTGATACTACACACTTGGCTAATCCATATCTTGTTTATTTTGTGTGTTTCTTGCAAGAGTAATCGAGCTACAAACCCCCTTCATCGGCCGGCCGGTAGAAGGAGGAAGAAAGAACTCCCAATCTCACCCGCTCAATACAAGGTACATGCGATCATCCTTCTTCTTTTGAGGTAACCCCTCTGGCGATCACCCTCCTTAGAGCATCTCATGCTCATCCTTTTTTTTTCTTCATGTCCCACATATTTTAGCATAATTATTCATCATTAACCATTGTTGTTATTTCTCTTTAAAATGTCTATGTGACACGTTCACACCTGACAACCCGCATCAAGCAAACGACGTGCACGAATAGCCGAAATAAGTAAGCAAGAAGAGGAAGACCGAATACCTTGAAAATAGAAGGTGGGTCCACGAAGCTGTCAGAAGTAGACCTTCTTCGAGCCGCAATCCACCAAGGCATGATGAGTCTCGAGCCAATCCATGCCCAAAATCACATCGAAGTCTTGAAGCAGTAACACGTAGAGTCTAACCGGCATGTTCCGCCCTTCCACCCACACAGGTACCTTCTCAAAGCAGTATGGGGTGATCATGAAGTCACTGGTAGGAAACTCTGCCGCCAGGTCACAGGACACCTCAGTCACTGGGTCCTCCACACTCTGAGCAAAATCCTCCGAGATGAACGAATGAGAAGCACCTGAAACATGAGCTGTCCGACCCAAAATCGAAAGAGTACCTTTCACCAACTGCGACGCCTCAGCCTCTGCCCTGGTCATATGAGTCACTCTGCCTCGGGATCTCTGCCTCCCTACAGTAGCTGACCGTGATAACTGAGGAAACTGTTCCTACTGCTGGTACTGCTGCGACTGTGATGACAACTGCTGGGGCTGAAACTGCTGCTGCTGCTGAAACTTGTGCGGCTGGCTCGGCCTCTACGGACAGTCACGTGCCATGTGCCCTGGCTGATCGCACCTAAAGCAAATCACGGGCGCTGAACACGGTCTACCTGGATGAGAACCACCGCACCTAGGACAATCACCCCGAGAACCCATCATCGAACCCTGACGTTGAAAAGCCACCGGCTACTGAACACTGCCCTTCGACTCCTTACGATCCTGACGCCTCTTACTAAAACCAACTTTCTTAAGCAACTTCTTAAGCTTTGATCTAAAGGATGACGACCCTGGCGTAGGAGCCACAGACTGCATCACCACTGATCCACCTGCTGAGAGCTGGACGGTACCCTGCTGCTGCATCCCCGTCGGCTGGCTGAAATCTGCCTGCACCTGACTGGCACTGCCCTGCCCTCAAACCTTATGAAAGTCTCTCTCCAGCGCCGCTGCTGCCTTACATGCCGCATCCAAGGTGGTCAAACCTGATGCAAGAAGATGATGCCTCAACTCAAGCCTCAAACCACCAACAAACTGATCGGTCTTCACCTCCTCATCTGCCATGATATGAGGAGCATAATGGCCCAACTCGATAAACCTGGCACAGTACTGCATCACCGTCATGTCACCCCGAGTCAGCTCCATAAACTCACGCAACCTCTGCAACCTGACAAAAGATGGACAGAAGGCACGCTCAAAAGCCGTGATGAACTCCTGCCACGCAATCTACCGAAGAGGATGAGACCGGAACACTGAACCCCACTCTGACGTCCACCAAGTATGGGCCGCTCCATGAAGATGATGAGTAGCCAATGCCACCTGCTCCTCCTCAGGACACTCCATCGCACTGAAAATCTGCTGCACATCATCCAGCCACTCTCGGGCCACCTCAGGATCTGGCTGCCCGCAGAAGGAAGGAGGCTGAAATAGCAAGAACTCCTTCAGCACACGGCCATGACCACCACAAGCCCGGTCCTCACCAGCATCGCCGCCCTGCTGTCGCTAATCTCCTTGCTGCTGACCTCCCGGCTGCCGCTGAAGCACATACTCAAACATACCTCGGAAGAAATCGTCCATCCCTGGAGCTCTCGCACCTCCAGCTACACCCTTGGAAACTGAAGCCCTGCTCTGCTCCTCTGGACCATCACTAGACTCTCCCTGTTGGGGACGAGCCCTCCTCCGTGGCGCCATAACACACCTGGCATCAAGAAAAATAACAATAAATCAATAAAACACACGGCCCTAAGACAGTCGCCGATTGTACGGGACATTCATGGACCTTCTGAACCATCGCAATTCGTTTCAAGTTCTGATGTACCGCCACAACCTACGCTCTGATACTAGCTGTGATGACCCGGGATCCGAGTACCGGAAAGGAACCGACGCATCTCGAATCTCGACCCGCCAACCCACGAGCTCGAAGACTCGGAAGGGTAAAAGGGATGGTGTGGGAGTACAAGAGAAGCTGAAATGACCGTAGAGATATCACACTGATCTAAAATAAAATGCACAACATTAAATAAATAAAATAAACTGCCACAAGGTCCATAGTGTCTCATGTCCAAATAAAAGTACAGTCAATAGAAAGAAAAGTACAACTACACGGGGCATCCACCGGCGTACAACTACACGGGGCATCGCCCGGCTCTGGCGGACTGGCGGCTAACCTTGGCTAGAAGAACCACACTGAAACTCGGCCGCGCCTCTAGATGACCCCGCCTCACCTGAAAAGTAGGGATGAGCCTCATTTCATTGGCTCAGTAGGGATCTCGCGAATCCCCACCTCGTGCGGAAAACAAGGAAGGAAAGCAAGAAAGTAGAAAAGCAACCCTACCTAGTAGGGGTACGGTAGAACCAACAAGATAAAGTAAATAAACGGAAAAGCCGTCTACTCCAACAGTCCCGCACTACTGAACCTCGGTCCAACAAAACTCGAGTCCACACCTGCCACCAAACAGGAGCACTACCCACTAGAAGAACGATCGGATGCGTCCCCTGACGTCTTACACCGCGTCACAAGTGTCTAGCTACAACGCCCTGGGCGTGAGACTCAGACACGCAACAAGTACCACAACAAGGACTAGCTTGGGTCACGCTCGTCAACGCGTGTCCTAAGCCCCCAACTACATGTGCACGCACAGACCATCTGCTCTAGGTCGAGTCCTCTAGCTGGTTTTCCCCCCCACCGGACTCTAGTGGCAAAGGCAAGGGGCCCTACGGAAACCAGCCTAAAAATCACCTCTCACTGGGTCTCACTTTCCACCACTCCCAGGTGGGTCCTCACTCGCATGCGCAGGAAGCTACGACTAGTGGACAGGTCACTGGAAGTAAGGACTGACTCACAGAAACCATCATCGAAGAAACGAGACCGCACACAATCGGTGCAGCACAGAGCCTGACGGTCCAACCTTGGGACATCACAGGCTGTGACGCACCTACACTAGAGCGCCACAAGGCTCTGACGGTCCAACCCTGGAGCGTCACAAGCCGAGGTAAAAATAGGCTCTGACGCACCCACCTAGGCGCATCACAGCACCTAACAAGCCAACCCTGAAGCATCAAGGAAGATGGGTTCGTCTGCTTTGACGCACCCACATAGGGGCGTTACAAGGCTATTACGCGCCAGGCATGGTGCGTCACAGGCCTTGACCACCAACGGTCAAAACCAACGGTCGAATAGTCCCTGACGGTCCAACCCAGGCATGTCACAGCGCCCTGACGGTCTATCGTGGGACCGTCAAAGCCCACAGACCCCCAATTGGCTAAAACATGGCTATAACGCACCCACCTAGGCGCGTCACATGGTGTGACGATCACTGGAAGGACCGTCACACCGGTTCGATGACGAAACGGTGTGAAACGCTCAAAAATTCCATCCACACCCCCATGCCTCCATAGGAGAGGGGGAAATCAAAGGGGAAGACCCTTGGGGACCCCAAGCATGATTCTAGGCCATCAAAATTCCGAATCGCGGCTCAAATCCATAGATCGGGCGAACTCTCCCCAAAACATGATTTTGCCATAACCCGCTCAAAAACACCCCTCTCGGCTCCCATTCGGCCTACAAATCATGGGGGAGGACGGGATGAGCATCGGGATTCATCCCCCTACCTCAAAGGAGCGAATGCTCTGCCGAATCGCCGCCGAAATCAAGGAAGAAGCTTTTGAATGCCACACGCCTCGCCTCCCGCCGCGAAAAGGTCACCACCAGAACCGCCTCGCCGCCACCGCCACGCCATTGCCGTAGTGAAGGAGGTCGCGTCTTGGCCATCCGGGGAAAAGGAACGGTCGCAGTGGGTAGGGCGCTCTCCCACGGTTGGAAGAAGGAGGAAGAAGAAGAAGGAAAAAGGTGAAAAAGAATAGAAAAAGGTTTGGTATTTATAGAAAATCCAAAAAATCAAAAAAATCCCAAAAAATAGAAAAATACACCTCCTCGATCCTCGCGACGCGCTGATTGCAACGGTACCACTCGCGGGTAGATGAACGACCCGGTTCACCCGCTACAGGGTTTCGTAGATGTTTCCGAGACACACGCGGGAATTGGAAAACACGCGGAAAAAGTCGCAGAACACGTTCTGGGCCTCCGAACTTACCCGAATAGCACGGATCCGAACACGAAAGATGTCCAGAACATAATTTCAGACACAACGGAGCCAAATTCGCCGAAAATGCTGATCCGGGACCCAAGAAGAAGGATCCGAAAGGGTCCGGGACATCACAACCTTAGCCAATGCTCTGAAGATGACGATATTCAACTAATAAAAAGCAAACAGAAGGTATAATAAGGGCTGGCCCCTTCTGCGCCTGTGATCAGAAGAGAGAAGACAAGCTTCGGCCACAGCAATTGCAGAAGTCCGGCGACGGCGACGGCTGGAAGAGGGAAGCAGCAGAGCAAAGGCGCCACGTCAGCACTGAAAAAGGGGAGAGGAAAAATAGCAGGTGATGTTAAGGTCAAATTTTCCCTTTCTTAGTGGCTATGGCACTCTGTATACATCAAAATGTTGACTGCCGAAGGAACTCCCACGGGATTGAACAGAAAGGTATTTATAGGGTTAAAGATCCTTATTCTAATGGAATTAAAACAAGGAAAGATAATTTTCGAGCAGGGATCTCCCTTCCACAATCAATCACGACATTGAAACGAGGAAGGACACCATCTAGGATGGTTGTAGGCCAAGCGGAGACGGAATGGAAATGGCGACCTAGAGACGGTCGCTTTTCTAAACAGCGCCCCTGGGACTGCTGCTATTTCTTGGAAATTTTGGACTTTCCAGAAATTAAGAAATTCATAATTAGCGACCACGCGCAGAGGCGTTCATTAAAGAGCGCCCGTCCATAAGGCGTTAATTCATATAAATTAATTCCGAGTGGTAATTGGAAAGAATTAAAAACAACGCCCACACACATGGTCGTTTATTCAAGTAGGTTGACCTATCTCAAGGCTGTGTCAACCTATACTCGAGGAAATAGCGACACCTCCAAGGGCATTATTAAAATAGCGACCAGACGACAGTCACAGTATCTAAAAAAATGGAAAAACCCACTTATTAAACAAGTAATGAAGTCCACTTTGGGGCATTATATCGTGACATGAAATTCACTCAACAAAGCATCGATTTTGGCATGTCCACAGCAATCACCAAAATAAATTGAAGAAGGTTGTAGAAACATCACCTTGCTGTGTAAACGGCCTTGAGAAGATATTCTTTGAAGCTTTCAAGATGATGGGGTCGAGCTTCAACAAGCAGGATGCCGCACAGACTCGTAACTTCAGATTTGGCTCCTTTGATGCATGAAAACTCATTGGAACTGATATAGCCTTGAAATGTTTCACCTCAGAACGTCCCTGCAGCAAATAAAACTCATGAGACACTCAGGAAAACGCTCTCCCTCTCCCACCTTCGGCCTAACCTGTCTTCCCCTTCTATTCTTCTCCTTTAGAAACCTGAAATCGCAGCCCATATATACCAGCACAATAAAATGATAAAAAGACTTCAAAGCCCATGCCAAAACCCTTCCGAAAACCCTCTAGGATATGTAGGAGAACCCTAAGGGTAAAGGGGTCAAGTATGGGTGCAAATAGATTAGGTTTAATAGGTTTCGAAACCCATTTGGAAAACCCATTCCGGACGTCTAGAAGAAGTGTCGACTCTTAGAGTCGACACTTTTTCCACAGAGTTATGCCCAGGCCAAAGAAAAAAGCACAGGCAGACAAGAGTCGACTCTTGCTGGATACACTTCTGGATGGACTCCAGGCACAACAAGAGTCGACTCTTGCATATTCCTGGACAAACTGTCCATGGCAATCCAAGCAAGATTAAAACCTTTAAAAAAACCTTCAACCCCATTCATTTGACAATCAAATGGCATGCATTAAAAGGATTTAGAATCATCAAACAAACCAGTTTCAATCTCAAAAACTCAACAAAAAGAGTGCATGAATCACTTTCAAGATTAATCAAATTTCAGCCTTAAGAAACCCATGTTTCACAATTAAAAGTTTAGTTGAACTTGTCATCCATCCAAACAATATGAAAATACCATTCAAGTAAATTCGACCAAGGTTTGATGTGAAATGATTAACCAAATTGCACGCCCAAAATCTCACACATAAAACCCACGAAAAACACATTCAAGACATTAAGAAGTCATGAGAAATATGCATGAAAGCACTGCACTGCACTGGACAGAGTTCTGTCCAGCAAGGGTTGACCCCTGGGGTCGACCCTTGTTGCAGAACATTCTATCTGCAGTGCAGACAGCATCAAGGACAGAGAGAGTTGACCCCAAGGGTCGTCTCTTCTCCTGTAGGTTTTGAAACAAGAACAAAAGCCCCTTTAAGCACCAAATATCTTGACTAAAAAACAAGATCAATAAGCCATGCATTTTACTAACATTTGAGCATCACTCAACCAATCTTTTACCATGAAAAACAAAAACTTCCAAGTCATTTTGAAACACCTTACCAATGTTTCTTGAGGAATGAAAATGTGATTTTCCACATGTATTGAAACAATAACACCAAAATACTCAATCAAGCATACATTTGTGTTCCACAAGTTGTCCACCATAGATTTGTTCCTGCAATGTAAGATTATCAAAATATGAGCTTCTTATGCATCAATGGATAATTTCCACAACACATGCATACATGATTTGTCATCATTAAAACTCAAACTCCAAAATCAACTCAGGTATCCAACAAACACCATCAATGAAAGCCCGCCAGCAGTTCAAAAATAATGTTGAAGTTGCATCGACCTCATTGCAACAGAAGAACGACTTGTCGATGCTTCCAGAAGCCGTTCTAAACGGACTTTCAGAAAGCTACATTGACGCATAGGTGGTGCTGCATCGACGCATCAGAAGCCTTCCAAGCCTTATCTGTTAAACCTTTACAGCTGCTTCGATCTCATAGCAATGCTTCATCGACCTGGTCAGCTCTAGCAGCAGTCAGTAAGGCTAGCATCACAGGATGCCTCGATGCACCTATGTAGCTGCATCGACCTATGAAGATCCAACTCGACAGCAACCCAAAGAAACTGTGAAACTGCATCAACGCGATGACCTGCTGCATCGATGCACCAGAAGACTTTGAGTCTTTATCTATCAAATCTATGTTCTTCAAAAACCATACTGAGAGCATTAATTGGAGGCGTAAACCTCCAAAAACACCTCTTTTGAGGTCTGGAAGAAGTTCCCAGGTCAGAGGTCTGCCATCTCATTATTACATGTCAGAACATCCTCTTAGAGAAGACTTGCTCAGCCACCAAATCTGTGAAAGTCCTCTCTGCCAGCAGACTATCTTTTCAGTCCTATGCAAGGACTGTTCAGGTGGTCTGTCTTCAAGTATACATTGGACAAAGCTGTTCTATTTGTGACCAGACTTCAAAAAAGGTCCACACTCCCTATCACTGTCCTATTCTAGGACTGGTTTGAGAAGCCATGCTAGCTCAATGTCAACTCCCTGCAGAGCATCTACCGCAAGTTAAGAAAGGAATTTTGGAGGGAAAAACTCCTCTCCCATATGCTCCCTTATAACCGGTGGATCAAGCCTTGCACTACTGAAAGAAGGTCAGAGTTTAAATTTGAAATCAGTCTTATTACAGTTTTTCTTGGAGGGAAATTCTTCTGCCTGGCTTGTAATATCCCGGACCCTTCGGATCCTTCTTTTTGGGTCCCGAATTTATTTTCTCGGAGAAATTACTGTGGTTGTGCCCGGAGTTATTTTCGGACATCTTTCAGGTTTTGGATTCGTGCATTTCGGATCAGTTTCGGAGGTCCCAGAGCGTGTTCTGCGGTTTCCTGTGTTCTTCCCAGATAGGACCTACGGAACCCCATGGCTGGTGAACCAGGTCGTTCACCTACTTAGGGATGGTACCACAGCGATCAGCGTGTTCCAGCGATCGCGGGGGTATATTTTTCTATTTTTTCATATTTCTTAGAAAATCGGATTTTCTATATAACCCCAAACCTTTTTCTTTTCTTTTCCCCCTTTCTCTTTCTTCTTTTGTTTTCCCTTCACCAGGGGGTGAATGGGCGTGGTTTTTGGATTTCCCGTTCGTATTCCGCGAACTGGGCTCGACTAGTTGTCGTGCTACATAACAGGAGCGCAATCTTGAGATCGCGCTACACCCTGTCACCGCGTTCATCAAGGAAGATGAATAGTGGCTTGTCGGCTTGTTGGCAGGGTGCGAGCCTGCCCGACTAGGCGCAACTTTGTGAACGCGCCTGGTCATACTAGCGCGTTCACAGTCTATCACGCTAGGCTTCCATAGCACGTTAACAATTAACGATTAACGATTAACGAGCTATGGGTCCTGAGCGTGTTCATGCTTGAACGCGCTAGGCGATGTGAGCGTGTTCATGAATGCGCTCTTGGGCTATAGCGCGTTAATGCTTTCCGCAGATTCGGGAGTTTTACACACGTGGCATCCTCCGGGATGGACCATAGCCCATGTTCTGATACACCGGAGTTACGCTTTGCAAATTTGAGTCCCGGGTTAGTAGATCTCGATCCACGTGCTAACCCGTGGTCTGACTGATGTAGGGCATCATGTGGGGGCCACATGTTAGGGTGCCGTGGGATCCCTGGAGGTGGTGTTCTCTGTTGGAGTCACCGTGAGTTTGTGTCGGTGCGAGGAGCGATCCTTGTACTTTGTCCGGTTTAGATGTTATTTTCTGTTAACTAGAGAGTCTACTCCTTCAGGGACCCTCCACTAGTCGTAGCCTTCCGACACGCGAGTGGTCCCACCAGGGAGTGGTGGCGAGGCTATCGCAGAGAGACAGTTTTGGACTGGTTTCCGTCGGGCCCCACGTCTACCAGCTAGAGTCATGCTAAGGGGAAAACCAGTCAGAGGGCCAGACCAGGGACACACGGTCTATGTGTGCACACGTGGTTGGGGGCGGTTGGACCCGCGCTGACGAGCGCGACCCCAGCTAGTCACTTGTTCTGTGGTTACAAGTACAGTGCCCCCATTCCACTAGGGGTCGAGGGGGACACCCGAGGTGCGGTTTAAGCCGTCAGTGGACGCATCCGACCTTGCTTCTAGGGGGTTGGTACTCTTGTCTTTGTCTGGTAGCGACTCTTGAGTTTTGACGAGTTATCTCGATTTTCATGCCGTGCATTCAGTACTAGCCGCAGTGGTAGCTTGTAGTTACTTTTTGCGTAATTTCTCGGTTTACGAGGTGGGCACCGGATGATCCCTACTGAGCCTTTTGTTCTGAGGCTCATTCCCTACATGTTTTCACCGTATTTTAGGTGAGACGAGGCTTCAGGGGAGCACTTCCGAGGCTCCACTTGGTGCTGGTGCCCAAGGTTAGTTGCCAGTTGCCAGGCCGGGGTATGCCACACGTACTTGTACTTTCTTCTCTGCGCTGTACTAATTGTGGACTATTGTTATTTTTTTAGACTATTGTTATCATTGTGAACCATGTAATTTAATTAATGTGACATATTGCTTCTTGCTTAATTCATTTAAATTGCGTAGCTCTGTAATTATTTGAGATTCTTGTGTATCTCCACACCATCCCTTTAACCCTTTCGAGTCTTCGGGCTCGTGGGTGGCGGTTCGAGATTCAGGTTACCGGGCCTTCCCGGTGTTCGGTTTTCAGGTCGTTACAGCTGGTATCAGAGCGCGGTTGTGGATATATATAATAATTATATATGATTGCAGTGGTCCACTAGGCCACAATGATGATGTACAATTGGCACTGGCTTAGGGCACCGTGTGTTTTATTGATTCCGTTGTTTTCCGTGTCTTCTGTCTTTTTGCAGTGGGCGAGTATGGCACCGAGGCGGCGGACTCGCTCTCAGCAGGGACAGTTGGCAGGAAAGCAGGAGGAGCACAGTAGAGTGCCACCAGATGCCACTGATGCATCGAGAGTTCCAGGGGATGCGGATTGCTTCCGGAGCATATTTCAGTTCATGTCTTAGCAGTTTGGCAGTGATGCTGGTGAGGGCTCGTCGTCTAGAGGTGGGCCTAGCCGTGCAGTGAGGGACTTTTTGTAGTTCAACCCACCCTATTACGATGGACATCCGGATCCCGATGTGGCCAAGAGATGGCGTGATGAGATGGAGAGAGTGTTCAGTTCCATGCGCTGTGTAGAGGAGGACATGGTGATGTTGGCCTGTAACCAGTTGCAGGGTACGGCTTGAGATTGGTGGTCTCCGGAGTGGAAGACGTCCTTTCAGTCTCGTTCCCTCCAGTAGATCATGTGGAAGGACTTTGTTACGGTCTTCGATCATACCTGCTGCCCATCCTATGTTGGTACGCAGAAGATGCGTCAGTTTTTGGAGCTTGTTCAGGGTGACATGTCAGTATTGCAGTACAGAGCTCGATTTATGGAGTTAGGCTGTTATGCTCCCCATATCATGGAACATGAGGGAGTAAAGACGGAGCAGTTCATTCAGGGTTTGAGGTAGGAGCTGAGGCACCTTCTGATGGTGAACATTGCTACCGATTTGGAGAAAGCATCTCGTGTGGCAGCATCTTTGGAGCTGGATATGCAGAAGGTCCGAGGAGAGAGAGGCTAGGGGTAGTCCCAGTCAGGCCGTAGTTAGCAGACGGCTACCCAACAGTAGACTACTTTCCAGCACACCATGGGTAGCTCGGGAGCGTCGGCTCCAGCGATGTCTATGGTAGGATCTGTGTCTTTTGGCTCCAAGGTCAAGAAGTTACTTAAGAAGAGTTTCCGTAAGAAGCACAAGGACCAGAGGCAGGCATCCACAGACAGTGTACAGCAGTCGATTCCTTTTCAGCGTCAGGGATCAGTGGGTGGATCGTGGGGATCATGCCCTCGATGTGGCGAGTCGCATCCAGGCAGGCAGTGCACGGCGCCGATGATTTGTTTCAGGTGTGACCAGCCAGGGCACATGGCGCGCGACTATCCTTAGAGGCCGCAGCAGCAGTAAGGGCAGTATCCGCCGCTACCCAGGTCAGCGAGTGTGGGAGGCAAGCAGATGTCCCGAGGCCAAATTACACACATGACCATGGTAGAGGCAGTGGCGTCGCAGCTCGTGGAAGGTACCGTTCGAATTTTGGGTTGTGCGGCTCGGGTTTTGTTTGATTTTGGTGCATCTCATTCGTTTATCTCGGAGGATTTCACGCTAAGTATCGAGGAGCCGGTGACCCAATTGTCCTGTGATTCGGTAGTGGAATTGCCTTCTGGTGATTTTATGGTCACCCCGTATTATTTTGAGGAGATTCCCGTGTGGGTGGAAGGGCGGAGTTTGCCGTCTAGGCTTTATGCGTTGCCACTTCAGGACTTTGATCTGATTTTGGGCATGGATTGGCTCGAGGCACATCATGCTTTGGTGGATTGTGGCTCGAAGAAGGTTTATTTTTGGCGGCTTCGTGGACCTACCTTCTATTTCCAAGGTATTATGTCTTCCTCTTCTCGCTTTCTTATTTCGGCTATTATGGCTCGTCGTTTGCTTGATGCGGTTTGTCAGGGTTTTCTCGCTTCTGTGGTCGTGGTGGACCAGTCAGAGTCGGATGTGGAGAACATTCCGATGGTGTGCGAGTTTCTCGATGTTTTTCCAGAGGACCTACCTGGATTACCTCCCTAGAGGGAGATTGATTTTGTGATCGAGATTGTGCCTGGTACGGTACTTTTGTCGAAGGCTCCTTACCGTATGGCTCCCGCTGAGTTGAGGGAGTTGAGGGCGCAGTTGCAGGAGTTGCTCGCCAAGGGGTATATTCGTCCTAGCTTTTCCCATTGGGGTGCGCTAGTGTTGTTCGTGAAGAAGAAGGATGGTAGTCTGAGATTGTGCATTGACTACCAGCAGTTGAATGAGGTGATCGTTAAGAACAAGTATCCGTTGCCACGGATTGATGACTTGTTCGACCAGCTTCAGTCTGCTCGAGTGTTCTCGCAGATTGACTTGCGGTCTGGTTATTATCAGTTGCGGATTCGAGCGTCTGACGTGGAGAAGACTATGTTCAGCTCGGGATACGGGCATTATGAGTTTTTGGTGATGCTATTTGGGCTCACCAATGCCCCCGCAGCATTTATGGATTTGATGTAGAGGGTGTTCCTTCCTTACTTGGACAAGTTCATGGTCGTGTTTGTGGATGACATCCTTGTTTATTGGCAGTCTGCAGATGAGCATGTGTATCATTTAAGGGTTGTGTTGCAGACCTTGCGAGATCACCAGTTGTATGCGAAGCTCATCAAGTGCCAGTTTTGGCTTCACGAGGTGCACTTTTTGGGGCACGTGATTTCTGGTGATAGTATTTCTGTGGATCTAGCCAAGGGCGAGGCAGTGATGCAGTGGCCGAGGCCAAGGTCTGTGATAGAGATTCGGAGTTTCTTGGGGCTTGCAGGCTATTACAAGAGATTCATTCAGGATTTTGCTCGTGTTACAGCCCCGATGATCAGGCTTACGCGGAAGGATGTGCCATTTGTCTGGACTGGTGAGTGTGAGCAGAGCTTTATGGAGCTTCGAAGGTTGCTCACCTCGGCACCGGTGTTGGTGTTGCCTTCTAGATCGGGAGGTTTTGTGGTGTGTATAGATGCTTCTGGGGTCGGGCTGGGTGCTATGCTGATGCAGCACGGTAGAGTGGTGGCTTATGCATCTCGACAGTTGAAGCCACATGAGGAGAACTATCCCACCCATGACCTTGAGATAGCGGCTGTGATCTTTGCATTGAAGATCTGGAGGCATTATCTGTACGGTGAGAAGTTTGAGGTGTTCACAAACCATCAGAGTTTGAGGTATGTGTTCACTCAGAAGGACTTTCACCTCAAGCAGAGGCGATGGATGAAGTATATAAAGGACTATGACTTTACCCTGTCTTATCAGCCGGGCAGGATGAATGTCGTTGCCGATGCCTTGAGTAGAACGGTTGTGGTCAGCACCATGATGATGAGAAAGTGGAGGCTTTGGGAACAGGTGCCAGCCGTGACGTTTAGGCTCATGGTTTCCCAAGAGCTGGGGTCAGCTGTTCTTGCGAGCTTGACTGTCACACCAGCGATTCATCGTCAGGTGATAGATGCTCAGCATGCAGACCCTGAGTTGCCCAGGATTTTGGCTTTGGCTGATGTGCACTTCGGTGAGGACGGAGCTGTGAGGTTCTGTGGCAGGCTGTACGTCCCGACCGAGGAGCAGATGAGGCGTGTGGTGTTACTAGAGGCTCATGGGAGCCGGTACACATTACACCTGGGTGCGACAAAGATGTATCGGAACTTAAAGAGGCTGTTCTGGTGGCCAGGCATGAAGAGAGACATTGCCGAGTATGTGGCCCGATGCCTAACCTGTCAGCAGGTGAAGGCAGAGCATCAACGACCAGGAGCTACTCTTCAGCCCTTAGAGGTTCCTGCGTGGAAATGGGACCACGTGACCATGGATTTTGTGGTGCAATTTCTGAGGACTCTGAGTGGGCAGGATAGTATTTGGTTGCTAGTGGATAGGCTGACGAAGGTGGCTCGGTTGTTACCGATCAAAGTCAGCTGAAGTGTGCCCAAGTTGGCTCATCTTTATGTGGAGCGGATCGTACCTTTGCATAGAATCCCCATTTCCATCATGTCACATCAAGATCCGCATTTCACTTCTAGATTCTGGAGGAGTTTCCAGCGAGCTCTTGGCACGAAGTTAGCGTTTAGCTCAGTTTATCATCCTCAATCAGATGGTCAGTTAGAGAGGACCATTCAGACGTTAGAGGATATGTTGAGATCATGTTGCCTGGAATGGCAAGGGAGTTGGATTCACCATCTACCATTGGTGGAGTTTGCCTATAACAACGGCTATTATTTGAGCATTGCGATGGCTCCTTATGAGGCGTTGTACGGGCGACCATGTCGGACTCCACTCGATTGGTCTGAGGTTGGTGAGCGTGTTGTGACGGGACCGGAGCTGGTGCAGCAGTGCATTGATGTGGTGCATCTGGTCCGTCAGAACATGTTGGCGGCTCAGAGTCGGTAGAAGAGCTATGCCAATCGGAGGAGGCAGCCACTTAGTTTTGCGGTCAGTGACCGAGTATTTTTGAGGGTTTCTCCCATGAAGGGAGTGATGTGATTTGGACAGTGTGGGAAGCTGAGTCCCCGCTATGTTGGTCCATTTCTCATCTTGGAGCGCATTGGCGAGGTTGCTTATCGGTTGCAGCTACCTCCTGAGTTTGCAGCAGTGCATGATGTGTTCCATGTCTTGATGCTGAGGATGTTGAGTGGTGATAGGCAGATCTAGAGGGGAGGGGTGAGTAGATCGGCCCCCTTTTGCCCTTCTTTGCGGAAATAAAACTCAGATCTAACACAAAAGATAATAAGATAGATATTTGTTAATAGCTAAGAAGATGGACTCTTAAATGATATCCATGAACGGTCCTACCAAGCTTCTACTGCTAGAACATATATGAAAGCAGCCCACAAGACCCAATCTTTAAGGTGGTTCAGTCTCAATCTAGAGACCTATGTCCACCCCTCACACAACACGGTGAGGCTTCACTAGTGCAAAAGTACAGCCGCCGATACACAGCTTCTTCTAGAGAGATACACTCTCACAACTCCGCTGCCACACAGCTTGAGGGATTACAACCCAAAACACACAGATCGGTCACCACACCGTCTGTCTTCTTACTCACAGGTAGGGAACAAATATAAACACTGTGTTATGAAGAAAAACAAACTGAAAGTAAAACCGCCAGACAGAGTATCGTAATGAGGCACTATGAGAAAGAGATCTCCTGTCTAAAAAAAAGCTTGAGGACTTCTTGTTCTTCCTGCTTTTCACCACAACCCTTGAGAGGGAAGGATGATCTAGCTTTCAGCTTTCAAGGGTTCTGGATGGAGCTTCACGAAGCCTTCCTGCTTGCTTAAAGACTTCCTTTCAGAAAGAGGATCGTCTTCTTCGTTGCATTCTCTCCAGCAGCACCATGAAGAAGTTAACTTCGTCAGCAAGCTTCTAGCTTTTCTTTTCTTCTCTTGCTTTCTTGCTTTCGAACTGGAGCTCATGCTCCTGATATATTGGTTATCTTCAGCGACACCAACGTTGTCCACTTTTCAAGCAAAACCTAGAATGTCACATCCACATAATTTGATTTGCTTCTATTTGCCAAGTTGACTCTTTTTCTGTCAAGTTTGTAGATATGTGGGTAGGTAGGAGACCATATCAGCAAAAGTATAGTCCTTTCAGGGGATTTCTCTGCCAGACCATCGTCCTTTGACAGAGTACCCTCTTTGACGACTTTTTCCAGACTGGACGGATCCTCCAGGACAAGTTCCAGTTATTGAAAATGGCTTCTATCGGATTCAGACCTGTTCTGGTCTAACACGAATGTGTCAACACTTTCCACGCAGTGTGTCGTGACATCCCATTGAATAACTTGAAGACAGCTTCTGTCGATTTCAAAATCGTTCTGGTCGAACACTGTTGTGTCGACACTTTACATATAGTGTGTCGGGACATATGTGTTTGGTTCCGAGATAACATCATAACTGTGTCGAGACATCATCAAACGGTGTCGAGACATGTGCGTCATGTGAAGTCCATGACGTTAATTACGCCTCTATTTATTTCATTAATTTATTTTTTTTGATTATTATTTGATTTATTGGCGTGCCAGTCACATGCGTGACGATTTCATTGTGCGCTCGACTTGACTTGGTCAGTCGATTGTGAAGTCCGAGTCAGGACCAGAAGTCCGCCATACCATAAAGGCTATGACGTTAATTACGCCCTTCCAAGGAAGGACAACCCTTGATTAAACGCCAGAATAGGAGGCCTCATAAGGCGAACAGATGTTCATATGCTTAATTTTAAATTTCATACCAGGGCCCGGAAGGCGGGTAAGATAAAAAACATCAGCCACAGAAATAGACTATATCGTTGAATCGGCGGTGCAAAACAATCATGCTTAGGGGGGAAAGGGGGGTAGAAGATGACAATCACGGATGGGCTGAACCATGACCATGATGTAGGTTTAAAGCATCGATCAATATTTCGACAGCATTTCCCCTTAATCTAGATTATGCCCAGAGGGAAATAGGCTATCACCCACGGAGTGCCGGGATGAAAGCCGAGAAAAAGAGAGAGGTCAAAACCTCCCAACCCACATGTATGGGCCACAGGGCCATGTATGATTTTCCCTTTGGAAAGCTAGCGAAACTCATGCAGTGGCAGAATCCCCCCGAGCAAAAGGGGTTATTCGTAAATCCGATGCAGTGAGGTGGAACATAGGGATTTTGACTCCCTTCAATTTTATCCTCGGGGCAGTTCCGATGACTTATGGGCGTCCGTGGATTGGCTCTGTCAAGGTGCCAGGGGTTCAATCGGATGGCAGAGCAAGTTCTCGCGCACTTCAGGCATGTGTCTGAGTTCTCGGCGTCGAGACAAGGAAGCCAAGGAGGGGTTTCCCGGCACTAGGGGGAAGATGCCATGGGATAGATTCTCGGCGCGTAGGGGAGAAGACCACAGAGGGGCTCCCGGCGCCAAAGGGAAGAGGCCAAGGGGAGCTCCTGGCGCCAAATGGTATGGAGGCAGGGGCTCTCGGCGCGAGGTCTTCCCGGCGCGAAGAGGAGCAGGCCAGGGAGGAGGCTCCCGGCGCGAAGAAGAGTAGGCCAGGGAGAAGGCTCTCGGTGCCAAATGGTATGGAGGCAGGGGCTCTCGGCGCGGGGTCTTCCCGGCGCGAAGAGGAGCAGGCCAGGGAGGGGGCTCCCGGCGCGGTAAGAAGATGGTGTCTCGGCGCAAGAAGGCTTGCGCCGAGGGCTGTTCATACGCTTTACTGTTTGTGGAGCCGAGACAGACGAGGGCGCCGAGGTGAATTCAGGGTTTTACGGCCCTCTGTTTTCAGATTTATGGATGATTGAGGGGGTTTTCCTGGTGGTTAAGGCTGAGATTGACGGGCCCTGAGGAGTCAAAGATGGATTCATTTATTGGGTATCAACCAGCTTTGAAATAGGTTTAGAAGGAAATCCGAGGGCAGAGGGAAATGGAAAAGGGGAACTGAACATAAGGAGCCTCTGTCACCGTTACTTGGATAGACTTCCAGGAGGATGGCTTGATGTTATCATTCGTCGTCCTGGGAACCAAGGGATATCTGTCCCTGGTCCAGAAATGACTCTGATGATGTCGGTAAACCAATCGGGCATCAAAAACTCCGGAATCTCACAGACGTGAATCATCATATGGCTTGGCTTTGTTCTGAAGGCCAAGGGATGGCCTGTCCCTGGCCCTGGAACAAGCGCATGAAAGCCTCTTCGAGAAAGAAAACGCAGAACACATCAGAAGAAGAAGAAGTATCATCCATCGCAATTACAAGGAGATGAAAATATAGAAATGGGGGGGGGGGAAGACAGAACCCAGTAGCCCATTGGATAGGGATAGGGGTCCTATCTACGCTCCTCTAAAGAACAGATTCGTAGGGAGACTCTGAAATCGGGAGCGTATAAACTATCGGACATTTCAGATAGAAGACATATATATATACATGGAGGGACGAAGGGAAGGGCTTTCAAATGCCCACTTCATTTCATCTCATAAGCATCGTTTACATCATCTGCAAGGCAAAAGCCAAAGAACAGAAGAGGAGGGGAACAGGGGGAAGCGAAAAGATAACTCTCGGCATCGTATGAATGATCAAACACGAATATATGGACTATTACATATGGAGGCAGATCAAGGAAACAGCAAACATGGGGGGGGAGGGTGGAGCATTGACTCCTCTCCCTCCCCCGGGCAGCCCACCTGGGGTTTTTCTTCTTCTTCTTCTCTTAGACTTCTTCTCTTTCCTTTCAGCGGAGGCCCTCTCTCTCTCCTTTCCTATCTCCTTTTCTGGATGGATTTCTTTCTTTCTTGCTGTCTCTCCCCCCTTTTTCTTTTTTGATCGAGAGACCAAGAGTTTTTATACCACCCCTTCTCCCCCTATCGGCATGGGCGTCTCGGCGGGCTGCTTATGACCTCCCGGCACGCCTTGTTCGGAAGTAATGGGCTCTCGGCGCATCACTTCTCGGCATGGCCATTGTCGGGCTTTCGGCACCACACACGGATGGGCCGATTTAGGCCTTTTGGTATTTCATTCTTCTTATCTTAATAGCTGCTAAATCCCATTAATTGGTGAGCTAGCATGGTTTCATCAGAATATCTCTGGGGGTTTTCATCGGTCAGTGGACCACAATTCTTCATCAGTAATGCCGTCTGAACGACGATAATACCGGACATCAGCTTGGCCGTGGAGGGCTTCAGCCGGGTGACAGCTTCAGTAACGGACTTTCCGCAATCCTGGCTTTGCAAGAGTCCCTTGGATCTTCATTTCTGATTCAATCTCATCTTTTGTCTCATCTCTATCCTTGGTTACATTTCTGGTGTCAACAAATGCCCCCCACCTGCGGACGGCGTAAGTGCAGAATAAGCGACACGGGGTCTGCAGGTGTCTTTCATCATTCGAGGGTATCTTCCTCAGTTTTATCTTTGACATTGTCCTTCAGCTTGATCATGTTGCTGCAGCAATATTATGCACATGTATCTTTCATTTTCATGTTTTTCATCTCCATATCTTCTGCTTTTACTGTCATCATTTTGGAGCCTTCTTGGCCTTGCCTTGGGCTTCTCGGTGCGAGGTATGACCTTTCTCGGCGCGGGCTGTTATCGGTGCGGCCGTCTCGGCGCGACATTGTTGGCACGGGGGCCTTCAGCAGGCTTCTCGGCGTAGCGGTCTTCCGCAGGGTTCTCGGCGCGGTGGTCTCGGCGCGCCCCCCTTTCTTCCGGGGGGGGGGGGGGGGGGGGGTTCTCGGCGTGCTTTCCTTCGCGCTGAGAAGCCCCTCCCTCCTTTCTTTTTAACCCTCCCGAGAGGGCTTTTACCCTCATTTTTCACATCCCTCTTCTCTCTCTTCATCTCGGCGGCGGTGGTGATCTTCCCCGCTCCGAGAGCTCCGTTTCATCTCCCCCCTTTTCGACTGATTTTTCGGGGTAGGTTTATTATATGGGATTGAATCCCATTTTATGTTCGGGATCACTCCCTCTTGGTGGGTGACTCCCTATTTTTCTTGGGCAGACTTCGGACAAGAGGAGATGCTGCCGAAATTTTTGAGAATTGTTTACCTCATTGTTTCATGCCCATTCATCTTTCTGATGCTTCTTTTCTTGTCTTTCCCTGACTGCAGGTGCTGACATGGCTTCCGGCACTTCTGCTGCGGCCTCCATGACTGTTGGGGCGAGTTCATCGGCTCAGCCGGATATATCTCGGGCCAAAGTCAACTGGATGAATGTGTACACCCTGAGCTTCGGCTATGACCAGATTGCTAGTGTCGATGAATCCTCTGATTCCGAGACTGACACAGTGCCATCTTCCGGAGTCTATTCTTCCACAGAGGGTATTGATTTCAGAAGGGCTGCTGACTACCGTCCAGACCTGCCGAAGGATCATCATCTGCTGCCATTTATCCAGACCTTCACCATGGGATTTCCTGCTTTCTCGGTCCGTGGAAGTGGCAATACTTGCTGACAGAGACAGCCTGAAAGGTTCTGTTTATCGAGCCCGAGCTATATATCTCCTGGGTGAGCAGAGGGACTGGAATGCCGTGCTGGGCATTTCTGAATTAGAGCCGGAGAAGAAGATGCTGACCCGGGCTCCAGAGTTCACCCCGGCAAGGTGGGACCATGCAGCCGGTCGTGTCCATCGGGAGAAGCCCAACTTTGGACTTTTTCTAGCTCCTGTGAAGTGGGGTTATAGGGACGAGCCATTCATTCTGAACTGTCTGGCCGTTCAATTCAAATATCAGCTGGCTGCCGGCTGGTTTGGGGACACTAAAGTGACGGACGCCCATCTCTTCAGGGTAGGAGCAGTGGAGTTTACAGAATTTGTCTTGAAGGAATACGCCCCTTTACTGATTAGAGCTGGGGTATATCACAGTGTATTTGCCTCCAGGTTCCGCTATCCCATCTCTCGGGGATTATGTTGCGGCATGCTTGAAGTGTTCTGCCCACAGTTCAATACGTTCTATACCGCAGAAGGCGAGACTTCTCTCGATCTTTGGAGTCTTGCGCAGCTTTCAGGCCTGCCTATAGATGGGGAGCCATATGAAGAGGTCTGTCTAGACGACTCCGTGAAGGACGCCTCTGATGGAGAGGGCAGATATTGCTTTGGCTACGCATATCGGCATTTGATGAAGGCTTATCGGACCATTTGTTTGTCCTATAGCAGGGGATCTTCCAAAGGATATCAACCCCGGGAAAAGAGCAGCAGGTTGAGAGTCCGTGTAGGACAGTGGGTACAGTACTTCTTCGGGGGTCCCTTGAAGTATACAGACTTCCCTTCCGTGGGACCGACTCCCAGTAAGCAGATCAGGGCCCCTCGTTATAAATCAGCATTGCCGGCTTCATTGCGCCGAGCAGGTGTAGATGGCCCGAACCCAGCAGGGGTTGACCCCATTACTCATTGTGCAGCTTATCTGACTTTCTGGCTATGCACTTTCGCTCTCCCTCAAGGGGATGAGACGACTATCAGACCGGAGGCTATCTATCCGGCCTGTCAGATGGCCTGGGGGATGAGACTATCTCTGTGCCCGACGGCTTTGTGTTTAGTTTACAAATCGCTGGGAGATTTGCATAGACATCGGGTTCCCCGTTCCTTACGGACTGTAGGTCCATTTCATTTCTTCAATGCTTGGGTTTGCAGCATTTTCCCCGAGCTGGCCCCGAGAACTTTGCAGTCAGACACACTGCTCCCTCGGATGATTGAGTTTGCCAGTGCCGAACCCGATCTTTTCTCAGAGCAGCTGTTTAAGATAAGGGGCAGGTTGACAAAAGTGCCTGTAGATGCTCCTGGCAGCATTCACTTCTGGAGCTTAGCAGCAGGTTCGGCTCCTTTAGTAGACCCTCAGAGGGAGTGCAAAGTGGAAGAGGTAGAAGTTTATGTCCATCCAGTTTCGGGGGCCAATGCCACCCGGCCCATATTAGAACCAGAACTGGTAAGGTGGGCTATGGCTATTCGACCCAGTGTATTGGTCTTCAGGAAGGGAGGCTTGCTCATCTTGGAGCCCTATTACCCATTCCGTTTTAGCAGAAACTTCGGCTACGATCAGCATATTCCTTCATCAGCCGCTCAGTTCCCTTTGGACAGCCGTGCCAAGCATGGGTCCTCCATTGCCAGTGACGGTCGGATATGGTGGGATTTCTTTCATCGCCGAGAGGGCGTAACTTTCAGGATCCCGACCGTTTCTAATCGTATTCCCCGGGTCACATCAGAACACATCAAGTGGTGGAATACCCGCACCAATTTTTACAAGGATGGCAGAGGCGCCTTCTGGGGCGTGGCCGAGCGCTCTTTCTTAAAGCGACAATCAGGGCCTGTATTTGAGATCGATGAGGTTCACTTGAAAAGGCTCTATTCACAGCATCCGAGGGAGGCGGACTCATACATCGCCAGGCGTCGGTCCTTAAAAGAGGAAGGCTCTGAAATACCCATGCCTGTATTTTCTGAGATCAACGAAGATGCTTTCACAAAGGACCTGAGGCAGCTGGGCCACATACAGAGCGTTCAGGTGGAGGTGCAGTATCCATTTCCCCCGGAGGAGCCTCTCCCGACAGCAGCCCCCTGGAGGGGCCCGGTGGACAGATGTCACCCTTATCGGACATTTGTGTAGAGGGAAGACCGCACTAGCACATACTATCAGCACACTTCTTGGCTTTTCGTGCTGCTGAATGTTCACGGGTTGTCAGTAGAGAACCCGATAGCCGGTATTCTGAATAAGCCGCTTTTTATCTCTTTCCATTATGTCGACGGCTGGTGCATGGATTACCTCGGCCTGTTTCATTGCCTTGACTTCCACGGCCACCAAGATTTAGCTACTTTGACAGAGAAATGCCAGACCATAGGTGACGTGTGCTGGCTTGTGAAGGAGGCTGCTTCCCGCTCGAAGGAGGTGGCTTATCTGTATTGGCCGCTTTCTACCTTCTATGACGGCCCAGCAGGTATGACCCTTCCTGTGCGCTCATGGCGTCTTTCTTTTATTGTCATGTTATGCATCTGTCGACTATGACTGCCTTTCTTGTGTCTTGCACAGATAGACCGGACATAAAATGGCAGGGACTTTACAGGAAGATTATTGCACAGGTTGAAAAGCCTGCTTACTTTGAAATTCCTGCAGCAGCACCCACGACCACTCCCCTGCCTCCGGGCAAGAAGAGGAAGCCTTCTGCGGTGAAAACTACAGTTGTCAAGGCCAAGAGGGCCAAAGTTGTTCGGGTCCAGCAGTCAGCTCCAGTTGCGACGGACGCCGGGACCCCTCTTCCAGACATCCCCTCTTTTGACGAGTTGAGGTCTCAGAGGGAGGCTGCTCAGGAACCCGCCGAGAGTAGCGGTAAATATCTTACAGATGCAATCCTCACTATTTTCTTGACTGTTCTTTTAAGGCGCCTTTTGAGACTGAGCTTCTCTTTATCTGATACAGCCCCGGAGCAGGTTGCAGTGCCTGCGGAGAGGGACACGAGGCTACCTTCTCCTACCCCGGCTGGCGAGGAGGAGGGTAAATGTGCTCTCTCGTCTTTTCTCTTTATACTTTTACTGTTGTTCTTTTTCATTATATCCCTCAGAGTTCCCCTTTTGTTGAGGTGGCAGTCAGGGAGCCGACTGGGGCTATACTAGTAGTGGGAGAGCCGTCTCAGCCGTAGGAAAGTGAAAGGACTCAAACAAGAGAGAGCCCTATTCCGGTCAGACGCATAATCACCCGGTCTGCATCGCGGCATGCTCTAGAGGCGACCTCGCAGCACATAGCTAGAGTGGAGATACCCTCGGGCAGCTCCGAGACCGTGCCTGATAATGAGGAGGAAGTGACCTTCAGTGGCAGCGAGCAGGAAGTCCAAAAATCAGAGGCCCTGCCTGTGCTAGCGAAAGGCCTTCCGCCCTTTCAGCCTCCTAAACTGTTGATGCTATCTTCTGAGGAGGAATTGCAAGAGGAGTTTGTCGGGCTTGACACTGAGGTCGACATAACCCCTCCATTTGTTGCTTCAACTACGGAGCTTGCTCCTCTTTTGTCTCATCTTGAGGGTACAGACCTCACTTTAAAGGTAAGCTTCTTTTTTTTTTTTTTTGCTTGCTGTTCTATTTATTTTCTTCCATCCATTGATGAGGATCATTCTGCCTTGTCCTCAAGACCCTGTCACTATCAGCTCTGATGCGGCCGCAGTCTCCATGGATGTCTCATCTGCAGATTCGATCATCATCCCTACTTTACCTTCAACTTGCATGGAAATTTCTGAGGTTATTCGCCCCGTGCCAGTGAGAATACAATCTTCAACTGACTTAACATCACTGGACTTGGGCTCATCAGGAGAGATTTCCATCCCTGTCAGGGCCTCAGAGTTTAGAGTCGAAGTAGACCCAGCCAGAAGCTCCGCTTTTATACCGGCTGCCATAATGTCAATTGCGCCCGAGTCAGCAGTCCCTGCCACAGTGGCTATAGAGACTGGATTTCTGCCTTCACAGTCTAGGGCACCTTTGTCTCCATCATCGGAAAGAGTAGCTGAAGGTGCAGCCTCCATTGAAGAGATAACTCCTTTATTTATTGATTCTCCTCCCGTGGATGTTCAAGCCGTAGCTCCCGAGGCAGCAACCGAGGAGGAGTCTTCAACCCAGCAGGAGAGTACAGAGAGGGACCGGCTAGCTCTTTCAGCAGATTTGCCTTCTTCGTCTTCCCAAGCAGACATTGGATTGTGGGCAGATATTGACGGAGAGGTGACTTTTGAGGTCGTCACGTCTGCTTCTTTTGGCTTTACTTCTCCTGACAGCTTCATCTGGCAGCATCTGGACATGTTACGCCAGTTAGTAGAATCCCAACCTGGCTTGACATATCTGCAACTGAAGGAGATTGCCAATCGCTTCACCGTTGGCCTGCAAGCCATGGGCTGCCCTTTGGACTTATGGGCTCAGCGGGTCTTGCTTCTGTTGAAATTCGTTCATCGGAGAGATTTCCTAGCACGGACCATGGTTGACAAGCTGACGTCATTGAAGTTGCAGAGGTCAGAATGCAAATCTGAACTGGGGAAGCTGATGCTAACGCTCGACGAACGCCAGGCCGAGCTACAGAGCGTTGTTCAGTGGGAGGAGGCCGTCCAGAACCGGGTAGCCATTCTGGAGGCGGAACTCACCGAAATTAGGGCCGAGCTTCGGCAATTATCTTCTATTCGGCCACAGTCCGCCGAGGAGGTGGCTTTGCTGGAGGGACGGGTGATGTCTTTCCAGGACATGTCCATGAGGCTTCAGGAGGAGGAAGCGCGCCTTCATGAGCTAGGAGCCGCCCCCTATGTAGGTCTTCTGGCCTTTGAAGATATCTTTCGGCGGCCATGAATTATCTTCTCTTTATTTTCTTTTCGTTTGTGATACAATGTCCCCTCGGGGCCCTCTATGTACTCCCTTTTTTTTAATGAAAAGGAATATCCGACTTCATATGTATCCATCTTCTTTTCCATGTGGTTTCATTGCTTCGGGAAGCGGGATAGTGGTTTTAGCGATCCCTCATACGAACGGCTCGTACTTGGCAGGAGAGCGTCCACCCCTTCAGAGAAAGGATGGGGGACTCGCTCCACCGCGTGACGGCATCCGAAGAGGTGTTTAAACCGGATTTTGTGAGTGGCAGCAAAAATCCTTCTGGCCATGTGCGCCGCAAAGGAGACAATTTGCAGGAGTGTGAAAGGAGAGGTTCCATCAGAATAGACGTGAGGTCTAGACTGGGTAGAGGTTATAGTAGGTGGGACAATTAAAGGATATGTGGTTTTTTATCAGGACAGACGTAGGGTCTGAACTGGACAGGGTTTCATCATTGATCGGGCGAAATGCCAGTCGATCAATAGTTGGTTTCATCATCGATACTGGGTTGATATCGATGCGAACAAAGGGTTCAAGTTTCATCAGAGAAGGCGAACGGTCTAAACTGGGTAGGGTTTCATCATTGATCAGGTGATGTGCCAGTCGATCAATGGCTGGTTTCATCATCGATATTGGGTTTATATCGACGCAAGGAAGAGTTTAAGTTTCATCAGGATAGACGAAAGGTCTAAACCGTGTAGGGTTTCATCTATTCCGGCAGGCTTTATCGTGGGTGGGACTTTGCCAAGAAATATGCAGGTTTCATCAGGATAGACGTAGGGTCTAGCCTGGGTAGGGTCTATTAGAATGGTGATGGGTTTCATTGTCGGTGGGACGTTAAAAGAAAAAAAAGGGTATGTAGATTTCATCAGGGTAAACGTAAGGTCTATCCCGGAAAGGCTTTATCATCGGTGGGGCATGGAACCAGATGACCGACGGATGTCTTCAGCAATGAAGAAGAGGTAAAGACAGCGTGCCGGTTGGCATGGAACTTTTGAATTACCACTTTACTGACCCAAGTGCCCTTTCGGGTTTTCACCGGAGCCAGCCCCCTCTTACTTTTGCCCACGCGCCCTTTCGGGTTTTCACGTGGCGGGGTACCCGATTTTGCCTACAGTGCCCTTTCGAGTTTTCACCACAGCTGGGTTTTGGCCATTTTTGCCCTTGTCCGGGATATCCGAATAAGCCTGGCGGGGTATCTCTATTTTTAACCCCATTTTTTTATATATACATATATATATATATCTCTTGAATTGGGACTTCAGCACGGATCAGACGATGTGCTGCTCCATTAGTGACTGCTCTTATCATCGGTATTGGGTTTACACCGATGCAAGGATTTCATAGGCTTCATCAGGATAGACGTAAGGTCTACACTGGCAGGGTTTCATCATTGATCGGGCAGGGCGCCGATCAATCAATGGTAGGTTTCATCATCGATATTGGGTTTATATCGATGCAAAGGGATTTATAAGTCTCATCAGAATAGACGAAAGGTCTAAACTGGGTAGGGTTTCATCCTTGATCGGACAGGGTGCCAATCGATCAACAGCAGGTTTCATCATCGGTATTGGATTTATACCAATGCAAAGATTTCGTAGGTTTCATCAGGATAGACGTAGGGTCTAAACTGGATAGGTTTCATTGCTGATCGGGCCGTGTGCCCGTTAATCAGCAGCAGGCTTCATCACGGTAGGATAGGAAGAGATGCAAGTTTAATAGGACGGGTTTCTTTGTCGATCGGGTAGGGTGCCCCATCGATCACAGGGGGGTTTCATCATCGGTATTGGGTTTATACCAATGCAAGGATCTCATGAATCTCATCAGAATAGACGTAAGGTCTACACTGGGTTGGTTTTATCGTTGATCGGGCAGTGTGCCAATCGATCAAAGCAGGTTTCATCATCGGTATTGGGTTTATACCAATGCAAAGATTTTATAGGTTTCATCGGGATAGACGTAAGGTCTAAGCCGGATAGGTTTCATCATTGACCGGGCAGTGCTCCAATCGATCAAAGCAGGTTTCATCATCGGTATTGGGTTTATACCAATGCAAAGATTTCATAGGTTTCATCGGGATAGACGTAAGGTCTAAGCCGGATAGGTTTCATCATTGACCGGGCAGTGCGTCAATCGATCAAAGCAGGTTTCATCATCGGTATTGGGTTTATACCAATGCAAAGATTTCATAGGTTTCATCGGGATAGATGTAAGGTCTAAGCCGGATAGGTTTCATCATTGACCGGGCAGTGCGCCAATCGATCAAAGCAGGTTTCATCATCGGTATCAATGCAAAGATTTCATAGGTTTCATCGGGATAGACGTAAGGTCTAAGCCGGATAGGTTTCATCATTGACCGGGCAGTGCGCCAATCGATCAAAGCAGGTTTCACGATGGTGGGAGATGAGGCTTTTCTCTTTGGGATTACCACATTACTGACCCAAGTGCCCTTTCGGGTTTTCACCAGAGCCAGCCCCCTCTTGCTTTTGCCCACGCGCCCTTTCGGGTTTTCACGTGGCGGGGTACCCGATTTTGCCTGCAGTGCCCTTTCGGGTTTTCACCACAGCTGGGTTTTAGCCATTTTTGCTCTTGCTCAGAATGCTTGAACAAGCCTGGCGGGGTATCTTTATTTTTAACCCCATTTTTATATTCTCTTTCATTTCTTTTCTCTCTCTTTTTTTATCAAGAGGGAGTTAGACCGTAATGCCATAAGATCAAGACGAATGGTAGCTTGGATAGGGCGGAGTGCCGCTAGACCAAGGAGGAGGTAGCTTGGTTAGGGCGGAGTGCCACTAGACCATGGAGAAGGGTAGCTTGGTTAGAGCGGAGTGCCGCTAGACCAAGGAAGAGGATAGCTCGGTTAGGGCGCAGTGCTGCTAGACCAAGGAAAAGGTAGCTCGGTTAGGACGGAGTGCCGCTAGACTAAGGAAAAGGCAGCTTGGTTAGGACGGAGTGCCGCTAGACCAAGGAAAAGGTAGCTCGGTTAGGACGGAGTGCCGCTAGACCAAGGAAAAGGGTAGCTTGGTTAGGGCGGAGTGCCGCTAGACCAAAGAAGAGGTTAGCTCGGTTAGGACGGAGTGCCGCTAGACCAAGGAAGAGGTTAGCTTTTTGCCCGATTACTCGGGGAATATTGGTTGGGCAGCATGATACAGCTTTAGGTGTCTACTGTTGAGCGGTGAGAATTGTATTTCCCCTCGATGGTTAACAACCATGTAGGCCCCTCCTTCGTAGACCCTATGTATCACATAAGGACCTTCCCAATTAGGATTTAGCTTTCCTTTTAGGTTAGACGCCATGACTTCTCTTTTCTTGACCATGACAAGGTCACCTTTCTTAAATTCTCGTCCTTTTACGAGTTTGTTGAATGCAGTGGCCATGCGGGCCTAATACATCTGGATATTCTTTTGAGCTTGGAGGCGCTTCCCTTCCAATTCAGCCAATTCTTGTAATCTTCTTTCTGCATTGGTTTGTTCGCCATGGGCCAGGTCATATTGGACTGCCACTCTAAGTGACGGGACTTCCAGCTCTAGTGGTACTACTGCCTCTGAGTCGTATACCAGTGAGTATGGAGAGCACCCTGTAGGCGTCTTGAAGACAGTGCGGTATGCCCACAGAGCTTCATACATCTTTTCTTCCCAGTCCTTCTTATTAGAACTGACGACTTTAGCCAGCAAGGTGCATAAAGTTTTATTGAAGGCTTCTGCCAATCCATTTGCCTGTGGATTGTAAGGAGTGGAAGTCCTCCATTCGATCTTATACTTTTCAGCAAGCCGATAGATCTTTTGATTTCTGAAATGACTTCCATTATCAGATATTATCCGGCTGGGGATCCCAAACTGGATGATAATGTTCTGCTTGATGAATCTGGCGACCAGTTCACCAGTCACTTCTCGTAGTGTTACAGCCTCCGCCCATCGGGAGAAGTAATCTGTTATTGCCAGTATGTACTTATGTCCGGCCGAGGAGGTCGGTAGTGGGCCGACTACATCAGTTCCCCATTGTGCAAACGGCCAGCTAGGGACTGTAGGGTGCAGAACGGCAGGTGGCCTTCTAGGCACAATAGCATGCTCCTGACATTTCTAGCATGACTTTGCAAACTTGCAACAGTCTTCAAACATAGTGGGCCAATAGTAGCCCAGCTTCTTGATTTCTATCATCATCTTAGGGCCAGCTTGATGAGCACCTGCCGTCCCAGCATGTATTTCTTTCATTGCTTGCCAAGCTTCCTCAGTAGACAGGCAGCGGAGCAAAATCTTCTTGCGTGCATCTGCCATTATTCGGAACAGAGTTCCATTTCTGAATTCATAAGAATCTTTGATCCTTAGAAGTTTCATTTTTTCTTTTCTTTTCTGCGGCAGCTGCTGGTGTAAAAACCATTGTAGCAGATGTTGTCTCCAATCAGATGCCTGTTCTGTACTGATCGTGGCGACTTCATTTTCTTCGGGGCAGCCTTCTAGCATGCTGGGGACTTGCCGCCGGTTTATAACAACAATGTTTAGTGTCTCATCTGGTGGGACTGCTATTGAGCTGGCTAGCTTTGCCAATGCATCAGCCTGGGTATTATGTGCACGACCCACATGCTTGAGCTCAATATGATAGAATTTCGCCATGAGGCGCACAGCTTTTTGGTGGTAGGGGTTCAACTCTGGCTTTCGCACTTCGAACTCCCCTTGGATTTGCTAGAGGGTTACTTTCTTCATTTTCTTCATGCTGTTTCTGCTTTCTAGCTGCTGTCTGCTGGCATTTATTGCTTTTAGCTGGAGCAGTATGAGCCGGTTGCTCATTTTCTAAGCTGGACAAGAACTCCAGGAATGAAGGGGCTTCATCTGCCTTCTTTTTGTCTTGGTACAGACTGGCAGGGGGAGGAACCTGGGCACCTCGTATCTCTGGTTCCGGGATTTGATAGGGTTGCTCCCCTCTGAACATAATATTATGGTTGGCTGGTGGTGGGCGCCCCCATCTTCTCCCAGAACGTGTTGCATGGGCCGAGGTAGAAGCTTCGGCATGGTTAGCTTCTAGCGGGGCGTCGGATGCTTCTGGCTCATCATCCTCCCCGGGCAAGGAAAGGAGTACCGACAGAGTGTTACATTGTACTATCGTGACCTTCTTTCCTTTCTTGGACTTGGGTCGTCTCCTCTTCTTCTGGGAATTTGGCTTTGCTAGCTCCTGCCCCCAGAAGGGTTCATTCTCAGCTTTATCTTGTTCTACCTCTGGCTGCTCTTTGATTTCCAATTCTTCGAGCTGTTCCCAGAGTATACAGTCCTTCATCAGCAGATGCTTGGGCTTCTTCTGCTCGTACTCATCGAGCTCATTAATATATTGCTGCAGACGCCTGGCTACAGGGCTTACTTCTTTATGTGTAGGGAGGGGAGTTTGTCTCCTCCGGTTGTGAGTAGGGATCCGGATGACTGGTCCGGTCTCAGCTGTATGCCATATTGGCTTTATTGGAGGCGGCTCGGGCCTTGGGGTAACACCTCGAATAACTGCTCTGCTGGTACTGGCTGCAAGAATCTTCTTTCTGCTTTTTATGGGTATCATCTGCCATCCTTCCTGATCCTTCTGTGGGGCGTGGAAGCAAGCTTCATAGGTATGCTTGGTGCATTGTTCAACGGCTTCCTTGGGCAGCTGTTGGTAGACTGAGATCATATTGGCAGCCATTCTCCAGGGTGGAGGCTCATGTGGGTGGGGCGGCTTTACCTGGTAATCTCCCAGCTGCAGCTCACCCTTCTTGACCATTCCTTCCATGATATCTTTGAAGACATAACAATCTTCAATTGCGTGCCCCAGCGCACGGTGAAATGGACAGAACAGCGGATCATCTTTCTTTGCTGCATCTGCTGGTCTTTTGGGTTCAGGCAATGTTACCTTATTGAACTTGTATGCCCAGTTGAACAGTGCGGCCGTCTTATCTTTTGGGAAGGAATATGCTTTTCTCATCTTGTCTCTCAGAGAGACTTTATCTTTTCTTTCTGCTGTATCTGCCAGCGGGGGAGCTTCATCTGCCCCTTTCTTCCCCTTCTGTTGCTCGAAGGTTCTGAAATCGACGGTGTTGGCCTCAGAGTGTGATGGTCGTCGCTCATTGGATTTTCTCTTCGGCATGGTGGGAACATTGGCGGTCGGACGTTTGGACAAGAACGTCTCGACTTCTGCCACTATATTGTTCAGTCGGTCAAATGTTCTGACATCTGCACCGATCATTTTTCCTAGCACCTCCCTCTTGAGGCTCTGCTTGCATATCTGCACCGCATTTTCTTGATGAGGAGGTCTTCGGCATCTCATGGCTAAGTTCCTCCACCTTTTGATGTAGTCCAGTGCAGTTTCATCTTGCTTCTGCCTAGTTGCATATAGCTCTGCTATCGTGATTTCCCTTTCCGTGACATGAAATCTGTCTCGGAATTTTCTCTGCATATCAGGCCAATCAACCACTGACCCAGCTGGCAGGCTTGAGTACCATTCAAAGGCCAACCCGGTGAGGGATGAGCCAAAGAACTTGAGCAGATAAGCTTCATCGACTGCTAGGTCGCCCATGATTGTAGTGTAGTAGGCTATATGCTCCCTAGGGGAGCCTTAGCCATTAAATTTCTCGAACTTCGGCGGCTTACTAACGCCTGGGGGTAGTTTCTTGGCAGCATACTGGGGAGGATACGGTACCTTGTACACATCATAGGTACCAGCATCACCACCAGTCTTTTCTGACAGCTTCATTTCCACAATTCTTTCAATCATCTGCTTGTGGGCTATAGCTGGATCTATGTCTTCTGGAAAGAAGTGAGCTTGTTGCTGGCTATGTGGAGTTGTCATCACAGTGGCGCGCAAGATGGGCGCGGTAGGCTGTGTCTGAGACGCAGAGGGCTGAGCTACTGTTTGCTGTGGAACAGGTTGGCTCGGTGCTTTGCCCTTATCAGCCAGGAGAGGATTAGCTGGGATAGCCGTATCTGTTGAGCTGGAAGTATGCCCCACCGGCTCGGCTTGCTTGGAGACCAGTGTGGCTTCCTGCCTCTCAGTTAGCTGTCTTCTGAGAGCACTGATCTCCTGTTGATATCTTCTAACCATCATCTGGATCATGGGATCCAGAGTCGATGGGATCTGTATATCTTCTGAAGTCCCTTCAGCATCATCAACGAAGGGGTTGTCTTCTTCTTCTGTCGTCACCACATTGACGGTCATGGTGGTGATCTTGCGGGTTTCCTCATCATTCTTCATCTTATCTCTTGCAGCCTGACCTCTTCTTGTGACGGGGCCTGGTCTGGTAGCCAACCTGAGCAGTTCATCTGGCTGAGTTGGTAGCATATCCTGCCCCCTGGCGATTCCAGCCATGTTACAGGCGAAGATTTGCATTCTTCCCTTTCGCTTGTAAACTTTTCTTTTGGCCTGGTCAAGATATTTGAGCCGGTCAAAGACCGATATTCCTTCTTTGGCTTCTTCCCGGTACATGTCTTCTTTGTCATATCCGGCCCTGAGGCCTTCTTCATAGTGATTTGAATCGGAGGAAGAGGCTCCGATCATCATTTCTTGAAGTGTTTCTTCTTTTTCTTCACCTCTGGTGCCCAAGGCACGGGATAGTCTTTGTTGACCGAGGGCAGAGCTCCCCAGGTAGTGGAAGTAGTCTTGAACTATCTGCTTCATCTCTTCAGAATTGTGCCTCTGTGGCTCAGGCTGGAGCATTAGTCTTTCCTGGCTTCTCTGCTGATAGGCCAGTCTTGTTATCTGAGCATTCAAATGCTCGGATTTGGAATATTTGAATAAGTCGGCCTGTCTGGCACAGGCCCTCGGTCTTCTTGGGATGGCGACCGTGACTGGTTCGCTCATTCCCACATTGCCGTTTCGGCAGTAGTTGACAGCAGCGTCATATTTCTTTCTTTGCCATCTTCTGCCCCCAGCCCTGGGACGGGTGACAGTAAGGTCTTCTTTCTTCTCATCCTTTCTGCCCCTCATCATGGGGCGAGCAGCAGCCAAATTTCTTTCTTCATCATTCCTCTCATCTCTTCTGCCCCAGGCCTTGGGGCGAGCAGCAACAGCATTTCTTGTCTCTTTTCCCTCTCTTCTTCGGCTTCCTACCCTGAAGCGTGCAACAGCATCTTCAGCAGCCTTCTCCTCATCTCGAGCTGGAGCCCAGCTCTGAATCCTCTTCGGTCGCCAGACCTATTTGTATTTTGCTGGCTTGGGCGTCAGCGGCTTCCTCTCATCAGCCTCCAAGTTGGCCTGCCTGGCGGCCAGAGTCTGGAATCTGTTGGTAGTGGGCACCATCGGGACGATCACGTCCGGCTTGACCTCCCTTGGGCAACCATTCATGTTTGCCCAGACACCTCCAATCATCATAGTCTTTCCGAAGTTGGAAAGACGACGGTCAACAGCATCATATCGGCTCCTCCGGTTGGTTCTTCTCCCCTTTTGAGCGGCAGCAGGGATCATGTCCCTTTTTTGGACATGATGGATGTAGCAGGCGACGGCCGTGGGGACCGTTTTCTCTGGTAAGATATTCTTCTGGTCAGTGATCTTCACCGGGGCACTTGCAGCAGTGCCTTGCTCATTGTCATCGACCTGCAGAAGGTCAGTGAAGACGACGCCCAAGCAGTTGGGCAGCCCAACAGCAGGCAGCATCGATCCGAAAGCGAGAGGTACCGCCAGGTAGCCTTCTCGCACATGCATGTCAATCGGCTGCTGGTCGAAGCAAACGGACATGATTCCGGCTGTCATTGTAGATTCCTGAAAATAAGGAAAGTACACAGAATCAGAATTTTGAGGGGGGCCCGCTGGGCCTCCTATTTTGGCGTAGAGATGAAGGGAGACTCTGTCCCACCGGGCGTGCCAGACTTGTGAGAACGTCGATTCTTATTTATTTCATTTATTTATTTATTTTTTGATTATTATTTGATTTATTGGCGTGCCAGTCACATGCGTGACGATTTCATTGTGCGCTCGACTTGACTTGGTCAGTCGATTGTGAAGTCCGAGTCGGGACCAGAAGTCCGCCATACCATAAAGGCTATGACGTTAATTACGCCCTTCCAAGGAAGGACAACCCTTGATTAAACGCCGAAATAGGAGGACTCATAAGGTGAACAGATGTTCATATGCTTAATTTTAAATTTCATACCAGGGCCAGGAAGGCGGGTAAGATAAAAAACATCAGCCACAGAAATAGACTATATCGTTGAATCGGCGGTGCAAAATAATCATGCTTAGGGGGGAAAGGGGGGTACAAGATGACAATCACGGATGGGCTGAACCATGACCATGATGTAGGTTTAAAGCATCAATCAATATTTCGACAGCATTTCCCCTTAATCTGAATTATGCCCAGAGGGAAATAGGCTATCACCCACGGAGTGCCGGGATGAAAGCCGAGAAAAAGAGAGAGGTCAAAACCTCCCAACCCACATGTATGGGCCACAGGGCCATGTATGATTTTCCCTTTGGAAAGCTAGCGGAACTCATGCAGTGGCAGAATCCCCCCGAGCAAAAGGGGTTATTCGTAAATCCGATGCAGTGAGGTGGAACATAGGGATTTTGACTCCCTTCAATTTTATCCTCGGGGCAGTTCCGATGACTTATGGGCGTCCGTGGATTGGCTCGGTCAAGGTGCCAGGGGTTCAATCGGATGGCAGAGCAAGTTCTCGTGCACTTCAGGCATGTGTCTGAGTTCTCGGCGCCGAGACAAGGAAGCCAAGGAGGGGTTTCCCGGCACCAGGGGGAAGATGCCATGGGATAGATTCTCGGCGCGTAGGGGAGAAGGCCACAGAGGGGCTCCCGGTGCCAAAGGGAAGAGGCCAAGGGGAGCTCCTGGCGCCAAATGGTATGGAGGCAGGGGCTCTCAGCGCGGGGTCTTCCCGGCGCGAAGAGGAGCAGGCCAGGGAGGAGGCTCCTGGCGCGAAGAAGATCAGGCCAGGGAGAAGGCTCCCGGCGCCAAATGGTATGGAGGCAGGGGCTCTCGGCGCGGGGTCTTCCCGGCGCGAAGAGGAGCAGGCCAGGGAGGGGGCTCCCGGCGCGGTAAGGAGATGGTGTCTCGGCGCAAGAAGGCTTGCGCCGAGGGCTGTTCATACGCTTTACTATTTGTGGAGCCGAGACAGACGAGGGCGCCGAGGTGAATTCATGGTTTTACGGCACTCTGTTTTCAGATTTATGGATGATTGAGGGGGTTTTCCTGGTGGTTAAGGCTGAGATTGACGGGCCCTGAGGAGTCAAAGATGGATGCATTTATTGGGTATCAACCAGCTTTGAAATAGGTTAAGAAGGAAATCCGAGGGCAGAGGGAAATGGAAAAGGGGAACTGAACATAAGGAGCCTCTGTCACCGTTACTTGGATAGACTTCCAGGAGGATGGCTTGATGTTATCATTCGTCGTCCTGGGAACCAAGGGATATCTGTCCCTGGTCCAGAAATGACTCTGATGATGTCGGTAAACCAATCGGGCATCAGAAACTCCGGAATCTCACAGACGTGAATCATCATATGGCTTGGCTTTGTTCTGAAGGCCAAGGGATGGCCTGTCCCTGGCCCTGGAACAAGCGCATGAAAGCCTCTTCAAGAAATAAAACGCAGAACACATCAGAAGAAGAAGAAGTATCATCCATCGCAATTACAAGGAGATGAAAAAACAGAAATGGGGGGGGGGAGACAGAACCCAGTAGCCCATTGGATAGGGATAGGGGTCCTATCTACGCTCCTCTGAAGAACAGATTCGTAGGGAGACTCTGAAACCGGGAGCGTATAAACTATCAGACATTTCAGATAGAAGACATATATATATACATGGAGGGACGAAGGGAGGGACTTTCAAATGCCCACTTCATTTCATCTCATAAGCATCGTTTACATCATCTGCAAGGCAAAAGCCAAAGAACAGAAGAGGAGGGGAACAGGGGGAAGCGAAAAGATAACTCTCGACATCGTATGAATGATCAAACATGAATATATGGACTATTACATACGGAGGCAGATCAAGGAAACATCAAACATGGGGGGGGGGAGGGTGGAGCATTGACTCCTCTCCCTCCCCCAGGCAGCCCACCTAGGATTTTTCTTCTTCTTCTTCTCTTAGACTTCTTCTCTTTCCTTTCAGCGGAGGCCCTCTCTCTCTCCTTTCCTATCTCCTTTTCTGGATGAATTTCTTTCTTTCTTGCTGTCTCTCCCCCCTTTTTCTTTTTTGATCGAGAGACCAAGAGTTTTTATACCACCCCTTCTCCCCCTATCGGCATGGGCGTCTCGGCGGGCTGCTTATGACCTCCCGGCCGCCTTGTTCGGAAGTAATGGGCTCTCGGCGCATCACTTCTCGGCATGGCCATTGTCGGGCTTTCGGCACCACACACGGATGGGCCCATTTAGGCCTTTTGGTATTTCATTCTTCTTATCTTAATAGCTGCTAAATCCCATTAATTGGTGAGCTAGCATGGTTTCATCAGAATATCTCTGGGGGTTTTCATCGGTCAGTGGACCGCAATTCTTCATCAGTAATGCCGTCTGAACGATGATAATACCGGACATCAGCTTGGCCGTGGAGGGCTTCAGCCGGGTGACAGCTTCAGTAACGGACTTTCCGCAATCCTGGCTTTGCAAGAGTCCCTTGGATCTTCGTTTCTGATTCAATCTCATCTTTTGTCTCATCTCTATCCTTGGTTACATTTCCGGTGTCAACAGTCGAGACATCATCAAACGGTGTCGAGACATGTGCGTCATGTGCAGAGTTCCCACACGAAGGTGTCGAGTCTTTACGTGCCAAGATCCAAGTCATCACATGAAGGTGTCGAGACACGTTTGCCATAAAGAACTGAGGCTTGAGGTGTGTCGACACTTTTCACTCAGTGTGTCGAGACATCAATTAATCCATAGGCCAGATAGACAACAACTTCAACTTGTTTTCTTCTGGGGGTGTCGAGACATTGGTTAGATGTGTCGACACAGTCTTTTCTGCTGGAGCTCAACCACTCGTATATCAACACGATCTCTTCTAGATGTGTCGAGACATCATCAGATGGTGTCGAGACATCACTTAGAGAAATTCTTCTGCACTTGTTTAGTCTATTCATTAAATCAAAACATGTTAGATATTCCTCAAATATCTACTAATGATTTATGATTTGTTATCATCAAAATTAGGGGACACAACATACTCCCCCTTTTTGATGATGACAACCATGAATCATTATAACTAGGCATTCATATAGCATTACACACTTTGGTTGAGGAACCATCAAGCAAGTGAAATTTATCCATTCAACAGAATAACTGAACGTTAGCATTTTTCAACAAAAAGCTTGTTTCATTGATCAACCAAAGTTTTATACAAATCAAGCAAGAGATGTATTCAAGCATTTACATTGCACTGATTTAATGCCAAAGCTAAACCCTAGATGAAAAAGGCTAACTACATGCTAGATGCTAGATGATGCTTGTCTTCTGAGAATATCTTCAGTACTTCTCCCCCTTTGTCATCAGCAAGGAGGGGGTGAAGGAGGAGGCTGCTGTGGTGGAGGCATGGAGCTAGAACTGGCAAAGTGAAGGATCTGTGCCTCTTGGAAGTCATGTTGCATGTAAGCGATTGCTATTGCTAGAGAGTCAACCCTCTGAGTTAGCTGCTCAACCCTTTGGCTAACAAACCTGTGTAAAGTCGTGATATTTTCCTTGATGTCCTTGAGCCAGCCATGAATCATTTCACAGATGTATTCTGTTTCAACCCTCTGCTGGGAGCCTTGTGGTGGTAAACGAGAAGAGGTGGCTTCTGTTTGAGGAGGAGGGCACCATTCATCACATGCATCTTGCAGGGGTGGTTGGAGTTGAGCTTTATGCCGATGAATGAGTTCCAAGATTTTAGTACTGACCATATCTAATTTTCTGTACACTACATCCATTTTGGTGGTGCTATTGACTGCTCGAGCGGTGTCTATGTGGACAGTTTCTGCAAGCTTGGAGGAGGCATCCAGTAGCTTGTTGCAGTCAGAGTACATATTCCCTTTCATCCGTTGGGAGACATCCAACAGTCGAGAAGTAGTAGCATTAACTGTGCGCTCAAATTTGGAGGTGGCATCAATAGATCTGTTGGTCTCTGCGGTCATGTGTGCTCTGATGGATGTAGTTGCGCCAGCCACTTGTGCTCAGATGGATGTTGTTGCGCCAGCCACTTGTTCAGCTAGCTGATTGGAGGAGTCCATCAGTTTGGCACACTTAATGTTGATATTACCTTGCTCTTCTCATATGTCATATGCATGCATGACCATTTCAGCAAGTTTCTCATGGGTTTCAGTGTGGATCTCTCTTAGTCTTTTCATGATACTCCCTGCTCGTTCACGCACATTTATCAAGGAGTTCATAAAGATTTTCAATCTTTCATCTGACTTTTGTTTGTCAAGTAAAAAATTTTCCCATCTGCTATTTTGGACTTGCTCATAATGAAGTTGTCTGGGTTCCATTCTGTCCATTTGCAGACTTAGTTGACGAAAAGAGGAGTTCATGGTCCCAAACTGTGCAGTTAAGAACATGATGAGAGTGGGGTGAATGTCCATGGAACTGGCGGTGGCACCATGAGTTGTACCTCTTGAGGTGGATGCCTCTGCATGGAATTCTAGAGGAGCATCCCCTTCAGTGAAAATTTATGGTTCAGGTTCAGGAGAGTCATTATCCCAGGCTGGTCCATGGGATCTTCAGGCTGCTGCTGCTGATGGGCCTGCTCAAAGTGAAGGTCTGCATGGAACATTTTCTCATGTTGATCTAACTGTGCATCTGAAGCTGGTTGGTCCTGTGCAGGCTGTTCCTGTGGAGCTGGCTATACTGGAGGGTCAGGTAATTGTCTAGGCAGATTCCTTACAAGTTTGTCTCCTTCTTTCTTAAAGTGCATGTAATTTTCTATGAACCTCATGCTGTAGACATTGCTCCTGGGGATAGTGATAGACTTTTCATTTTCAAGAGGGATGCCAACCTTCTGAAAAATACCCGTCAGCTATGCAGCAAAAGGTAGGCTATGCCAGTTGCAAGTGCAGCTGTCCATAATCTGGAGCATGATCTCTGGTAAACAAACACGGTAATTGTTGAACAAGCAGTAAAACAGGAACCTCTGGGTCTCAGTAAGTCTACTTCTGCCACCCCCTTGTGGGGTAATCATGGTACTGAAAATGTGATGTAGTAGATGTTGTAAGGGGGGAAACTGATTGGTGTCAAAGGATTTGACAAGAAGTTGGGTTGCATCCTGAGGGTTTCTAGGCTTTCCTGTCAGGATGGTGTATGCTACAGACAGGTCAATCTCAACCTCAGATTCAATTTCCCCATCCCGAGGTATGTGTAATGCTCTGTGAAGAAGCTTTGTTGTAAGCTTGATGGAGACCCTTTTACTTCAGTCCGAAGGACTTTCTTGTTCTTATCAAAAAACAAGTTCTTATAGAACTGCTGAACTAAAAATGGGTAGTATACCCTGTGATCGGACAGAAATTCTCACCATCCTTGGAACTCAAATAACGGTAGTAGATCAGGAAAATACTCAAGCATTTCATGGTCACCAAAATCCACATACCTAGGGAAGAGAATCCTGGTGGGATCACTTTCTTCTTCCCTAACGGAGGGAGCAGCACTTGGCTGCGGAGGAACTGATGGCACCTTGGCCTTCCCTTTTTTTGTTGCGGACAGCCGTGGCCGCTTTGCTTTTGGTTGTGGTGGTGAAACCCTTGCACTGTTCGAGCCCTGGGCCTCTGTAGCTCTTCGCTTAGCTGGTTCAGCAGCTGGGCGGTCTGTAATACTCTTGGAGCGCCCTTCATAGTGTGCTTCCAAGGCCGTGGCCTTCTTGGATGAAGCCGCGTCTTTCTTCTTGGCGCGGGTGACCGGAGGAGCCATGGAGAGGGTAGAAGAAAGAGAGGTGAGGAGACGGAAGGTAGCTGGGGCTAGCTGGGGAGATGGAGGCAGGAGCGAGGGAGGATGGATCGGGGCGTCGACCTCCAAGGTGAGGGTGTGTAGGGTCGCCGGAGAGCGGGTGTGAAAGTGAGATACGGTTAGAAATGGGGAAAGGTAAATAAAACAAGTTTCACCGTGAATTAAATAAGGAAAGTTGAGATTTTTACTTTTTGAAATAATAACCCTGAGAAAAGAAATGGTGAATATACCCCTGTATTAAGTTCAGAATGGTTTGAAGCTTATAAGCTCATTTTTGAGAATGAAGGTTTGAGAAAAAACCGTTTGTGCAACAAATAATGAGATTAAAATATTTGAGAAGGTTAAAGAAAATGGAACCAAGCCCATTTGGCTTACTCATCACTTTCATTTGGCATGATTGGAAAACGAAGATAAGCAAGTATTGAAGATAAACAAAAAACCTTTTTGTTTGAAGCAAGATGTAGAGTCAACCCCAAACCATTTTTTATAAATTAATTAAATAGTCCGATAAAGCATTTACTTTTTGACACAAGGAAACACGTTGTCTAGACGCCAGAGTCCCTGGTTACTCAGTGTAGCTTATCTTTCTGAATTTTTCTGAACAGAGTTGACAGCCTTCCTCATGACTACATTAACCTTCATTTCATTGATGGAGGATCTAATTTCTCTGAAGATGAGGTCATTACTCTGAAATTTTGCAAAATGGTTTTTAGGAGGCATATTCTCTAATTGACTTCAGATTAGGTAACTTGTTTATGAACAATACATGCCAATCAATACATAAACCAAGAAGCCTATTTGTAGTGAACTTTCAGACGCTTAGGCAATGGTCATTTTCAATGACTTGATGAATGTTTTAATCCTATTATGAGTGCAAGATTGGTAGAACTCAATGCAATGATTAACGAAAATGAGGATTATAAGCAAGAAACCATTTCTGTAACCAGGATTAAAACAGATGAACTTACCTAGGGTTGTATAAATGAATGAAAACATTCTCAACTACCCCTCACTTAATGCTCGGTGAAAAGTGAAGGTTCAGAGGCAAAAGATTTGAAATGGAAATAGAGGAGGCAGTGGAAGGAGGGAATCAAAAAAACTATCCATTTGATCTTCAAACCCAAGAGCGGCTGAGAGACAGTCTCGACACATGACTGGAGGGTGTCGACCTGTTCAACGGACTTGACCTTCAAGTCTCGACACATAGCTGTAGGGTGTCGACCTATTCAAGAGACATTGTTCTACATGTCCTGACACATACCAGTAGGGTGTCAACCTCTTCACGAGATTTTGTCTTGCATGTCCCGACACAGGACTATTCAATAAACTGTGCTCAGCCAGCTTCTGTGAGATTCTTCATTTCTAAAAATACACTTGCCAGCTTCAACTGCCAATGCCTCTGACGTTCTTCATTAAGACAATCATTCAACCATTGTTCAATCTCTTTGCTGCCACAGAGATGTGCTTTATGTGATGCTAAAGCTTTAAACATGCTTATGCACTAGAAATTAGCTATACAGTTATCAACATGCATTTCTGACACATGGTACTTGGCAGAGGCTTGTCCTCACGCATGAAGAGAGTTTTCTGACAGGTGTGACCTGTCTTTCAACTTCTTGACATTTGATATACCATTTAGTCAAGAGATGATATTCAACGAAAAAGCAATCAGAAATGCACACAATCTCTCCCTGAGTGTGACCAACATCTAAAGCATGGTTTACGCAGCCAATAGACCAGTTCCAGATCAAAGTAGACATGCTTGTTTCAATCATAGCAGAGACAAGTAACTTGAGCACTGAAAAAGGAATAGATAGCTCAAACCTGATTGGATTGAGGTCTGCATAGACCGAGCTCTCTCCTTAATGTCGAAAACCTATCATTACTTAAGGGTTTTGTGAAGATATCTACAATCTGATTTTCTGAGTCAACAAAATGGAGCTCAAAGTGATTTTTGAGGACTTCATCCCTTATAAAATGATGCCTAATTTCAATATGTGCATGACTGGATTCTTTGCAAGATTTATAGCACTTGTGTTATCACACAAAATGGGAATACATCCAAGATCTATTTGATAGTCTTGGAGTTGGTGTTTGATCCACAGTACTTGGGTGCCAAAACTCCCTGCAGCAACATATTCTGCCTCTGCAGTTGAGAGGGCAACCGAGTGCTGTTTCTTGGAGGCCCAAGAAATCAAACACCCACTAAGGAATTGGCAATTGCCACTAGTGCTCTTGCGGTCTAGTTTGCATCTAGCATAATCTGCATCTGAATAAGAAATAAGTGAAAGATCACAGGATGTAGGATACTATAATCCTAATTCTTGAGTGCCAGCAAGGTATCTAAAAATACGCTTGACAGTAGTCAAGTGGGACTCTCTAGGACTAGACTGAAATCTAGCACAAAGGTAAACACTAAATTGAATGTCTGGTCTAGATGCAGTTAGATAGAGTAATGACCCAATCATACCTCTGTACCTCTTTGCATATACAAGAGTATCTTGTTCATCTACATCCAGTGAAGTGGCAGTCCCCATTGGAGTTCCTAATGGTTTGCAATTTGTCAGATCAAACTTTTTCAGCAACTCCTTCACATATTTGGCTTGATTGATAAAACCGCCTTCATTGCTTTGATTAATCTGCAAGTCAAGAAAGAATGGAAGCTCACCCATTAGACTCATTTCAAATTCATTTGTCATGAGTTTTGCAAACTCTTCACACATTTGAAGTTTAGTGGACCCAAACACTATGTCATCCACAAAATCTGAACTATCAAGATATCCTTACCTTGTTTCTTGGTGAATAGTGTCTGGTCTACATTACCTCTTGAATATCCTTGTTCGGTGAGGTATGAGCTTAGTCTGTCATACCAAGCTCTAGGTGCCTGCTTCAAGTCATATAAAGCCTTGTCCAGCTTATAAACATGATCTTTGAAATAAGTGCATTCAAAACAAGGGGGTTGCTCTACATAGAATTCTCCTTTCATAAGACCATTTAGAAAAGTACTCTTAACATCCATTTGCTGCAATTTGATTTTATGAGAACATGCAAATGCTAGAAAAATTCTAATGGCATCTAGTCTAGCAACAGGTGTGACGACTCGGGATCCGAGTACCGGAAAGGAACCGGCGCGTCTCGAATCTCGATCCGCCAACCCACGAGCCCGAAGACTCGGAAGGGTAAAAAGGGATGGTGTGGGAGCACAAGAGAAGCTGAAGCAACTACAGAGATAGCATAATAATCTAAAATAAAATGCACATCATAATATAAAGAAATAAACTGCTACAAGGTCCACAGAGTCTCATGTCCAAATAGAGTACAATCAATAGAAAGAAAAAGTACACCTACACGGGGCATCCCCCGGCATACAACTACACGGGGCATCCCCCGGCTCTGGCAGACTGGCAACTAACCCTAGCTAGAAGAACCACACTGAAACTCGGCCGTACCTCTCGATGACCCCGCCTCACCTGAAAAACAGGGGTGAGCCTCATTGCATTGGCCCATTAGGGATCCCCTGGACCCCCACCGCACAACGAGAAAAACGGCTGTAAGGCGCGAGCAACCACGGAAGGTAACACCACCTAGTAGAAGTACGGTAGAACTACACGCTGATGCAGCTAAACGGAAAAAGCCGCCTGCCCTACAGTACCGTACCACAAAACCTCGGTCCGATAAAACTTGAGTCTATACCTTCCAGCAAACAGGAGCACCACACACTAGAAGAACGACCGGATGCGTCCCCTGACATCTTACACCGCGTCACAAGTGTCTAGCTACAATGCCCCGGGCGTGAGGCTCAGACACACACTGTAACCAGTACCACAAAACAAGGACTAGCTGAGGTCGCGCTCGTCAGCGTGGGTCCAAAACCCTCAGCCACCGTGTGCACACTCAGACCATACGCCCTAGGCATGTCCTCTAGCTGGTAATTCCCCCTAAGCCCGGACTCGACTGTACGTGGGGGCCCTACGGTAACCAGCCTACTCACCGTTTCTCTCGGGTCAGCTGCTCCACCACTTCCGGGTGGGTCAGCACCGCGTGCCGTAAGAAGGCTACGACTAGTGGACGTGTCACCGGAGGTGAGACTCGACTCACGGAAACCACCGACTAACACACTAACACAGACTCTCGGTAACCAAACGGTAGGTACGGATGCCGGGGACACGCACGAGGTCCGACCATCCCTCAAGTCACGCGGCACCCCTACCAAGGTAACTGATTCTCCGGGGACCCCCGGGCGCCCCTGTGGCTCTTACTGGGTGCCCACGGCAACCCTTGGGCCACACGCCACAACCGGATCCGAGACTCGCTCCACCGGAGGTACAATTACCGAAAGGAAACACGGCTCAGGGAGGGGGATTAACGCGCTAGGGACCCAGGGCTTGACACTATCGCGCTATGGTCCCCTAGCGTGACCCCTGAAGAAGGCGCTAGCAAAAGCTAGTGCGTTCTCCAAGAAGGCGCTAGCAGAAGCTAGCGCGTTCATTAAGAACGCGCTAAGAAAGGCTAGTGCATTCTCCAAGAACACGCAACCTGCCCCAGGCGCGACATAAACCATCATACTATTCATCTTCTCGGATGAACGTGCTCGGACGACACAGTGCGTTCCAACGGAACGCGCCCCTGGTACCTAGCGCGACAACGGGCCGAGCCCGGTTCGCGATATACATCTGGAAATCTAAAAACCACGCCCATTCACCCCCCCTGGTGAAGGGAAAACAAAGGGGAATCATCCCCCAGACGTCCTAGCATGCATCTAGAGCCCCAAAATGATCAAAAAATTCCAAAAATCATTACATCTGGCGCTCAAACCCCAAGCATGGAAATAACCCTCCCGGCATGAATTTAGCCCCTCTCGGCCTCTCCACGGCCTAGAAATCATGGCGAACGCTGTAAAGATGGCAAGGATCCGTGCCCCTACCTCAATGAAGCTCGAAATCTGTCGGGAAGTCACCGATCTTCAAATCTAGCTCGAACACGAACTCCACCCATGCGCCACAAAGAGGGCACCACCGCGATCCTCTCGCCACCGTCGTCGTCACCGCACCGTCGCCGTCATCCGCCACCCGTCGCCGGAGGAGGAAGGGGTGCCACGAGGTCCAACGGGCAAGAAGGGGGAGGAGGTGACCGTTGCGCTCATGGGGAGGAAGGAAGAAAGAAGAAAGAAGAAAGAAGAAAAGGAGAAGAAAAAGGAAATAGAAAAGGGCTATAAATAGAAAATCCGGAAAATGCCAAAAATACCAAAAAATAGAAAAATACATATTCTCGATCCTCGGGACGCACCGATCGCAACGGTACCACTCTCGCGTAGGTGAACGACCCGGTTCACCCGCAACGAGGTTCCGAAGGGATTGCCGAAACACACACAAGCAATCGGAAAACACGCGCGGGAAAGCCGCGGACACACTCCGAGCCTCCGAAACAACTCCGGATCGCACCGATCCGAACACGAAAGATGTCCAAAACGAAATTTTGGACACAACGGAGCCAAACGCTCCGAGAAACCAGATCCGAGACCCAAAAAGAAGGATCCAAAAAATTCGAGACATCACAGCCCTCCCCCCTTAAATGAATTTCATCCTCGAAATTAAGGACAGGGCACAGGAACATGGGAGAAGTCTCACCCGAACAAATAAGGATACAGCTGCCGCATCTCATCCTCACGCTCCCATGACGCCTCACCACCAGAGTTACGCTGCCAGACCACCTTAACCAGAGGAATAATCTTGCTCTGCAGGCACTGCTCACGCCGATCCTCAATACGGACAGGGTACTCTAGAAGGGACAAGTCTGGGGTCACCTTAGTCCAAACGGCATCCTCCAGAACATGGGAATCCTCAGGCATATACCTCCGAAGCATAGACACGTGAAACACATCATGCACAGAAGATAGCTCCGGGGGTAACTGCAACCGATAGGCAACCTCACCGATACACTCAACAATGAGGAAAGGACCAATGTAGCGGGGACTCAGCTTCCCACGCCTACCGAAGCGCATCACACCCTCCATGGGAGAAACTCGCAAAAACACCCGATCACCTACAGCAAAACTGAGGGGTCACCTCCTCTGATCGGCATAACTCTTCTGCCGGCTTTGCGCAGCCAACATCTTCTGCCGGATTAGATGCACCACCTCAGTGCACTGTTGCACCAAATCCGGTCCTATCAGGACACACTCTCCCACCTCTAATCAATCAAGCGGAGTCCGACAAGGTCACCCGTACAACGTCTCGTATGGTGCCATACCAATGCTCGAATGATAGCCATTGTTGTAGGCAAACTCTACTAATGGTAAGTGGTGGATCCAACTCCCTTGCCACTCCAGGCAACACGACCTCAACATGTCCTCCAAAGTCTAGATGGTCCTCTCAGACTGACCGTCTGACTGGGGATGATACGCTGAGCTAAATGCCAAATCAGTGCCTAGAGCCTTCTGGAAGCTCCTCCAGAATCCAGAAGTGAAGCGGGGATCACGATCAGACACAATGGAGATGGGATCTCCATGCAACGAAACGATCCGCTCCACATACAAACGAGCCAAACGATGCACGCTCCAACTGACCTTGACCGACAGCAACCGCGCCATCTTCGTCAGTCTATCCACAGCACCCAGATACTATCCTGCTCGCTAGATGTCCTTGGCAACCCCACCACGAAATCAGTGGTCACGTGGCCCCACTTCCATGCAGGAATATCCAAGGGCTGAAGTGTACCCCCCGGTTGCTGGTGCTCAGCCTTCACCTGCTGACAGATCAGGCACCTGGCCCCGAACTCGGCCACATCTCTCTTCATACCAGGCCACCAAAATTGCCTCTTCATGTTCTGGTACATCTTCGTTGATCCGGGGTGCACGGCATACCGGCTCCCATGAGCCTCTCGCAACACCGCGCGTCTCATCTACTCCTCGGCTGGGACGTACAACCTACCTCGGAACCTCACGACTCCATCCTCACCAAACTCCACCTCGGCCAACGACAAAATCTGAGGTAGCTCGGGGTCCGCATGTTGAGCCTCAGTCACCTAACGATGAATAGCTGGCGTGACAGTCAAGCTCGCAAGAACAGCCGAGCCTTGATCCCAAGGGATCTTGAGCCTAAAAGTCATGGCCGGGACCTGCTCCCATAACCTCCACTTCCTCAACAACATCTGATTGACCATCACCTTCCTGCTCAAGGCATCAGCCACGACATTCATTTTGCCAGGCTGATACGACAGAGTAAAATCATAATCCTTCATGTACTCCATCCACCTCCTCTGCCTGAGGTTAAGATCCTTCTGGGTAAACACGTACCTTAAACTCTGATGGTCAATAAACATCTCAAACTTCTCACCATACAGATAGTGCCTCCAAATCTTTAGAGCGAAAATCACCGCCGCCAACTCATGATCATGAGTAGGGTAGTTCTTCTCATGTGGCTTCAACTGTCGAGATGCATACGCCACAGCTCCACCGTGCTGCATCAGCACAGCACCCAAACCTACCCTGGAAGCGTCTGTACACACCACAAAGCCTCCCGATCCCGAAGGCAACACCAACACCGGAGCAGTCGTGAGCAATCTCTTCAGCTCCATGAAGCTCTGCTCACACTCCTCCGTCCAGACTAACGGCACATCCTTCCGCGTAAGCCTGGTCATCGGGGCCGCAATACGAGAAAAATGATGGATGAACCTCCGATAATAGCCTGCGAGCCCCAAAAAGCTCCGAATCTCCATGATAGAACTCGGCCTCGGCCACTTTACCACAGTCTCGACCTTAGCCGGGTCCACGGAAACACCATCACCAGAAATCACGTGCCCCAAAAAGTGTACCTCACGGAGCCAAAACTCACACTTGCTGAGCTTGGCATACAACTGGCGATCACGAAGGGTCTGCAACACCACTCTCAAATGATGCACATGCTCCTCGGCAGACCGCGAATACACAAGGATATCGTCCACAAACACGACCATGAACTGGTCTAGATATGGACGGAACACCCTATGCATCAAATCCATAAATGCCGCGGGGGCATTGGTGAGCCTAAAAGGCATCACCAAGAACTCATAATGCCATACCTCGAGCGAAATGCAGTCTTCTCCACATCAGACTCTCGAATCTGTAGCTGGTGATAACCCGATCTCAAATCAATCCGTGAAAACACCCGGGCCGACTGAAGCTGATCAAACAAGTCATCAATCTGAGGCAACGGATACTTGTTCTTAACAGTCACCTGGTTCAACTGCCGGTAGTCGATGCATAGCCTCAAACTACCATCCTTGTTCTTCACAAACAACACCGGCGCACCCCAAGGGGAGAAGCTAGGACAAATGTACCCCTTGGCCAGCAACTCCTGCAACTGCGCCCTCAGCTCTCTTAACTCCGCCGGCGCCATACGGTAAGGGGCCTTCAACATAGGCGCCTTACCGGGTACCACCTCAATCACGAAGTCAATCTCTCGCTGCGGTGGCAACCCTGGCAACTCCTCGGGAAAAACATCAGAAAACTCACACACAACTGGGATGTCCTCCGCGTCCGGACACTGCCGATCGACCAAAACCACAGAAGCGAGAAAACCTTGACAACTCGTGTCAAGCAGTCTACGAGCCCTAATAGCCAAAATAAGAAAACAGGAGGAGGAAGATCGGATACCTTGAAAATAAAAGGTGGGTCCATGAAGCTACCGGAAGTAGACCCTCTTTGAGCCGCAATCCACCAAGGCATGATGGGCCTCGAGCCAATCCATACCCAAAATCACATCAAAGTCATGAAGCGGCAACGCATAAAGCCTGGCCGGTAAGTTCCGTCCATCCACCCACATAGGCACCTTCTTGAAGAAGTACAGGGTGAGCATGAAGTCACCGGTAGCCAAGTCCACTGTCATATCACAGGACACCTCAGTCGCCGACTCCTCGGCACTCTAAGCAAACTCCTCCGAAGTAAACAAATGAGATGCACCGGAATCGAACAAAACTTGAGCTGCGCAACGAAGAATCGGAATAGTACCTTCCACCAACTGGGACGCCTCAGCCTCTGCTCTGGTAATGTGGGTAACTCTGCCTCGGGCTCTCTGACTCCCTGTGGTAGCTGACCGAGTCAACTGAGGATACTGACCCTGCTGCTGGTACTGCTACGGCTGTGACGACATCTGCTGGGGCTGAAACTGCTACTGCTGCTGGAACTCGTGCGGCTGACGCGGTCTCTGCGGATAGTCACGTGCCATGTCCCCTAGCTGGTCACACCTAAAGCAATTTATGGGCGCCGTGCACTGCCTGCCTGGATGAGAATCGCCGCACCGAGGACACCCGCCCTGAGAACCACTCACTGAACCCTGACGCTGGAACTGGGTAGGCTGCTGAACACTACCCACTGACTACTACGCCTGATCTCCGAGACCTCGGCGCCTCCTGCCAAAACCAGCCTCCTTGAGCAACTTCTTGAGCTTCGATCCCAGAGATGACGAATCTGCTGCCGACGCCCCGGACGAGGACGTCCCTGAACCACCTGCTAAAATATGGACAGAACTTTACTGCTGCACGGACGTTGGCTGACCAAAACTTGTCTACATCTGGCCCGCACTACCCTGACCTCGAACCTTCTGCATGTCTCTCTCCAATGCCGATGCTGCTCTGCAAGCCGCATCCATGTTGGTCAACCTTGACGCAAGCAAAGGATGCCTCAGCTCCAACCTCAGACCCCCAATAAACTGATCGGTCCGCACCATCTCATCCGCCACAATATGCAGTGCATAACGGCCCAACTCAACGAACCTAGACCTGTACTGCACCATGGTCATGTCACCTTGGACCAGGTCCAAAAACTCACGCAGCTTCTGTGACCTGAGAAAAGACGGACAAAAAGCACGCTCGAAAGCCAAGATAAACTCCTGCCATAAGATCTGCCGAAGGGGACGGGACTGAAACACTGCTCCCCACTCTGACTTCCACCAAGTCCGGGCTGGCCCCTGCAATCGATACGTAGCCAACACCACCTTCTGTTCCACAGGACACTCCATCGAACTGAACACTCGCTCCATGTCATCTAACCACTCTCTGGCCACCTCTGAATCTGGCTGCCCGCTGAAAGTGGACGGATGATACTGCAAGAAATCTCTCAGCGCGCGGTTACCCCGAGAGGATGAGCCCTCACCAGCATCATCACCCTGCTGCTGCTGCGGCAGCTACTGATACTGCTACTGCTGAATAACATACTGGTACATACCCCGGAAGAACTCCTCTGGTCCGGGAACTCTCGCCCCCTCAGCTGCATCTGCTGGGAGCTCTGCTCTGCTCTGCCCTTCTTGGCCCCCACCCGACTCTCCCTGCTGGGAACGAGTCGCTCTCCTGGGCGCCATAACACCTGTTAACAAAATAACCAACGATGTTAACAAAAACACGTGGAGCCCTACGCCAGTCGCCAACTGTACAGGACATTCATGGACCTTTGGACCACTACAATCATTTCAAGTTCTGATGTACCTCCACAACCTACGCTCTGATACCAACTGTGACGACCTGGGATTCGAGTACCGGAAAGGAACCGGCACGTCTCGAATCTCGGTCCGCCAACCCACGAGCCCGAAGACTCGGAAGGGTAAAAAGGGATGGTGTGGGAGCACAAGAGAAGCTGAAGCAACTACAGAGATAGCACAATAATCTAAAATAAAATGAATCGCATAATATAAGGAAATAAACTGCTACAAGGTCTATAGAGTCTCATGTCCAAATAGAGTACAGTCAACAGAAAGAAAAAGTAAAACTACACGGGGCATCCCTCGGCGTACAACTACACGGGGCATCCCCCGGCTCTGGCAGACTGGCGACTAACCCTGGCTAGAAGAACCACGCTGAAACTCGGCCGCACCTCTCGATGACCCCGCCTCACCTGAAAAGTAGGGGTGAGCCTCATTTAATTGGCCCAGTAGGGATCCCCCTGACCCCCACCGCACAACGAGAAAAATGGCTGTAAGGCGCGAGCAACCACGGAAGGTAACACCACCTAGCAGAAGTACAGTAGAACTACACGCTGACGCAGCTAAATGGAAAAAGCCGCCTGCCCTACAGTACCGTACCATAAAACCTCGGTCCAACAAAACTCGAGTCTATACCTGCCAGCAAACAGGAGCACCACCCACAAGAAGAACGACCGGATGTGTACCTTGAAGTCTTACACCGCGTCACAAGTGTCTAGCTACAACGCCCCATGCGCGAGGCTCAGACACACACAGTAACCAGTACCACAAAACAAGGACTAACTGAGGTTGTGCTCGTCAGCGCGGGTCCGAAACCCTCAGCCACCGTGTGCACACTCAGACCATACGCCATAGGCCTGTCCTCTAGCTGGTAATTCCCCCTAAGCCCGGACTCGGCTGTACGCGGGGGCCCTACGGTAACCAGCATACTCACCGTTTCTCTCGGGTCAGCCGCTCCACCACTCCCGGGTGGGTCAGCACCGCGTGCCGTAAGAAGGCTACGACTAGTGGACGTGTCACTGGAGGTGAGACTCGACTCATGGAAACCACCGACTGACACACTAACACAGACTCTCGGTAACCAAACGGTAGGTACAAATGTCGGGGACACGCACGAGGTCCTACCGTCCCTCAAGTCACGCGGCACCCCTACCAAGGTAACTGATTCTCCGGGGACCCCCGGGCGCCCCTGTGGCTCTCACTGGGTGCCCACAGCAACCCTCGGGCCACACGCCACAACCGGATCCGAGACTCGCTCCACCAGAGGTTCAATTACCGAAAGGAAACGCGGCTCGGGGAGGTGAATTAACACGCTAGGGACCCAGGACGCGACACTATCGCGCTATGGTCCCCTAGCGCGACCCCTGAAGAACGCGCTAGCAGAAGCTACCACGTTCTCCAAGAAAAGCGCTAGCCGAAGCTAGCGCGTTCATCAAGAACGTGCTAGGAAAGGCTAGCACGTTCTCCAAGAACGCGCTACCTGCCCCAGGCGTGACATGAACCGCCATACTGTTCATCCTCTCGGACGAACGCGCTCGGACGACACAGCGCGTTCCAACGGAACGCGCCCCTGGTACCTAGCGCGACAACGGGCCGAGCACGGTTCGCGAAATACGTCTGAAAATCTGAAAACCACGCCCATTCACCCCCCCTGGTGAAGGAAAAACAAAGGGGAATCATCCCCCAGACGTCCTAGCATGCATCTAGAGCCCCAAAACGATGAAAAAAACCCCAAAAATCATTAGATCCGGCGCTCAAACCCCAAGCATGGAAATAACCCTCCCGGCATGAATCTAACCCCTCTCGGCCTCTCCACAGCCTGGAAATCACGGGGAATGCTGTAAAGAGGGCAAGGATCCGTCCCCCTACCTCAATGAAGCTCGAAATCTACCGGGAAGTCACCGATCTTCAAATCTAGCTCGAACACGAACTCCACCCACGCGCCACAAATAGGGCACCGCCGCGATCCTCTCGCCACCGCCGTCGTCACCGCGCCGTCGCCGTCGTCCGCCACCAGTTGCCGGAGGAGGAAGGGGCGCCGCGAGGTCCAACGGGCATGAAGGGGAAGGAGGTGACCGTTGCGCTCACGGGGAGGAAGGAAGAAATAAGAAAGAAGAAAAGGAGAAGAAAAAGGAAAAAGAAAAGGGCTATAAATAGAAAATCTGGAAAATGTCAAAAATACCAAAAAATAGAAAAAACATATTCTCGATCCTTGGGATGCACCGATCACAACGGTACCACTGTCGCCTAGGTGAACGACCCGATTCACCCGCAACGAGGTTCCGAAGGGATTGCCGAAACACACATCGGTAATCGGAAAATACGTGTGGGAAAGCCGCGGACACACTCCGGGCCTCCGAAATAACTCCGGATCGTACCGATCCGAACACGAAAGATGTCCGAAACGAAATTTTGGACACAACGGAGCCAGACGCTCCGAGAAACCAGATCCGAGACCCAAAAAGAAGGATCCAAAAAACTTGAGACATCACAATAGGTGCAAAAGATTCTTTATAATCTATGCCAAATTCTTGATTATACCCCTGAGCCACCAATCTGGATTTATTTCTTATTATTTTTTCATCTTCACTTAGTTTATTTCTGAAAACCCATTTAGTTCCTATGACTGATTTCTCTTGAGGCCTAGGAACTAGATGTCAAACTTTGTTTCTTTCAAACTGGTTTAATTCATCATGCATGGAGTTTATCCAGTTGTCATCTTTTAAAGCCTCTACAACATTTTTGGGTTCAGTTTGAGATACAAGAGCCAGTTGTTCAATTTCATCCATAATTTTAAAATGAGACCTAGTTTTGGTTCGATCATGCAGATTACCTAAGATGTTTTCTAAGGGATGGTCCTTTTACACTCTTAAATCAGGCTGAGTGTTACCTTCATCTGCTTCGGTGACTGGATCATTGCTTGGCCCTTCTTGGTCTTCAATTGCCTGTGTCTCCTCATGTGAAATTTCCTCTTTTCCTTTTATGTTCAGGAATTCCCCATCATCATCTTCCCTGCAAGTGTTGTCATGACCAATTTCATCAAATGTGATGTGAGGGGATTCTTCCACACAAAGGGTCTTAAAATTATAGACTCTATAAGCTCTAGACTTATCGGAGTACCGAAAGAATATCCCTTCTTCGCTCTTGGGCTCAAACTTGTCCAGAACTCTTTTATCATTGTTATGAATAAAGCACTTTGATCCAAAAACTTTCATGTGAAAGAGAGATGGCTTTTTACCTTGTAGTAGCTCATAAGGGGTCATTTTGGTGAGTGGCCTTACCATTGAGCGGTTGATGATATAACATGCAGTGTTTACCGCTTCTGCCGAAAATCTCCTTGGTAGATGCATTTCAACAAGTATTGTGCGTGCCATCTCTATGAGAGTTTTGTTCTTCCTCTCAACTACCCCATTTTGTGTAGGAGTCCTTGGTGATGAAAAGTTGTGAATGATTCCTTCAGACCTACACAAATTTTTAAAGTCAGCGTTGTCAAATTCACCACCATGATCTGAAATTATGTTTGAAATCTTAAACTTACCGTCTTGCTTCACTTGCATGTACAGTGCCTGAAACTCATCAAAGGCATTATTTTTATGTGCAAGATAAAATACCCAAGTGAATCTAGTAAAGTCATCTACTAAAACATAACCATATCTTTTACCACTTAAGCTAGCTATTTTGATTGGACCAAACAAGTCCATATGGATTAGTTCAAGTGGTTTAGATGATGAGTTTTCGATTCTACTTTTAAATGACTTTCTAGTTTGTTTTCCTTGAGCACATGCATCACAAATCTTAGTGTTCAGTTTGAATTTTATTTCAGGCAGACCTTTGACAATATAATGCTTCACCAATTTATGAAGAGTATTGTAGCTAACATGACTTAGTCTGCGATGCCACAAACATGCTAATTCAGATTTGGGTGCAGCAAGATAAAAATTTATGTGAGCAGGGTCATCTAAGTCAATCATGTACACGTTATTGACTCTTTTACCAGAAAACTTGGTTTCTTTTGAATTAGGGTGCAAGATCCTACATTCATTTGAGTCAAAGATTACAGTATGACCTTTATCACACAGTTGACTTATGCTCAACAGATTATACTTCAGACCATCAACAAGTAATACATTATCAATCAAGTTGGAGGGGTTCTTACCAACTTTACATGTACCGATGATTTTTCCTTTGTTGTTTTCTCCAAACGTGACATGTCCAGCTTCCTTTTCAACCAAGAGACAGAATTTGGTTCTATCTCCAGTCATGTGTCTTGAGCTGCCACTGTCAAGATACCAGCGGTTGTGTACGGCTACAAGACACTCCTGCATAAGGAATTAAGTGACAATATTTGGAACCCAAGGACAATTGGGTCCCAAGAATTTTTTCATTTATGCAAAGCATGATAACACAGATTTTGAAATCTAGACTTTCTTAGGATTTTTGCTTTGCTGGGAGTTCTTATTTTTCTTCTCCTTCGTCTTTTGAACTTTATGGTTTTGGGGACTGGTGGAAAAGGATTGTTTGTTAGACCATTTGTTCCAGTTGGTTGGTCTAGAGGAATAAGAGGTGTTATAGTGCCTAGGTTGTTGAGGTTGAGTGAACCTATGATCATAGGGAACATAACTGCTTCTAACCCATGGAGGTGTCGACCTATAGAAGGTAAAGTCTCGACCTATCTCACGTTCTATCCATCTATGGCTGTTTCTGGATGAAGGATGTGTCGACCTCCTGTACTGAAAGTGTTGACCTGTTGGTGCAAACGTGGGATAATGTTGGACGGTTGACCATGTGGGTGTCGACCTGTTCCGTGGGTTGTCCCGACCTATTCCAACATTGTAACTATTTCTTTTATTGGAATGTGCAGGCTGATGCTTGGATGGGTGTCGGCCTGTTTGGGATTATTGGTTAACCTTTTTGGGTTGTTGAGAAGTTTTTTTGATTGATTCTCCTACTTTTTCTTTTTCTTTGTTTACAACATTTTCACGGTGTATTGTTTTGGAGGTTGATGCTTCGGAAGATGAAACAAAGGTGGTAGTTTTTAACCCAAAAGCTTTCTTCTTGGTTGGCTCATACCCAAGCCCTTCTCTGTTGAAGTTTATTTTAGTTCCTAGCAGGGCATTCAAGTTTTCACTTCCATCAACAAATTTTTCAAGAGCAGTTTATTTATCTGCTAGGTCCTTCTGAAGTTTTTCATTTTCTTTCAGCAGTTGTGAATTGACTTGTTTGAAGGCTTCTGATTTTTCATTGCATAGATTGTTGTCCTTCACATAGCTTTGCATCTTTAGCTTCAGTTCATCAATTTCATCTCTCACTCTTTCATTTTCATCCTCCAAATCTTTCATCTCTTTTCTTCCTTCTTCAAGATTTTCATTCATTTTTCTTAGATCCTCAATTTCAGTTTCTAGAGAGATTGTCTTTTCATTGAGAGTTTTATCTTAGCTACAGGAGTCTGCCTTCTTCTTTAAGGTTTTGTTTTCTTTTCTGTACACTTCATACTTATTCATTAATTCGAAGTAAGCTTCTTCCATCATCAGTAGAAAAGTGCTCAAAGGGAGAGCTCACTTCTCTGTCTTTTTCTCCTTTAGCCATTAGACAGAGATCATCTTTTTCTTCTTCAGAGGAGTTGTCTTCAGTCTCTTCCTCTTCTTCATCACTCCAAGTGCACACCATGGCCTGCTTCTTCTTGCTCTTCCACCTGGGTATAGTTTTCTTAGCTCCTTCTGGACACTCAGACTTGATGTGTCCTAGTTTCCTGTAAGAGTATTAGACAAGTTTTTTAGACTTTTTAACATTTTCAGGACTTGGCCTGAAACCTCTTTTTACTTGGGGCTTCTTAGTGAAGCCTATACCTTCCTTTCTTAAAAATCTTCTAAACTTCCTTATCAATAGAGCAACTTCATCCTCTTCAGTGTTGCTACTTGAAGGCTCTTCATCTTTAGATAAGTTCTTAGTGCTTGATCCAGCTTTAAGAGCCAGAGGCTTCTTTTTACTTACCTCAGCCTCTTTGTTCTTCATATTCATCTCATAGGTCATCAAGGAGCCTATGAGTTCTTCTACCCTGATAGCAGTTAGGTATTTTGATTCTTCAACCACTGTGGCCTTTGTATGCCAAATGAGAGTTAGTGATCTCAGAATCATCCTTACTATCTCCTGCAAAGTATAGTTCTTACCTAGTTCAGTCAAGCCATTTGTTAGCACGGTTAGCCTAGCATACATGTCCGAAATGGACTCATCAGATTTCATTCTAAACTTTTCATATTCGGATACCAACATGTTTGCTTTGGTTGCACATACATGTAGTGTACCTTCATATATTACCTCAAGGCGGTCCCACATTTCTTTTGCAGTAGCGCAAGTTGACACTCTTCAGTACTCTGTTGGATGAAGGGAGCACTGCATGATGTGCTTAGCACCCCAGTTTAGTGTTGATTGCCTGATCTGTTCTTTAGTCCATGTATCCTCGTCCGGAGGCAGCTCAAATGGTCCCTTGCTGATCACTCGCCAGACTTCATGATCCTGGGCTCTAATGAAGACTTGCATGTGGTTTTTTCAGTAAGGATAATTTGTCCCAATCAAAAAGGGAGGTCTATTTACGGAATGCCCTTCGGCCATACGAACTTTAGTTGCCATATCACCAGTTCTCTCAAGGTCGTTAGACCACATACAGAGAGACTAGCTTTGATACCACGTGTTGAGTGGTGATAGGCAGATCTAGAGGGGAGGGGTGAATAGATCAGCCACTTTTTACCCTTCTTTGCGGAAATAAAACTTAGATCTAACACAAAAGATAATAAGATAGATATTTGTTAATAGATAAGAAGCTGGACTCTTAAATGATATCCCGGAATGGTCCTATCAAGCTTCTACCACTAGAACATAAATGAAAGCAACCCACAACACACAATCTTTAAAGTGGTTTAGTCTCAATCTAGAGACCTATGTCCACCCCTCATACAACACGGTGAGGCTTCACTAGTGCAAAAGTACAGCCGCTGATACACAGCTTCTTCTAGAGAGATACACTCTCATAACTCCGCTGTCACACAACTTGAGGGATTACAACCCAAAACACACAGATCAGTCACCACACCATCTGTCTTCCTACTCACAGGTAGGGAACAAATATAAAGAGTGTGTTATGAAGAAAAACAAACTGAAAGTAAAACCACCAGACAGAGTATCATAATGAGGCACTATGAGAAAGAGATCTCCTATCTAAAAAAAAGCTTGAGGATTTCTTGTTCTTCCTGTTTTTCACCACAACCCTTGAGAGGGAAGGATGATCTAGCTTTCAGCTTCCAAGGGTTCTGGACGGAGCTTCACGAAGCCTTCCTGCTGGCTTAAAGACCTCCTTTTAGAAAGAGGATCGTCTTCTTCGTTGCATTCTCTTCAACAGCACCAGGAAGAAGATAGCTTCGTTAGCAAGCTTCTAGCTTTTCTTTTCTTCTCTTCCTTTCTTGCTTTTGAACTGGAGCTCATGCTCCTGATATATTGGTTATCTTCAGCGACACCAACGTTGTCCACTTTTCAAGCAAAACCTAGAATGTCACATCCACATAATTTGATTTGTTTCTATTTGCCAAGTTGACTCTTTTTCTGTCAAGTCTGTAGATATGTGGGTAGGTAGGTGACCATATCAGCAAAAGTATAGTCCTTTAAGAGGATTTCTCTGCTAGACCACCGTCCTTTGACAGAGTACCCTCTTTGACGACTTTTTCCAGACTGCACGGATCCTCCAAGACAAGTTCCAGATCTTGAAAATGGCTTCTATCAGATTCAGACCCATTCTGGTCCAACATGAATGTGTCGACACTTTCCACGTAGTGTGTCGAGACATCCCATTGAATAACTTGAAGACAGCTTCTGCCGATTTCAAAATCGTACTGGTAGAACACTGATGTGTCGACACTTTACATATAGTGTGTCGGGACATATGTGCTTGGTTCCGAGATAGCATCATAACTGTGTCGAGACATCGCCAAATGGTGTCGAGACATGTGCGTCATGTGCACAGTTCCCACACGAAGGTGTCGAGTCTTTACGTGCCAAGATCTGAGTCATCATACGAAGGTGTTGAGACACATTCACCATAAAGAACTGAGGCTTGAGGTGTGTCGACACTTTTAACTTAGTGTGTCAAGTCATCAATTAATCCATAGGCCAGACAGACAATGGCTTCAACTTGTTTTCTTCTGGGGGTGTCGAGACATTGGTTAGATGTGTCGACACATTCTTTTCTGCTGGAGCTCAACCACTCGTATATGAACACGATCTTTTCTAGAGGTGTCGAGACATCATCAGATGGTGTCGAGACATCACTTAGAGAAATTCTCCTGCACTTGTTTAGTCTATTCATTAAACCAAAACATGTTAGATATTCCTCAAATATATACTAATGATTTATGATTTGTTATCATCAAAACTAGGGGACACAATAGAGGAAGTATGTGCCCAACGTCTCTCATATTTTAGAGGATTCCATTTGGCCCGAGGTGACTCCCGATCTGTCTCTACCGGAGTTCCCTATCCATATTGAGGATCGGCGAGAGCAGCACCTACAGAACAAGGTTATCCCTCAGGTTATGGTGGTGTGCCAGCGGCACTCTGGTGGTGAGGCTTCTTGGGAGCATGAGGACGAGATGCGTCAGCAGTTCCCTAATTTGTTCGAGTGAGTTTCCCCCTTCTTTTCTTCCCCTGTACTTGTTTTAAATTTCGAGGATGAAGGGAGGGCTGTAATATCCCGGACCCTTCGGATCCTTCTTTTTGGGTCCCAAATTTATTTTCTCGCAGAAATTACTGTGGTTGTGCCTGGAGTTTTTTTTCAGACATCTTTCGGGTTTGGATCCGTGCATTTCGGATTAGTTTCGGAGGTCCCGGATCGTGTTCCGTGGTTTCCCATGTTCTTCCCTGATAGGACCTACGGAACCCCATGGCGGATGAACCGGGTAATTGACCTACTCAGGGATGGCACCACAGCGATCAACGTGTTCCAACGATCACAGGGGTATATTTTTCTATTTTTCCATATTTTTTGGAAAATCAGATTTTATATATAACCCCAAACCTTTTTCTTTTCTTTTCCCCCTTTCTCTTTCTTCTTCTTCCTCCTTTCTTCCCGTTGGAGAACCGTCGCTCTCTCTCTCTTTCCCTCTCCTCTTCTAGCGACGACGCGGCACGCCCCTCCTGCTGCAGACGGTGGTGGGCGACGGCGTGGCAGTGACGGCGGCAGCAAGGTGATCACGGTGGCATGCGCGGCTCGTGGGAACTCGAGGAAGAACAAGCGATTTTTGAGGAACGACGGCGATCTAGGCATTTTTGGGCTTCTTTGAGGTAGGGTGACTGATCCCTACTTCTTCCCTTGCGTTCCCCGTGATTTATAGGTCGTGGAAAGCCGAGAGGGGCATGTTTTCATGTTGGGATTGGGAAACTACATGTTTGGGGGGTGAGTCAGATTTCACCGATTTATTGCGTTTCTAGCTAGATTTTTGGGGTTTCTAGCATGCTGGGAGTCTAGGGAGTGACTTCCCTTTTATTTTCCCTTTACCATGGGGTGAATGGGCGTGGTTTTTAGATTTCCCGTGCGTATTCCGTGAATCGGGCTCGGTCCGTTGTCGCACTACATACCAGGAGCGCGATCTTGAGATCGCGCTACACCCTGTCACCACGTTCATCAAGAAAGATGAACAGTGGCTTGTCGGCCTATCGGTAGGGAACACGCATGCCTGACTAGGCGTGACTTTGTGAACACGCCTGGTCATACCAGCGCCTTCACGGTCTATCGCGCTAGGCTTCCATAGCGCGTTAACGATTAACGTGCTATGGGTCCCGAGCGCGTTCATGCTTGAACGCGCTAGGAGATGTGAGCGCGTTCATGAACGCACTCCTGGGCTATAGCGCGTTAATGCTTTCCGCAGATTCGGGAGTTTTTACACACGTGGTAGCCTCCGGGATGGACCGCAGCCCGTGTTATGATACACCGGAGTTATGCTTTACCAATTCGAGTCCCGGGTTAGTAGATCTCGATCCACGTGCTAACCCATGGTCTGACTGATGCAAGGCATCATGTGGGGGCCACATGTTAGGGTGCCGTGGGATCCTGGGAGGTGGTGTTCCCGGTTGGTGTCACCGTGAGTTGGTGTCAGTGTGAGGAGCGGTCCTTGTACTTTGTCTGATTTACACGTTGTTTTCCGTTGACTAGAGAGTCTACTCCTTCAGTGACCCTCCACTAGTCGTAGCCTTCCGACACGCGAGTTGTCCGACCCGGGAGTGGTGGCGAGGCTACCCCAGAGAGACGGTTTTGGACTAGTTTTCGTTGGGCCCCACGTCTAGCAGCCAGAGTCTGGCTGAGGGGAAGACCAGTTAGAGGGTTAGACCAGGGACGCACGGTCTGTGTGTGCACACGTGGTTTGGGGCTGTTGGACCCGCGCTGATGAGCGCGACCCCAGCTAGTCACTTGTTCTGTGGTTACTAGTACGGTGCCCCCGTTCCACCAGGGGTTGAGGGGGACACCCGAGGCGCAGTTTAAGCCATCAGTGGACGCATCCGGCCCTGCTTCTTGTGGGTTGGTACTCCTGTCTCTGTCTGGTAGCGACTCTTGAGTTTTGACGAGTTCTCTCAATTTTTATGCCTTGCGTTCGGTACTAGCCGTAGTGGTAGCTTGTAGTTACTTTCCGCGCAATTTCTCGGTTTACGAGGTGGGGACCGGATGATCCCTACTGAGCCTTTTGTTTTGAGGCTCATTCCCTGCGTGTTTTCACCGTGTTTTAGGTGAGACGAAGCTTCAGGAGAGCGCTTCCGAGGCTCCACGTGGTGCTAGTGCCCAGGGTTAGTTGCCAGTTGCCAGGCCGGGCTATGCCCCGCGTAGTTGTACTTTCTTCTCTACGCTATACTAATTGTGGACTACTGTTATTTTTTTAGACTGCTATTATCATTGTGGACCATGTAATTTATTTAATGTCACATATTGCTTCTTGGTTAATTCATTTAAACTGCGTAGCTCGGTAATTATTTAAGATTCTTGTGTATCTCCACACCATCCCTTTAACCCTTCCGAGTCTTTGGGCTCGTGGGTGGCGGTTCGAGATTCTGGTTACCGGGCCTTCCCGGTGTTCTGTTTTTGGGTCTTTACATGGCCTCTATATATAGACTTGAAGCTTCTATTGGAGAAGCTGCTGCAGCTAGAAAAAGCCCACGTCCTCGCTGTGCCTTCAATAGAAACCTATGAGAAAGAAAAGAAAGGAGTGTGGATGTCACGCCCAAAACCGATAGCAGCGGGAAGCGATGCTCGGAACGTGGCAGCAAAAAAATCATGATAATTAGAGCAGAAAATAAATGAACATAAATAAATAATATTCAACACATGGAGGCCATTACTTTGAGAAAAATACAATTTTATTGATATTTAGAAATTTAAATACAATGTGGACTCAATAAAAGAAATAAAGAAGAGAAAATAGCACGATCCATAATACTATCTAGACTCAAGAAAACAAAAAGACTCGGGTCTCAAGACTCCAGGTTCTCTTGATCACACTGACCCGATCCCAATTGCAAGCGTTCCTTCTACCACGTTACCTAAAAAAAGATGGAAATTAGGGGGGGTGAGCGAAAAGCTCAGTAGGAATTATTCTCTATCATCAGGCAAATTTAAGTAATTAATCATTTTCAGGAATGTATAAATAATGCGAGAAATTCCATTAAGGCAACTAAGTAACCAACCAGATCAGAAGATAATCGCTAGATAAGAGAAAATGATCATTTAAAGTCTAGATATCAAGCACCATTGTCAAGAACTTTCCAACGAATGGCCATTTCGAGTCAAGTCAAGTCATGTGATGTCAAGTCAAGTCAAGTCATGTAAGCAAGTACTTCATGCTTTCAAGCACGTATAGTAAGTATCACGAGAGTTGTGGAATGTCGTAGACTCAACACGCTAGATAGTACTCGGTGCCAAATGCCACACCTAGTCATTCACCTCCCCGGGGATCAAGTACTTTTCGAGTGCTCTTCCCAGGACCAGACTGGGCCCTTAAATATGATTGCCTTGGCATTGATTTGTTTGGATCATAGATCCCATGAAATCTAAACATCCACGAATAATAATGGCCAAGAGTTCCAAGATCAAGCTCATCAAATCAAGGTAAAATGTGTATGAACATTGATTTTCTTGAGATTCCAAATAATAAGATCATTAATCGAGAGGAATAATCATTTAAAGAAATGACTCTCGAATGGATAAATGTTGACAATAGACCTAACAATAGGTCAAAACTCAAGGTACAATAGCCTAGTTAGTCTAGAGTAGCTTACACATATCAAAACCATGAAAACATCCATTTTTGGAAAGCTAGAATGTGAAACGGTCAACCAAGGACCGCTAAGATAGGAACACGGTCGAATCAGGACCGTAAAAAGGCTAGCTGGGTCAAAGATCCAACCCGGAGCGAACGAGCATAAAACGGTCCAAAGTGGGCCGTGATCAGGACTAGACGGTCCTGGTTGGGCCGCTTGAAGAGATAAACAGTTTACTAACAACCGTATATATAACAGAGTCCAAAGGACTAAAGTCAACGCACAGCCGATTAAACACGGTCACAGGAGGGCCGTTCAAGAAGTATGGCGGTCGTGACTGAACCATTTACTGACATAAATGGTCTTAGAAGGGCCGCCATCAACAGAACAGTACCAATTCTGGGGTTTAGCAAAAATACGCGATTCGATCGAGTCAAAAAGGTTCAGGCTTGTGGGTACAACCCGCCCGGCTTCCTAGTGGGAATCCCAGGCTCATTGGGGCTTACGGAGGCCTCGGAACATGATCACCTAGTCCGGCGGAAGGAATATCCGACGGAGAGGTAATTTGATGTCCAAGAATTCTATAGCTCACAATCGACGAAAAACAAGATATTCGGTCCAGTCGCCACCACCAGAGTGGCACGACCTTAAACAAGTTCTAACGATATAATAAAAATAAAATTTTGCAAACTAAGCAATTATGTGAGCATGTTACTCTACTCTCTTTTTCAATCATTTTACAACACATGAATGATGAACATGAAGGGGCAATTCATGAAAGTGAATAGACTTTAATCAAATACTTCATTAGCCCTAATTATTGGTGGATTTATACAATATAATTAACCCTAATAGCATGGTTTTAAACAAGAATTTACAGGACAAGACATGCTGAAAAATGATCCACATCTTTAATGAAATAGGGATAGAAAATGGTCATGTAACAGGCCGCTAAAGGCCATAAACGGTCAATAAAAGGACCGCGTACCTGCTGGAAGAACTCTTTTTATTTAAAAATTCGCTGGCTAGAAACGGTCTATCGTACGACCGTTAAAAGGGAAAACGGTCAATCGGGCGGCCGCTGGAGCATAAGCTGTCAATCAGGAGGCCGCTAAGCTTGGCCTAGCCCTCTCGAGAAAGAAAACGGCCGTTCGTGGGACCGCTAGACCATGAAAACGGTCTATCGCGCGTCCGCTACAACGCAGGCGGTCTCTAAAAGGACGTTTCATCCAATCCGAGCCTGAAAACATGAAAACAAGACATCGGTCTAGTGAAAGCAAGATTAAAACAAGGATATAGCATGAAAATTTGGCTATTTCCTATAAAAATGTAGGTAACTTAAAAACGCACACCAGGGCATGACCAATTTAAATATTGCATGAAGATTACTCTATGTAAATCGAACGGAAATGAAAAGTGTACAAAAACCTAATCACATGCCTTTCATAAAACTAGGAATATGCATGATATTGATCGTAAAAATTGGGCAAAATAGGTCTAAAAGAAAACCAAGGATGAGATCTATCTATCCATGTTGTTTAATTAGATTGGGCCTAAGAGAAACCTACCGATTTGGAAGAAGAAAGGGAAGACGTGCTAAAACCCTAATCGCGAACACGTCAACGTTCTCGCCCGAATTCACCCTCGATCAACCACGATTGCTTACGCCAACTGTTGGAAGAACAAAAGGAGGTCTAGGGCTATGAAATCCCTCTATTTAAAGGGTGTATAGATGCTTCTAGAGATCGAATTGGACTCGAGAGTCCAAGGAAGAAAAATCAGCGAAAAACTCGCATTCGATCAAATCCGCACCGCCACCATCGAATGGGAGCTTCTAGAGGCTAGGGTTTTGAAGGGAAAATGAGCTCCTAGGGTATATCTAACCATTGGGCCTGGTTTGGGCTCAATTGATTAAGAATTCGGCTCTAATTTGGTCATTAAGGTTAACCTATTAAAATAACAAATTTAGCCATTAATTCCTTAATTCAGCCCAATCAAATTTTTATTAGGGGTCGGCCCAGTTTACAATATTGTTAAACACTTCGTTCTCTAAAGGAATATAATTTGTTCATATTTTTAGAAATTAATCAAAACTTGGTCTACAGGTGAAATTCAATTGATTTGATTTATGCCTACTAAATTCAATTCAACGTAGAAAATTCGATTGCATCTTGGAACATGAAATTCTTTTTTATGTTGATTGTGGAAAAATAATTATTTCTTTTTATTGATATAATTTGGCCATTTTCAAAATAAATAATATTTTTAATTAAGAAAATCATTGATGTCGTTAAATAGCAAGGAAATAGCTTTTATTCTAATACATGTTTCAAAATTTTACTTTTATATTTTATTATTTAACCGGGGTGTTACATCCTCCCCCACTTTAAGGAATTTGGTCCCCAAATTCATCAATCGTCATTAGCTTTTCATAAAATAATATGGTAATCATACAAATAATGCAATGTAAAATAATTTTAACTATAGTTAAAGATAAGGGAGAACGATACCTTATAAAAAAATTCTTCATTTGATAGAAATCAGTTCCAATTTGCTTGTGAAATTAGCTTAGGGCAATTAGCCATTACATGATTTTTATTTCTGCAACAAACACACGCTCCGCTTCTTCGCCAAAACTCCTTGATTAAATGACCAAATTTGTGACAGTGAAAATATTTCATTTGCGAAAGGTTATTCCTTTTCTTCTTATTACTTCGAATTTCTTTACGACAGACTCGCCACCTTTTAATGAAACTAGATTTCAGCTTACGCGCGGACCCTCTCGCTTTCATGTTAAAAGGAACTTAGATACCTACAAAAATAATTATAAGGTTAAAAATTTTATTACCCTTACGCGTCGTGCTACGCAATCTTATACATATTTTATTACTTAACACGAAGCACTACCCAATCTCACCAGGTGACGAAGGGCAGACAAGGATCACACGACCTATTACTTAGGGTAACCTATACTTATGGACAAGAACCTAGGACTTAAACAACTGAGGCTCTGATGCCACTTCTGTCACACCCCGAACCAATAGCAGCGGGAAGCGATGCTTGGAACGTGGCAGCGAAACAGTCTTGATAATTAGAGCAGAAAATAAATAAACATAAATAAATAATATTCAACACATGGAGGCCACTACTTTGAGAAAAATATAATTTTATTGATATTTAGAAATTTAAATATAATGTGGACTCAATAAAAGAAATAAAGAATAGAAAATAGCACGATCCATAATACTATCTAGACTCAAGAAAACAAAAAGACTCGGGTCTCAAGACTCCAGGTTCTCTTGATCACACTGACCCGATCCCAATTGCAAGCGTTCCTTCTACCACGTTACCTGAAAAGGATGGAAATAAGGGGGGGTGAGCGAAAAGCTCAGTAGGAACTACTCTCTATCATCAGGCAAATTTAAGTAATTAATCATTTTCAAGAATGTATAAATAATGCGAGAAATTCCACTAAGGCAACTAAGTAACCAACCAGATCAGAAGATAATCCCTAGACAAGAGGAAATGATCATTTCAAGTCTAGATATCAAGCACCATTGTCAAGAACTTTCCAACGAATGGCCATTTCGAGTCAAGTCAAGTCATGTGATGTCAAGTCAAGTCAAGTCATGTAAGCAAGTACTTCATGCTTTCAAGCACGTATAGAAAGTATCACGAGAGTTGTGGAATGTCGTAGACTCAACACGCTAGATAGTACTCGGTGCCAAATGCCACACCTAGTCATTCACCTCTCCGGGGATCAAGTACTTTTCGGGTGCTCTTCCCAGGACCAGACTGAGCCCTTAAATATGATTGCCTTGGCATTGATTTGTTTGGATCATAGATCCCACGAAATCTAAACATCCACGAATAATAATGGCCAAGAGTTCCAAGATCAAGCTCATGTAATCAAGGTAAAATATGTATGAACATTGATTTTCTTGAGATTCCAAACAATAAGGTCATTAATTGAGAGGAATAGTCATTTAAAGAAATGACTCTCGAATGGATAGATGTTGACAATAGACCTAACAATAGGTCAAAACTCGAGGTACAATAGTCTAGTTAGGCTCGAGTAGCTTACAAATATCAAAATCATGAAAACATCCATTTTCGGAAAGCTAGAATGTGAAACGGTCAACCAAGGACCGCAAAGATAGGAACACGGTCTAATCAGGACCGTAAAAAAGCTAGCTGGGTCAAAGATCCAACCCGGAGCGAACGAGCATAAAACGGTCCAAAGTGGGCCGTGATAAGGACTAGACGGTCCTAGTTGGGCCGCTTGAAGAGATAAACGGTTTACTAACAACCGTATATATAACAGAGTCCAAAGGACTAAAGTCGACGCATAGCCGATTAAACATGGTCACAGGAGGGCCATTCAAGATGTCTGGCGGTCGTGACTGAGCCGTTTACTGACATAAACGGTCTCAGAAGGGCCGCCATCAACAGAACAGTCCCGATTCTGGGGTTTAGCAAAAATACGCGATTCGATCGAGTCAAAAAGGTTCAGGCTTGTGGGTACAACCCGCCCGGCGTCCTTGTAAGAATCACAGGCTCGCGGGGGCTTACGGAGGCCTCGGAACATGATCACCTAGTCCGGCGGAAGGAATATCTGACGGAGAGGTAATTCGATGTCCAAGAATTCAATAGCTCACAATCGATGGAAAACAACATATTCGGTCCAGTCGCCACCACCGGAGTGGCACGACCTTAAACAAGTTCTAACGATATAATAGAAATAAAATTTTGCAAACTAATCAATTATGTAAGCATGTTACTCTACTCTCTTTTTCAATCATTTTACAACACATGAATGACGAACGTGAAGGGGCAATTCAAGAAAGTGAATAGACTTTAATCAAATACTTCATTAGCCCTAATTATTGGTGCATTTATACAATATAATTAACCCCAATAGCATGCTTTCAAATAAGAATTTACAGGACAAGACATGCTGGAAAATGATCCACATCTTTAATGAAACAGGGATAGAAAACGGCCATGTAACATGCCGCTAAAGACCATAAACGGTCAATAAAAGGACCGCTTACCTGTTGGAAGAACTCTTTTTATTTAAAAATTCGCTGGCCAGAAACGGTCTATCGTACGACTGCTAAAAGGAAAAACGATCAATCAGGCGGCCGCTGGAGTATAAGCGGTCATTCTAGAGGCCTTTAAGCTCGGCCTAGCCCTCTCGAGAAAGAAACGGTCATTCGCGGGACCGCTAGACCATGAAAACGGTCTATCGCGCGACTGCTACAATGCAGGCGGTCTCTGAAAAGACGTTTCATCTAATCCGAGCCCGAAAACGTGAAAACAAGACATCGATCCAGTGAAAGCAAGATTAAAATAAGGATATAGCATGAAAATTTGGCTATTTACTATCAAAATGTAGGTAACTTAAAAACACATACCAGGGCATGATCAATTTAAAGATTGCGTGAAGATTACTCTATGTAAATCGAACAGAATGGAAAAGTGTAAAAAAACCTAATCACATGCCTTTCATAAAACTAGGAATACGCATGATATTGATCATAAAAATTGGGCAAAATAGGTTCAAAGGAAAACCAAGGATGCGATCTGTCTATCCATGTTGTTTAATTCGATTGGGACTGAGAAAAACCTACCGATTTAGAAGAAGAAAGGGAAGACGCGCTAAAACCCTAATCGTGAACAAGTCAACGTTCTCGCCCTAATTCACCCTCGATCGACCACGATTGCTTCTGCCACCTATTGGAAGAACAAAAGGAGGTCTAGGGTTATGAAGGCCTTCTATTTAAAGGTTGTATAGACGCTTCTAGAGATCGAATTGGACTCGAGAGTCCTAGGAAGAAAAATCGACGTAAAACTCAGACTCGATCAAATCCGCGCTGCCACCAACGAATGGGAGCTTCTAGAGGCTAGGGTTTTGAAGGGAAAACGAGCTCCTAGGGTATATCAAACCATTGGGCCTGGTTTAGACTCGATTGATTAAGAATTGGGCTCTAATTTGGTCGTTAAGGTTAACCTATTAAAATAACGAATTTAGCCATTAGTTCCCTAATTCAGCCTAATCAAATTTTTATTAGAGGTCGGCCCAGTTGACAATATTGTTAAACACTTCGTTCTCTACATGAATATAATTTTTTCATATTTTTAGAAATTAATCAAACCTTGGTCTACAGGTGAAATTCAATTAATTTGATTTATACCTACTAAATTCAATTCAACGTAGAAAATTTAGTTGCATCTTGGAACATGAAATTCTTTTTTATGTTGATTGTAGAAAAATAATTATTTCTTTTTATTGATATAATTTGGCCATTTTCAAAATAATTAATATTTTTAATTAACAAAATCATTGATGTCGTTAAATAGAAAGGAAATAGCTTTTATTCCAATACATATTTCAAAATTTTACTTTTATATTTTATTATTTAACCGGGGCGTTACATCCTCCCCTACTTTAAGGAATTTGGTCCCCAAATTCATCAATCGTCATTAGCTTTTCACAAAATAACATGGTAATCATACAACTAATGGAATGTAAATCAATTTTAACTATAGTTAAAGATAAGGGAGAACGATACCTTATATAAAATTCTTCATTTGACAGAAATTAGTTCCAATTTACTTGTGGAAGTAGCTTAGGGCAATTAGCCATTACATGATTTTTATTTTCCTAACGAACACACGCTCTGCTCCTTCGCCAGCACTCCTTGATTAGATGACCAAATTTGTGACAGTGAAAATATTTCATTTGCGAAAGGTTATTCCTTTTCTTCTTATTACTTCGAATTTCTTTACGACGGACTCGCCACCTTTTAACAGAACTAGATTTTAGCTTACGCGCGGACCCTCTCGCTTTCATGTTAAAAGGAACTTAGATACCTCCAAAAATAATTATATGGTTAAAAATTTTATTACCCTTACGCGTCGTGCTACGCAATCTTATACATATTTTATTACTTAACCCGAAGCACTACCCAATCTCACCAGGTGACGAAGGGAAGAGAATGATCACACGACCTATTACTTAGGGTAACCTATACTTATGGATAAGAACCTAAGGCTTAAACAACTGAGGCTCTGATACACCTTTTGTCACACCCCGAATCGATAGCAGCGGGAAGCAATGCTCGAAATGTGGTAGCGAAACAGTCATGATAATTAGAGCAAAAAATAAATAAGTACAACTAAATAATATTCAACACATGGAGGCCATTACTTTAAGAAAAATACAATTTTACTAATTTTTGGAAATTTAAATACAATGTGGACTCATTAAAAGAAATAAAGAAGAGAAAATAGCATGATCCATAATACTATCTAGACTCAAGAAAATAAAAAGACTCGGGTCGCAAGACTCCAGGTTCTCTTGATCACACTGACCCGATCCCAATTGCAAGCGTTCCTTCTACCACGTTACCTGAAAAGGATGGAAATAAGGAGGTGTGAGTGAAAAGCTCAGTAGGAATTACTCTCTATCATCAGACAAATTTAAGTAATTAATCATTTTCAGGAATGTATAAATAATGTGAGAAATTCCATTAAGGCAACTAAGTAACCAACCCGATCAGAAGATAATCGCTAGATAAGAGGAAATGATCATTTCAAGTCTAGATATCAAGCACCATTGTCAAGAACTTTCCAAAGAATGGCCAATTCTAGTTAAGTCAAGTCATGTGATGTCAAGTCAAGTCAAGTCATGTAAGCAAGTACTTCATGCTTTCAAGCATGTATAGTAAGTATCACGAGAGTTGTGGAATGTCGTAGACTCAACACGCTAGATAGTACTCGGTGCCAAATGCCACAACTAGTCATTCACCTCCTCGTGGATCAAGTACTTTTTGGGTGCTCCTCCTAGGACCAAACTGGGCCCTTAAATATGATTGCCTTGGCATTGATTTGTTTGGATCATAGATCCCATGAAATCTAGACATCCACGAGTAATAATGGCCAAGAGTTCCAAGATCAAGCTCATGTAATCAAGGTAAAATGTGTATGAACATTGATTTTCTTGAGATTCCAAACAATAATCTCATTAATCGAGAGGAATAGTCATTTAAAGAAATGACTCTCGAATGGATAAATGTTGACAATAGACCTAACAATAGGTCAAAACTCAAGGCACAATAGCCTAGTTAGGCTAGAGTAGCTTACACATATCAAAACCATGAAAACATCAATTTCTAGAAAGCTAAAATGTGAAATGGTCAACCAAGGACCGCTAAGATAGGAACACGGTCTAATCAAGATCGTAAAAAGGCTAGCTAGGTCAAAGATCCAACCCGGAGCCAACGAGCATAAAATGGTCCAAAGTGGGCCGTGATTAGGACTAGACGGTCCTGGTTCGACCGCTTGAAGAGATAAACGGTTTACTAACAACCGCATATATAACAGAGTCCAAAGGACTAAAGTCGACACACAGCCGATTAAACACGGTCACAGGAGGGCCGTTCAAGAAGTCTAGCGATCGTGACTAAACCGTTTATTGACATAAACGGTCTCAGAAGGGCCGCCATCAACAGAATAGTCCCGATTTCGGGGTTTAGCAAAAATACGCGATTCGATCGAGTCAAAAAGGTTCAGGCTCGTGGGTACAACCCGCCCGGCGTCCTAGTGGGAATCCCAGGCTCGCGGGGGCTTACAGAGGCCTCGGAACATGATCACCTAGTCCGGCGGAAGGAATATCCGACGGAGAGGTAATTCGATGTCCAAGAATTCAATAGGTCACAATCGACGGAAAACAAGATATTCGGTCCAGTCGCAACCACCGAAGTGGCACGACCTTAAACAAGTTCTAACGATATAATAGAAATAAAATTTTACAAACTAATCAATTATGTAAGCATGTTACTCTACTCTCTTTTTCAATAATTTTACAACACATGAATGACGAACATGAAGGCACAATTTATGAAAGTGAATAGACTTTAATCAAATACTTCATTACCCCTAATTATTAGTGCATTTATACAATGTAATTAACCCTAATAGCATGCTTTTAAATAAGAATTTACAGGACAAGACATGCTGGAAAATGATCCACATCTTTAATGAAATATGGATAGAAAACGGTCATGTAACAGGCCGCTAAAGGCCATAAACGGTCAATAAAAGGACCGCTTACCTGCTGGAAGAACTCTTTTTATTTAAAATTTCGCTGGCCAGAAACGGTCTATCGTATGACCGCTAAAAGGGAAAACGGTCAATCGGGCGGCCGCTAGAGCATAAGCGGTCAATCTGGAGGCCGCTACGCTCGGCCTAGCCCTCTCGTGAAAGAAAACGGTCGTTCGTGGGACCGCTAGACCATGAAAATGGTCTATCGTGCGACCACTACAATGCAAGCGGTCTCTGAAAGGACGTTCCATCCAATCCGAGCCTGAAAACGTGAAAATAAGACATCGGTCCAATGAAAGCAAGATTAAAACAAGGATATAGCATGAAATTTTGGCTTTTTACTATGAAAATGTAGGTAACATAAAAATGCACACCAGGGCATGATCAATTTAAAGATTGCATGAAGATTACTCTATGTAAATCGAATGGAAATGAAAAGTGTAAAAAAACCTAATCACATGCCTTTCATAAAACTAAGAATACGCATGATATTGATCGTAAAAATTGGGCAAAATAGGTTCAAAAGAAAACCAAGGATGAGATCTATCTATCCATGTTGTTTAATTAGATTGGGCCCGAGAGAAACCTACCAATTTGGAAGAAGAAAGGGAAGATGCGCTAAAACCCTAATCGCGAACACGTCAACGTTCTCGCCCTAATTCACCCTCGATCGATCACGATTGCTTACGCCACCTGTTGGAAGAACAAAAGGAGGTCTAGGGCTGTGAAAGCCCTCTATTTAAAGGGTGTATAGACGCTTCTAGAGATCGAATTGGACTTGAGAGTCCAAGGAAGAAAAATCGGTGAAAAACTCGCACTCGATCAAATCTGTACTGCCACCATCGAATGGGAGCTTATAGAGACTAGGGTTTTGAAGGGAAAACAAGCTCCTAGGGTATATCTAACCATTGGGCCTAGTTTGGGCTCGCTTGATTATGAATTGGGCTCTAATTTGGTCGTTAAGGTTAACTTATTAAAACAACAAATTTAGCCATTAATTCCTTAATTCAGCCTAATCAAATTTTTATTAGGGGTCAGCCCAGTTGACAATATTGTTAAACACTTCGCTCTCTATAGGAATATAATTTTTTCATATTTTTAGAAATTAATCAAAATCTTGGTCTACGGGTGAAATTCAATTAATTGGATTTATACCTACTAAATTTAATTCAACGTAGAAAATTCGATTGCATCTTGGAACATGAAATTCTTTTTTATGTTGATTGTAGAAAAATAATTATTCCTTTTTATTGATATAATTTGGCCATTTTCAAAATAAATAATATTTTTAATTAAGAAAATCATTGATGTCGTTAAATAGCAAGGAAATAGGTTTTATTCCAATAAATATTTCAAAAATTTACTTTTATATTTTATTATTTAATCGGGGTGTTATAGTGGAAGATCAGCCCAATCTTGGTTCGAGTTCAACCAGTGGTGAGAAAGCAAGAAGAAGCTGAAAGGAGTGCAGCCCCTCCTCGCAGTCGGCCTGAGTTTGATAGAGCTTCAAGACTTCGATTTGAAGCCATCGTTGCCTTTTCCTGTATTAGCTTTTCTAGTTTTACTTCTGTATTTGCAATATTTAAACCGTGGGTGTCCGGTGCTCCTGTGAGAGACCGGAAGTGTGGTTGCTGCACTTGCAACATGCTGTTTTGTTTTGTGTGTGTGTATGCGTGTGTTGTGGATCTCATCCTTGTGTGTGCATTTGTGTGTGTGTTATGGATCTCGTTCCTGTGTGTGTGTGGGTTGAGGATTTCATCCTCGTGTGTGGGTTGAGGATCTCATCTTGGTGTGTGGGTTGAGGACTTCGTCCTCGTGTGGAGAACGCCTCACCGGATTTGGTGAGGGGTGGACGTAGGTCTGTTGGTTTGTAGACTGAACTACCTTAAAATTCCTGTGTAGTATGCTGTAGCTTGTGTGATTGTTCCATATCCTCTTCCCCCATTCATAGGTTCGTGTGCTAACATTAACGTATTCATATTTGTTTGTTTTCTTCATCGCACACTTTAACATTCAGATATGCTCCCCGTATATCTTCTTCACCGCATTTGGATTTCCTTAAGTTGCTTGTTGCACCCTTGCTCATAAGCACTAGGGAGTCCACCTAAGCCCAGGGCAAAGTATCTTGTTCTCACACACGCTAGGGAATCGATGAGTAGCTAATCTGTCTAGCAGCCAATCTCATAAAGAAGGTGCATCGACCCTCCCACTCAGCTGCATCGACCTCAGCCTTCTCCCATTCAGCAACCTGATGTCTTCTTATGCTACGTGTCTTATTCTACTACCCTGAATTATTTCCGCTGTCTATTGTAGGTTTTGTTTCAATTGAACTGAGATTTTAATTGGGCAAAGTTTGTATCGTATCTATTCAACCCCCCTTCTAGATCCGTTGGAACCCAAGGGACCGAACAATTGGTATCAGAGCCTAGCTCTGTGTTACCAAGATCCAACGATCTGCACAAAAAGATCCCGGTGTGCTTGTTGTTGTTTAATTTCCTGAACCATGTTTGTGGATTGCTTGCCGATGTTTGATGGCTCCAACTTCTCAACCTGGTTAGGTAGGATGTGCAAGTTTGTGATTACTGTTGATCCAAACCTATGGTCCTTAATTTCTCATGGGCCACATAAATTGCCTAAGGAGAAGTCCAAATGGACTGAGGATCATAAGTTGCAAAACAGAGAGAACATCAAGGCTCTACAAATGATGAAAGCTGCCATGAATTTTACTGTCCTTCCTTCCTTATCTTCATGTAGCTCTGCCAAAGAAATCTTACATGATCTAACTGCTACCTATCAAAAGGAGAATCACAAATGCATGATGGCCAAGGGAAGTGATCAAACAAGCGATAGAGAATGTGAAGATGTAAGCTCTATCTTTGATAACTTCTCCATGGAAGATTGGCAATATGCTTATGCTGAACTGCTTGACATGTTTGAAAAATTAAGAAAACAAAATAAATCTTTGAACAATAAGTTAAATAATTCAGCTCACATTGATTCTGACAATGAAGGCTTGAAAGTCTTGAAATCTGAAAATGAAGATCTTGGAAATCAATTTGAAAAAGCTAAAAAGAAATTTAAAAATCTTGAGGAAGAAAACAATTTGATTCTTGAAAAATTGGAAGCTGTTGAGGTTGTAAATGTTGAACTTCAAGAAAATATTGGAAAATATGAAACTCAAAATAGAAAAGTAAGAAAAAGGGTGAAAGCACATGTTCCGATAATTCTGGTTGTATTTAGTGTTCTTTTGTGAAGGAATTGAATGAAGATCTCCACTCAGATATTGAATGGCAGAAAGACCTAATTGCTTCATTGAGAGAAGAAAATAAAAATATGTTGAATAAGAAATTAGAACTTGAACAAGTAGAGGAGGAGGTGGAAAAGAAATTAAGTTCATCACCCAATGTTGAAAAATATGTCGAGGAAATTGAAAAATTGAAATAATAAAACAAGAAGCTCAATGAATTGAACACGGCCATGTCTGAGAGATTGCTTTCACTTGAAAAAGGAAAATCAATTCTCGATAAAGCAGACTCTAAAAAATTGGAAAAGCTAGAAGGTGAGATGGAATGTTTCAAAACTGTCAATAAAATGTTGAATGAGAAGGTTGCCTCTCATGAAGAAGAAATAGCCAGCTATGAGCTTCACATCTCAAACCTTGAGTATAAAATTTCTGAATTAAACAACTCTCTGGCTAAATTTGTAAGTGGGAAGGATAACTTAGATAAACTTCTTGCAAGTAAGGTGAACTTCCAAAGAGAAGGATTCGGTTACAACCTAGTGAACAAAAAGAGCTTTCAAAATAAACTCTACACATCCTTTGTATGTAGTTCTGAATCAACCAGTAGCTCAAACCCATCCTTGTTTCAGTTTACTACCCAGAAAGGTCATAAGCAACCTGCTACTCAGAAAAATCAGAACTGAACTAAAAAACTGAAAAAGGGTAATAATTTGCAAAATAAGCCTAAGAATTTTTCTTCTACCACTGTGCATGCTGTACACAAATCTCATGGACATTCACATGCACACACCAAGAGAATTTCCTATCATTATTGTGGTAAAATTAGGCATATAATGCATGATTGTCGTGTTGGGTTCGGTGCAAGTATTCAGAGGGGGGGTGAATGAATATAGCCTATAAAAATTTTGCCCAATTAACAACAAGAATGCTAACAAGATAGATTACATAATCTGAAGGCTAATTAAATCTTCTGTTCAACCTGTAAGCAAACAGATGGAGCGCCCCTATGCAAACATCTAGCGGAAGCAAAAACATATAGAGAAATCAAACCACTGCACAGAGGTTTTTAGGTGGTTCGGTCCAGCAGACCTACATCCACCCCACACTCAACCCGAGTGTGGCTTCCTGCTGACTCACAGCTTGAACAGCTGGGCATCACAGCTTGCCATACATCAGCTGGGTAACACAGCTTGCCGTCCGAGGAATCCTCCTCGCCCCGCTGAGCAACACAGCTTGCTGTCCAGTGGAATCCTCCACTGCAAACCGCTAGGGATTACAGCTTACCCGTCCAGAGGTAGCACCTCTGCAAATCGCTGGGCAATACAGCTTGGCCGTCTAGTGGAATCCTCCACTGCAAATGCTGACTAACAGCTTGAATAAAGGTATAAAAGGAAAACACAAATGGGAACAAAACAGCACCGGAAAGCTGTAAAGAAATGAAGCACAAATGTGGCTCTCTACAAGAGCTGACTGGCCTAGATTTGATCCACGGTCCAGTTGAGACAATCTTCAGCTGATCTCTTCTTCTCAACTCTCGATCTCTCTTTCTCTTTCTTTTTCTTCTTCTTCTCTGCTATCTGTCTCTCTTTCTTTTCTTTTTCTTCTTCTTCTCTTCTCTCTGTCTCTCTTTCTTTTCTTCACTCTTTTCTTCTTCTCTTCTGCTGGATCGAAGTCTCTACACTCTGCTCTTCTGCTATTGCTGCTTCTACTTCTTCTATTTCGATCACTTTTCATCAGAAGACGAAGGTTTCTATTTATATCAGCAGCAGTAGCAGCTAGGGCGTGTGGTCTCCACAGCTCCCGCCCAATCGACTCTACCACGTGTCAGCATCTCAGCTCCTTGGATCACGTGCCAGACACCTGCAAGACAAATGAGAAGTTCAGTCGATTAACAAAATCAACTGAAGACAGTGTATAGACTTTATAACTCATACTGTAAAATGTAGTGTATAGACATGAAATGAACACTGCATGATCGAGCCTAACCAATGTATAGACATTACAATGCTCATCCACTGAATAGACTTCACAGTGCTCAATCAGACTTCACGATGCTCAATCAGACTTCACGATGCTCAATCACCCTTGAAGATGTGAGCGAGATAGTGTATGGACTTGGCCCTTGAAGGATGTACAGACTCGAAGCAAATGTGAAGCCAATGTACAGACTTGCCACCTACCAATGTATAGACTTAGTGGAAGTCATGCAATGTACAGACTTCACGATGAAAGCATGAACAGTCCGATGTATGGACTTGGCAAGCCTAAGACGCTGAATGAGACGGTGGGGTCTGTATAGACTTTGCTCAAAGCCTTAGACGCTCGCAGAGACAGACCGATGTACAGACTTTAAACGCAATGTATGGTCATTGCATAGACGATGCATGAGACACAGACACTGTGCATGAACAGTGCAGTGTATAGACTTATGGATTTTGAGTGCGTGCATATACAGTGCAAATGTATAGACTTAATGTAATGCACTGGCTGTACATGCTTGAATGAGACGCTGCATGAGACGATGCAGCTACAGTGATGTACAGACTTTGCCTAACGCAGTCCGTTGTACATACTTCCAATGCAATGCAATGTACACACTTCATCTAAGCAATCTTCACGAAATATATCAGTTATATGCATACACCACAGAGTATATCAGTTATAAACATCTCATGCATTCTCCACAGAACATAATGAGTGATCTGCATTCAAATCAACATGCCATCATCATAACATGCCATCATCATATAAAGGACATTTCATGACACTGTCTAAACAATATTCAAAGCACTCATTGTGTTGCAATCATCAAAACAAAATAGCATTGCTATCATCAAATCAACATAGCACATGCTTGTGCCTAAAGGGCACAAGATTCTCCCCCTTTTTGATGATGGCAACACACTGTGACAGTGAGTAACACACAAAATTTTCTCCCCCTTTGACATAATCAAAAAGAGAAAAACAGTATAAACAAGAGTGCAACATGGCAGTAAGCATGCAATAAACTCCCCCTGAAGGTATGACTCCCCCTGAATTATTTTTCCCCTTAAATAATTGCTCCCCCTTTGAGAAGGAATATGAACAGATAATTCAAAGGTAGAGAAGGTAGGAGGGTCACTAGACAACAACTGAATCATTGGTTCAGAAAATAAGCCTGATTATAAATAGTAGTTAAAGTATAAGAATCAGCAACATACAATTTTGACAAAAATTCAGGTTTAACAGTGATAAATCTAGAGTAAAACACCTGACCCCTGAAAAAGAGTTTATAGACTCCATTTATAGCAATGAATCTAGGGCACATGGTATTAATAGATAAGTCAGAAATAATACCCTTTTGTGATTAAATAAAGAAATTCAAGAAAGGCAACTTGAATATGTATTAATAAAAATAATTTTCACTCATTGACTTTTGATTTTCAAAGGGTTACAACAGTTTGTATTTCACTTTTGAATTTTCAGAAACTGAAATAAGTGAATAGACCTGTGGCAGTTATGCTGTTGACATTAGGTGTACACCTTGATCAGAGGCAGGTACCCCTAGTTACTAGGCATAAACTACAAGACCTATTTCAGATCAAGACCTACAAGGAATAGTCTTAACTTTTGACATTAAGGGCACACCTTGATCAAAGGCCAGTACCCCCAGTTACTTGGTGAGGACTCCCCCTATAGATTTGACCCTATGAACAGAGATAGTCTACAGCACTTCATGACATGTGAATTTTCCTGCTTCTTTGGAGGAGTTCATAGTTTCTCAGTGCAATCAACCATTGCTCTGTCACAATGTTCAGTTCTTTACATTTGTGATCTTATTTACTGCTGCCCTTATTTCTTTTAGAGTGATTGTTTAAAAAATCAGTACATACTCATATTCACCTGTTCTAGACATATCCAGTTCAACACATTTAGGCATTACAAAAAACTTTTTCTATTTTAGCCATGAGACAAAGATTAAGAGCTATAAAAGTTTTCTTTTATCTCAATTTCTGAAGTGCAGACACTTAACTCTCCAATTTATAAAGGTTAAACCTTTAGTTCTTTTCAATTTGTAAGAGTGATTCTTATAAAAGAACAATTGAAATAATCACAACTCAATGTACTAAACCAGATACAGAACTGTTGTTCAGTGAAGGTTAGGGAAATGATAGCAATAGGCATTGAGTTCCAAGAGTATTTGATGTCAAAGGATATGAAAGAACTAAATGGGGACAGTGAGAAGTAGCAAGGATTCAATGAATTGACCAGAAAAACTCTCAGCTCCCCCTGACACCATGATGCAAGGATTATGTTATGCAACACACTGTTCTACATGCAGACTATGCACCAATGATATATGAGGCAAGTATGCACTCAATTCAAGTTTATGCATCCAAGTCATGAACATTTTTATCCTTTTTCAGATTTTTCAAAAATATGATACAGTGCACTATTCTACATGAAGACAGGACCCATGGTACTAGGCAGAGAACCTGGTCTCAAAGACCATCTCACACATGGTAGGAACCTCCGGGCAGATTTCCCTGCCTTTTAGTAACATACCATTTGATATACCAGGGTTAACAAGGATAATGCAACATAGAGTAGTCCTACATGCTTTGAACAGCATCAATGACAGTCATGCAAATGATGTATGCAGACATAAGACACATGCATTGACTGTGTACACTAAATGAACCATTCACACTCAGTCCAAGTATGCATTCAAATTCAGTTCAACATATAGCAAGAGAAGAGCATCAGATATGCAGAATTGAATTCAATAGCTAAGTCTGGAATGCAGACTAATCAGCTAGACATGAAGAGATCATCATAAATCAAGCAGACAGTTCAACAATTTCAGTTAATGAATTTAAAGCAAAGTTCAGAACTGACCTGAAATATAGAATCCTGGGATTTTCTATTGAGTGCCTTGGATCATAAACCCCTTTATTCAACAGCTTCCAAGGCACACCTGCAGCATGTCAATCAATTTGATCCTGCAGGGACCCAAGCAGCCTTGGGTCCTGCATTTACCCGGACAGGTGTTCTAAACACCCTTTTTGCAGCATTATCATCAAATTCCATTAGACAACAATCAGACATAGAATGTCCAAAATTTCCACAGTAATAACATGAACCAACAGATTGTCTGGTCCTATGATACATATCAACAGCAGCATGAGACCTATGAAACTTAGCATGAAATGTTCTGTTCTTTACATGGACATTTTGTTTCTTACTAGCAGTATTGGGAGCAGGAAATTTTACAGATTTGAAATTAAATCTACTTCCTTGTACATGCCAACAGTCCTTGACTGTGTGGCCATGCCTCCCATATTCGAAGCACCTTGGGTGCTTACCTTTGGAGCCAAGGTTATTCATGTCAAACATCTTTTTGTTAACATGAAAATTAACAGGTTTAGAGTTGAATCTCTTTCTTGGATTCTGCCAACATTGAGCAGCAATGTGGCCAAACTTCCCACAACAAAAACAATTTAGATTCTGTCTCCTAGAAACATGATTTCTAGCATGAAATTCTTTAACATTCAAATTACCCTTTTTCTGATCAGACAGAAGTTTTCTAGCATACTTTCTGTCATCTTGTTTCATCACAAAACACTCACTCATAAAGTGTCCATGCTTACCACAATAATGACAAGAACAAGAACCATTAGATTTATTTAAAACATGGCACTTATCAGATGAGTTTTTAGCATGCAGATTGTTCCCTTGAGTTTTTGGAGTCTTCTGATTTTTATTTCGTTTTTGAATTTCCTTAGCAGCATGCATATTTGAAGAAGAAGCTGAAGTGCTAGCTAAACCAGAGCTACGAATAAAAGTGGTATACAGCTGGCTCTTCTTAGCTTGCTTAATTTCAGAAATGTTATCAATCTCCTCACATTGATCACTTACTACATCTTCCGAGGATATTTTCATTTTGCCTTTATCCTTAGCAACCTTAGATGAAGTACCATTCATCTCAGTAATTTTACTTTCCAAGGAGATTATAAGATTTGCTGAATCAACTTTCTCCTTTTCACAACTAGCCAGTTTTTCTTTTAATAACACAATTTCATTTTCCAAATCAGCAGTGTGTATTAAAAAACTAGCAATTTCTTCATCACTGCAATTGATACACTCTTTCAATACTGATTTCTCTTTTTCAATCGTCATCCATCTTTCAGAGAAAACAGTGTTAAGAACCATTAACTTTTTATTTTGTTCCTTCAGATGAGCATTTTCTTCAAGCATTTTACTTTCAATTTCTTCAGCTTCAGTTTTCTTTTCTAACAATAATTTGTTTTCCTCTTTCAGGGATTTGATTGATTCCTTTTGCAAATTACCATCATGATCAAACTCATTTATCATGTCTTCTAAAATAGCACATGCATTGCAAGAATCATCTTCTCTAATGTGCTTATTTTTGATGTTCTCATTTTCAGATTTCAAGTTTTCATTTTCTGCCTTCAAATGAGTGACTTCAAGATTCATGTCTTTTCTCAATTTTTTATTTTCAGATTTTAATTTCTTGGACACTTTGAACAGATTTTCATACATCTCTATCAATTCATCGAAAGAGTATCCATCTTATTTAGAGCTTACCTGAGATGAGGTTTCCTCATTAGCATTTCTCTGATCAGCCATCAAGCATTTGCTGTGATTCCTGATTAGCTTTAGTTTTTCCAAAATATCTTTGGCAGACCTGCAAGAAGAAATGCATTCAATTAGAGATCTGTCAATTGATTCTTTTAATAAAGCTACAGCTTTATTATTGACAGAGTCTTTCAGCTTATCCTTCTTGATCCATTTGGATTTATCCTTTGACAGTTTATATGGACCGTGAGTTATTACCTTCCACAAGTCAGGATCGGTTGTGCTTACATACCGATGCAACTTTTCCAGCCATGGGCCAAGGTCATCACCTCTGAATATCGGAGGATTAGCCATCAAAGCAGATAACAAGCAGACTCAAAGCACAAAGCAATCGACAAGAAAACACCACAACCAGATAAGCACGGCAAAGCACTAACTCAGTGAAACTAAACAACGAGCACAGAAAGTACACTCTGAAATGCACCAAACACTAGTAGGATCCTCTGCAGATTGTTAGATCTGATAGATCAGAGACCCGCTCTGATACCAAGTATTGGGTTCGGTGCAAGTATTCAGAGGGGGGGTGAATGAATATAGCCTATAAAAATTTTGCCCAATTAACAACAAGAATGCTAACAAGATAGATTAGATAATCTGAAGGCTAATTAAAACTTCTGTTCAACCTGTAAGCAAACAGATGGAGCGCCCCTATGCAAACATCTAGCGAAAGCAAAAACATATAGAGAAATCAAACCACTGCACAGAGGTTTTTAGGTGGTTCGGTCCAGCAGACCTACATCCACCCCACACTCAACCCGAGTGTGGCTTCCTGCTGACTCACAGCTTGAACAGCTGGGCATCACAGCTTGCCATACATCAGCTGGGCAACACAGCTTGCCGTCCGAGGAATCTTCCTCGCCCCGCTGAGAAACACAGCTTGCTGTCCGAGGAATCCTCCTCGCCCCGCTGAGCAACACAACTTGTTATCCAGTGGAATCCTCCACTGCAAACCGCTGGGGATTACAGCTTACCCGTCCAGAGGTAGCACCTCTGCAAACCGCTGGGCAATACAGCTTGGCCATCCAGTGGAATCCTCCACTGCAAATGCTGACTAACAGCTTGAATAAAGGTATAAAAGGAAAACATAAAGGGGAACAAAACAGCACCGGAAAGCTGTAAAGAAATGAAGCACAAATGTGGCTCTCTACAAGAGCTGACCGGCCTGGATTTGATCCACAGTCTAGTTGAGACAATCTTCAGCTGATCTCTTCTTCTCAACTCTCGATCTCTCTTTCTCTTTCTTTTTCTTCTTCTTCTCTGCTATCTATCTCTCTTTCTTTTCTTTTTCTTCTTCTTCTCTGCTCTCTGTCTCTCTTTCTTTTCTTCACTCTTTTCTTCTTCTCTTCTGCTGGATCGAAGTCTCTACACTCTGCTCTTCTGCTATTGCTACTTCTTCTATTTCGATCACTTTTCATCTGAAGACGAAGGTTTCTATTTATATCAGTAGTAGTAGCAGCTAGGGCGTATGGTCTCCACAGCTCCCGCCCAATTGACTCTGCCACGTGTCAGCATCTTAGCTCCTTGGATCACGTGCCAGACATCTGCAAGACAAATGAGGAGTTCAGTCGATTAACAAAATCAACTGAAGACAGTGTATAGACTTTATAACTCATACTGTAAAATGTAGTGTATAGACATGAAATGAACGCTGCATGATCGAGCCTAACCAATGTATAGACATTACAATGCTCATCCACTGAATAGACTTCACAGTGCTCAATCAGACTTCACGATGCTCAATTAGACTTCACGATGCTCAATCAGACTTCACGATGCTCAATCACCCTTGAAGATGTGATCGAGACAGTGTATGGACTTGGCCTTTGAAGGATGTACAGACTCAAAGCAAATGTGAAGCCAATGTACAGACTTGCCACCTACCAATGTATAGACTTGGTGGAAGTCATGCAATGTACAGACTTCACGATGAAAGCATGAACAGTCCGATGTATGGACTTGGCAAGCCTAAGACGCTGAATGAGACGGTGGGGTCTGTATAGACTTTGCTCAAAGCCTTAGACGCTAGCAGAGACGGACCGATGTACAGACTTTAAACGCAATGTATGGTCATTGCATAGACGATGCATGAGACACAGACACTGTGCATGAACAGTGCAATGTATAGACTTATGGACTTTGAGTGCGTGCATCTACAGTGCAAATGTATAGACTTAATGTAATGCACTGGCTATACATGCTTGAATGAGACGCTGCATGATACGATGCAGCTACAGTGATGTACAGACTTTGCCTAACGCAGTCCGTTGTACATACTTCCAATGCAATGCAATGTACACACTTCAGCTAAGCAATCTTCACGAAATATATCAGTTATATGCATACACCACAGAGTATATCAGTTATATACATCTCATGCATTCTCCACAGAACATAATGAGTGATATGCATTCAAATCAACATGCCATCATCATATATAGGACATTTCATGACACTGTCTAAACAATATCCAAAGCACTCATTGTGTTGCAATCATCAAAATAAAACAGCATTGCTATCATCAAATCAACATAGCACATGCTTGTACCTAAGGGGCACAACATGTCGTGCCTTGAAGAATGATGAATTAAGAGCAAGAAAGAATTGGAGAAACAATGTAGGAAGCGCTGGCCAGGGAAAGGTCTACGCTGGGAAGAAGCAAGCTCAGCACACGCCTGTTCAGAAGCTAAGAGATGGCCTGATGCGTCGATGCACCCCTTAGGACAGGTCGACACATTCCATGACCGCTAGAAGAAAGATTCCTCCTTGTTGCTTCCACTGTGGAAAGTTTCGCCACACAGTCAAGGATAGTTGGCATCTAAAAGGAAGAACCCACTCTCATACCAAAAAGGGTAACTTCCATGCTCATTCCCAAAAGCACAATGCCCATGCACACAAGAGAAATGGGAATTATCATGTGTGCTGCTTTTATTGTGATGAGTATGATCACATCCTTGATAATTATCATTGGATAAGAAGTGATGAACTGACTGCAGAAGGAAAAAATAATTTGCATGCTAGACATGTTGCTGACCTTTAATGACCCAAGAAAACTTGGGTACCTAAAAACTCAAAATGAGAACTGTTTTGCAGGGTGCCTTGGAGCTAAGCCAGAATTTGTCTAAAAATGGAAGCTCAAGGCACAGGTTTGTAAATAAGTTCTTCCTTGAATTCATGTCTAAGATCTACATGATAGTTATTCTTCTAGTTATGGCACTTAAATATTTTTCTTGCCTTCAACAAAACCATGCAAGTCTGAAAACCTCTCTTCTGAACATCTGAAATTTCCCCTTGACCAAAATTGAAAATCTTGCTGTTGAGAATGATTGACTTTCTGGTATTTCAAAAGGTGTATGTTGGAATGATGGGTTAAGCCTATCAGGAAGATAGCACTTTACGTGAAGTGATCTTCTGATCTAAGTTCTCCACCTCATACCAGAAATAAGAAACCTCTGTGCTTGACTCATGGAAAATCATGCTGAAATTGTTGATGATGAAATTGATATAATCATGAGTTGATGTTATTAACTTGCATGTTTGGGGTTTAGCTTGTTTCTACTCCCAACGTGGCGGCCATATGATTTGCTTGTCTATCATTGTTAACCATTGGTTTTGATGATGTTTGTCATGGCTGCATTTAATTCAACTCCTCATTCATGTGGACACTTTTTTTTTCCGCAAACCCCCGGAACAGAACATGGGAAAGTTCAATCCACCCTTAAGAAGGATGGATATTCATCACCCAGTCGTGGCCAAGGTAAAATTTATTATTGATAAAATGAGAAAGTTTAATACGCAGAGCCGCAAGTGGCCAAAGGCCTAGCAAGGAAACCACACCACCAAAAGAACACCTAATGTGACAAGCGAAGATTGGGGAGTCCTGTTTTATCAAGTAGAAAAGCCCCTCTGGCTTTATGAGGAAGGTCCCTGTCATTCTTAAAAATTTGAATAGCACTTGAGATGTAGGCTGCAGAAGCAAGGAGGTCTGCAACCGTATTCCCTTCTCTATAGATATGCTGAATCTGACAATTATGAAGTTGCAGTAGTTGAAGGATTCCCCGCCACCATGGATAAATAGACCAGTGCGAGATAGCTTTGTTGTTCACCGCATTCACCAGCAAGGCACAATCAGAATAAATAACAGTCAAAGTGAGATCCATATGCTGCGCCAAAAGTAGTCCATCATGTAAAGCCCTTGCCTCAGCTAAAAGACTAGAACCAATACCATATGGAAAGGAAAATCCCAGTTTGAAGTTGCCAAACTTGTCTCTGATGCATCCACCGCCCCCACAGATCCCAGGATTCCCTTTGGAAGCACCATCAACATTTAGATAGAAATGTGAATGTGGCGGGCACTATTTAACTATTCTCGGAAGGCTAATTTTCACCTCCGGGTGAAGGTTGAACACCCGGAGGATCTGAGCTTCTCCATAAGAAATCGGTTGACTGAACCGAGCACCCGTTATAGCCACCCTCAAATTGTTGATAATAGAGTTATTTATCTTCTGCAAGGATGGAGGTGTACCTTCAAAACGTGCAGCACAGCGTGCCTTCCAGACCTCCCATAGTAGCAAGATGCAACCCTAAGAGCTTACAAAGCGAACCGGCGACTGTGTAGAGAAAGCAACAATGAAATTCCAGCATCTGATAGTCAGTTGGCAACTAAGATGGATCTTAGAGCTGATTAACGGAGAAAACCAAGACCAAAGATCCACAGCAAAGTCACTGTAAATAAACAGGTGGTTCATGTCCTCAGTACTCGGACTACTACAATAGGTACACTTAGAGGCAAGGCAAATGCCACAGTCTACTACACGGCTATCCATCGAAACTGCTCTATGAAGGACCTTCCAGGTGAACATAGCTGCTCTTGGAAAGAAGGCTCTATGCCAAAGATTCCTCCAGGTAAATCGTCGAATACCTGGTTGAGCAATCAGTCTATATGCAGATACAGATGTGAAATTACCAGAGCTGCTCCCCGTCCAAACACAAAGGTCATTCTCATGGCTAAGATCTATGCAAAGATCATTCCTGGAAATTGTCAAGCTCTACCATAGAGGGTGATGCACATCCATAAGCATTTGTTTAACAATTACTAGCGGCTAGGTGTCGACACTTAAGTGAGGCTTCAGAAAATGGAGCAGAGGTCTATCAGCAACCCAAGTGTCCCGCAGGAAATCAATGTTGTTTCCATCTCCTACAATCCATCTCGAGTGGCGTATGACTAACTCCTTAGCTTGGCAAAAATGGTTTGTCGTAATACCTACTGGGAATTTCTCCAATTCATTCGTAAGGTGATGCTTCAGATAACGGTGTCTAGCAAAACAAGACCACAGGGACTACCCATGCATAATATTCCAAATTTGCTTAGTAGTGAGTGACATTTGAATATCTTTGAAACTCCTGAATCCCAAACCACCCAATTCAATAGGCTTTTGAAGGTCCGTCCAAGCTACCCAATGCTTCTTTTGCAAGCCATCTGTATGTCCCTAGAAGAAGTTGGCACATAAACTATTCAAATGATTACAGACAACATTGGGGATATTTAAAGTCGAAGCAAGATAAACAGGCAAGCTCCTCAAGATAGATTTAATAAGAATAGCACGACCAGCCTGCGACAGGAGCTTGGAGCGCCAACAAGCTAACTTAGTAGTAAAGCTATCAACAAGAAAGTGAAAATCTGCTGCAACAAGATGACCATCCTTCAAAGGAACACCAAGATAACGCATAGAGCCCTGGTGGAACCAATACCTTGTACATCCATGTATCCTTTGCCATACACTAGCTGAAGCTTTTAATGAGATCATAAAATGACTTTTGGCAGCATTAACCTTCTGACCAGAGGAAGCTTCATACCTTTCCAAGAACTGAAGTATACATTTGATATTCCTTATGTCAGCATTGGAAAATATAAGTGTATCATCCGCATAAAGCAAGTGGGAGATAGTATAGCTGCCTCTCATGGAATGGTAGTATTGAATTCTGCCATTAAGAAATTGGTCTTTCAGACCTCTGCTCAGAAGCTCCGATCCAATAGTAAATAAGAGAGGGGCAATAGGGTCACCCTGCCGGAGACCTCTAGAAGATTTAAAGTATCCCACTTGTTTGCCATTGAAGGCAATGGAAAACCAACAATTGCAAATCAACATAGACACATAGGACATGAACCTGTTACCAAACCCAAATTTCCTCATGACTGTAAATAAGCAATCCCATTCCATCCTATCGTAGGCCTTGGCTATATCCAGTTTAAACTGCACATTATGACCTCTCACTTTTCTGTTCAGGTCCAACATTAGATGGCGAGCAAGTGACACATTATCAAGGATATATCTACCTTTAACAAAGGCACTCTGCTCCTCCGAAATGATAAGTGGGAGTAAAGGCATCAAGCGATCACAAAGGATCCTCGAAACAATGTTATAAGCAAAGTTACACAAGCTAATTGGTCTAAAATCCCCACAAGAAATAGGTTCCTCAATCTTAGGAGCCAGGGTAATAATAGACGATGTAGTAGCCCTGGGCTGAGGATGTCCCGCAAAGAATCCCTGCACAGCCTCCACAACATTTTTAGCAATAATAGACCAACAATGAGTAAAAAAGATACCAGTAAAACCATCCGGGCCCGGGGCACTTGAGCCTTTCAGGGAAAACACAGCCTTTTCCACCTCCACAGCAGAAGGCAAATTGCAAAGTAGTTGGTTGTGAGAGTCATTCAGGATTGTATGAATGCAATTCAGTAAACTAGTATCAATAGAGTGTTGCTCCGAAGATAAAAGCTTTTGGTAGAAGTCGACTACTTTAGTTTGAATAATATCCTGATCCGAACACCAGCTATTTGAATCATCCGCCTTCAATCTGTGTATAAAATTCCTTCTTCTATTAGCATGCACCGTCGCATGGTAGTATGATGTATTTCTATCCCCATTCGACAGCCATTCATTTCTAGACTTTTGGCACCAAAAGATCTCCTCACAGTGAAGGGCCTGTTGAAGACAAGCATTAGCAGCATTAAGAGCTGCTCTGTTCGGTGCAAAAGGATCTCCATCAAAGTTAGCTTGGCATCTATCCCCCACCAGCTCAGCCTTTATTATATTCTGAGAAACATCCCCAAAAGAAGACTTATTCTAGAAGGCTAATTTAGCCTTAGTAGCTTTATGTTTAGCTTGGAGACGCACAAAACCATTCGGATGATTAACAACCGTATTTTCCCAAACTGCCTTTACCTCTGTCAAAAAATCATTGTGCAGGGTCCACATCTCCTGGAATATAAATCTACTGGGGCCACGGTCAGAATGAGCACAGGAAATAGCTAAAGGTGCATGATCAGAAGGACCCCTTCAAAGGTGAGTAACTAGAATATTGGGATATAAAACTTGCCAAGGCATATTATATAATAATCTATCTAGTCTCGCCCGGATACAAGATGACCCAGAGCGATTATTAGTCCAAGTGAACGGCGTGCCCACAAACCCTGCATCAAAGAGGCCTGCTCCGGTAATAAAAGCATTAAAATCCAGCATAGCATCCAAGTTATAAGGTAACCCTCCCCATTTTTCAGAAGCATGGGTAATACAGTTAAAGTCTCCGCCAACCATCCAAGGCACATTCATCGCAGCTCTAAAAGATATGAGTTGAGCAAATAAATCTTTGCGCTCAGTTTTGTTGCATGAGGCATAGACGCAGGTGAAATATCTTGAATAAGATGCTCCCTCCAGCAAACCAAGAGTAATAAATTGATTAGAAGTTCCCACCACAGAGAGTGAAGTATTTGCGTTCCACAGAACACATATCTTAGAGTCGTCACCATTATTACCAGTAACCTTATCCATCTTGATCCGCCTAGCCAAAGAAGAAGCTTTAGCAAAAGAGATCTTGGGTTCGCATAGAGCAACAACTACCGGTCGAAGCTTCAAAACCAGATGCCTTAAGGCCCGTCTCGACGCTTCATTACCAACACCACGAATGTTCCATATAAGAGCAGAGTCCATCAATGTGGTTTAGAAGTAACCCCATCCACCGAACGAGCACGAGCTCTAGTTATTACCCCTTCCGTGCCTGTATTGCTTGAAGTATCTGAGCGTAGCTTATTTAGTGGCATAAGATTATTACCCTTGGCCACAAGAGCAGCAGCATCAACCAGCGGCGGATCAGGACTATCATGCAACATATGTGATTGTGACCATACACATGATAAATTTTGATCCTGCGAACCTTTGTTAGAGGTAGGATCATGAACATCAGAAACCTGTAAGGCCTCCGAAGACACCCCATTAACATCAACGACAACACCAGGAGGCTGCACCTCCACCACTTCAACCGAACTACTCTGCAAAATATCAGCACCTGCACCATCTATAGTCCGATGAACCTGTGTCTCTGTTACACTAGTATTACCCATACCCAACTTAGGACGAGGCTCCATCTCCATAGAAAAGCGCGGCGAGTCCAACGCTAAAACCATAGGATTATGATCATTAACCTCCTACACCCGAGGAATATTATTATTACCAGAATCCTGCTGAGACAGAACCTTCTGAGCACCCTGCAGCTGCGAACCTTCAGGGATCTTATCCTTATTAGGTTTCCTAGAAAACGTCCTAGAGTCCGACGTGGATTTGGACTTACACGTATCCTGGTTATGTCCCAGTCGCTTACATGAGACACAATATTGAGGAACATTGAGATAATTTATTTCTTGCCAGAAGCCTCCATAATCAGGACCCATTCCAATCCATACATGATCCGGTCTACAGCTTAAAAGTCGCAATTCCACACAAACCCTAGCTGCCTTGGTGTTTATCAAGAACTCTGAAGCATGAGCTACTTGTAGAACCGGGCCAACATTTGCAGCAATGGACATTAAGAACTTCTTTTGATACAGGTTGACAGGAAGGTTAGGGAATTCAATCCACACTGGGCAAACCGACGGCTCCTCATCTGGCCTAAACATTGGAGACCATTTAAAGAAACGGAAAAGCTTACCATGCACATAAAGAGATTCACGTAAAAGAACACGAAGAAAATCATCCTGCGTCTTAAACCTCAACAGAAGATCAAAGTTATCCAACGCACTGATAACAAACGATTCTTTCAGGCCACATTGCTGTGTAAGGTGAGAACGAATATCAGGAAATGCCGGACAGCCATAAGACGTCTTAGCCACCACAGAAAACCTAAAAGGTTGAAGAGACGCATCTATCTCCTCCTTGGAAAAGAAGCACACAGGCTCTCCACGATCCGTAGAAGCCGGCGAGTGCACTTCAATATCAACTTGAGATATCTCCAAAGACGCAGCAAGAACCTAAGCAAAGGACCTGCCATCCCGGGTAGCATGTTCACCAGGCATAACACGCTCAACCGACGGGGAATCCCCGCCGGCGCTCCCCAAGGTCGCCACCTTTCTCAGGAAACCCTATCACTCCCCAAGGGCGTGCATTTTTTTGGAAATAAATATGTGGACACATATAACCTGATGTTTGAGTTTCCTTACATCTATAAGCTTGGGACTAAGGGGAGTCTAAGAATTTGCACTTAGTTCAGAATGCATGGCACATGCCTCAAGTCTCCATGAGTTGTGGACATTAAACATCTGTGGTCTCATGCACTCCAATGCATATCAATGCCAAGGGACCCAAAGTCATAGGTTGCATATTCTATTGTCAGCCCATACACAAGTTGAGGGGGAGTCCACATAAAAGTCAAGTCTGCATCCTTGCATATCTTGTTGACATATGATTTGACTGCACATTCTCAAGGGGAGATAGCCTTGCTTTGATAAACTGCTCTCATTTGCATTTGTACACTTCCTTTGTAAGCTTCATGAACAATGAGTCCATTGAGGAGTAGTTTGAATCTCAAGCTAAATGGAAAAGCATGTCTAAATGTTGGTTTTACTTGACTAATTTGCTAAAGAATCTGTCAACTCTTAAAATTTGGTGTGCTGTGTGCCAGACTGCGTCGACCCTGCTGTTGATTCTTCTAGAAGCAAGCCTTCTTTCTGAGCCTTCTGCGTCGACCCCCTGATAAAACTACGTCGACGCACCAACTCACTTGATGATCTTGTTTACCTCCTTCAATTCCCATCTTAAGATTGAACAATGATCATTCTTGTCTGATGAGCATCACTACCCCTGCTCCACCTGACAACCTTCCTACAAGTCACTCATTAAGGGGGAATCTTTTTGCTAAAATTTTTCTGATATGTCTATATGCCAAATGTCCTCATTTGCATGAGCTTGTTTGAAACATCATTTGCTTGCTCAAACATCTGGCAACCTACTCCAAATTTGTGAGACCCGTTCTTTAAACGGATCTTTAATGGATCTTTACCGATAATATAATGGAATTTACTCCATGAATTTCGGCTAACTTTATGAAATTTATGGGCTTTTTCTAGCATTTAGTCTAATTACATTAAAGAGTTTTAAGAAATTAATGGGCATTTGCATAATTTCGTTTCATTGGGGGTTTAGAATGCAAATAAAGGGTAAAAATAAAAAAAACATTGTCTTAATCTTTTTTTTAACCCATCGATCTCTCCCCTCTCTCTCTCACTTTCCCAATTTCTCCCCCCCTTTTCCACCCGACGCGCAGGCGCACACGGCCGAACCCGCAGGGACGCCACCATGAGTACGCCACGGCGGTGACCCCCTCTCCCCCGGCCCTCTTCTCGGCGGTGCGGCGGCCCGGTAACCTTGGCAGCGGCGGCAGCGTCCTCACCCCGCGGACCCGCGAGACTGGCGACCCCCCTCTCCCCCGCTCCTCCTCTTCGCGGCGACGGTGACCCGGGGTTGCGGCGGAGGACTCCGGCGGCCTCCCCGCCAAGCTAGTGGAGAGGAGACCGCGGTGGCCCCCTCGTCAGAGCAAACCCACGGCGGCATCGGTGGCTCTCTCCCTCCCCTTCTCGCGGCGGATCAGCATCCTCGACTTAGATCCGGTGGGGGGGATGGCCTTCTAGCCTCGTTTGGAGCGACGAGGAACGCTGTGGCATCAAACCGAGTTGAACCGTAGTGTGGAGAGACGATCGGGCAAAGGCGAGCCGCGATGACCCTCGGCTTGCTCGCGGCCGGATTGGGCGTTTTCATCGCATCTGAGGTAGGGGGATCAATGCCCTAGCCCGTTAAATTGTTCCTAATGCATGCCCCTCGTCGCTGAGTTCATAGATTAACTATCGCATGCCCATCGTTGCTGAGTTCATAAACTATAAACTACCGTATCCCATCGTCGTTGAGTTCATAGATAATAAACTATTATATTATGATGGTTGAATGGCAGGAAACATGTTAAAAATTATAATTCCCGTCGATTTAAGTCGACTGGGAAGGTATCCGATCATGATTCCCATGGGTCCGGTGCTCCGGTAAGAACCACGTTTAATTTATTTTAGATTTTATAACGGTCTGCCATAAACCATTTGTTGACCCGAGCGGCTGAACATTAGACCGCGTAAACAATTTAAATTTAAATGGCGGTAGAAATTTCACGGCTAGTCCGATTAACAACACGCGGCGGTTCGTTGTTCGACCGCTTGTTCGGCAACTAAGCGTGTTCGTTAAATCATGCATTTAATATAGCATCTCCGCCATGTTTAAGTCGTTTTATCGACTGGGGCGGGTTTCTTTCAATCGTTTAATCCCGACAGATTTCAATCCTTAACATAGTCAATTATTCATGCATTTAATTATGGAATAATTGCCATTTCAGCATATTCAATAATTTAGGCATTTAGTTATGGAATAATTATTTTAGCATGTTCAATTATTTATGCATTGAATTATTGAATAATGGCCATCTTAGCATATTCAGTTAATCATGCTTTTACTCTTGCATATTTTCCATGTTTAATCGTTATCATAAATTATGGCATGTTTTTAGATCCCAATAGAACTTTATTTCTCTTTCCTAGTGATGGAACCACCAGTCATAGCCCAATGACTTTTAGTGTTGATCCCACCCGGGAGAGGTTGCGGGGTATCCCAGTTCACGATTTTTAAGCTAGTTCTGTGAGACCCAGTCCAACCGTAGCGTCCTACGGAGGGGAATACTAGCTAGAGACATGGCTCTAGGCACGAGCCAGTGTGTGCGCACGTGGTCAGAGACTTGGACTGACACTGACGAGTGTTGCTCTGACTAGTTACTTATTTCTGGTATTGTTACGCGTCTCGCATGCTATGATCAGGCTTGCGTAGATGCTTGAGACGCAGTGTAAGCCGTCAGTGGACGCATCTAGTTTCTTCTTTTGGTGGATCTCCTCTCCTTCTCTCTCTTGTCACTTGGGAATGATTGAGTTATTATTCTATTGGTAGATTTTGAGTACTCGCATTTGAATTAAATTGGCATATTAGTTAGCTGTTTATAAACTGTGTAGTTAGTTTTACAACTTTATTAAATTGTCATTTATTTATGCCAATGCATGCTTTACTGCTTTCCTTTAGTTAGTTGCGAGTTAGGGGTCCCTGTGAACCCTACTGAGTCTCTGTTGTGAGACTCACCCCTTCCTTTTACAGGTGAGGCGGAGCAACCGGTTGTAGGATTCTCTCGTGTTTTTGGCGAAAAGTCTTAGAGCCAGCAGTGGTCTGTGAGTGGTCGGTTAGTAGTCAGTCTGTCATTTTTTATTCTTTTGGCTGGGGTATGCCCCGTGTAGTTATTTATTTTGACCATCATACAGTGTGGGACTTGTGATATATGGATTTGGACTACTTGTATAAATTTTACCACTCTGATATATGTAATTGCTTCCGTTTAAAGTTCAAGTGAATGCTTTAATTAATATTGCACGTGTAATTTCTATTCGTTATGCATTCCCTCGACAAACACTTACTAACCCTTACGGGGCCTCATCAGCCTCTTGGGTGGCTTCCCCGAGCTCTTGGTAGCGGTAAATCGATGATATCGGGTTATCGGTGTCTGGATATCCTGGGTCGTCACAAAATTCTTTGAATTTCTTGAATTCCTTGGAAGAATTTCAATATGTTGTTGAGTTCACTTATCAGAGTAAATCTTCAAGTGGAAACTTCTTTTATGGAGCTCCATGATTGCCCAGAATATAAAACTGTTGGTTTAAGTTTAATGGGTTCATGAGTTTTGAACTGAATTTTCTTGAAAATGGCTGCACTCAGACTTAATGGACTTAAACCATTGTTTCATGTTTTGACATGTTGTGCCTTCTTAAAATCTGAAAGTTTGTCTTAGTTCAAAGGCATCTTTGATTAAGAAACTTCATTGTAGTATTGTTTTCAAACAATTGTCAAATCAAAAGTTTTCAAAAAGAAAGGGCTACAATGAAAGCAATGAACTTCAGTCATGCTGAGTAACTAGGGATATTGGCGTCTGATAAACGTATATCCTTATGTAATTAGGTGTGTCTTGACTTCAGTGCTCTTAGGTAGAGCAATGGCAATCGTTTCACCGAGAAATCGAGTCCCTTCATCAATGAAATGGAGTGGACAAGGTCATGAAGTGCCTTGCTACCTTTGTTCTATGTAAAGCAGAATGGTAAGCTACATTGAGTAATTGGGGGTGCTGGCGTTTAATCAACGTGCACTCTCACGTCAAAAGGTGCATGTTACACCTAAATGCTCCTAAAAAAAGTAATAATAGTTGATATCAAAAAGTGGTTTCAAAAGAAAAATCTGAACTTGTAGTGCCCATGGATAAAATCAGAAACGTCTAGGTGTTTAACCTCAATACTTATTAAGTTTCCTTCAAATGGCTTAGGGAATTGAATGAGTAGGATGAAAGGAGGTTAACCTGGTTTTTATATGTAATTCTGGTTCATTTCTATTAATTTTGAATGCAGAAACTTTCAAATGCTTATTATTGAGAAACTATAAATTCATTAGTCTTTAAACCAATCTGAATATAGGGGCTTTATCTTTTGAATTCTGTAACTGGAGATTCTAAAAAAATCTGTAACTTTGTATTCATGTACTTGGCTTCAAGACTGAAGATCTCCCATCCTAAGATTTCTTGAATCTGATCCTTGTGTCCAGATTTCTTGTTGATCCACGCTCTTGGCTGCATTGAAAACATCAGCACTATCAACAATTGGTATCATGTCTCTAAACCAATTGGTTTCAGTTCTTCACATACTTGGGTGGTTTACATTTTCCTTCCTCCATGCAATGCATGGAAAACCTTAAAAATCTAAAAACCAGAAAACCAAATATTTTGAAAAACCTGAAAACCAAATTAGCTCAATGGCTTTTGAACTAATTGCATCTCATGGCTGTGTCCAAATGTCTTGCATATATATGTTTCTCTTGATTCAGTCTATGTTGCCTTGCTATGTCTTCATGGCCTTCCATGTTTTTTTCTTTGTGCCTTGTTTTTGCCAAGCCAAGGGACCCTACAGTCCCAAGGGACCCAACCATGTGCTCAGCTAGTGTTTGCATCTATCTTGATTCTTGACATATTGTCTCTCATGTTATCCATCCTTGTTGCATGTTATCTCAAGCTACTCCATGTGCTCATAATTCTATTTTTGAAATTAGCTTTGATCTAAGCCCACTTTGTTGATGGCAAAGGGGGAGAAGTTTTTGATGAGTCATTTATGCCTAGGGCTATTTCATGACTGTATTCCTTCACGAAATGACTCTTAATGAACTCTTAATGACTCATAGTAGCCATCATCAAAAGGGAGGAGAATGTTGGGCATGTGTGGAACATGCTTAATTCTATTGTCTTGATGATGTCTGACTATGACTCATTGATGAGTCTTATTTACATCTGATGATGTCAACATGTTCAATTCAGATCACAATCAATCTTAAAAGACTCAAGACTCACAAGATATGCAAGCAAAGATTGAGAGAAATCAAGAAAGGGAAATTGAGATTTGGAAAAAGGATCTTGCCAAACTAAACTGCATGAAATATGCCCCTAGAAGCTAAGACGTTGCAAAGGCACAGAAATCGAGGCAACTGGATGCACAGAAATCAAGATAGATGATAAAATTGATGGGTTGCACAGAAACCAAAATAGGTTGGCAAAAGAAAGGAAAATCAAATTGATAGTAGAATTCAGCTGAGAATTACAAGTTCAAGAAGGATGCATTGACCAACAGTCATGCTGCATCGACCTTACAGCCTCACTACTCAGACCTCAAGCCTTCACAGAAAGAAGAAAAGCCTAAGCGGTTCTTTGCTGCTCCATCCTTATCAAGTTGCTGCATTGACCTAAGGCTCTTCATAGAAACTGTCTGACAGACAACGCTCTTCAGCTACCTCGATGCAATGGCAGTGATGCATCGACGCACCATCCATCCAGCATCAACGCCATCAAGGCAAGCTCGCCAGCAGTTCAAAAATAATGTTGAAGCTGCATCGACCTCGTTGCAACAGGAGAATGGCCTGACGCTACTTCAAGAAGCCGTTGTAAACGGCCTTTCACAAAGCTGCATTGACGCACAAGTGGTGCTCCATCGACGCACTAGAAGCGTTCCAAGCCTTATCTGTTAAGCCTTCACAGCTGCTTCGATCTCACAGCAATGCTGCATTGACCTGATCAGCTCCAGCATCAGTCAGTAAGGCTAGCATCACAGGATGCCTTGATGCACCTATGCAGCTGCATCGACTTATGAAGATCCAGCTTGCCAGCAACTCAAAGAAACCATGAAGCTGCATCGACGCGATGACCTGTTGCGTCGATGCACCAAAAGTTTTCGAGTCTTTATCTATCAAATCTATGTTCTTTGAAAACCATACTGAGAGCATTAATTGGAGACGTAAACCTCCAAAAACACTTCTTTTGGGGTCTAGAAGAAGTTCTTAGGTCAGAGGTCTGCCATCTCATTATTACAGGTCAGAAAATCATCTTGGAGAAGACTTGCTCAGCCACCAAATCTGTGAAAGTCCTCTCTACCAGTAGACTATCTTTTCAGTACTATGCAAGGACTGTTCAGGTGGTCTGTCTTCAAGTATACACTGGACAAAGCTATTCTCTTTGCGACCAGACTTCAAAGAAGGTCCACTCTCCCTGTCACCGTCCTATTCTAGGACTGGTCTGAGAAGCCATGCCAGCTCAGAGTCAACTCCCTACAGAGCATCTACCGCAAGTCAAGAAAGGAATATTGGAGGGAAAAACTCCTCTCCCATCTGCTCCCTTATAACTGGTGGATCAAGCCTTATACTGCTGAAAGAAGGTCAGAGTTCAAATTTGAAATCGATCTTATTGCAGTTTTTCTTGGAGGGAAATTCTTCTGCCTGGCCTCTATATATAGACTAGAAGCTTCTATTGGAGAAGTTGTTGTAGCTACTGCCTTAAGAGAAAAAGCCCACATCCTCATTGTGCCTTCAATAGAAACCTGTGAGAAAGAAAAGAAAGGAGTGTGGAAGAGCAGCCCAGTCCTGGTTCGAGTTCAACCAGTGGTGAGAAAGGAAGAGGAAGCTGAAAGGAGTGCAGCCCCTCGTCGCAGCCGGCCTGAGTTTGATAGAGCTTCAATGCTTTGATTTGAAGGCATCGTTGCCTTTTTCTATATTAGCTTTTCTGGTTTTACTTCAATATTTACAATCTTTAAACCGTGGACGTCTTGTGCTCCTGTGAGAGACCGAAAGTGTGGTTGTTGCACTTGCAGCTTGCTGTTTTGTTGTGTGTGTGTGTGTGTGTGTGTGTGTGTGTGTGTGTGTGTGTGTGTGTGTGTGTGTGTGTGTTGTGGATCTCATCCTTGTGTGTGCATGCATGCGTGTGTATGTTGTGGATCTCGTTCCCTTGTGTGTGTGGGTTGAGGATCTCATCCTCGTGTATGGGTTGAGGACTTCGTACTCGTGTGGAGAAAGTCATACCAGATTTGGTGAGAGGTGGACATAGGTCTATAGGTTTACAGACGGAACCACCTTAAAATTCCCGTGCAGTGGGCCGTGGCTTGTGTGATTGTTCCACATCCTCTTCCCCCATTCACTGATTCATGTGCAAACATTAACGTATTTGTATTTGTTTGTTTTCTTCATCGCACACTTTAACATTCAGATCTACTCACCGTATATCTTCTTCACTGCATTTGGATTTTCGTAAGTTGCTTGTTGCACCCTTGCTCACAAGTACTAGGGAGTCCACCGAAGTGCAGGGCAAAGTATCTTGTTCTCACACACGCTAGGGAGCGGATGAGTAGCTAATCTGTCTAGCAGCCAATCTCATAAAAAAGGTGTGTCGACCATCCCACTCTGCTGCATCAACCTCAGCCTTCTCCCATTCAGCAACCTGATGTCTTCTTATGCTGCGTGTCTTATTCTACTGCCCTGAATTATTTCCGCTCTCTATTGTAGGTTTTGTTTCAATTGAACTGAGATTTTAATTGGGCGAAGTTTATATCGTGTCTATTCAACCCCCCCTTCTAGATCTGTTGGCACCCGAGGGACCCAACAATTGGTATCAGAGCCTAGCTCTGTGTTACCCAGATCCAACGATCTGCACAGAAAGATCCTGGTGCACTTGTCGTTGTTTAATTCCATGAACCATGTTTGTGGATTGCTTGTCGATGTTTGATGGCTCCAACTTCTCTAGCTGGTTAGGTAGGATGTGCAAGTTTGTGATTACTGCTGATCCAAACCCATGGTCCTTAATTTCTCATGGGCCACATAAATTACCTAAGGAGAAGTCCAAATGGACTGAGGATCATAAGTTGCAAAACAGAGAGAACATCAAGGCTCTACAAATGATGAAAGCCGCCATGAATTTTATTGTCCTTCCTTCCTTATCTTCATGCAGCTCTGCCAAAGAAATCTTGGATGATCTAACTGCCACCTATCAAAAGGAGAATCACAAATGCATGAGAAGTGATCAAACAAGCGATGGAGAATGTGTAGAGGTAAGCTCTATCTTTGATAACTTCTCCTTGGAAGATTGGCAAAATGCTTCTGCTGAATTGCTTGACATGTATGAAAAATCAAGAAAACAAAATAAATATTTGAACAAGAAGTTAAATATTCAGCTCACATTGATTTTGACAATGAAGGTTTGAAAGCCTTGAAATCTGAAAAAGAAGATCTTAGAAATCAATTTGAAAAAGCTAAAAATAAATTTAAAAATCTTGAGAAAGAAAACAATTTGATTCTTGAAAAATTGGAAGCTGTTGAGGTTGTAAATACTGAACTTCAAGAAAATCTTGGAAAATCTGAAACTCAAAACAGAAAACTAAGAAAAAAGGGTGAAAGCACATGTTCTGATAATTGTAGTTGTATTGAGTGTTCTCTTGTGAAGGAATTAAATGAAGATCTCCACTCAGATATTGAATGGCATAATGACCTAATTGCTTCATTGAGAGAAGAAAATAAAAATCTGCTGAATAAGAAATTAGAACTTGAACAAGTAGAGGTGGAGCTAGAAAAGAAATTAAGTTCATCACCCAATGTTGAAAAATATGTCGAGGAAATTGAAAATTTGAAAGAACAAAACAAGAAGCTCAATGAATTGAACACGACCATGTCCAAGAGATTGCTTTCACTTGAAAAATGAAAATCAGTTCTGGATAAAGTAGTTCTCTAAAAAACTGGAAAAGCTGGAAAGTGAGATGGAAAGTTTTGTTGTGTCCCTGTGGTTTTGATGATGTCAACCATTATGTCTCATCATGAGTCTGAGTGTGAATGTGGTGTTGATGAGGTCTTAGGTTTTGATGAGATCTTACGTGTTATTATTGTATAGGCCTTGATGCATTTGTTCATGATCTCATTATATTTAAGGCTTTGATGCATTTATTAATGTTCTCATTATATATATAGAAGTATGTATTCTGTTAGAACATGTTCTGAAGATAATTCGAAAAGTTATGAAGAAAGTGTCGACACAAAAAGTCGACTCCAGTTGATATCAGGGTGAGAAGCTGCTGAGACAGAACTGGTTTCAAAAAGTGTCGACTCTAGAAGTCGACTCCCACTTAAGAAGTATGCCAAACAGGTCGATGCAGAATGGGTCTTGTGCCTAGTAAGTTCGATGCATCTGACAAGTCTCATGTTCATCAGGTCGAAGCGACAGCCAGTGGACTCGATGCATCAACATATTGGGCAGGCTGTATAAAGAAACAAGATGTTGCACCTGAAGGAAGAAGTTGATCAGGTCGATGCAACAAGCTCTTCATACTGGTCAGGTCGATGCATCTGGCATCCCCATTTTGATCAGGTTGTAGTAGCTGAACAAGGCTTGGTGACATCAGGTCAATGCACTTAAGCAAGATCAGAACGAAAGGTCGATGCACCTCAGGTCCTTCATAAGAAAGGTCGATGTAGTTATTTCAAGATCTGCTTGTATGGTCGATGCACAAAGTTCTCGAGTGTTGATTTGGTGACACAGGTCGATGCAGCAGTTTGACCATTACTTTGATAGGTCGGTGCAGAAGCAAATCTTCTATCTGGACAGAGACAGGTCGATGCATCTTGCATCTACACTAGCATAAGGTCGATGCAGCAGAAGTAATTGATAGTCTCCAGTGAAATTTCAGTCTATAGCTGAATGCAAGTACACTCTAATCATGTCAGCTGAAAGTAGATGGTATCTCACATGCTGGATTAGCCTGAGTAGGACTATGTGAAGTCATGTTTAGTGACTCATGCCTTGATGAGTCAAGTCCAATGAAAAAGAAGAACTGTTTGATGAAATGCTTCAGTGAGCATAACCTTAATCCATCAATCTCATAGCTTATTGAGTCAATGCAAATATCATATCACGCTTAGGGTTAGAAGACTCTCAGCATAACAAGTGTTGTCTCCTCCAACTAAAGTCATCAAGAGTCATCAAGAGAAACTCAAGGGCTCAAGCAGCCAAGTCCTATGATCAGTAGCAGCAACAAGATCATACAATCAATGGCAGCTCAACAAAGCAGTAGCAATGGCTCAAGTTGAAAAAGGTCAACAGACCTTAAGTAGCTAAGGTTGATTAATGGCCGAACATAGGGTAGGCAGCAGCGACACTTAGGTGACAGCATGAGAACTCAAGGTAGTCACGTGAGTTCGACCAATCATTGGTACAGTAGGTGAGTGGCACGTGAACCTAGGTGAGCAATGATGGGCACGTGATCCGAGGTTTGATGTCAGAAATATTCTTCTCTCTCCTGCCACGTGGTCCAATGGGAAAGAAATGGAATAAAATCATTTTATCCAAAAAGCTTTTCTGGAGCCCCTATTTTGGTATAAATAGAAACCATCTTCCTCCGAGATAGGGGCTGCTGTAGTAGTGAAAAGGAAGTGAGGTTGTCGAAGAAGAGAGAGAGACCACCAGTGTCGAAGAAGAAAAGCCAGTGAGTGAGCAGAGAAAAAGGAAAGAGAGGAAGAGTGAGAGTAGTCCAGATATCCAGATCGAAGGAGAATCTGAGAGCTGTCGAAGCTACCATTGAAGATCTATTCTTATCAGTTCGTGGATCAAATCCAGAACTGTTGTGCTCCTTAGGAGCTACATTTTCCCTATGGAGCTATATGTTTTATATTTCTGTTTTCTTTTCTTTTCGTTGTTCAATTTCTATTTTCCACCTTGTTCTTCTGATTCTCTGGTTGGAGATCGGGTTCTCTCTTTACGTGAGAGGAAGAGAGGACTGGTCCTCTGGTTGTGGGTAACTGGGTGTTGCTCACGGTTCCTTCTGAGAAATCAGAAGAAGGGAGAGTTTCTCTCTGGGTTTCCCTCTGTGGATTCAGAGGAAGAGAGGATCTAATCCTCTGGGTTCACGTCCCTTCTGCATTTGCAGAAGAAGGGAGATCAGTTCTCCAGTCACTGAGGGTAGTAGTGGGTTTTGATCTTGTGGGTAACAAGATCAGGTCAGAGGGATTTGTCTTCCTCGGTGTCAAGCTGTTTGGCAGCGGATGTTTGCAGACTGAGTCTGCGTCTTGCTTGAGCAAGGGAAGCCTCACTTGAGTTTGAGTGAGGGATGGATGTAGGTGTGTGGGTGGTAGACCAAACAATCTAAAAATCTTGTCCACCATGGTTTGTCTTGCGTACATTTCCATATCATCTTTCCCCCATTCGTAGGTTGGCTGTGTATTTGACATCTGTAGTTCCCCTTGATAATATCTGTTTGAAACCGTCATAGCCTCTATATGTTTGTCTGTGCATTTCGTAGACTTTTGCTTCTAAGTGCCTTCTGTGGTAAGAGCCCTTTGAGGGCAAAGTGTTTGAGTGTTTTTGTGAGTACTCTCTATCTAGTGGTGCACACAGTCTTTCACACCTTGTGTTCGAGAGCTATTATGAGTTGGGTGTTCTGCAACTTTGTCTGTGCACTTAGAAGAATCAAGTTGTGTATGCACGCTTAAGTGTTTTAGTTCCTTATTGTGAAATCTCTTCTGCAATAGTCTGATATCATAGTGTCCAGCGTTACTTCTGCTTGAGGAAGTTATTTGGTAAGTGTATTTTGCACCTCTACCTTGCAGCTCAGTTGTTCATCCAATTCTTGTGTAGTTTTATAGCTTTGGTTGTTGAGTGTTATTAATTGAGGCCAAGTTTCTTTTGGGGATCTATTCACCCCCCTCTAGATCCCAGCCTTGCACCCTATCAATTGGTATCAGAGTAGGGTCTGATTCATCAGATCCCACGATCTGCAGAGGATCCTGCTAGTTTTAGGTGCATTTCTGGTTGTGCTCAGTCCATTACCTTGAATTATCTTTGAATTATTTTTTTTTGGGTCCTCGGGTAGGCAGCGGACAAGAATGGGGGTTGAATTATCCTCCACACTAGATGGCAAATTAAAACACTATGCAGCCAAATTAATAATATTAACGAGATTGAAGATATTAGCCAAATAAGATAACTAAATTCTCTCAATCTCTCCAATCTCACACGATTACACAAGCGGATATAACATGTTAGGATGAAAATGGTGTAACAGGGATTCAGAGGGGGGGTGAATGAATCCCCTTATAAAAATATGGTCAATTTAAAACTTAAACTAAAGACCTTAAACTAATGCGGAATTAATAACTACTAAGCGCTGCTGAATGTGAAAACCAAAGATGCACTTAATCAAATAGATAAACTGCAATAGGTAGACTCCCAAGCAAGTCTATGCTGTTGACGAAACCAAATCAAGCATGCGTGTACACTAAATCCTTTCAGACAGAACCGTAGGTGGAAGCGAGCCTAGCATACATCTAACGGTTGACGATTCAGCAAGCAAACCACAGTAAACAAAAACTTTTTAGGTGGTTCAGTCCTCAGGACCTACATCCACCCCACACTCCAACCAGAGTGTGGATTCCGCTGCCAGATAGCTTGAACGGCTGGGCCTCATAGCTTGCCAACAACAGCTGAGCCTCACAGCTTGCTTGACCGCTGACTAACAGCTTGACTGCTGGGCAATACAGCTTCGCCATAGCTAGGCTTTACAGCTTAGCCACCGCTACCTAACAACTTGAACCACTAGGCTTTACAGCTTAGCCACCGCTGATACACAGCTTACAAGAAGTATGAAAAGTGGAAACGGAAAACAAAAAGATTCAGCATCGAAAAGTTGACAGTGAAAATAAATCGAAATGCTCACGCAGGAGCGCTGTGCCTTGGATCTGATCCAAAGGTCACAGAGGAACTAATCTTCAGATCTTCTTCTTCTTGTTGGTACCCTGCTCTCTTTTCGGAATAGGCTCTCACTTTATTTCCTTCTCATTCACTCTTCTTCCTCTCTTCGAATGGCTTCTCAGATCCCCCTTCTTCTTGTACTTTTTCTATATTTTTATTTGACGAATCTGGCTTCAATATATATGCCATGAAAGATTGGGCGTGTGGAACATAAGTTTCCCGCCCAGAGATTCCACCAGGAGTACGCTGAAAGAGGTCCACGTGTTAGTTGCTGAAGATGTGCTTTCCACGTGGCTAAGTCTCTAGACCAGACTTGCCTTGGGTCACGTGCTGGTAAGTTAAGTTTGGGTCAGGAGTGACTTGAGCCTACCAATCAGAATAGAGGCATTTAGTCGAACACTTTGTGAGATGGAGGAGTTCATAAGGACATTCATATCCACAGACTTAATTATATGAATGAGATGAAACGTGCACCGACTAGAGACATGCATAGACTTGAATGCACAGACCATTACATGCATTAGGCAGACGTGCACTGACCTTTGTATGCATAAGATAAAGATGTGCATAGATCCTTTCATGCAAAAGATAAAACCATGCACCGACCCTAATATGCGTTTCTACCGAACCATGCACTGACTATGCAGGCGAATAACAAAAGATGCATCGACCATGCAGACGTACAACAAAAGATGCACCGACCTATATAAGCTCAATGTAAAAGTCGCACTGACCGTTATACGATTAAGGTAAAGACATGCACGGACCTATATTGCACAAGGCAGAGGATGCACCGACTTGTTCTACCCAATGCAGAGTGTGCACTGACTTCTACCTGCTCGAGGCAAAGACTACATCGACCTAATGTCCACAAGATCAGAACATGCACTGACCTTGTGTGCATTTACGCAGGATATGCATTGAATATATGTGCAGAGAAGCGAAGATTGCACCGACCTTATTCGGAGAATACAAGAACGTGCACCGACCTTATTTGATCTTCCATATGCATTCCAGTCTTAACATGATTCATAGAATGTCATTATCAAAACCAGGGTTCCAACAATCTCCCCCTTTTTGATGATGACAACTATGAGTCATGTTTGATTTAAAATAGACAATGAATTAGACAACCATTCTTCACACCCTCATTCAATTCTTAAGCACTCAAACAGGTGTGATCACATGTTGTTTGTCATCATTCACAGAATTTATTCACTGACTTGCATAGCAAGAGTAACATTCAACACAAATATGCATTCAACACAAATATGTAATATGCAGTAATGACATTTCTGTGTACAGTAAGAAAAGACAAACTGAAGTTTGAGTGAGTATCTCTTTACAAAAAAAATATTCTCATTCAGAGCATTTTTACATAAGAAACATCAGAAATATATCAGCTTTGTCAGCATCTGCTCAACATCATTTTTACATCAGAAGCATCAGAAACATATCAGCATCTATCAGCATCTGCTCAGCATCATTTTTACATCAGAAGCATCAGAAACATATCAGCATCTGCCAGCATCTCAGCATCCGTCCCACCAGACTATGAACTGTCATACATGACCAAAAATTGAACTACCATACATGACCAAAAAATTCTCCCCCTTTGTCATTATCAAAAACAATTGGAGGACCCTTAGACATCAGCAGGACTTGTTCGGCCAGAACTGGTACCTCTGGAGCTACCTCTTCCTCTAGGTGGTGAGCTGCTAGAACTGCCCCTCAGAGGTATTGCCCTTGGAAATGGAATTCGGTCAACTTTAGTTCTGAGGGCTGCAAATTTTGCCGTCACTTTCTGGTCATTCTGCTTAGCTAAGTCATGAAGCTCTTTGACAGTAGTTGTCATATCCACAAACCAGTTTTGCATCATGCTACCCAGATTGTCTAATTGGGAAGTCTGCTGGTTGTGTATATCATCCATAAAGTTGGAGGAACTGGTGGCCTATTCAGTGACAACATTTTTGAAGCTGCTGGCTATCATCTGAACTTGTGCAAGAACTATTTCCAGTTTCTCATAGATATTCCCAATCTGTATCATGCTGCCATTTACTTCACCAGATATGGCATTAATTCTCTTAGTCAGAGCTTTCTATTCTCCTTTAAGCAAGGTTATTTGAAGTTTTACATGCTCTAACTCTATCTTAATATCATATGAGTGGACAAGAGTCTGAGTGAGCTTTACAAAGGATGTAGTCTGAGTATCTTGTAGTTTGCCCAAAATATCTCCAGCTTTCTGACACACTATCAGTAAAGAATCCAAGACACCATGCAATTTTAAGTCAGACTTGTGTTTGTCATATACAAACTTTATCCATTGACTATCCACAGTCTGTTCTAAATGAAGCATTATGGCATCAAGTCTTTGAATAGCTGAATGCATGTGCATGAACTGTGCATTCATTGTCCTACCTTGATTCATGATAAGGTTTACCAATGTGGTAAACATTTCTGTGATCTGTGATCCTGAATCATGTCCACCTGAACTGGAGGGTTGAAATTTTGGTGGGATAAATGGTTCTTCAGGAGACAAGGGAGGCTGAATTCCAAAAGTAGTAATTGGCCCATGATGAGGTCCATAGACAGGAGCAAGACCTAGATATTGTTCATGTTCAGCTACTATGTTAGCATCTTGGGATTCCTGGGATTGCTCTTCCTGAACTTCTACCTCTCTTTGCTCTTCCTGAAGATCTCCCTCTCTTTACTGCACAATTCTTTGTTCAGGCTGATCCTATGCAACTTGTTGTTGAGGCTGCTGTCCAAAGTGATCAAACAACTCATCAATGTGCTGATCCAATTGCTGCATAATTTGTTCATCAGTCAAGTTAAACTCATGAACTTCTTGTTCCATCTGCAGATCTCTAAGATGCTACACTGCAGGAACTATATCAGTGTCTACTTCCATTTGTTGCACTGCATGAACTTCAATTCTACCTTTCTCCATTACCTCAACAATGTCTACTTGTTGTTCAACAATTATCTGTTCACTTTCAACTGTCTTCTTGAGGGACTTGGAAGGGCTATTCTGAAATAACATATTGTACACTTGTTGACTGTTGTTCTGACTGTGATTCAACTTGAATCTTACACTTTTTCCCTGAAAAAACATCCTTTTCTGATTGATCCTTTACTTGTCTAGCAGAAGGAGATTTCAACTTCATGAATTTATTAATGAAATCCATATTGTAGACGTTTACTTTGGGAATCTCCCGTGAACTCTCATTCTCTAAAGAAATGTTTACTTTCTTGAACACAGCAGTTAAGTGGGCTGCATAGGGTAAATTTCTTCTAGACTCCTTATAGGTGCCCATAATTTGAATAATTATCTCTAGCAAGCATATCCTGATCCTCTTTAGCAAACAGTAGGGAATAAATCTCTGAGACTCAGTCAGTCTCCCTCTCCCTCTAACTTGTGGAGTTATCATTGTGCTAAGAATGTGATGTAATAATCTCTTAAAAGAAGAGAACTTGTTTGCATTGAACTGATCCAGTTTACTGTGCTTCTTATCTTTGGGATTACTAGGCACATCTGTGATAAGGGAGTATGCATCATGAAGATTATACACAGACTCTCCTTCGATTTCCCCATCTTTTGGTATTCTAATGACTTTATGAAGGAAATGCCTAGATATTTCAATCTTAGTCCCTTTAACAATAGTCAAAAGTTTTGACTATTTAGGATCATATTTCAGATTGTTGTAGAACTCTACAACAAGTCTAGGGTAATAACTTCTATGCTTACCCATAAATTTCTTCCATTTTTGGAATTTAAACAGCTCAACCAATTCAGGATATCTTGAAATCATTTCCTGGTCATGAAAATCCACATACCGTGGAAACATAATCTTGCTCGCTTCCAAAATTATCTCAGATTGCATTGAAGACCTATCGGGAATACCTTCTTCTTCAGGTACTTCTTGGGTGGTTTCTGCAGCGAGTGTCCGTTGTCACTTGGAGGCTCAACCTTTTCTTTTCCTTTTCCTTTCTCTTCTTATGGGACCTCTGCACCTCTTGCTGACACGGTTTCCTCTGGCTGCGGCTCCTCCATTGCCTTTCTCTTTCCTTTGCTCTCGGCGGCCGGAGACGACATGGTAGAAGCGATGAAGGAAGGGAGAATAGAAGAAATGTGGAAAAGGGAAACTGGAGAGACATGCTTATGGTCTGGGCATGAGAGGAGTCGTAAATGCGGGAGGAGGTTTCAGCTTGAATGAAGAGGGTATGATAGACAATACAAGTAGGGTTGAGTATTTTATATATGAGATGCTATCGACTTTACCAATTTCAACAGATAATACCCAGACTGCCCTTTACTTAGAAGAAAATGCCTTTCTACGCAGTTAGGCGATTTCCGACATATGGGATTATATCTTATAATATGAATCTTCACAAATTATTCCTATGAAGCAAGATCAATGGAAATAAAATAGTTTATCAAGGACACTATCCAATCATAGAAATCATTAATCTTACTAGTCATTTTCATTAGCCAAAACTGATTGAAAAATCTATTTTATATTGAACTTAAAACAATTTTAGTTTATTGAAAAGACCCTAGAGTCAACCATATTTTTCATTGATCTTTTATAATTTTGATTGAGCATTCCAGTATTACTGCACCTTTTCAATCAAGGAGACATGTTGATTAAACACCAGAATCCCTGGTTACTCAGTGCAGTTTACCTTTATGCTTCATATTTTTGAACATAGGTAGCATTTATTATCATGACTTGGCCTCTAACTTTCTTTGAAATAGATGGTCAGTTTCTCAAATGATATGCCATTGCTCTGCCTTTTCTATTTTTTCATTTAATGGCATATTCCCTGGTCTTTTAACAGGATTTTCTTAAAACTTGGCTTAAGGACCATATAAACACCAGATTTTCTATCAGATTGACTTATTACTAATGACTTTCAGATTTTTAGACAACCTTCTGAGCAATTCCAATTCAGACTATTTTAAGACCATTAAAGACACATTCAAGGGTAATTGTGAGTATTTTAAGATAAGATTTAATCTTCATAAACAGAAAATCACACTTCAGTTAAGATCAACAATTTTGTTCTTAGTTCAAAGTGATCTTAGTAGTTAACTGTTGAAGATTAGTAAAGGTGATAGAATTCAGATTTTCTTCCCCTGAATGACATAGTCTATGAATTTCTTATGAAGATCATATGAGAAATTGAATGTGGATATATCAAAGAGAAGATGAGAAAGGAGATATGAATGAAGGCCACGCAAGAGCAAGGTTAAGACTTGGGGCCAAAATACAAAAATCATCCAAATAGTTAGCCTTAAAGATCTAGCAACAGACTAATAGTCTTCTTTATAGTCCAGCAGCTTTTAGCCTTCAGCTAGTAGAAGAATCAGTGTTTCCAAAAGAGGATTTCCCAAACAACTGACCTTTTATCTTAGACCAGACTTAAACTGATTCCAAAATCAATATCTCAGCAGCTGCACTTTTCTACTCATAAGGCACATATAGCCCACTATCCAAGCAGTAAATCAACAATAACCAACAGCTCAAATACAGACAGTCCAGCCTCAAAACATTGAATCAAACAGTCTCAAAACAACTCAGCTCCCCCTCAAAATGTGTAGATTCTTCAACCAAATATCACTTATTTTTCTTAAAGTACACAGAGATGCAGCAACTAAGTGCACATTTCAGATTTAAACTACATGCAATGACAAGACCCTTGGTACTAGGTGAAGGTCTAGCCTCTACACATGGAGTGGGTTTCCGGACATAAGATATCTGCCCTTCTCCCAACTTCTATTTGATATACCAAGGAGTCATGCAGACCTATGCATCTACTCATGAACATGAATAACTAACTACAACATGAAAAGTTCTTATGTGAGTTATGCATGTGGCAGATGATCAAGAATCAATCATTTCAATACAACATCAATCAGAAGCAACAATTGATGAAATAGCATTCAACACTTATAGAAGTATCATTCTGACCAATCAACTCAGAGAAGAATTACTCATGCCATAAAATAAGCAAAGCAAGAAAGGATATGAGTGGGGTTTAACTGACCTTTATGTGCCTTGAGTATTTATTCAACCCCTTTTATTTTGTCCATCAAGGCACACCTGCAAGACAGAGTTACCTTACATACCTAGGAACCCAAGAACTCTTGGGTCCTGTCAGATGAGTAACACCTCTAACAGGTGTACTCCAAGCATTCAAATAATCAAACTTCATGATTGAACAATTATTCATTACATGCCCCACATTCCCACAATAATGACATGATATGAATGAATTCATGTTCTTCTTAAATGCATAAATGGAGTGATTTTGTGGGATGGCATTAGCTTTGCCATATCTATCATGAGACATTAAATTTCCTCTCATATACCAACAGTTCTGAACTGTATGGCCGAATCTTTTGCAGTTATTACAATGAGGCCTTTTATTTGAATTCAAATTTGGCCTTCTTTGTTCATTAAGGTTTCTCTGGGTTTTTAGTCCAGCATTATTAAGATGCCAACAATCATGCATCCTATGCCCAATTCTATTACAATGAAAACATTGGATTTTCTTTTTCTGCACAGCATGATTGTTGCCATTTCTATATTCATTCAATTTCTTGGATGCATTCATGTCATCTATTATCATTACATGGTAGTCATCCATAACATGACCTGCCCTACCACAATAATCACATGAAGGTTTCTTTTTGTATGCATGTGAGTGAGTGGAGAATTTTTTGGCGACATGCATTAATGAATCAGATTTCTTAGCAATAGTAGAGTTTTTTGCATGGACAGATTTCACAGCATTAGCAGAAATATTCTTGTTATTATTCTGATTCACACTCTTTTTATGTTTTCCAACCTTTTTTAGATTTTTAGATGGATTATCAATTCCTTGAGCTGAAAATTGAAAAACATTTGAGGTAGAACCAGTGACAAAAGAAGTTTGAGTTTTGTTTCCAAAATTCTTTTTATTCTCAGGGTTATAGCCCAACCCTTCTCTCTGAAAGTTCACAGTTGTTCCAAGAATTTTATCCAAGTTGTCCTTTCCCTTAACAAATTTAGACAGAGAGTTTCTTAGGTATTGGATTTCAGAATTCAAGGAAGCAACATTCAACTCATATCCAGCAATTTCAGTTTCACATGAAATAACTTGATGATGGAGGGCATCATTCAAACTCTTTAAAGTAACAGTTTCCTGTTCGAGCTTTTGTTCCTTATTAACCTCTTCCTCTTTCAACATACATTTCCCCTTTTCGATAGTCAACCATTTTTCTGACAAGATAGTATTTAAAACCATGAGCTTTTTATTTTGTTCTTTTAGGTTGCTATTTTCTTCTAGCAATTTATCCTCAAATTCCTTTCAGTTCTTTATTTTCAGCATGGTTAACATGTTTCAGTTTCTTTTTCAATGATTTGTTTTCCTTTCTTATTTTCTCATACACTACAAATAAATCAGTATGAGCTTCTTCCCATTGATCTACTATGTAGTCTTCGAAAGGGGAACTTACCTCTTCATTAGTAGTTTCAGCATTTGATACAAGGCATTTGTGGTCTTCCTTCTGTTTCCGGACTGGATTGATCTTCTCCAAGATTTCCTTAGCAGTCTTGCACACATTCACACTAGTAAACAGGTTAACATCTATCGCCCTTTTTATCATCTCTAGGGCTTTCAAGTTTTATGCATTCTTAAGTCTCTTAACAGTAGTCCATATGGATTGATCCTCTGGAACATTGTATGGACTGTGTGCAATCAGAATCCATAAATTCAGATCTACAGAGACTACATAATCTCTGAATTTTCCTAGCCAACTATAAAAACTAGAACCATCAAATCTCGGTGGTTCGGCCATGGAAATAGATTTAAACCAAAGACAAGAACAAACAGAATGCACCAAAGTTACAAGATCTGATCTGTAGATCCACTAGGTATAGGTCTAAAAAATGTAGGTAAAGCCTTTAGCCATGTTTGCTTGCCACGCTTTCAAAGCGTGGCGCTTGCTCGCGTGAGTATAGGTTATACCTACGTTTCTATGAAACATAGGTATAATTTGACCTATCCCTACGCTTTCAAAGCGTAGGAATAGTCCAACAAAAAGCGTAGGTAGATATCGACCTATACCTAAACTTTGAAAGCGTAGGAATAGTCCAGCAAAAGCGTAGCTTAAAAAGATATATACACACGCATATAATTGTCTATACCTACGATTCTAAAAACGTAGGTATACGTTTTTATCACATACTAAAAGAAACGTATGAAAAAGTATTAGCGTCATTGTCTTAAAAACGTAGGAAAAAGAACTAGTCTCATTTTAAAAAACCTAGGAATATTGTTCCTTTATTTTTTTCACATACTCATTATGCAATCATATTACACCTGTATACATTCATATAATGTTTCCTGCATGAATCTCACATTGAATACATCACTATTAACATAAAAACTCACAATCAACACATCAATATAAAGTCACATTCAACACATCAATATCAACATAGATCATACACGGCCTTCAAAACACCACTAACAACTTCAAGATATTCATTTCTCACCTACACACAAATTTACGTTCCAATTAGTAACTATTTGCCAATAGAACAAGTAACACATGCACTGATACGTACTACATACATACAGATAAATAGATATATCTTGAAGAGATTCATTTCTCACCTACACACAAATCTAAATTGGAAAGAGCATAATCGATTCATAAAAGTGTGTGAAAAGCCATGTAAATTAGTCAACATTCAGATTGCTCAGTGAGACAGCTGCATATATATTTATTTTGAAAAGAAAAGAAACTTTTTTTCCCCATCTTGTTCCAAGGGTATATGGCTCATTCACTAATATAGTAAGCTTACTGGAACAAATCCCCAACCTTCATAATAGATCATCCAACATATGGCTTGGAATGGTGAGGACAGTTTACAGGAGGAGCCCTCATGCATTAATGAAATATGTCATGTAGACATCAATATAAAGGTAAAGATTAGTTACCAGCTAGTAGCATCACATAGTTTCTCAAAAAAAAGACGGATCAAGAAATATATGCATGGGCTTCACTATGGAATGCAAACGAAATGATCATAAAATGAGCACTACAAAGTTAAAGAAGCTCTCATGAAATTAAAAGCTAGTTAAACTTGGTAGATCATTAATTAATACCCTAAAAAGATATGATTATGTTAAAGATGCCTTTAAAGAGTGATTTGCAAATTGCAAGAAATGTAGGATCATAACAGATTAGGTATGTCTAATTCCAGTTTGCATTGGACTGGATTGGCTAGATCAGCTAATCCAATGGAAGTGATCTTATGGAAGATATTGGAAACCAGAGCAAACAAAAAAGGGGACAAGGATCACCTTGCTGCAAACCTGGAGAACTGAAAAAATTGACAACCTCGAGAAAACCTGGCACTTTGTCATAGATATGCCTCCATAAATTATAATAACTGTAAAGCCTACACCTTACCAATTCATAATAGAGTAGTTTAGGGCCACTTTCTGCATAAATAAACCACCATAGAAACCTAGCAATTGTAGCAAGGCCAACATAAGCTGCAACGTTGTTCAAACTAGTGTACACTCCTCCTTTGTAAAATGTGGGCTAATGAAACTTAAAATTATGCTCTTACCCTGAATATAGGATGTTCAAACTGAACAAGAAGCAACTCAAACAAGTCACTAGAATCAAGTAAACTGGTTAAATAAAACCTTATGCCAGAAAGCAGCTCCAGGAATCTGGTTGTACCATTCGTCATAGGTGGAAATGCTTTGATTCTCTCCAACCATCCAATATCTTCATAAGATCCCTACAGTGTTTTCTTAACACGGGACATAAATCTTGAGTGAATAAATAAATTAAAATTCTACAAGATAGAAATCATGGTTAATATGTGAAGTCAGATATAAGAATCAGCCATTTTCATCTTACCCTTGTTATTGAACTTGTAAACTTTTAGCATAGGTTTTTTTAACTCAAAGGCAATACTTGCAAGGTTGGACAAGGTTTCCCGTTCACCCCTTCATTGCGGAAGGGGATGGACGCTCGACCCTGGTCACTAGGCAAGCGATTTTCATTAAGGATAGCAGTAAAGGTGAGAACAGTACAGGGGGTGAGGGGAGGGGGAAAAGACATCCAAACAAGAGAGACGAAAGGGCCACAGACAACAGAAAGGCCCAATAACAGAAAACCTCAAGAAAGCAAAACCAAAGAGACAGTCAGCTAAAGCCTGTGGCTGTAGTACTCGCGGGGGTTGCTAGGCCATCATTTCAAGTATGAGTCTGTGTATAGGTGACTAAGCATCTCAACTAGCTAGATGTCAGTCTGCAAACAAGTCTGAAGGTATGCAAGGGAAATGTCAACCTGTGCCATCATTCAAGTATGAGTATGTGTATGCAAATTGGAGAGAATACAAGGAAAAAAGATAACATGCTAGATAAAAAGACGCGATGCTTCAAAAGGTGCAACATTAAGTTAAACAAGGGAAGAATGAAGCAAACCACACACCAAAAAATGTAAGGGATCAATGTTCACGGGTGAATATTTTAGGAGGCTACGGTATTGACCACATCTATTGCACTCTGACTTGCCAAAAGATGAGAGGCCAAACAATGAACCAAAAATCCAAACATGGTCACAAAAGGAATAGAATTATATAATACAACATAGAAAAGGTAGTCTACTACATAGAAAGAGGGATCCAAGGAGAGGCAAGCTAAGGACAAGAAGATAATCTCCATAACAGAAGTTTACTCTTCCTTGGTTGAGTGAGACCAAGATTAAAACTGAAATTCCACATTTTGGAGATGCTGCAAGAAAACATCAAAATATTTCCTACATAATGTGCAGAAATCTAACAACTTGAAGGTGACTAGCTAAAGGTCATGTAAGCCTTTCAGAAACATTTGAAGGGTATGCATGCACAACATATTTTATGCCTAAGCAAATTTTGTCTGATTTTCACCTCAACACATTCAGGTATGTATGGACAGAGAGGAAGCCTTTGTGCTTGCGTCTAGATTTCAAATTCCATGTCCCATAAGCTTGTGTATGTCAAAATTCAGGACATGTGTCCATGCAGCCATATGAATATATGATAGTTGTCTACAGAAGGACATGATCGAAGAGACAACTTAAAGGACACAACATGTCATAACAAATCACAAGTGGATATCCAATTTTACATGAATAATCAAGAAACAAACTTCTTATACAGAATCACGTAGAATTTCAAACTATGCAGATAATGCATTTGGATCCTGTGTGCATATTAGCGATGTAGCATGGTACGAAATACTTTCCCACTGCAAACAGTTCTAACAATTGAAGTAAACTAGACAATTTACCATCACAATAACTACAAACCCACATTAAAAACATAACACTTTTTCTCAAAATGAAAAGTTCACTTCCTAGGGCTAAACATTTTTGCTAACACCAAATCAAACAAAGCACAAGAGAATCACCAGATAGTGATAGTGCCAAATTTGCTTAGCCATCATTCAGATAACTGGGAAAATGATATTTCTTTCAGATGCTATAACATGCATTTAGTCCCTCACCTTTCCTTTCTGATATGCGTCTGATCTTGCAATTTGAACATCAGGTGGGGTGGCAAAGAATCCCGGTAACCAAACAACATTCTCAAGCTTGCAGTTGAGCCTGTCCTCAATTTCCAAAATCTGAGTCTCACAACCTGGCTTTAGCCTTCAACATGTATGATAGAAAAGTCCATTATTGAAGAGAAAAGGGAAATGGACATAACCTGAGAAGACAAATCCATGGAGGCCCTCATATAACACAACTACTACAGATAATATTGTTGCAGATATCTCTAAAACTCTTAGACATAGATCACAGATCGGGCCTAATTCTGGACATCTATTTTGAATTGTGATGACATAAAAAGGAGGCCCTCAAAAGAAGCAGGGAAAGAGGCTAAGCTAGCAATGCCTTTCACTCACTGCTACTATATCCTTAGGTGCAAAGGAGAAGCCCATCAAATCTGGTAACAAAGTAATGAACACTAAAACATTTATCCAAATCCAACCAAGTAGGTTTAAATCTAAATTATATTACAAAAGCATTTTACATCATGTATTAGGTATGCCAGCTGGTTTTCCAAAAGTTAGTAAGTTCCACTTATTTTTTGCTTCACCATCTCCATTTAAAAGGAGGGGGGTAGGCAACATTAAATTAACTAATAATACACATTTACATGGTCATCAATTATAGATTGCTAGAAAAGTGAACCCAATATGTCTCTCCCATACAAGAATCTCAAAGCAATATGGCCTAAGGAGCACAAGATGCACAGTGGGTCATTTTTAAATGACTAAAACACATGTGAATATCATGAATGACAGGTGAGAAATAACAAAGATTCAATTAATGAGTGAGTCATGGCTACAAGTTTTTGCATTAAACAGGGTCTCCAACACACCAGTAACCCGAGGGCAGGATACACATGAAAAAGACAAGCAGGAAAACTAAAAAGAATCTACTATTTTCAATCTTACCGTCTTTCAAGGTTTAAATCCAAACGCTGCCCAGCCGTGACCTTATCAATCTTATACCTGTGTCAGGAAATTAAAGCAATAATTAAATGTTTCGAATATCTTCTAACATCAAGTATACATTAACCATGCTGAATTATTTTAAACTATGCTAATGGCCATATTGACTAAGAGCTCCATGAACATGTCGAGAATAATTCTATCTACTGAGAGGGAACTCATACTAAATAACCTCCCAAAGGAGGCAAAACATTATGCGTTCAGGAAATCTCTAATGAACAAGATAAATAAAAGTTCTTATCTACACCCTTTTACATAGGGATATAAGAAAGGGCAAGAAAAATGCTTAAAATACTTCAAATCAGAGAAAATGAATTCAAGTTAACAATACCAGCCAAATGTCCACCATGACGGACTGCTCTTCTGTTTATTCTGGTAAACATCAGACTCCGTGGACTGCTACATAAACTTGTGTACCAATATTCTACATATAGGTGAGCATCAAGTCAAAATATTTTTTTTTTTTTGGGGGGGGGGGGAGGGGAAAGCGGCTCGAAGCCGTGCCCTCCTGCCACCTGCGCAGGAGGGGGGAGGGGGGGTGTCCACCCCGCCACTGGCAGGGGGACGCATCAAGTCAAAATATCATATGCAAGAAGCGGCGCATAGCTATTCAAAAACATCAGATGTATCTAATGTTTCTAGAATTGAGTATGTAAGTCCAATGAATAAATTTTAAAAGCTTCTTTCACTGTTTGCAGTCAATTTATCAAATAGATACCAGTAGTCAATAATAATATACATATTCAATTCATTCAATATGTATGTCCCATGGTGTCTCAACAATGTCTAGTTTAGTTGGATTTCCAAGATGCATAGCAAGCTTGTGTAAGGCGGTAAGTTACCTCCACTGTAATGCCCTGGAAAATTTTATAAATTATTTCTGATATATTTAAGAATTTTCTAGAATTTATAAATGCCTAAAAGAATTAATAAATGAATTTTTGGGGTAAACAAGTCCCTTATTAAGGCCCAATTATGATAAATAATTAACCTAGCCTAGTTAAATAAAGCCAAAAGGATTTAAGGACCAAGTCCATGAAGTTTGGCCCATATTCTAGATGGTTAATTAGATTATCCATGGAATATAGGGATAGATAGCCCTTGATTTGATAATTAAATGGATAATAGAATAAAAGAGTTTGATATAAATTCAAATTCGGCGCCCAGACAAATTGGCGGCCTATCGTAAGACCGCCAACGTCAAGTTAGCGGCTAAAAAGTAGACCGCTAGGCTCTGTAGATTCCGTGAGTGGAAGAAAGGGCAAGAAGATTAGATTTTTGAGGTTTATCTCCAAGAGACCAAGATGCTAGGACATGTAAATGTGTTTAGGAATCCCAGAAGTCGACCATAGGTATAACGAGGTCTCTAGGATGGATCTAATCCTTGAAACCCAAGCAAAACCCTATAAATAGGTCCCAGATTTGACCTGTGCGACCCTTACCTTGGCTTGCGTAGAATAAAGGTAAGGAGATATTATTTTGGGTAAGTTCTTTAGAAGTTTTTATGCATAATATATAGGACTAAGATCTCCCAAAATTTCATGCTAGTAGATCAAGCACTCAGGGAGTTGGAGGCGCCCAAAGTTGCTAGTTTCACTACAACAACCCAGGAGACTGTGCAACGGGGTGTTGAAGATCAAGGAATTAGGGATCAAAATCGAGGTATTTAGCATTAGTGCCTTCTGAACTTTCAGTTCCCCTTAGAATCTTCTTCTTACCCTCCAAATTTCACGTCCATAGGTCAAGAGAGTAAGGAGTTAGAGCAACGGAAGTTGTTGATTTGTCACAGGAAGGGCAGAACTAGGGCTCACTTCCAGTCACAAATCTGAAGTTTAGAAGTATCCCCAGAGGTAGGTCATCTCATGAACGACTAAAATATCATTCTAGGATTAAAAGCCCCCTGATTGCACTTGTTTTCATGGATTGTACATTGAGAATTTCATGTTTACTTGGGTTTATGCATCTAGTGTGTCATTCATGCATATTCTTTGCCCTAATCAAGTTAAAAAGGAATCTTTTATCATAACATGAATCCCATGCATCTTATTAGCCTAATCTTCATTCTATCATGATAGGAGAAGTTTATACATGTTGATTTTCAGACATGATGTGTTTTAAATATTATATTCTTTTTGATTACTGTCAGACGTGATCTAGCGGCCTAAAATTTGACCGCCAACCTTGTGTAGCGGCCCTACGATAAACAACTAGACACTTTGCAACTTGTTTTCGGTTAAATCTCTTGCGGACCAGAAATAGTCCGTTAAAGTCCATCAGGCGGCCTCACGATAAACCGCCAACCCTCTATAACGGCTCTATGATAGACCGCCAACGTTCTGATTTCTGTCAAACCGAGACATAATTAAGAGCAGTCCATTTAGCTTATAAATAAGCCTAGTTAACTATATACCTACCCGTTTCAATGATAGTTCACTACTCTGAGTTTTAATTGCTATTCATAATAGTGGTTTCCATGTTCTTTATTGTATTTGAGATTATTTTAAACATAAGTTAATTTATGCCAAAACACTATACTTTTGTAATTAACTTAGATTTTATGACTCGTGGACTTTGTCTAATGGTTTGATTACTATTTTATCACGTTCACTTCTCTATGAGTCATTTTCGTAAGTACATGGCACATATCTTGGTATGATGTCATTAGTTACACTCTTTGCACTATAGGCACATAATCTTGGACTTGATGACCTCTCCTTTGGATATTCCTTACAATGGGTTAGGAAATCTTATTTCAAGGCCTCCGTAAGTCTCCGCGAGCCTGGGATTCCCACTAGGATGCCGAGCTGGTTGTACCATTAAAGCCCAATTGACTAGAAAGCACTATCGACATTTTCTGAATTCGGTCCAATGATGGTCCATTACTCCACTGCTAAAGCCCATTAACGGTCTAGAATCTGACCGCCAAGTTCTCTGAGTCCAATTGATTTCTTTCTAGATTCAGCCCACTCTAGCGGCCCAATACTAGACCGCCATGTCAATATAGCGGCCCAGTTGTAGACCGCTAAATTTCTTGAGTATTGTTAACCCGAGGTTGGACCCAAGGATTAATATTTCTATGTTCCTAAATGGACTATTGATTTTCTAGGACTTGTCACATTGTTCAAGACATTTAAAATAATTATGAAAGATAAAGAATGTACCGTTATGCTGTCCAATTTTCTCCAAGGCATGACCTAGTACTCAAATGATTTTTCTTGAACTCTTATTCAAGGTTGAAGCATTATTTTATTTGGTATCATATCATGAAATGTTTGTACATTATTGGCCCAACTTTATTGCTATATGCGTGGAAGTAGCTTGATTTATACTTGAAGATGCGGTTCGAGCACTGATTGTGTTTAATGGCTCTATGCTAGTCTCCTCGACTGATTGCCAGAAACATACTATAAACCATGGGATATGATGCTACTGGCGTCGCATTGTACTGGGAGTACTTTCTCTATAAATAAGTGAAGATCCACGGCATACATGGAGCATGCGGACATTGATCCACAGAAATTCACCAAGTACTTGCTATTAAGCAAATAGTACTTGCTTGCTTGCTTGCTACATTCTTGTTCATGAAAGGCCATAATTACATTCTTGCTTGATCATACTTGATTCAAATCATATCTCACTTGATCATACCTTGTTACTTGGTTTATATACGTGATTTGTCGCATTTGCATGATTTTATCTTATTCTTTAGAGCTAAAATGATTAATTACTTTAACATTGCCTTCATGTTGATGCGAAAATACCTACTGGGCAAGTGTGCTCATTACCTACTTTCTAATCTTTTCAGGAAATGGAAGTGATTCAGATTCGGATTCAAGTTATTCAAGTGATGGGTCCGAGAGCGAATGAAAGTCGTATAAAATTGAGAGTGAAGACCTAGGAATGTTTAAACTTGTCTAGATCGAGTCTATGTAATCTTTCTTTTTATTGAGTCAAATGAAGTAAGTAAGTTTGAATAGTTTATGTACTTGGATCTTTATCATTCTTATCATTAATGGAAGTGAAGGTTGGTTAAATTGTTGTGCAATTGCATCTTATGTGTGATTGTCTTGCGCTCTGATTATTCTTGTTTGCAAGAGGCTTACCATGCCGGTTGTTCGTGTTTCCCGAGATCATCTTCCGCTATAATAAAAGCTCGGGGCGTGACAGTTAAGTTGGTATCAGAGCCTAAGTCCAAGGACTTAGGAAGAAAAGTCATGTCATAGGATAAGTCCAAGGTTTAAGGACCCATACCTATGAACTAAGGAAAAAATTTCCCCACCCATGTGAGAATTGGGTAGAGCCCGGGATGAGATAGTAAATTAGTTCTAGACTAATCCCTTTCAAAATTCATGGGAATCAACAAATTGTTATTTCTCTCAGGTACCTTATTATCCAAATGACTCATCGCGTAGATTGGGATGGCATGCAACAGATGGTTGCGGGCCTCACTCAGGCACTGCAAACTATGGCCCAAGCGGGCGTAGGAGCAAGAGCGGGTGATTTACATCGTAATTTTTGGAGTTTAAATCCTCCGCGATTTTATGGTTCTTCCAATCCAGATGAAGCTGAGAATTGGATAGATGAAATGAATCGGATATTTGATGTCATACAATGTACAGACCAAGAAAAAGTGTGTCTTGCTACTTTTCAATTAAATAAAGATGCACGTATATGGTGGAAGTCAGTTCTGGCACCTCCAGCTGATGCACCACACACATGGGAAGGTTTCTTTACCTTATTCCGTGATAAGTATTTTTCGGAACAAGTTAAGGAGAGAAAGGCTATGGAGTTCGCTTCTCTACGTCAGGGAATGATGACGATTGCCAAATATGAACTGTAATTTTCCAGGCTTGTGCCATATGCAACTCATTTAGTCAGTATTGATTTATTAAAGGTCAATCGGTTTATGGACGGGTTAAGACCCAATTTCATCCCGCAGCTCAGGATCCAAAATATCCGTACTTATGCGGAAATGGTCCAACGGGCGTATCTCTGTGAGAGGACCTTGGAAAAGGTCAAAAAATTAAAAGGCAAAGGTGAAGAGTTAAGCCAACGGTCGGATCGACGTTATAAGAAGGAGAAATTTAGCATCACGAAGCCCTATAGACCCCGTGATAGCAAGAAAAGGTCGAGGAATGGGAGCGGGAGTAGCTCCCAGAAAAGTAAAAAAGTTAAGGAGGATGATAAGTAAGTCATGACGGCTTGCACTTTTTCTGAGAAGTTCATCCATTCCGCTGAAGAGTGTTGGAAGCGCCTCGGCGCTTGTTTATGTTGCGGCAGCCAGGAGCATCGCATGCCAGACTACCCTCTCATGAAAGAACAATCGTGCGATGGAGGACGTAAGAGGCAGGCTCACCTCAATGTTGTTTCATAAGATGAGGAAGCGCCTAGGGGTGGTGGACTTATGGAAGGTACTATTCAAATTTGTTCCCGTCCTGCATTTGTGCTATTTGATACCGGTGCTTCTCATTCCTTTATATCCACTACTTTTACAAAAACATTGCCAATTTCATCAGTTCCCTTACCTTCAGACCTTTCTATTACTACACCCTTAGGTTCTGGAACAAAGCTCACAAATTACTACCCTAATAGTGAGATAATAATAGAAGGCCATAATCTCCCTACAAACTTAGTATGCCTTGACATGAAAGGTTATGATGCTATTTTAGGGGTGGATTGGCTCATAGACCATGATGCAGATATCAATTATCGAAACAGAATTATATCCTTTCGCAAACTAGGCCTTCCAAGATTTTACTTCCTTGGTATCAAGTATAGGAAACATCCTACCATCATTTCTTCTCTTCACGCTTGCAAACTTATTTCGCAAGGATGTGAAGCTTTTCTTGCTTCTGTAATTGTCACCAAAGTCCAAAGAGATCATCATAGAAGACATCCTAATAGTAAATGAATTCCCAGATGTGTTCCCATCGGATCTCCCTGGTTTACCGCCCGAAAGGGAAGTAAACTTCACCATTGAACTCATTCCCAGAACATCACCTGTTTCAATATCTCCATACAGGATGTCCCCCCACGGAACTTAAAGAATTGAAAAGGTAACTTCAGGAATTATTAGACAAGGGGTTTATACGACCTAGCACATCCCCTTGGGGTGTGCCAGTTCTTTTTGTCAAGAAAAAGGATGGAACTCTTAGGCTCTGCATCGACTATCGGTGACTGAATCAACTCACCATTAAGAATAAATATCTGTTGCCGCGAATTGACGAGCTCTTTGATCAACTTTCGGGAGCAGAATATTTTTCCAAGATAGACCTAAGGTCAGGTTACCACCAGCTCAGGATTAAGGATGAAGACATATACAAAACTACTTTTCGGAGTCGTTATGGCCACTATGAATTTGTTGTAATGTCATTCGGGTTAAACAATGCCCCAGTATCATTCATGCAACTTATGAATAAAGTCTTCCAACCTTATCTGGACAAGTTTGTAGTCGTCTTTATTGATGACATTCTTATATACTCCAAGACAAAGGAGAAACATGAAGAACATTTGAAAATAGCCTTGCAGACTCTAAGAGAACATAAACTCTATCCTAAACTTAGCAAGTGCGAGTTATGGCTCAAGGAAGTCACATTTCTTGGCCATATTATTTCAAAGGAAGGTATCGTTGTGGATCCCTCTAAAGTAGAAGTTGTCAAGAATTGGAGCCGGCCAACGATCGTATCGAAAGTAAGAAGTTTTCTCGGTCTAGCTGGTTACTACATAAGGTTTATTAAGGACTTTTCTAAGATCGTCGTTCCTTTGACAAGACTTACAAGAAAAGAAAATCATTTTGTATGGTCGAAAGAATGTGAGGAGAGTTTCTTAACTCTTAAGGATCATCTCACTACAGCCCCTATCTTATCATTACTTGTTGAGGGTGGTGGATTTGAAGTCTACACAGATGCATCTGGCATTGGCCTAGGATGTGTTCTTATGAAAAATGGGAAAGTGATTTGTTATTCTTCCAGACAGTTGAAGCGTCATGAAGAAAATTATTCAGTGCATGATCTAGAATTGGCAGCTGTTATATTTGCCTTAAAAATTTGGTGTCACTACCTTTATGGAGAAAAATTCACGGTCTATTCGGACCACAAAAGCTCAAAATATTTATTTTCTCAAAAGGAGCTGAATATGAGGCAAAGGAGGTTGTTAGAATATTTAAAGGACTTTGATTTTGCCATCCAGTATCATCTTGGCAAAGCAAATGCTATAGCGGATGCACTCAGCAGAAAACCAATGGGAAAGCTATTAAGTCTTATGATTAGTATGACTAATCTCATTCCTTAATTTGCTCAATTAAATTTAGATATTGATATGAAGAAGGAGGATTACTTTATAGCTAATATCCGAACTCAACCCACCTTAATAGAAGATCTGGTCAAGTTGCAAGATAGTGATCCAGTATTACTAGAGATCAAATCTAATATAGAGCAAAGGCTGGATTTCTCTATTGCCAATGATAGGAGATTGCTATTCAAGGGCTGAGTTTGTATACCGGATCATGTTGATACTAAGAAACTGATCCTAGAAGAAGCCCATAAGTCTAAATACACCATTCATCTTGGTAGTACTAAAATGTATCAAGATCTTAAAAGGAACTTTTGGTGGCCCAATATGAAAAGAGAAGTAGTAAATTTCGTATCCTACTGTCTAACTTGTCAGCAAGTAAAGGCAGAACATTTAAAACCCACAGGTAAATTACACCCCTTAAATATTCCTGAATGGAAGTGGGAAAGTGTAGGGATGGATTTCATAATGGGTTTACCAAAGACAAGAGGTGGACACGATAGTATATGGGTAATCATAGACCGATTGACGAAGTCTACACATTTCCTGCCGATCAAAAGTCGATGGTCTGTGGATGTGCTGGCAGCATTGTATATAAAAGAAATTGTCAAATTGCATGGTGTCCCTGTCACTATTATATCTGACCGAGATCCTCGATTTACATCACAGTTTTGGAAGGGTCTACAACACTCATTAGGGACTCGACTGAACTTTAGCACTGCTTTCCATCCACAAACTAATGGTCAAACAGAAAGAACAAATCAGGTGGTGGAAGATATGCTTGGGACTTGTGCTATTGACTATGGAGGAATTTGGCATGAGCATTTGCCTCTAGTAGAATTTGCATACAATAATAGCTACCAAGCTAGTATACAGATGGCACAATTTGAAGCTCTATATGGGAGAAGCTGTCGATCACTAATATGCTATAATGAAGTAGGGGAAAGGAAGTTTCTAGGCCCCGACATTATCAGGGATACTACTGATAAGATCAAGCTTATTCGTGAGAGACTCCAGATGGCACAAGACAGGCAGAAATCTTATGCTAATAATCGAAGGCACGACTTGGAATTCCAAGTAGGAGATCATGTGTATCTTAAGGTATCTCCAAGTTGTGGTGTTCAAAGATTTGGTATTAAAGGCAAGCTCACTCCAAGATTCATTGGCCCATTTGAAATTCTAGAAAGGGTCGGTGAAGTGGCTTATCGACTGGCCTTGCCTCCACAACTAGCGGGAGTTCATGACGTATTCCATGTTTCTATGCTGAAGAAGTATGTTTATGATCCTTACCATGTTATCACTTATGATGATTTGGAGATTCAGAAAGATATGACGTACGAGTAAACACCAGTTAAGATTTTTGAACGAGAAGTGCGTCAACTAAGGAATAAAGCCATTCCCATGGTTAAAATCCAATGGAAGAAGTCATGGCCCTTTGAAGTAACATGGGAGATAGAAGAAGCCATGCGTAAAAGATATCCGGAGTTATTTAATTGTAAGTACACTCTCCATAAAATCCATGTATTGAATTTGGAGACCAAATTCTCTTAAGTGGGGGAGGGTGTAATGCCACGAAAAATTTTATAAATTATTTTCGATATATTTAAGAATTTTCTAGAATTATATAGGCCTAAATGAATTAATAAATGAATTTTTGGGGTAAACAAGTCCCTTATTAAGGCCCAATTATGATAAACAATTAACTTAGCCTAGTTAAATAAAGTCAAAAGGATTTAAGGACCAAGTCCATGAAGTTTGGCCCATATTCTAGACGGTTAATTAGATTATCCACGGAATATAGAGTTAAATACCCCTTGATTTGATAATTAAATGGATAATAGAATAAAAGAGTTTGAAGTAAATTCAAATCCGGCAGCCAGACAAATTGGTGGCCTATCGTAAGACTGCCAATGTTAAGTTAGCGGCCGAAAAGTAGACCGCCAGGCTCTGCAGATTCCGTGAGTGGAAGAAAGAGCAAGAAGATTAGATTTTTGAGGTTTATCTCCAAGAGACTAAGATGCTAGGACTTGTAAATATGTTTAGGACTCCCATAAGTTGACCTTAGGTATAACAAGGACTCTAGGATGGATCTAATCCTTGAAACCCAAGCAAAACCCTATAAATAGGTCCCAGATTTGACCTGTGTGACCCTTACTTTGGCTTGCGTAGAATCAAGATAAGGAGGTATTATTTTGGATAAGTTCTTTAGAAGTTTTTATTCATAATACATAGGACTAACATCTCCCAAAATTTCGTGCTAGGAGACCAAGCACTCAGGGAGTTGGAGGCGCCCAAAGTTGCTGGTTTCACTACAACGACCCAGGAGACTGTGCAACGGGGTGTTGAAGATCAAGGAATTAGAAATCAAAATCGAGGTATTTAGCAGTAGTGCCTTTTGAACTTTTTGTTCCCCTTAGTATCCACTTCGTACCCTCCAAATTTCACGTCCATAGGTCAAGAGAGTAAGGAGTTAGAGCAACGGGAAGTTGTTGATTTGTCATAGGAAGGGTAGAACTAGGGCTCACTTCCAGTCACAAATCTGAAGTTTAGAAGTATTCCCAGAGGTAGGTCATCTCATGAATGGCTAAAATATCATTCTAGGATTAAAAGCCCCCTGATTGCACTTCTTTTCATGGATTGTACATTGAGAATTTCATGTTCACTTGGGTTTATGCATCTAGTGTGTCATTCATGCATATTCTTAGCCCTAATCAAGTTAAAAAGGAATCTTTTTGTCATAACATGAATCCCATGCATATTATTAGCCTAATCTTCATTCTATCATGATAGGAGAAGTTTATACATGTTGATTTCCAGGTATGATGTGTTTTAAATATGATATTCTTTTTGATTTACTGTCAGACGTGATCTAGCGGCCTAAAATTTGACTGCCAACCTTGTGTAGCGGCCCTACGATAAACCGCTAGACACTTTGCAACTTATTTTCTGTTAAATCTCTGGCAGACCAGAAATAGACCGTTAAAGACCATCCAGTGGCCTCACAATAAACCGCCAACCCTCTGTAACGGCTCTATGATAGACCGCCAACGTTCTGATTTCTGTCAAACCGAGACATAATTAAGAGCAGTCCATTTAGCTTATAAATAAGCCTAGTTAACTATATACCAACCTGTTTCAATGATAGTTCACTACTCTGAGTTTTAATTGATGTTGATAACAATGGTTTCCATGTTCTTTATTGTATTTGAGATTATTTTAAACATAAGTTAATTTATGCCAAAACTCTATACTTTTGTAATTAACTTAGATTTTATGATTCGTGGACTTTGTCTAATGGTTTGATTACTATTTTATCACGTTCTCTTCTCTATGAGTCATTTTCTTAAGTACATGGCACATATCTTAGTATGATGTCATTAGTTACACTCTTTGGACTATAGGCACACAATCTTGGACTTGATGACCTCTCCTTTGGATATTCCTTCCAATGGACTAGGAAATCTTGTTTCAAGGCTTCCGTAAGTCTCCGTGAGCCTGGGATTCCCACTAGGATGGCGAGCTGGTTGTACCATTAAAGCCTAATTGACTAGAAAGCACTATCGATGTTTTCTGAATTCAGTCCAATGACAGTCCATTACTCGACCGCTAAAGCCCATTAACAGTCCAGAATCTGACCGCCAAGTTCTCTGAGTCCAATTGATTTCTTTCTGGATTCAGCCCACTCTAGCGGCCTAATACTAGACCACCATGTCAATATAGCGGCCCAGTTATAGATCGCTAAATTTCCTGAGTATTGTTAACCCGAGGTTGGACCCAAGGGTTAATATTTCTATGTTCTTAGATGGACTATTGATTATCTAGGACTTGTCACGTTGTTCAAGACATCTAAAATAATTATGAAACATAAAGAATGTACCGTTATGCTGTCGAATTTTCTCCAAAGCATGACCTAGTACTTAAATGATTTTTCTTGAACTCTTATTCAAGGTTGAAGCATTCTTTTATTTGGTATCATATCATGAAATGTTTGTACATTATTGGCCCAACTTTATTGCTATATACATTGAAGTAGCTTGATTTATACTTGAAGATGTGGTTCGAGCACTGATTGTGTTCAAGGGCTCTATGCTAATCCCCTCCGCTGATTGTCGGAAACATACTGTAAACCATGGGGTATAATGCTACTGGTGTCGCATTGCGCTGGGAGTACTTTCTCTATAAATAAGTGAAGATCCACGGCATACACGGAACATGCGGACATTGATCCACAGAAATTCACCAAGTACTTGCTATTAAGCGAATAGTACTTGCATGCTTGCTTGTTATATTCTTGTTCATGAAAGGCCATAATTATATTCTCGTTACATTCTTACTTGATCATACTTGATTCAAATCATATCTCACTTGATCATACCTTGTTACTTGGTTTATATACGTGATTTATCGTATTTACATGATTTTATCTTGTTCTTTAGAGCTAAAATGATTAATTACTTTAACATTGACTTCATGTTGATGCGAAGATACCTACTGGGCAAGTGTGCTCATTACCTACTTTCCAATCTTTTCAAGAAATGGAAGTGATTCGGATTCAAGTTATTCAAGTGATGGGTTCGAGAGCGAATGAAAGTCGTATAAAATTGAGAGTGAAGACCTAAGAATGTTTAAACTTGTCTAGATCGAGTCTATGTCATCTTTCTTTTTATCGAGTTAAATGAATTAAGTCAGTTTGAATAGTTTATGTACTTGGATCTTTATCATTCTTATCATTAATGGAAGTGAAGGTTGGTTAAGTTGTTGTGCAATTGCATCTTATGTGTGATTGTCTTGCGCTCTGATTATTCTTGCTTGCAAGATGCTTACCATGCCGACTGTTCATGTTTCTCGAGATCGTCTTCCGCTATAATAAAAGTTCGGGATGTGACATCCACTGAAGAATGACATCAATATCAAGTTCACGATGTAGTTTTTTAATTTCTTCATCGTCATCTACCACCATCCGGCTGGCATCAGACTTAAGGAGAGAAGCATAAAGAGATATATATTTCTTTCATAGCTTGGCATGCCTCAAAACCTGCTCCCATGATAGCAACAATTGGGTGATACTCTAGAGCAAAAGTTTTTGCAGAGAAAAAGAGATTAGAGTACAGTAAGAATCACATCTTTTTTATGTGAAAAGTTGAATACCTAAGAAAAAATGTTCAGGGTACCTCTAGGGAGTGTAATATTTTAGGCATATCAACAAACAACTTCCTTGCACCAATAAGAAAAAAAATTTGAAAAGTTGCGCATAGTTTTCTAAGATGTTGCCAAAAATGTAAAAACAAAATGTCCTACGAATTTAGATAACACATTACTAAAGATCAATACGTAGAAGTTGCAATTCCAAATATAGATATGTGTGTGCTACAAATAAAATCTGACTATTTCACATGCCCTTTTGACTACTATAGAGCCAAGCGCACTCCCCTTATCATTTGTTTAGAAAATGCCATAAACAATAGAGAGGTGATCTGACATCACTTCATTTGTATTGATCCCAAAGGTAACGGGGAGTGCCCCCATCCCAGTGTTTTATGGACAATATATATATATATATATATATATATATATATATATATATACACTAATTCCTTGTATATAGGTCAAATCATTGTATTTTAGTAAGTTTAGGAAACCAATATGTATTGTACTAGCTATATTATATGGAGGAGATTAGAAATACTGAATTTTTATCACTGGTCAAGCTTCATTCATATACTAAATTGAGGAGGCACAATCATGAGTGCAAGGATATACATTCAGATTCTATGCAAAACTGTGGCAAAAAATTGCAGGAAAAGGAAAGCAGACAGCATGCCAAATGAACAAAGAAATGGATATGCATGCCAGTGGCACAACTGAAAAATCCCCTCACCCCTTAAAAAAATCCAAATGATATCAAAATAACATCAAATATGTTCCCTAAACATAAGTATCAAGACAACATAGTGCAAGCAAAAAAAAAATATGAAATGGTGTCTCCAAAATTAAGTACTTCAAAATGGAATTTATTACATGACAAAACAATAATTTAAGAACATATCACCTGTAATGAAGTTTTCCAATTATGGGTAGTCATGAAGGTTTTACAACATGACAAAAGTAATTTAAAGGCCTTGATCACCTGCATAAAAATTTCCAACTACAGGTACTTGTTTACTAAAAAAGTATGGCAGAGAGTTGCACAAATACAGTCCAACTTTTAGTTAAATATGCTATACTCTGTGTTGGAATGTCAATACCATTGTCATAACTGAATGTTGCATTCCAACAAATTCATCTGAAAACATGTTTTGCTACTTGCATATGATTCCTAATATAGATTTCCCCCTAGTTCACATGTCATCCCAATATTGAGCTTAGTATCTCTCTCAATCAATATTTTAAAAATAGGACCAGACCGGCTGGTCAGACTGGAAAAAGCTAGAACCATAAGTCATTCCCATCCAGTTTATCAAAAAACCAAAAAATCCTCTAACTAATGTGTTTCTGCAAAAAAGAGTGTTAAGTGGTCTAGCTTGTGGAGGTATTCAGTGTAAAACTGCCACCATAACTAATGCAGCTAGCTACCAAAGATCATAGGAGACATCTAACTAACATGGGTGTAGTTCAGCCCACAAATTCAAACCTGGACCTCGCCTGAAGCACATGAACATAGATATCCAGCAAATCTGCATTTATGTTAAGTTGTTGATTGGCCATTCTGCAAAATGAAAATCGGAATCAGTAAACTGCAAAAAGACAAATGCAAGTAGTGCTCTCAATATAAGTTGCATGAACTTGATCATCAACCAATGCAGTACTAGACATAAAATAGAATACTGCTTGCTGAGATGGAAATTTTGGGTTGTCTAGTGCACCTTACCTTCGATTGCAAGATCTTAAATTTTGGGTTGTCTAGTGCACCTTACCTTCGACTGCAATATATTTTGGCTATAACTGAAATACTGGTTGGGATGGTTGATCCCAGCATCACATGAAGATGCATGTATGGCTTCAAAAGTAATTCTTAGCACAATTCAAAGAATAAAATAAGTGAATTTAGAAACACATATTCAAAGATAAGAATGGTTCTAATACCTGATAATCTCAATTCCTAACTTTATCCATTATGTCATCCACTGAGCGACCTCCTACTCCCATTCTACCAAGGGAAGCTCTTAAATTCTCCTCACCATAAAAAATCATACACATATAGAAGAGATAAGAGAAAACTTCAATAAGCTAAGATGTGAGTCCTCATTTCTAAAAGCCATTAAGTGCCTATAATTAACTGAACATGGGGATGAACTAGACATAAACAGCATGTGTATCATATTCTCTCCTCTAAGTAACAATAAGGTCGTAACTCTCAAACAGACAGTTTCAATTTAGGAATGGGGAAACTAGTATCCATGAGAAGACGCCAAAAGAAAAAAATAAAGGAAAAGACATAAAAAATCACTGAACCACTATGCACACATTTGTGCCTAGAGTACATGCATTTTGTAGTTAATATATCTCAATCTCACTAGGAAATGTTTGAAAATGTCATATAAAGCCTTTAACCTAAGCACTGTCCAACAATAAAATTGACCAACCTAAAAGTCCACACAAAGATCTATGTGGCCTTTTGAGATGAATTATGCTATGTTGGCCGCCGCAAAGAAAGCACAGTCAGAATCAAATGGCAAAGCAATAAATAACTTTATACAAAAAGATTCTCTACAGGATGGATTCCATTCAACAAAACAATGCCAGAATAAGGATCTAAACAAACAGAACTATATGAAAGAGAAGAATTATGTGAATGCAGCTTGCCTAGGCCTCTGTAGTCATCCGCGTTTTACCACTCATAGTCGTTCTTATCGCCATCGGAGTTCAGCAAGTCATCATGGCCTGTCTTGCGGGTGGGTGCGGATGACACTATCTTGAACAATGGAGAACTCCCCGGCTTTGATCCTGACAGGACAAAGATAAATATCAGATGAACCACGTACAAGTGTAACATACGGTTGTGTTCGAGACAAATAAGAGTCGCCGAGGGATTGGCAAAAGAAGAAGGGCAAGAAAAAAAGATGAAGAAAACAAGAAGGGCTTTCAAACACAGCCCTTTGAGGGACTGGGAACGGAGGATTGGGGGTAGCCCATAAACAACTGTTCAGTAGGTCGGATTTCCCCACCCTATTTCCCTCCTTCTGGGCACTTCACTTGCAATACCAGCAATGATTTGTGGGAGGTGGACGGTGGTGGAGGGCCAATACCTGGAGGAGGGTCGAGGTCGTCGGTGGCATTGTTGCTGAGGAGGAGGCTCTGTTGGTGCTCCTTCTCCCACTTTCGCATCTCAAGGAACAAGGTGATATCCTCATCCTTGTCATTCATGACCGCCCCTAGGCTCCTCCCCCTCTGCTGCTAACGCTAACGCTGGGGTACGGGGGACGTCGCGGCCGCACCCTTTTCCCTCCCTACAAGGCTCCAGTTCAACATCTCTTCCACCCCCACAAACCCTCCCTCCTCGTCAGTGCCTACAATGTCCACCTCTCTCACTCAGAATGCAACATGGAGCCAAAAAAGTGAAAAAAGGACTGGCAAAAGGTGAGGCCTTGGAGAGGGTCACCGCTTGACACTGCACAGACACCGGTCTCCGGGGACCGTCGGATCTAGACGCCGAAGACAGATGAAGGCCGGAGGATGCCCCAGCGGCATTAGGAATTTCCCCACTGGAGAATGCAGAAACTTGGTTCGTTGCTCACACCCGACGGTAGCGGCGACGAGATAGTTTCCGGGCACCTCTAACCAAGGAGTGTCCTTCCTGCGGTGATTCTTTCGGGTCCCTTGAAATCGGGGGCCGCCATTGGCCGGAGGAGAAGGCGGGCGGATCTGGCGTGGGCAAAGTCGCCCGGAGCAGCAATGGCAGCAGCAATGGCGATAAAAAAGGGAGGGGATACGGCGGTGTCCAGCGGATGGGTGGGGGGTTTGAAGGGTCAGAGGGGGGGTAGTCTCCGTAGTTTTTTTTCTATGTTTTTCGGCCCCGAACTGTGAAGGAGGCCGGCCATTAGAGAGGGCGATGGAGGCCCCGTCCACAGTGGTAGAGATGAAGGCGGTGCCCTTACGATCCAGAGAGAATAGAGGGGAAGGGGTAGGGGAGGAAGAGAAAGAGGGAGAGGATGAGTGAAATTCAGGAGAAATCTGAGTGTTAAATGACAAACAAATGGAAAACATCGGGCGGCAGCTTTCCCGCCCTCGGAGTGAGTCAATTCCGATGTTTTTAATTTTTAATTTTTTATTATTTAAAGTGACTTATTACTACGCTTGATTGAAAGTGAAAGAATATCTATGACCTCTTCTCACATTCACTCACAAAACGTAGGAATAGGTAAACTTCTCCTACGTTTCTCAATGAACCATCGGAATAGGATGACCATATAGCTACGCTATAATGAAACGTAGGAAATTTACCTACGTTGTTTTAAAAACGTCGGACTATGTCGTATATAGTTACAGTTTTTGAAAGCGTAGGTAAAATTCGTGGCTATAGGCCAGTTTTCTTGTAGTGATCGTTGGATCTAACGACACAAAAACCTACTCTGATACCAATTGTTAGGATGAAAATGGTGCAACAAGGATTCAGAGAGAGAGTGAATGAATCCCCTTCTAAAAACTTGGTCAATTTAAAACTTAAACTAAAGACCTTAAACTAATGTGGAATTAAAAACAATTAAGCTCTGTTGAATGTGAAAGCCAAAGATGCACTTAATCAAATAAATAAACTGCAACAGGTAGACTCCCAAGCAAGTCTATGCTGTTGACAAAACCAAATCAAGCATGCGTGTACACTAAATCCTTTCAGACAGAACCGTAGATAGAACTGAGCCTAGCATACATCTAACGGTTGACGATTCAGCAAGCAAACCACAATACACAAAAACTTTTTAGGTGGTTCAGTCCCCAGGACCTACATCCGCCCCACACTCCAACCAGAGCGTGGATTCCGCTGCCAGACAGCTTGAACGGCTGGGCCTCACAGCTTGCCAACAACAGCTGAGCATCACAGCTTGCTTGACCGCTGACTAACAGCTTGACTGTTGGGCAATACAGCTTCGCCACCGCTGACCTTTACAGCTTAGCCACCGCTGCCTAACAGCTTGAACTGCTAGGCTTTACAGCTTAGCCACTGTTGATACACAGCTTACAAGAAGTATGAAAAGTGGAAACGGAAAACCAAAAGATTAAGCATTAGAAAGCTGACAGTGAAAATAAATCGAAATGCTTTTGCAGGAGCGCTGTGCCGTGGATCTGATCCAAAGGTCACAGAGTGATGGGGGCATCTCTCGCCCTTCATATTTTTTTTACACTTCGATTGCTTGCTAGCATAGCTCCATTGTGTCCGTCATATTTCTCTAAGTTGAGTCATGTAATTTTCATATTTTCTTTGAGTCATAATCATGTAATTTTCCTTTTTATTTGAGTCTTGTACCTAGGTTAATGAGTCATTTCCCTAAGTTTGAGTCTCATTAGGCTAATGAGGTTGCAATTGGGCCTATTTCTTTGGGCTAGGCCCATGGGCGCCCCCCCTTCCTTCGGTTATTTGTTAGTGTGTTAAATGTCAGGGTCTTTTGTGAAAATGTGGGTTGCCTATATATAGGACCCCATTTCCCCCATTTGTAATCAATCAATGAGTCAATCAATCAATGAAATTTGAGTTTTCTAGTGTCCCCATTTTCCTTTTGGTGAGAAACCATTATTGGGTGAGAAGTCCTCTCTTTCCCCCCCTCTCTCTTCTCTCTTTCTCCCTCCAAGGGGAATTCGCCCCCCTCCTCTCTCTCCTCCCTTCCCAACCACCTCCACTCCCCACCTAACCCAATAAAGTCTGTTCCCTTCCCCACAACCCTCATCAATACCCCACCCCTTCCCAATACCCCCTCCACCAATCCTCACCTCACCTCACCTCCTAACCCCCAACTACCCCTCCCACTTTCCCAAGCACCCTTCCCACTACCCCAAGCAGCCCTCCACCTTCCCAAGGCACCTCTTCCCATCCCCAAGACCACCATTAACCACCCCACATTAAAGGAAATTCAAACTCACATGCCCTCCACCCACTTGTGCCCCCCCACCTTCCTCCTTCTCCCTCCAAGCCCAAATTCGTAGCTCCTCCTCCCACCACCTGTTAGACTCCCTTCCATACCCTATTCTTCCCCTCCCACACCTTGGAACACCCCCTCCTAGACCCCCTCACAGCCCGGGCTTTCCCCACACTCATCCACCCCCATTTCCCCTCCCATATACCCCATTCCCCCCCGTCATCTTCAACCTACAGTTCCCAGTTGCAGATCTGTAGAAGAGTAGCAACTTGCAGAGGTGACCACGGTTTCCTATGGATGTTTCTGAAGGATCAAGAGACATTTTTGGAAGCGTCTCCCAGTCCTCTTCGTAACGGCAGTGGTCCCATCCCGTTCTGAGTTCGTGATCGCCTAGGGGAGTCATTCTTCCCCGACTACGCAAAGTCTCCCTGGCAGGAGACCAGATCCGGAGTGGAAGCCCGACTGCGACGATCCTGATTGGAATCTGATTGAGATTTCTTCTTCAAAAAGCTTCTACTACGAGTCTTCTTTCTTCTCCAAAAAGCATAGCTCAGTTTGGCGTCCGGAACCAGGAGTTATCAATTTTCTCCCCCGGGTGCGCGGCTCTGCTTCCCCATAGTCTGCACCGACCTCTCATCAGAGTTCAGATCCCACTGGTCTTCTCCGACAACGTTTGGCTTCCCCGCCAGTTTTTCTTCGAAGAGGACTTGTCAACGGTTCGAACGGCTCTAGCGGCACCTGATGCTGAGTTTGGTAGCGGTCGTGGCATTTTATTCTTCCTGATGTTAGAAACCTGAAGCTGTCAGAACCGAGGGTCTGCCACCCTATTCAAGCCCCTAGCCTGACCAGCAGCGGTGTCCAAAGAAATCAACAAAATTCAAGCATCATCCCGATCTAGCTACGAAGAATCTCCAAGTGGTCTTGTCATCGGAAAAATTCTGGAGTGGCCACAGCATCGTGATAACCATCAGTAAGTCCGAAAGCATAGACAACGGACAGAACCGACGTCGGCTTCCTTGTTGATCGCTAGTTCGGTGTCACCCCTCCCCGCTTGGCCAGCTGAAGGCCCCTCCTTGTGTGGAGATAGTTTTGGATGTAATATCAGTTGAACCCCACCCCTAGATCCCCTCCCCCCCTTGCATGGGGTGTAGTGTTGTAACAATTTGAGCAGGTCAAGCTAACCCGTTGCGGCGTGTGGGGAACCCACGCTTCCCCGCTCATCCACGTCTCCGAGCGGGACCGGTTTCTTCAAACTGGTCGAGTAAGTGCTCCACTCCTAGCTCCACTTAGTGCTTGTTCTTTCTAATATTAGTTCATAAACTCCGCTGGCCGTGAGAGTGAGAGCCCGATCCTTGAGCTCCTTGCTTCAAGAGATCACCGTGGAGTGAGGAGTGTAACCCATGCCTTGGCACTTCGTTGGCTCCCTTGAATTGGGCTGCCATTACCCTTGGGAATTAACCTAGGCCTTGATGGCCCTCTACCAGCAAGGGCCCAGCCCTCACAACCTCTCCTTGGCATTTCCAAGCTACCCCGGGTCTTGGGTGAGCATCGGGTGAGCGGTCGCCATTATCGGTCCGTTTGAATTGCAAATTGTGCTTGTTCATTTTGGTCCAAGGGTGTGTCACATCAAATTGGTATCAGAGCAAGTTCTAGACTTGTCTCTACTAAGTCTTGTCCTAGGGCCATTACATGCATCACCCTTGTCCACTATCATGACTACCTCATACTTGGCATATTCGCCACTCTTAGGCCCATTAGAAGCCTTTGTGTTTGATGGATCCCTCTCTAGCATAAATCTAGAATGGGAGAAGTCCATAGACCAACACTTTGGGAGGTTTACTCTGTCAGGGCTTGTCCAAGTCAACTATGCCAAGAGTTTGCTCTGGCGCCAAGCTAGGAAAGAATGGGAGAACATTGTAGGTTTGAGAGAAGCCAAAGGGGAAGCACCCATTGAATCTTGGGATGAAATGAGGGCCGATCATAGAAAGATCTACGCACCCCAACCCAAACCTCTTCAACCAACCGATCTTTCACCCCCGACCCCAACTCCCACCCAAGAACTTCCCCGACCAAGCCCAACCCAAGTTCACCCATGTTCACCACCCCGAGAGTACCATGCACTGATCATTATCACTCCACCCACCATAGACTATCCTACCCCATTATCCTTGGATGTTGTGGCCCACACACATACCCAAGTGGAGATGGATGCCAATCCGGATTCACCTCCCACCATAGAGAACATCCTAGACCCCCCACTTCCACCCACCTCTCCTAGTTCGGGTCCTCATGAGCCGAACACCCTAACCATGAATGAGTCCATACTCCAATGGCTTAAGCAAGGCCCCACCATTCCTAGCTCACCACCTTACCTCTCACCCTTGGCATATCAAGTCCAAATTGTGCCCACCCAGTCTTCCCATATCACACTTTAAACCTCCTACTTTGTGGAAGGCTTAGGGGACCTAGTGGACTGTTTACAATGGCAAGTCTACCTGACCAATATGCTAGCCATAGGACCATTGGAGTCTAGCCCCATCTACTCTAGTGGACCCTTCCTAGATTACCCCGCCACCGGTTCCATCACCTCCATCTACACTAGTAGCCATTATACGAGTGAAATCCTCCTCTTTCTCTCCAAGGATGACAAACTAACCTTGGCCCACTTCCCACCCATCAAGATTCCAATTGCTTTAATTGGCCAACCCACTAGAGACCTTGGCCCAATTATCTTGGAGGAGGATGACTCACCGTTTGGGTACCTTGAAGACATAGAGTGCCACCCTCTAGAAAGACCTTTCCACTACCCCTTTGATCCCTTCCTATGGGAGCCTAGACCCCTATGGGACCCAACCACCTTATCCACCACCCACCTTTCCCTATCCCAACCCACCATGTTTGACCCAATCCACCCCATCCTAGACCCGGGTTACACCTTGGGAGCCATGACCTTGGGCCACATATCCCTAGGTAATAAGGTTGTGCCCCACCCCATGATGACCACCTTCTTAGATCCATTCGATCCTTTCCAATGGGAGTTCAAAGGTTGTCCCACACCTATACACATGGAAGTCACCTTTGGGAAAAGCATGCATGTGTCTAGGCTTACTATACCAATTGGCATGAACATTATGTTGGGTCCATTCATTCATATCACCCACATGCTAAGTAGAAAGCATGAGTGGTCTAAATTCGGATGTAGTGGTCCACCTTCACTAATCATGGGTCAAAGACATGATAGGAGCATTCAAGGATGTCCAGGTCCCCCGACATTTCTCACCACCATTCATGACCGGATCACCTACGGATGCCCCGGCCCTCCGACCTTTGCTAGGATGTCCATGCATGATAGAGCCACATATGGTTTTTTTTTAAACTCCGGTCAATCCCTGAACGACAAGACAAAGGGGAGCGATCAACCCTACAAGAGAGGGAAGGAGCGCTCCACCCCCGACTGACGGACAGGTTAATTTTCATATATAATTGCCAAAAAGAAGGAGTACAAAACAGATGCTCAAAGACGAAACGAGGGACACCCTATCTTATCCAGGCGATAGGGCCCTTTTACACCAGTGGGGAGATCGAGCCAAGAAGACCAAAAAGAGGGGCAAGGAAGGGAGCATCCAAGTCCAGCAAGCATATCTGCCACTTGGTTAGCTTCACGAAATACATGGACAATAGACACATCCATAGACCTTAACACCATCGCCAATTGGTACAAAACAATGTTGAGGCGCCAAGGGCTTGAGCAGCGGCCAGAGACAATATGAGATAGCACAAGGGAGTCTGTCTCCACTGCCACAGAAAGAAATCCACGATCCCTACAAAGAGTGAGACCGTCCCGAAGGGCCAAAGCTTCAGCTTCCAAGCTGGAGGAAACATGGGGGAAAGTGGTGGCGAATGCAAGGACAAGGCAGCCCTCACAATTCCGAAGTACCCCACCGCCCCCTGCGAGACCGACACTACGCTTGAAGGCACCATCTACATTAAGCTTGAGGCGGCCAATGGGTGGTGGAAACCAGCGAACGAGGCGCGGAGGGGGTTGCTGCGGCTCCAACAAAGAGAAACCCCAAGAGAGGAGGAGCTGCCGATGGTTCGAGAGAAGAGGCCCTCTCTTAAATTTAAGCTTGGAAGAAATAGCTCGAGCAGATTGCATGACCCTACCAACGATGTTCCGAGCATGCATAGGTCGGCCCTCAAACCGCTGCTTGTTCTGACTAAACCATAGCTCCCAAATGACAGCAAAGAAAATGCACCTTGACATGCTGCCCAAGTAGGTGGACCGGTGAAGGTTGCTTAGATACTCAAAAATAGCCAAGCCAACACCCGCAGCCGTGGGGCAGTGGAACTGCAAGAGAGGATGGAAGGTAGACCACACCTCACAAGCTATAGAGCCATGGAAAAAAAGGTGGGCTGCTGTCTCAGATTGAGGAGAGATGCAACAGCTGCACTTGGAACATAAAGGGATTCCACAACCCGAGATCACATCATCAAGGGGGAGGCAGCCCCTAATGAGCCTCCACAGTAAAACCGACCATGTAGAGGGCAGGTTGGAGTGCCATAGCGAAGCCCAATGCAAAGATGGAGGCGGGGCCAGCAAGCTGCGCAGAGAGTGAGAGGAAAAAATGCCATCAGAGGAGGGGGCCCAAAGCCAGACATCAGCTGAAGTGGGAGAACCATGGGCCATGTGGAGCAAGCCAGGAGGGCAGAACCGCTGTGCAAGTGCTATAGAATCCGGCGCTTGGCCTTGAAGAAGAGCCTGGAGCGGGCAGTCTTTGAAGTGGAAGCTGGCCCACACATGTGGAGGAATAAACTGTAGAAGGGGGACATCTCCCACCCATACGTCGAACTAAAAGGAAACAGTGGAGCATTCTGCTGAAGCTAGGACTCGGTGGTTGGCATGGATAATAGCTACAGCCAAAAGCCAAAGTTTCTTGTCCGCCATAATCACATGAGAGAATGTAGCAGAAGAGAAGTGCTGCAGGTGCAAGTGCTTAGCTCTAAAAAATAAGGACCACAATGAAGTAGAGGTGATGGACTTCCACAATAACTTCGTCCTAAGTGCAATCTGCATGGTGGGTAGATGCAAGACGCCAAGGCCACCACAAGCAATGGGACGTGAGATATCTTCCCAAGACTTCCAATGTTTCTTCGGAGACCCCTCATAGGAGCCCCAAAAGAAATTGGCTAGAAGCTTATGAAAGCCTTTGAAGATGGAGGAGGGTACCGCCGCACAAGATAGTGTGTAGATGGGAAGTGCCGATAGAACATGCCGAATAAGGATGAGCCGTCCGCCCGCTGAAAGGAAGTTGGACTTCCAAGATTGAAGCTTGGTCGCAGCCTTGGATAATAAGTACGAGAAGTGGACCTGGTTCGGCCGCCCAGTAAAGAGAGGAATACCCAAATAGGTGAAAGGGAGATGGGCCTTCTTGAAGCCTGTGAGCTGTGCAATAGAATCAGAGAAAGAAGCCGGAGCACCCCGGGCCACCACAAACGAGCTCTTGGAGATGTTGATGAGCTGTCCAGAGGCGACCTCATATTTCTTAAGAAATCTCATGAGTTCCCGAAGGTGTCGAATAGAGCCATTAGAGAAAATAAGAGTATCATCAGCAAAGAGAAGATGAGATACGTTGGGACACCTATAGAGGGTATGGAAATAAGCCCCTCTGCTGCGAGCAAACAAGCCGGACAGCCCACGGCTTAGAGCTTCTTCCGCCAGAATGAATAGAGCAGGCGCTAACGGATCACCTTGTCGAAGGCCTCGGGAGGACTTGAAGAAACCATGAACTTGGCCATTGAGGAGCACCGAAAACCATGAGTTGGTAAGTAGTGGTTCAATGAGCGAAATAATAGCAATGTCAAATCCGAATTTACGAAGAACTGCAAAGATGAAACCCCACTCCATACGGTCATAGGCCTTAGCCATATCAAGCTTGAAGATGACGTTCCTGCCCCTGCAAGGGGAGCCAAGGTGCTGAACCATCTCCCTAGCCAAGGATATATTTTCAATAATATGGCGCCCCTTAACGAAGGCCCCTTGTTCCTCAGATATCAACCGAGGGAGAACCCGAGCCAGGTGATCACTTAAAACACGTGAGATAATCTTGTACATGAAGTTACATAAGCTTATAGGTCTGAAGTCTGCACAAGTAGACGGGGTGTCCACCTTGGGAATGAGAGCAATAAGAGATGAGGTGAAACTGCGAGGAAGGTTGTGGCCACAAAAGTATGCTTGTACTGCCGCCACGACATCCTTGTCAATGAAGTCCCAACAGCATTTAAAGAAATGGCCTGTCATCCCATCCGGACCCGGTGCACTATCCGAAGACATACTGAAAACCACCTCCTTAACTTCTTTATTCGGGCACAACAGTAAGAGCAGCATTGTCATCGTCCTGGAGAACAGGTGGTATGGCAGCCAATACCTCCGGGTGAATATACTGCGGGGTGGTGGTGAAAGCCTCAGTAAAGTGAGAAACCACCAAGGTGCCTAAGTCATCCTCAAGATTGACAATGGTCCCATCCGTCCTGCGCAACTCAGATATGGTGGCGCGGTGACGATGAGCTAGCGCGTAGGCATGGAAGAATTTAGTGTTGCGATCCCCTTCCGTTAGCCATTTGACTCTAGATTTTTGACGCCAGAAAATCTCCTCCATAGATAGCACACGATCATATTCATCCTTGGCGGATAGGAAGGCGGATAGATGTTCCTCCAAGGGTTGGGAGTCAAACGCCTCTTGCGCTAAGTTAAAAACTTCACCAGCCTCCTGTACATTAGCAAAGATGTTACGAAAGGTGTTGTGGTTCCAATACCTATAGAATTCTTTCATATGTTTGAGCTTCAAAGCCATAGAGACCAGGGGAAAGGAAGAGGAGGGAGCCGCTGCCCAAGCTGCCCGGGAGTCTGAGAGAAATAGGGGGTGGCTCTTCCACATTTGTTGGAAACAGAACCTGGAGGGTCTCTTCGACGGTTGTACAGCTAGAGAGAGAAGCAATGGCCTGTGATCACTACACGCCCTAGACAGAGAGAGCCACATATGGTTGCCCCGGCCCACCAAGGCCCATCAAGGTCCATATGGCGTCATGGCATTATAGGTCCATCTATGGGTGTCCTGGTCCACCTTTGCACACCATACATTTCACACCAACATCACATCATAGTGCATGGCATGTGCATCCCAGCAAGCATTCAACAACAAGCGGTGAGGTTCATAATGAGTGGGCAAAAACTCGTAAGTGCCACTTTGAATTCCAAGTAAGCAACCTTATGATGGTGGGTTTGGAATGGCTCTACCTTAAGGCCACCTCCAAATCGAGGGCACGAGGACTTGGACATTTCATGTTCCAAGTGGCTTTGGCAACCTGGCTTACTGGTTGGATTTACTCATGGGATTTTGGGATATACCTCACTTTTCACGTAACGGATCTAGCACCCTCTAAGGGCACCGCGGTAGATCCTAGTGAGCACCTTGAACCTACCCCCATCTTTGTGAGCGACACCCTCGGAGAGCTTCCACATAACAGCTTGAGAGTCCGACGTGCGCACACGGAGGCAATACTGGGCAAGCAAGGTACTATCATCGGCAAGAGGGTGTGTCCAAGCCACCTTGAGAAGTTGAAGCGCCGTCCCCTGGTTGCAAACGCGAGGTTGAGTTGGAGGTTGTAGCTTGCTCGGAGTTGCGTTGGAGGACCTCTTCCCTGGCAGGACTCATACTCGACGGAGTCGAGTTCTTCGCACCCTGGGGGTATGATGGGGGCATCTCTCGCCCTTCATATGTTTTTTACACTTCAATTGCTTGCTAGCATAGCTCCATTGTGTCCGTCATATTTCTCTAAGTCGAGTCATGTAATTTTCCTTTTTATTTGAGTCTTGTACCCAGGTTAATGAGTCATTTCCCTAAGTTTGAGTCTCATTAGGCTAATGAGTTTGCTATTGGGCCTATTTCTTTGGGCTAGGCCCATGGGCGCCCCCCCTTCCTTCGGTTATTTGTTAGTGTGTTAAATGTCAGGGTCTTTTGTGAAAATGTGGGTTGCCTATATATAGGACCCCATTTCCCCCATTTGTAATCAATCAATGAGTCAATCAATCAATGAAATTTGAGTTTTCTAGTGTCCCCATTTTCCTTTTGGTGAGAAACCATTATTGGGTGAGAAGCTCTCTCTTTCCCCCCCTTCTCTCTTCTCTCTCTCTCCCTCCAAGGGGAATTCGCCCCCCTCCTCTCTCTCCTCCCTTCCCAACCACCTCCACTCCCCACCTAACCCAATAAAGTCTCTTCCCTTCCCCACAACCCTCATCAATACCCCACCCCTTCCCAATACCCCCACCACCAATCCTCACCTCACCTCCCAACCCCCAACTACCCCTCCCACTTTCCCAAGCACCCTTCCCACTACCCCAAGCACCACTCCACCTCCCTAGGCCATTTGAATTCAAGTTTCTCCTTCCCTCCACAGCCCTAGGTCGCCCAAGCCCCTCCCCCTTTGGTTAGGGTCGCCCCCCCCCTCTCTGCATCTCCACCATTCTTCCTTGCTCCTCTCCATCACCTCTCAGCCCTAGTTCATAGTTGAAGACCTGCAGAAGACCAGCAACTTGAAGCAGCGACTCCGACCACATCCCAGTGAGTTTGAAGACCCAAGAGCTATCCACGGAAGCATCTTCCTGTCATCTTCGCAACGGAAGTGGTTTCATCTTCATCCGAGCTGTGTGCTGCCCGAGAGCTTCGTTCTCCCACAACTGCGCAGAGCTGCCCCTGCTGAGTACCAGAACCGGAGTAGAAGCTTCACCACGACGAACCTTGGAAGAATCAGTTCAAGAGCTCTTCTACAAAGTTCTTTCTCGCCCTGTCTACTTTCAGAATCAAGAAGCATAACTTCGATCGGCATTTTTGATCCAGAGTTATCAATTTTCTCCCTCAGCTACGCGGGTCTGCTACCCACAGTCTGCACCGACTTGTCATGATTGTTCAGAGTCCCCTGGTCTCCTCCGGCATTGTTTGGCTTCCCTGTAAGTTTTTCTACGAAGAAGACTCATCCACGGTTCCAAGGACTCCAACGGTGCTTGATTCCAAGTTCGGGAGCTGTCGGGGCATCCTCTGCAACCTGCTATTGGAAACTAGGAGCTGCCAGTCCGAGACTCTGCCTCCCTGTTTGGGCCTCCACCCAGACCAGCATCGGAGACAGAAGAAATTAACAAAATTTGGACGACTTCCCCGGCCTCCTACGAAGATTTTCCAGGTGGTTTTGTCCCAAAAAAAATTTGGTAGCAGTTGCAGCAGTCAATTCTTCAGTCCCCTGTCAGCACTCACAGAACTGGACAGATTCGGCATCGGCTTCTTCTCTTGTGTTTTCATCGCTTTCTCCCCTCCCCGCTTGGCCGGCTGAAGGCCCCTCCCTGTGTGGAGGTAGTAATTGGGTGTATTCTTTGGTTTCCCTTCCCCAAGATCCCCCCCCCCCCTTGCATGGGGTGTAGTGCATGTCATTTAAAATTTCAGGTCGAAGCTTCTCCGGCACGGTGTGCGGGTAAGCCCATGCTTCCTCGCTCGCCCTCGTCTCCGGTCGGGATCGGTGTCTTCACACCAATCAGGTGAGCCAATGCACACTCCTCTTTGCTTAAATTCCCTTGCTTAATTAGTATCGCATCTTAGTGCCGTCGGTGGTAAGTGGAGCACCCGAACCCGAATTTTGCTTATGATTGAGTGACTACCGCGGGTAAGTTGCGAGAGAGCCATTAACACCCACGCCCTCGGCGTGCTAGCCGCCTACGAGAGTGGGCATCCTAAGACCTTTGAGAGGTCCAATCCAAAGCTAGCCAACCCCGGAGCAGCTAGGGCCCGTCCCGGACCCTCACCACTATCACCAGTTTGCCTACGGGCACGAGAGTGCGCTTAGCGGGTGAGTCCGCCCGAGTGAAGTCACCGGTTCGCGCGTTGGTTGCTTGCTAGGTCCAATGGTCATTTGATTGTGTGACTATCACCCCAAGGTGGTGTCACATCACAGAGGAATTAATCTTCAGATCTTCTTCTTCTTGTCGGTACTTTTCTCTCTTTTCGAAACATGCTCTCACTTTATTCCATTCTCGTTCACTCTTCTTCCTCTCTTCGAATGGCTTCTCATATCCCCCTTCTTCTTGTACTTTTTCTATATTTTTATCTAAAGAATCTGGCTTCAATATATATGCCGTGAAAGATTGGGCGCGTGGAACATAAGTTTCCCACCCAGAGATTCCACCAGGAGTACGCTGATAGAGGTCCACGTGTCAGTTGCTGAAGATGTGCTTTCCACGTGGCTAAGTCTCTAGACCAGACTCGCCTTGGGTCACGTGTTGGTAAGTTAAGTTTGGGTCCGCAGTGACTTGAGCCTGCCAATCAGAATAAAGGCATTTAGTCGAACACTTTGTGAGATGGAGGAGTTCATAAGGACATTCATATGCACAGACTTATTATATGAATGAGATGAAATGTGCACTGACTAGAGACATGCATAGACTTGAATGCACAGACCATTACATGCATTAGGAAGACATGCACTAACCTTTGTATGCATAAGACAAAGATGTGCGCCGACCCTTTCATGCAAAAGATAAAACCATGCACCGACCCTAATATGTGTTTCTACCGAACCATGCATTGACTATGCAGGCGAACAACAAAAGATGCACCGACCATGCAGACGTACAACAAAAGATGCACCGACCTATATAAGCGTGATGCAAAAGTCACCCTGACAGTTATACGATTAAGGTAAAAACATGCATGGACCTATATTGCACAAGGCAGAGGATGCACCGACTTGTTCTACCCAATGCAGAGTGTGCACTGACTTCTACATGCTCGAGGCAAAGACTGCATCGACCTAATGTACACAAGATCAGAACATGCACTGACATTGTGTGCATTCACGCAGGATATGCATTGACTATATGTGCAGAGAAGCGAAGATTGCACCGACCTTATTAGGAGAATACAAGAACGTGCACCGACCTTATTCTTCCATATGCATTCCAGTCTTGACATGATTCATAGAATGTCATTATCAAAATCAGGGTTCCAACATAACATGCAAACCACACAATCCCACAATGCAAACCACAAGACAAGGGGATTTTTAAGGTGGTTCGGGACCACGACGGGCTCCCTACGTCCACCCCTTACCAAACCGGTAAGGCTTCACTCGGGGATAAATCCCCAACACGGAGGCGACGCTCCAAACACACACAGGGACACACCCCAACACACACACACACACACACACACACACAGAGAGACAGAGTCTCCCACACGATCCGACCACGGATTAAAATATACACACACACGCTACAACAACCGCAGCACAATGAATCCATAATCGTACGCAGACGGTCACACACACACAGTGTATTTTCAGGTTTGGAAAATAAACACGAACATTCAACACATGCTTAACCCAAGATATAGATCATGAAGCACTTCAAGAACAACATAGAAAATATATCGGAAGGATCCCCCTTGGTTTCCAAAACCCGGTTGATGATATTCTTTCAAGCACCGATCGGAAGGAAGTCGGAAGATGGTGATTCTTGCGTCCTCTTATTCCTCTCGTCGATCCGCTGCTCTTTCTCTCTTCCTCGAACTCTAGAAACTAGTTAGATGAGATGAAATCTCCCTCTCTTCTTTCCCTTTTCTTCCTTTCTCCTTTCTTCACCTACAAGATAGGAAACTATAAGCTCAAATGTGGAGTTCTCACACAAATTCGTAGATCACATATGAGTATATATAAGAGGCATGTAAAGACCCATATACCCATCACAAAATCCTTAGAAAGCCCCACTAAGATATGCATAATAACCCTAGGGACAAATGGGTAAAAGTAGGGCACAAATGGGCTGGGTTTAGGATCCTCATATTTAGGTTTTCGCCGCAAACATTCAACCTAAACATTGGGTCGGTCGACCTAAAATAACAGAACTGAAACTAGCCCAACTTGGCTAGTTCGGTCGACCGAACTACCCAGTTCGGACGACCGAACTCTGCAGTGTACACTGTAGTAGTTCAGTCTGAATTCAGTCAATACCTTACACAAGCAATCAACCTTCATGAATGAAAAATAGAGATTTAAACCCAATAACCCCAAGATGAATATCTATGTAACACACTCATGAAAACACATAAAGAACATATGAATGATATGCATTAGAGACCTTTGAAAACACAAGTGTTACACCTAAACAACAAGAGCTAATGGCTATGAAATTTAACACAATGAATGAGCATCTTAGCCATACTCTACCAAGGTTCATATGAGCATTGAAAAACCATGTAACATGAGTTATGAGAACATCATTCACTCATATTTACCAAGATTAAAACTCCATATGAGAACTTACCATTTTTCCCGAAAATACACACATGCAAAGTGCCAAGCTCTCACCATGATTTATGATACCTTTGCATATGAGATTGGCATTACTTTCTTAACCTGCATAACATAGTAAATGAAGTTAAAACCATGCAAGTTCATCCACTTCGATGCCATCAAACATTTAATCAATATTTTGGTGTCTTGGAAGTCTATTTAGAATTGTCAAACCGATTTAAACACCAAGACCCGATTCACATCTTACATCAAGAGACAAAATCATATGGCTATGCAATTTATGCAATATATGTGAGCAACTAGAAACCGAAATACACATGAGTGATATGAATGATCTGAGCACATGTTTTCTTTACAAGACCGAGTATGAAATATGTTGGCATGATGCTTGGAGAGCATGGGGTCGACTCTTTGAAAAAGGCATGAGGGCCCATGCTTGAGATCAACATGTGAATACAAGCTCCATACAAGTGTGAGAGAATGGTTCAAAAGTTTAATGCCAAGGTTTGCATGAGGAATTCAAACTTTGCAGCTAGCATAAAAACCCTATGAGAAATATGCATGAAGTACAATCATCACACTTAAGAGCACATGAAAGGATATGCACAAAAGTCCATTCAAGATCTCAACAAGAAAACTCTTGAAGAATATACATGAAGGCACAAGCAATAACTCAGTTTCGCTAAACGAACACTCTTAACATATAACCAAGGAAGCTCAAAAACCTCTTTGACGTATTCACAAACCTGTTGATGAGGATTGGCAGTGAAAGGCCATCTTCCAAACCTATATCCAAATTGGGGAACGTCCGTGTAAAGTCATCCTGGATAATGTAGTTGAATCAATGCCATATCCACAGAGTTTGTTTCCCGCCTCGGTCTACCAACGATCAAGCACCCGAAACCATATAGGGTAGCATGGGTTGATAACACCTCCATTCCCGTGGAGGAAACCTGTCAAGTCCCCATCCGCTTTAGCACTTATCAAGAGCAAATATGGTGTGATGTCCTCCCTATGCAAATTGGCAGCATTATCTTGGGGCGACCCTGGATTTTTGACGTGGACCTCACCATAATGGGTCGAACCAACCAATGCTCTTTCCTCCATGATGGGCGGAAGATAGTCCTCACCCCGGTTCCCCTACGATTGCCTCAAAAGCCATCACACCAAGTGGAGAGTCCCCAGCCCGCCCAAGAAGCGGTTACAAAACCTCATGCCCCGTCGGGCATCTCCAAAGCCCCCCGAGCAGTAACGCCCACCGGTGTGCCTCCCAAGAAGGGTCTCCACCTAGTAACCTACCAGCAATTTCAAAATGAGCTTGTCCCGGGAGATCCAATATGCGCCATCATGGTCACCTTAGTAAGTGAGAAGGAACCCGAGCAATACCCCGAGGAGGTCCAGGTCATCATCTCAGAATACCATGACATTTTTCCAGAAGACCTCCCCGATCAGCTCCCTCCTATGAGGGATGTGCAGCATGCCATCGATCTTGTTCCTGGTGCCACTCTCCCCAACCTCCCTCATTATCGCTTGAACCCGACCGAGCACGCTGAACTGAGGCGTCAAATTGAGGAGCTCATCAGGAAGGGGTTCCTTAGGATAAGTAAGAGCCCTTGTGATGTCTCGGCCCTCTTAACCCCTAAGAAAGATGGGTCGTGGCGCATGTGTGTCGATAGCCGAGCCATAAACAAAATCACGGTCAAGTACCGTTTCCCCATCCCTCGGCTCGATGACATGTTGGATATGCTTGCCGGAGCCACGATCTTCTCCAAGATAGATCTTAAAAGTGGCTACCACCAGGTTCGGATCCCCCCGGAGATGAGTGGAAAACTGCTTTCAAGACCAAAGATGGTCTCTATGAATGGTTGGTCATGCCGTTTGGCCTCTCAAACGCCCCTAGCACTTTCATGAGGCTCATGACTGAGGTCCTCCGGTCGTTCTTTGGAAGCTTCCTTGTGGTCTATTTTGATGATATCCTCATATATAGCAGGACCCAGAGGGAGCATCTGGACCATCTTAGGCAGGTTTGTAGCGTCCTAAGGAAGGAAAGTTTGTATGCCAATCTAAAGAAATGTCACTTCTTCACTGATAAGTTGATCTTCCTGGCATTTGTCGTGTCAGCCCAAGGGGTTTCGGCCGACCTCGACAAAATCAAAGCCATTGTCGACTGGCCCGAACCTCGAACCCTCCACGAACCCCGAAGCTTTCATGGCCTGGCTACTTTCTATAGGAGGTTCATTAAGGGTTTTAGTACCATTACTTCTCCAATCACGGACTGTCTCAAGAAGGGTTCTTTTGAATGGACCAAGGCAGCTTCGAGGGCCTTCCTGGAGATAAAGGAGAAGATGACTCAAGCCCCGATTCTCCATCTCCCAGATTTCTCCAAGGTTTTCGAGGTCACTTGTGATGCGTCATGGGTGGGCATAGGAGGAGTCCTCAGCCAAGAAGGACATCCCGTTGCCTACTTTAGTGAAAAACTTAACGATGCCCGACTTCGGTATTCCACATACGATAAGGAAATTTATGCCGTTGTCCAATCCCTGAAGCACTGGAGGCATTACCTCCTCCCTCAAGAATTTGTCATTTTCTCAGATCACGAGTCCCTCAGGTACCTCAACTCTCAGAAGAAGTTGAATGCCAGGCACGCCAGATGGGTTGAGTTCCTCCAGTCGTACACCTTTGTATTAAGACACAAAGCCGGAGTGGAAAATCGGGCCGCAGATGCCCTCAGTCGAAGAACCCTCCTTCTCATTGCCGTTGGGGCTGAAGTAGTAGGGTCTGACCGACTCAAAGATGAGTACGCCACGTGCCCGGATTTTGGTCACATCTACTCTACCCTCACTACTGGCTCATGCAAAGAAATGGATGGGTACCAACTACAAGAAGGGTACCACTTCCGTGACCAGCGATTATGCTTGCCCCGAACTTCGGTCTGAGATTTCTTGACCTGGGAGTTACATGCTGGAGGATTGGCAGGCCACTTTGGGCGCAACAAAACCATCGCAGCTTTAGAGGAACAATTCTATTGGCCTAGTCTCAAGCGAGATGTGGCCAAGCTTATCGCCCAATGCCGTGTTTGTGCCTGGGCCAAGCAAGTTAAGCAAAACACGGGCCTTTATACTCCCCTTCCGGTTCCAGAGCGTCCTTGGGAGGACGTTAGCATGGACTTTGTGCTTGGGTTGCCATGAACAGCAAAGAGACACGATTCCATCTTTGTTGTAGTGGACCGTTTTTCCAAAATGGCCCTCTTCATCCCTTGCTCTAAGACATCTGATGCCATTAAGGTCGCCCACCTATACTTTGATCACATTGTATGTCGCCATGGTCTACCAAAAACCATTGTCACCGACCAGGACGTGCGATTCACCAGCTATTTTTGGAAGACCTTGTGGCACCTCATGGGCACCCTCCTCAAGTTCTCCACAGCCTACCACCCCCAGACTGACGGACAGACCGAGGTCGTCAATAGAAGCCTAGGGGACCTTTTACAGTGTCTAGTAGGGGAACACCTAGGGACCTGGGACTTGATTCTTCCCCGGGCAGAGTTTGCATACAACGCATCGGTCAATAGGTCCACAGGGCTAAGTCCATTTGAGATAATGCATGGTAGGAAGCCCCGGAAGCCAGTCGACCTTATTCCCCTGCCATTACAAGCTAGAGTTTCTGAGTCAGCCGAGGCCTTTGCACAAAGGGTCAGTCATATGCATGAACAAATTAGCCAGCAAATTCAATCAAGCAACGAGGCCTATAAGCGATAGGCGGATGCCCACAAACATTACCATGAATTCCAAGAGGGCGATCTAGTGATGGTTAGGACGGAGAGGCTCTCCCCTGGAGCCATTTCAAAGTTGAATGCACGAGGCGCCGGACCGTTCCGAGTTGTGAGAAGGATAGGCTCTACCGCCTACGAGATAGACCTCCCTGAGAAATATGGGGTGAGCACCACGTTCAACGTGGCAGACCTTGTATCATTCAAGGTCCAGGTAGCAGTACCTAGTGACCCCTTCGAGCCTGCATCCCCCCTTGTGAGCGAACCTACCCCTGTGTGTCCACCAGCCCCTATGAGAGCACGGCGTGAACAAGTGGAACAAATACTGGACGAGCAGATTACCAACACCAGGAGCAAGGCATACCAGCGTTACTTAGTCAGATGGAAGGGTCGACCTCAGTCCGAAGACGCATGGATGAGCAAGGAAGAGTTGATGCGCATCGATCCGGATGCTCTGGAGCAATATTACAGCCAGCGAGATTCTTACTCGACGGAGTGGAGTCACTCGCGCCCCGGGAGGATTGATGGGGACATGGCTGTCCCCTCGCTTTGGTTGGGAGAGTTCCCCACCCCTTGAGATCATGGAGTTCTTTTTCCCCCTTTGTTGAGTCCAATTAGTGTTAATTGAGTCCAATTTACTTCTATCTGAGTCTTGTAAGCCTTAATGGGCCAGCCAAATAAGGCCCAAAGGGCCACTTGTTGAGACTAGCTCGGTTCTAGGTCATGGTTAGCTTATGCTTACCCCTTAGGATAGTGGTCTCTTTTCTATTTATTAAGGGCAATTGTGGACATTTGTAACCCTGGCCTCTCCCTATAAATAGGGGTCCAAGGGCTTAATTTTGAAGCTAATGAAAAGTTTTCAAACAATTGTCAAAGGATTGAATTATCCCACCTTGTGTCTCTTTCTCTCTCTCTCTTTCTCCCCCTTGCGTCCAAATCTCTCTCTCTCCTTGGGGAATTGAATCCCCCTCTCTCTCCTCCCTCCTTGGGCCACGCGCCCCATTCCTCCCTCCCCCTTCCCACTTGCCACCTCATCCCCCTTCCTCATCTTCTACTAAGACCCCTACTTTCCCTCCTCCACTTTCCTAATCCAGCCACAGCTCCTTTATCCCCTTCCAAATCCCTAATCTAATTAAATCTCAGCCACCCAATTCTTTCCCAATCTCATCCCCCTCCTAAAATCCCTCCTTTTCTTTTGGAAATTTTTACAAAAAAATTCAAATTCCTTCTATTCCCCAACTTCTAGCCGCGGCCACCCTCCCTCTCCCCTCCCTAGTTCGCACCTCCCTAATCCCCAAACCCTAGTTCGCCCCCCCCAAGTCTCCCACGACCCAGCCACCATCAGCCACCCCTCCCATCTGCAACATACGCCCCTCTCCATTCCAGGTTCATCCACGGCGGTCCCGGCATCCCATGGTTTCTTCCTCGATACCGGCGTTGAAGTTCTCCATTGTTCTGCTGCTCCCAGACCTGAGGCAGAATCTGGACCAATTTTGCAGCGTCCACACCGTCGTCCCTTGTGCAAATCTGCTTGAGCCTCCTTCAATGGATTCGTACTACTACGAGCTCTCTTCACAGCAGAGGTGGTTTCGTCCCATTTCGACGTCGGCACTGGTCGTGGTGCTCGTTCTCCCACGACTGCGCAACCCGGGTGCAACCCAGTCTGTCCAGACTGTGCGCCCACCTTGCAGAACATGCCACGCCCTACCTGTTCGTCATCAGCCCGAGGTGTCTTCATCAAAGTCGAGCCCCTTGACGATACGAAACCAACCCAGTTGGTTTCATCTCGATCTAACATCTGTGAAGAAAGTTCCACCACGGCCTTTGCACCTCTGTCCGGCTGCTCGCCCATAAACCAGAGGCCCACCACAACTGCGACCAGGCCCGGCCCGGTGATCTGATGGCTGCCATATTTTGAGGGTACGTAGACATCCCTGTCTGCTATCCTCCCGAGTTGATCCCGCTTCGTTCTGAGTTCCACAGCGAGCGTACCGGCGATTATCCCACGACTGCGCAGCCCTGCCCTGAGGGACAGGATCGCGTAGGTCCACTTCTCCGGCCAGCCCCGCCCTCCAGCAACCTCAGATCCACTACAGATCTTCAGGGACGTTCCCGAACCCCTTAGGCTTTGCCTTAGCGCTGATGGCACCCCGTTCGGATGCCCGTGATCAGCATACCATTCAGGACAAGCGGTGTCGTCCCTGCAAGCCCATTCGCTGACCAGCACTTCGGTCTTTCCCCTCCCCTTGCTTCCCCCCCTCCTGCGTGAGGGTAGTGCATGTATTGAATACCCCATCCCCTAGTTCCCCCTCCCTGTGTGGAGGCGAGTGTTTGGTTGTACTAGCAGGTCACGGCCGAAGCTACATCGACGCAGCGTGTCCGCCGGGTGCGCACGCTCCCGACTCGCCCTCGTCTCCGACCGGAGCCGATCCTTCGGATGGCTAGGTATGTGCGGTTGCCACTCCTTTCCTGCTGGTTTAGTATTGATTCCTTTGTCGTGCCGGTGAGATGAGTGCCCAATCCTTCAAATTCCACTATAATAGAGTGACTTGCTACCGGGTGAGTTGAGCGCACACTTGAACCGGTTCCCTCAGTACCGGTCTGCCCGGTTGCATCCGGTGCTCCTTCCTAGCTCTCCCGGGTGGTCTATACCATCTCTCTCACTGCTCGCACCGTGTCCGATGCCCCTCTAGCCGTCGCTCGCCTAGCCATCCCTTCGTTGCCCGTGTTGAGTTCGCTAGTCGCGTACGTGGTTGTCTCATCGTCTAGGCGTAGTTGCTCACGACTTTGCTGGCTATAGGTCCTAGCGCCCGATCGAGATTCGTCCTGCGTCAGCAAACCACAAGACAAGGGGATTTTTAAGGTGGTTCGGGACCACGATGGGCTCCCTACATCCACCCCTTACCAAACCGGTAAGGCTTCACTTGGGGACAAATCCCCAACACGGAGGTGACGCTCCAAACATACACGGGGACACGCCCCAATACACACACACACACACGAAGACAGAGTCTCCCACACGATTTGACCACGGATCAAAACATACACACCCACGCTGCAACAACCACAGCATAATGAATCCACAACCGTACACAGACGGTCATACACGCAGTGTATTTTCAAGTTCAGAAAATAAACACAAATATTCAACACATGCTTAATGCAAGATATAGATCATGAAGCACATCAAGAACAACATAGAAAAGATATAGGAAGGATCCCCCTTGGTTTCCAAAACCCGGTTCATGATGTTCTTTCAAGCACCGATCGGAAGGAAGTCAGATGATGACGATTCTTGCGTCCTCTTGTTCCTCTCGTCGATCCGCTGCTCTTTCTCTTCTTCCTCGAACTCCAGAAACTAGTTAGAGGAGATGAAATCTCCCTTTCTTCTTTCCCTTTTCTTCCTTTCTCCTTTCTTCAGCTGCAAGATAGGAAATTATAAGCTCAAATATGGAGTTCTCACATAAATTCATAGGTCACATATGAGTATATATAAGAGGCATGTAAAGACCCATATACCCATCACAAAATCCTTAGAAAGCCCCTCTAAGATATGCATAATAAGCCTAGGGACAAATGGGTAAAAGTAGGGCACAAATGGGTTGGGTTTAGATGGGTTTCGGATCCTCGTATTTAGGTTTTCACCGTAAACGGTCAACCTAAACATTGGGTCGGTCGACCTAAAATAACAGAACTGAAACTAGCCCAACTTGGCTAGTTCGGTCGACCGAACTCTGCAGTGTACACTGCAGTAGTTCAGTCTGAATTCAGTCAATACCCTGCACAAGCAATCAACCTTCATGAATGAAAAATAGAGATTCAAACCCAATAACCCCAAGATGAATATCTATGTAACACACTCATGAAAACACATAAAGAACATATGAATGATATGCATTAGAGCCCTTTGAAAACACAAGTGTTACACCTAAACAATAAGAGCTAATGGCTATGAAATTTAACACAATGAATGAGCATCTTCGCAATACTCTACCAAGGTTCATATGAGCATTGAAAAACCATGTTAGATGAATTATGAGAACATCATTCACTCATATTTACCAAGATTAAAACTCCATATGAGAACTTACCATTTTTCCAAAAAATACACACATGCAAAGTACCAAGTTCTCACCATGATTTATGATACCTTTGCATATGAGATTGGCATTACTTTTTTAACCTGCATAACATAGTAATTGACGTTAAAACCATGCAAGTTCATCCACTTCGATGCCATCAAACATTTAATCAATATTTTGGTGTCTTGGAAGTCTATTTAGAATTGTCAAACCGATTTAAACACCAAGACCCGATTCACATCTTACATCAAGAGACAAAATCATATGGCTATGCAATTTATGCAATATATGTGAGCAACTAGAAACCGAAATACACATGAGTGATATGAATGATCTGAGCACATGTTTTCTTTACAAGACCAAGTATGAAATATGTTGGCATGATGCTTGGAGAGCATGGGTTCGACTCTATGAAAAAGGCATGAGGGCCCATGCTTGAGATCAACATGTGAAAACAAGCTCCATACAAGTGTGAGAGAATGATTTAAAAGTTTTATGCCAATGTTTGCATGAGGAATTCAAACTTTGCAGCTCGCATAAAGACCCTATGAGAAATATGCATGAAGTACAATCATCACACTTGAGAGCACATGAATGGATATGCACGAAAGTCCATTCAAGATCTCAACAAGAAAACTCTTGAAGAGTATACATGAAGGCACAAGCAAGAACTCAGTTTTGCTAAACGAACACTCTTAGCATATAACCAAGAAAGCTCAAAAACCTCTTTAAAGTACATGGATTGAGTACGTTCAAAACATTAAGGACTCATGATAAAAATCCATGAAAACCATGAATTTAAACAACATGTTTGAGCCTCAAAAACCATTTGCCAACTCAACCATATTTGAACATCAAGAGCATTAAGAACACATCTTGAAGCCATATATCACCAAGGCTGTATGAAAGCCTTAAGCTCATTACCATCCCAAGAATTACAATCTCATATAGCATGAAGCAAATCATCTAGATTCTAGGACATATAAATCATGGCAATGATCATGAATGCACACTATCATCAAAATCATATGTAAACATATATAAGGTTTAGTTATCATCAAAAACATAAATAAGTGCAAAGCACACAACAGTTTTCCATGGCTCATCCACTGGTTTTCAATGCCTCCAATTTCGATTCATGGTTTAGCAGCATGCACAAGTTTGTTAGATCTATCAATCCTGATCTATGGAAATTAGTTTCACAAGGTCCACACAAATTACCTAAGGATAATTCCAAATGGACTGATAGTCATAGATCTAAGAATGCTGAAAACCTTAGAGCTCTAAATTTAGTGAAGGCTGCTATTGATTCTCAAATACTTCCTTATTTTTCTGCATGCAGGACTGCCAAAGGTATATTGGACGAATTGGTCCGCTTCCACAAAGAAAAAGAGAACAAATGTTTGATGGTAGACAAAAGTGATCACGGTAGTGATCAAAATGAGGATGAAGAGGAGGTAAGTTCTCTATTTGAAAACTATTCTATAGAAGACTAGGTGAATGCATATAGTGATTTGCTTGAGTCTCATGAGCAGCTAAGAAAATAGAATAAAATGTTGAAAAAGAAATTGAATACTGCTATGAACTCAACTTCTGAAAATGAAGATGTTGAAATATTGAAAATTGATAATGATATTTTAAGAAAACAGTTGAAAAACCTTGATGCTATTAGGTCAGAACTAGATCATTTGAAGTCTGAAAATAAAAATCTCAAAAAATCCATTGAAGAGAACGAAGAAAAATTCAGGAAACTTGAAGAGGAGAAAAATTTGATTGCTGAAATATTTGATGCTATTGAGTCTGTAAACATGGAGCTACAGAAAAATATTAAAAAATTACAAAAAGATTTGGAAAAATATAAAACAAAAAATACTCAGAAAGCTTCTCATGATGATCAATTCTTAATAAATGAGCTTGTACATAATGAAAAACTTGAAAAAGAAATTAAGAATTTAAGGCAATTGAACACTGCTATGTCCGAAAGACTTATGGCTGTAGAAAAAGGAAAATGTGTAATTTCGGACAATTCTGATAAGTTGATCTGTCTTGAAATTGAAATCGAGAATCTCAAAATTGTTAATGCTATGCTTAATGAAAGACTGACAAACTGTGATGAAGAAAATGTAACTTCTGAACTGTTGATTGTTTCTTTAGAAAATGAGATTTAGGATTTAAAAAGCTCATTGTCGAAGTTTGTAAGTGGGCAATAAAATCTGGTCAAACTATTGGGAACTAAGGTAAATTTCAGAAAAGAGGGATTGGACTACAATTCGATTAATAAAAAATCCTTTAAGAATAAACTGAAGACTTTTTTTGTAAAAACAACTAATGTAGCCACCACCTCACAAGTTAAACAGCCCAGAAGTCAGAGAAATCAGAAACAAAGCAAAACTCAAAAAAAGGAAAATTTTCAAAAATAGAAATTCAACAATGTAAATGCTAAGAGGTCTGATGAGAAAAATCACGCTTCAAAGAAATTCAATGTTACTTGTCATTACTATGGCAAGCATGGACACATTATGCACAATTGCTTTCTCATGAAAAAGGATGAATTAAACAATGATAGAATGCAGATTGGAAATTCCCTTCTGTTCAGAAAAACAACTTGGAATGTTTTTGCTGTGGCAAGATAGGCCACACTGCTGCTCAATGTTGGCATGCCTAGGGAAGAAAATTCAATTCTAAACCTGTTAAATTCCCTGCAAATAGAAATGCTTCTGGTAGAACTATATTTTTTTTAACAGAAAATCTCTTGCATGTTTTGAGTGTGGAAAATCAGGCCACCGAGCCTCTAACTGCTGGTTAGCTAAAAATAAAAGATGAAATGTTCATGTTAAAAATAGAAACATTCATGTTGATGCATATAAATTCCATACTCATGATAAGATGCATAAAAAGAACAAAAAGCATTATGTTTCATGTCATTATTGTGGTCAAGATGGGCATTCTATGAGAGTGTGCCATTTGATGAAATTTGATGATTTGAAGGCTCGAAGGTTGAGAAGAGCATCCTTCAGAGATGATACTAACACTTCAGGACCCAAGGAAACTTGGGTACCTAAATCTGTAAAATAAGAACTTATTTTTTTGCAGGAGTGCCTTGAAGAAGGAAATAATGAAGAGGTTCAATAAATTCAAGGCATATTAAGTTTGGTAAAACCCCATTTCTACATTTTATTGGTATAGATACTTGAGTCTTCAATAACTCTTTTCAGATGGCTGCATATCATGCCTTATCTGTAAGTGAAAATCCAGTGCATACATGTTTACATGTGCATTTGACATTTGCATTGTTTTTCATGAGTCTCTTAATGTATATGTTGAGTTATTTGAGCATACATTAAGTTGAGAATGAATTACATTTCAAAAGTCTGAAAATCTGTCAGATTAAACTCCATTGTTCATATTGCTTAATTGATTCCAACTAGGTGATTGATTGAAGAGAAATTCACAAACTTGGCAAGTGATGAAAATTCAGTTTGTAGATTAAAAATATGAATTGCATGCTCATTGAACATTTGCTATATATATACAATTTGCATTGTCATGTATAGCTGTAAAAAATTCATTTGCACTGTCATGTTCAAACCTGAAAAATCTGAGATGCATATAGGATTGCATTTGATTTGCATTTTCATGCATGACCTCATGGTATATCAAATGGTACGTTGGGAGAAAGGTAGATCATTTCTGTCTGGAAACCCACACTATGCGTGAGGTGGTCTTATGACCAACGTTCCTCGCCTAGTACCATGGGTCAAAATTGCATATAGAATAAAAGTGCATATAGTTAGGGGGAGTCTTTGAAAACTTGATTTCTCATGCAAGTTTTTAGCTTGATCTGAAAATCTGAACTGCATATGTTTGATGCCTGCATAGTTTTTATTGCATATCCTATAGTCTAAGTTAAATCATATAGTGCATATAGACAGGGGGAGTAAGTCAAGGTAATTTCGTGACTCATGCATATGAGTTAGATTAACTAAAATCCCCAGCATGGTATTCATATCATAATTGATTCAACATGTTTAGATAAGGGGGACTTCATGTAATACCTTGAGTCTTTCGGATCTTTATCGGGAAGTTTCGGATCACTTTTGTGGGTCCTGAGTTGTGTTTTACGATCTGCGTGGGTTTTTTCTCTCGTACAAGTTACAGAACCCCGTAGTGAGTTTAATGTTGAGTTCATCGACTCGAGGACGTTATAGTTGCGTTGCATTCTTTCCAAGGATCATTTAGACTATTTTTTCATATTTTTCTTAATTAGTGCATTTTTGGACCAAAAATTGGATTTTACAGAAATTAGGAAATTTCTATTTTCTTTTTCTTTTTATTCTTTCTTTCTCCTTCCTCTCTCCTCACTGCCGTTACTTTCCTCTCTCTCGTTCTCTCTCCTCTCTTCTACTCTCTCTGCGGGGCGTACGACCGTGGCGAGCTAGCTGAGGCAGGGACGTCGTGGAGTTGGTCTGGGGCATGATGGGGCGAAGGATTGAGCATGGCGTTGGCACGATCCCTCGATGGATTCAAAGCCAGCGTGTCGAGCTCGTGAGATGGTTTTCAATGTGGTTTAGTCACTTCGGTGCGCTAGAACTTCGGTGGAGGTAGGGAGATGGACGCCCTACTCTTCTTCTACGTTTCTTCGCGATTTGGAGCCGAACGGTGCGCGTATGAGCGGGTTTAGCTTCAGTTTAGGTAAAGCATGCTTTGGGGGGTGTGAGACGAGTTCATCTTTCTCGGCGACGGTTTCTAGCCTAATTAGTCTTATTAAATTCCCTGGCATGCCAACATTCCATTCTCGCTGGTTTCATTGTGATTGGTTGTCATTTGGGACCGGTGTGAGCCCGGGAACCCATGTGACTCATTGGTCGATTCGGTAGAATCGTCCGTTTCTGGTGATTTGGATGCGGTTTGGACCCCTTCCAGTCTGTGGAAGGCGTATTTGACGTTTAGGGTTGTTTCCCCTTCGTTTAGAAGCGAACGGGGCATGGAACGGCCGAGATTGGCCGATCCGCTATTTTTCCCGCCGTAGCATAGTAGCGATCCTTCCAAAGACCGTTTTCAGGCATTTAGCGGCCCCTTGGTGACCGTTTATGCTTTTCGAACAGTAAGTCGGTTCGGGTCTTCACGGTCATGCGATAGACCATTTTCTCTACTTCACGGTCGTATGATTGATCGTTAATCTCTAGTAGCGGGCGTACGATAGACCGCTAACGGGATTGAGTATGTCGGTTTGGCTAACGCGGTCGTGCGATAGACTGCTAAGGCTTGGCTGGCAGTCTGAGAGATGATCGCTAACAGTTGTTTTATGTCGGTTTAATAGTTTAAGTTGGTTGGGCTAGCGGTCCTAGCCTTGACCGCTATTTCTACCTGGCAATCCTATGAGTGACCGCCAACGGGTTTGACTGGTTTAAGTCGATTGGGGGTTGACTGCATTTAGCGGTCATATGGACGACCACTACTGATTCCTTCACGGTCCTACGATAGACCACCTACCCCTATTGGATTTAAGGTATTATCCTTTGATTCTTTGAGTGAAGTGGCCGTGTCCTAGACTACTTAGCTCAGTAAGATGGCTTGTTATAGGCCGGTTGTTTTGGTGCGGCTCTTTCTTGACCGCCCAGTGTCTAAGCTCTCTGTGTGAAGGAAGCGGCTCATTAGCTGACTGCTTGGTTTACCTAGAGGCCGGGCATATGACTGTTTACTTGCTAGAGCCTTTTTTTCCTGATGTTTGGCCTCTATTTATCCTGGCCTTACCTGGTGGTTTGCCCGTTGTCCCGTGGATATCTTGGATGTCCTATGAGGGCGATGACCATGTTGTGAGGTGGCCGAGGAGTGCCATTGTATCGCGTGGTGTTCCGTGCTGTTTCAGGGTCATTATTGGTGTCTAGTCAACCCAGTGTGATCCAGTGGTTGACGTGTGACTCGTAAATGTCTCGGTGATCCGGTATGGATCGAGAGATGGTTTGGACGCCTCAAGGTATTATCTTACCTTGATTTGCATGTCCACGTGCTTTGAGGGTCTTGGTGATCCCTCCGGTCTCCATGATTCATCTTAAGCGGAGGCATGGATCGGGTGATCCTATACCGTTTCCTTTATCGATGTTTTCTCGTGATGTGGCTTAGGGATTAGATTGATTGGCGGCTTGTTACCGCTATGTGCGACGATCTTGACCCCAAGTCTCGTGACTCAAAGATCATTGTATTAGCAGGTCTAGTTGCCTGTCCCGAGTCTAGTGGCAGTCTAGTATGCTACCATGTGTCTGGTGCTTCGTAGTACGTGTGACAGTGCGTGCTTAGGCTGTCTATTCTTTAGCACTGGTGTTTTGGAGTTTCTGTGTCTAGTGAGCCTCCACTAGTCGTAGCCCGACGGCACGTTCCAGTGTGTCGGCCCACCTAGGAGTGGTGGCGGGGCAGTTCCCGACAGACGATTTGTAAGCTAGTTTCCGTGGGCTCCCTTGCCTTACAGTAGCGTCCTACTGGGGGAGAAAGCTAGCTAGAGGCCAGGCTCAAGGCATTGGGCTTGTGTGTGCACACGTGGTGGGGACACCGGGTCCACTACTGGGCCCACTACTCAGAGTCGACGCCGCACTGCCTCGACACCGAGCTTATGGCTCGGAGATCCTTCCTGACGACTCGGCTTATGGCTACGGTGGATATTACGTATTGAGTATATGTATTTGTGTGTATGTATACATGTATCCCTACATGTATTTTTTTCTTTCGTCTTATTAGGCTAGTCTAAGTCAAACAAACATGTGTGTTTTGTGCATTTTATTTGGTTAAAACCCCCAAGTCAAAAGTTAGGTAAGTAAGCTTGTTTTATTAGGCTAAGGACATATGTGCTATTTGTAAAGTTTGAAGGTGTGGTTGCTATAGCCTCCTCCTATATAAAGGAAGGCCAAGGGTGTTACGAAGGAATGATATGAATGAAAGAATGAATGAAGTGTTGTTTTGTGTAAGAGCTCTCCCCTCTTGCCTTTCCCTTCCCTCTTCTCTCCACTTGTGAGATTTGAGTGTGTCGCCCGGTGTAAGACCGTCCGGCGTGAGGCCGAGCTGTGTGAGATAGCAGTTATCCGTTCCTGTCCTGTTCGCGTCCCGGAGTGCCGTCGATCCATTCCCACGTCGCCCCCGCGTCAAATTGATATCAGAGCCTAACACGGCGCCTCCGACGTCGCCGACGTCCCTCTTTCTCTCTCCCTATTTCTCTATTTCCCTTCTCTCTTTCTGTTAATCTCTTTCTCTATCTTTCTGTTTCGTCTGAGGGGAAGAAAGAAGTGATAGAAAAAAAATAATAATAAAAAGAAAAGAAAAGGGGGCAGAGGTATCGCCTCTCTCGGTTGCAGGAGAGAAAAGAGAGAAACAGAAAAAAAATAGAGAGAAATAGAAAAAAAAGTGAGAAAACAAAAAAAAGGCAGAAGAGAGGTGTTCGCGGGGAGGGCCGGGCATCATCGCCCGTGCCCTCGTTCAAAAAGGGGCCGGCCGCAACGGTCGCCCAACGACCCAGCGCCAGCCGCCGCGCCCGCCCCCCCCGACCGGCCGCACTCCGCCGCCGCCGCGCCCGCCCGGCGCCCGCCCGGCGCGCACCCCGCCCACACGGCGTGCACCCCGCGCCCTGCGCCCCGCGCCCGGGCCCCGTGCGCGCTCGCAGGCCACACCCGCGGCCCCCGCGTCGCACCTGGCCGGTGCCAGCGCATAACCGGCCAGCGCCCGCCCGCCAGCTGGCGTCACCCGCCTGCCCCCGCCCAGCGCTCGACGCCCAGCGCGCCTGAGCGCCCCGGCCTGCACGCCCTTGCGCCCGCGAGCGCCCCATAGGCCGCCCACGCCTGCGCCTCGTCGCCTGCACACCTGCGAAGTCAGCGCCCGACCGCGCGAAACTCACGCCAGCTGGCGCCCATCGGGCCCCTGCTGTCCGCCTCCGCAGCCGCGTCACCTGCCTGCGACCAGCCCGCCGCGCACGTTACGTGGGTTGACTACGGACCACCGTGGGTTACGTAGGAAGAAAAGAGTGTGATAGTTTGAAAGAAAGGTTTGAAAAGAGGAAGAAAAAAAGTCATAAAGAGAAGTGTTGAAAAAAAAAGTTAAAAGAAAAGTCAAAAAAAGTGGTTAAAAAAAGTTATATATAATATATATATATATTTAAGATATATATAATCCTATATATATATCTATATATATCTTTTTGACTTATTGATCGTGGCATTCGAAGTCTGCAACAATGGTTGTCCGATACCCGAGTCGCCGGGTAGTTGACACACATGCCATAATTTACGGGACGAGGGTACCTCTGAGTCTCCTTGCGCGGAGAATTTGTACTAATTTGTTCCCCTACGCAGGAAATTTTAAGCGATTTGTAATAATTAAATCCTCCCTGCGTGGAGTGAACGTCTTGTAACCGCTCAAGCTTCGTCGACGCTGTGCGGGCCCGCATGTCCCCGCTCGCCTTCGTCTCCGGTCGGAGTTAGACTTTTCAGTCTAGCTAGGTACGTGCTCCCCTCACTTACTCATTTAGTATCCTTTCAATTGCCGCGTGAAGTGAGAGAGTGCCCGATCCATGCAACCAGTCTCCCGAGTGCATCGCTGTGGATGGAGAGCGAGAGCTTGTATGCACCTATCCTTTAAGGCCCTAGGCTATCACATTAGGGCACCCTAATTGTCAGGAGGTAGTTCCACAACTACTTTGCCTACGGGCAAGCAACTCTCCCTGACCGGTCCCTTCAACTTAGCCCTTTGCCTATTTAGCCAACAAAATTCGGGTCTATAGCTTGCTAATTATCGGTCCCAGGACTGCATCATTTAGGTCCGAAGTCGTGCATGCCACGTTGGTCTAGGAATTCATCCGGCCGTCTAGAGCGCCCTTCAACTCTACAATCCCACATGGATCAGAAGAGCGTGAGTGCTATGTTGGCTCAGCTCGAGCATAATCTTCTAACCCATTTTGAAGAATCCATAGGCCAACTTTGAGCCGAGCTAGATGAGAGGATCCGAGCCTTAGAGGATCGATTGAAGAGAGAGGAAGGACGAGTGAATGGCCATGGCGATCCCGTAGCCAATCCTAGGGAGGAGAGAGAGCAAGCCCGCCCAAATCAGGCTCCCCAAGGTAGAGAGCAAGAGGCCCGTACGCCTCGAGAGAGGGACCACGATGATGAGGATATTATCTTACGGAACGTCAAGATTGACGCTCCGAGTTTTGATGGGTCCCTCAACCCCGCTACATATCTTGATTGGGAGACCGGGATGGACCAATATTTTGATTGGCATCGCCGCATGACCCATGCTACAAGGGTGAGGTTTGCCAAGATGAAACTCCTGGGTCAAGCCAAGACCTACTGGTGCAACATTGAGAATCTCCTAGCAAGGAGACGAGAGGAGCCTATAGGCACGTGGGAAGAAATGAAGGAGAACTTGAGGGAGAAGTATCTGCCACCTTCCTACCATCAGCGTCTTTTAGACCAATGGCAGAAACTCACCCAAGATGGAAAGTCCGTGGACGAGTACATCGCCAAATTTGATGACTTCATCCTTTGGAGCCGAGTCATGGAGGATGCCTCCGTCACTCTCTTACGGTTTAGGGCTGGCCTACACGAGAGTATTCAGTGAGAATTATTCTTGCGGGAGATTAACACCCTCGAGCACACCTATCAGGTTGCTCGGGACGTCGAGCGATTTCAAAAGGTGGTCCCACCTCGGGTCCCAGCCTACTGCCAACCCGAGTCCCGAAACCCCATGGTCCGCTACTCTGAGAGGCCTGGCCCCTCCACCTCCTACGTCCCTACTGCTACCCCACTTAGGGCCGTTGCCCCTACTGCTCCTTTTCTAAGGAACCCTTTACCTGCACCTGCTGATGTGCCTAGACTGGAGTATATTCCACCAGTTGAGAGGAGAGATGACAAGGGAAAAGGGGTCATCCCTAGCACCTCCCAACCAGCCCCTATCTTGGGAGTTCGATGCTTCAGGTGTCATAACATAGGGCATATTGCCACCAATTGCCCCACCCGAGCCTTGGTCATCACCGACCCCCAGCCTGTGGTGCTTCCACCTCGGGAAGAAGAACCCCTTGAGAGATATGAGCCTGACCCTGATCTCATTGCCCAATTTGAGGAATTAGATGCAGGGTATGATGGAACGCATGTCGAGTACATGCAAGTGGGAGAAATTGCCGAAGTTCAAACAGGGAAGACTAGGTGTAGTTCGCTGCATCCTAGCACACCCCCAGGAGGACGACTGGCGTCGAACCTCCATCTTCAAACCTACATCATGGTCAAACTCAACCCTGCAAGGTGATCTTTGACAACGGGAGCTGTATCAATGCAGTCTCTTCAGACTTTGTATCCCGTCTAGGTCTACCTACACATCCTCATCCGAGGCCATACAACGTGGCTTGGGTTGACGACACGTCTATCCCAGTCACCACTACATGTGTCATTCCTATCCAATTCTAGTCCTACCAAGGATAAATCCTATGTGATGTAGTGCCTATTAAGGTCGGGAGCCTCATCCTAGGATGGCCATGGATCTACGATGTAGACCTTACTACATTCGGTCGGTCCAACCAGTGTTCCTTCTCCTACAATGGGAAGAGGATTCAGTTGCTCCCAACACCCCCAAAAGTGGCCATGGGAAAGAGTCCTACCTCCACACCTACTACATCCCCCAAGAGTCAGGAAAACTCCCCAACCCCTGCTACAGGGAAACCTTCTATTCCCTCTTCTCCTACACCTGTCACTCTCATCCCTAAGGCCCCTAAGGTTGACCATGACCCGATTAGGCGCCTTAACTTCATAGGTGTTCGTTAGCTGAATAGGGAGGTTGCCGAAGGTGCCCCTGTCTGGGCTGTTATTGTCACCATCACCCCCGAGGAGTCTCAAGTCTCAGTCCCACCCGAGGTCTAGGCAATTCTGCATGACTTCCCAGACATTTTCCCAGAGGATTTGCCCTCTCGACTCCCTCCCATGCGTGACATTCAACACGCTATTGATCTTGTCCCTGGGTCCACCCTACCCAACCTTCCCCATTACCGATTGAACCCAAAGGAGCATGCTGAGCTCCAAAGGATTATCGAGGACCTTATCCAAAAAGGTTTCCTCAGGGTGAGCAAGAGCCCATGTGTTGTCCCTACCTTGCTCACACCCAAGAAGGATGGCACCTGGCGGATGTGTGTTGACAACCGCGCCATCAATAAGATCACTGTCAAGTATAGGTTTCCCATTCCCCGTCTTGATGACATGCTTGACATGATGAGTGGAGCCACTATCTTTTCCAAGATTGAATTGAAAAGTGGCTACCACAAGGTCCGGATTCGACCAGGGGATGAGTGGAAGATAGCCTTCAAAACAAAAGAAGGCATGTATGAGTGGCTTGTCATGCCGTTTGGGCTATCCAACACCCCCAGCACTTTCATGAGGCTTATGACTGAAACCCTTCGCCCCCTCATCGGTCGCTTCGTTGTCGTCTACTTCGACGACATTCTCATTTATAGCCACAACCCTCAGGACCACATTCATCATTTGAGGGAGGTCTGCGATACCCTAAGGAAAGAAACCCTGTTTGCCAAGCTGACTAAGTGTGAATTCATGACAGACCGGGTCGTTTTTCTCGGATTTGTGGTTTCAAGTCATGGAGTGTCTATGGACCAATCCAAGGTCCGAGCCATAGTAGACTGGCCAGAGCCCCAGAATGTCCATGACGTTCGAAGTTTTCACGGGCTAGCCACCTTCTACAGACGCTTCATCCAGGGATTTAGCACCATTATGACACCCATTACGGATTGCATCTGTAAGGGGAATTTTTAGTGGACCAAAGCCGCCTCCCAGGCTTTTCTTACCATAAAGAAGCTTATGACCAAAGCCCCTGTCCTCCGCCTACCAGACTTTTCCAAAGTCTTTGAGGTTTCATGTGATGCATCTAGCGTAGGAATAGGTGGAGTGCTTAGCCAGGAGAGCCACCCTGTGGCTTATTTCAGTGAGAAGCTTTCTGATGCAAAGCTTCGATACTCCACATACGATAAGGAGTTTTATGCCGTGGTCCAAGCCCTCAAACACTGGAGACACTATCTCTTACCACAAGAGTTTGTCTTATACTCGGACCACGAGGCTTTGAAATTCTTAGCTCTCAGAAGGGTTTAAACCCTAGGCATGGTCGGTGGGTAGAATTCCTCCAGTCTTTCACATTTGTCCTAAAGCATAAGGCTGGAAAGGACAATAAGGTGGCCGATGCCTTGAGTCGAAGGGTCTCCCTTCTTTCCACTGTTCGAGTAGAGGTCACGGATTTGACCGCATGAAGGAACTCTATGGAGAGTGTCCTGATTTTGGCCCTGCCTACTCTGCTCTGTCTGCTAGACCCTCGATAGCCTTTTCTGACTATCTGCTCCAGGATGGTTTTTTATTTCAAGGGCAGCAACTCTGTGTCCCGAGGACTTCTGTTCGGGACTTCCTGATTTGGGAAATGCATGTTGGAGGTCTTGCTGGTCACTTTGGCCGCAACAAGACCATCCATTCTGTGGAGGAGCACTTCTATTGGCCTGGCCTGAAGAGAGATGTGGCCAAGATTGTAGCCCAGTGTAGGACATGCACGATGGCCAAACAGGTCAAACAGAACACTGGTCTCTACACTCCTCTCCCCGTTCCTGATCGACCATGGGTTGATGTGAGCATGGATTTTATCCTTGGGTTACCACGCACTGCTCATAAGCATGATTCCATCTTTGTTGTCGTTGATAGGTTCTCTAAGATGGCCCACTTTATTGCACGTTCCAAAACATCTGATGCATCTAGAGTAGCCCATTTGTTCTTTGATGAAGTCGTGCGTCTGCATGGTCTCCCCCAAACCATCGTGTCTGACCGGGATGTCCGGTTCACTAGCTATTTTTGGAAGACACTTTGGCACCTAGTTGGCACCAAACTGAAGTTTTCCACTGCCTATCATCCCCAAACTGATGGGCAAACTGAGGTCGTCAATAGGAGTTTAGGGAATCTGTTGAGGTGTCTCGTAGGGGATCACCCCGGCACTTGGGACCTTCTTTTGCCCAGAGCCGAATTTACATACAACAGTTCGATCAATCGGTCCATGGGTATGAGTCCATTTGAGGTCGTGCATGGATACAAACCTAGGAAACATGTGGATCTCATTCCCCTTCTACTCGAGTCTAGGATATCCAAGTCAGCTGAGGAGTTTGCACAGCATGTCACAAGTCTACATGAATCAATTAGCAAGCACATCAACCTTAGTAATGAGACTTATAAAAAATTGGCTGATTCGCATAGACGTCACCATGAATTTCAAGAAGGTGACTTGGTTATGGTACGGGTCCGACCGAACGACTCCCCTCGGGAGCCGTTAAAAAGTTGCAAGCCCGTAGTGATGGACCCTTTCCAATTCTGCGGAACATTGGCTCCAATGCTTATGTTGTGGACTTACCTCCCGAATATGGGATTAGCTCGACATTTAATGTGGCAGATCTAGTGGCCTACAAGGAACCCACAGCGATTCCTAGTGACCCTTTCGAGCCTTCTCCTCCCATTGAGAGTGAGCCCACCCCTATACGTCCCATAGTCTCGAGAGTACCGCGCGAGCACATTGAGAGGATACTGGATGAGCAGGTGACCACTACACGGAGCAGGGTGTACCAGCGCTACCTTGTCTGCTGGCGGGACCGTCCACCTTCTGATGATTCCTGGATCAGCCGGGAAGATCTCTAGCGCCTCGATCCAGATTTGCTGGAGCACTACCACAGGAGTGTCCCCCCTTACTCGACGGAGTCGAGTTTCAGCCGCCCCGGGAGGGTTGGTGGGGACACCGGGTCCACTACTGGGCCCACTACTCGGAGCCGACGCCGCACTACCCCGACACCGAGCTTATGGCTCGGAGATCCTTCCCGACGACTCGGCTTATGGCTACGGTGGATATTGCGTATTGAGTATATGTATTTGTGTGTATGTATACATGTATCCCTACATGTATTTTTTTCTTTCGTCTTATTAGGCTAGTCTAAGTCAAACAAACATGTGTGTTTTGTGTATTTTATTTGGTTAAAACCCCCAAGTCAAAAGTTAGGTAAGTAAGCTTGTTTTATTAGGCTAAGGACATATATGCTATTTGTAAAGTTTGAAGGTGTGGTTGCTATAGCCTCCTCCTATATAAAGGAAGGCCAAGGGTGCTACGAAGGAATGATATGAATGAAAGAATGAATGAAGTGTTGTTTTGTGTAAGAGCTCTCCCCTCTTGCCTTTCCCTTCCCTCTTCTCTCCACTTGTGAGATTTGAGTGTGTCACCCGTTGTGAGACCGTCCGGCGTGAGGCCGAGCTGTGTGAGATAGCAGTTATCCGTTCCTGTCCTGTTCGCGTCCCGGAGTGCCGTCGATCCATTCCCACGTCGCCGCCGCGTCAACACGTGGTCAGGGGCGTTTGTACGAGCACCGACGGGCGTGACCCTGACAAGTCACTTGTTACAATTGTTCCTTGTACTCGGTTCTATGAGTGTCTCAGTTACCACCGTTCCAGGTATGTGGGAGATACTTGTGGTGCAATGTAAGTCGTTAGTGGATGCATCTGTCTATTCTTCTAGTGAGGAGCTCCTGTCACTTGGTGCATGACTCTAGTGATCCACGAGTCTCGTGACATGTCTTTTCGTCATTGGTTTTCGAATAGCCTATGCGTGGCTTTACTCGAGGTCCAGTCTTGTGTAACGTACACAACGATCTAGTTGTGTGTGTTTATGTCTTCGATTGTGTAGGTCTTTTCTAGGGCTTTTGCCTGTTTTATAGGCTTTAGCTATGGTGCTTGTGCTTGGTCGACGGATCGGTAATGCCTGACTTTGTGAGATCATGGTTCACCTTTTTATTGACGTTTGGAGTAGTTTAGAGTGCCGTGGTTTGGTCGAAGGCCGTGTTTCTGGTTAGTACGGCTTCCCTTTCTTTTAGCTATTCTTCCTCCTACTTACTCCTGCTTTTTACAGCTTTACTGTTATAGTTACTGCTGTTGCTCCTGCTCTTTCCTACTTTACTGTTTAGTGCTGTTTAGCGTGTTACTGTATTTTTTCCAGTGGGGATCCGCGTGACCCCTACTGAGCCAGTGACTTGAGGCTCACCCCTGCTTTTCAGGTGTGGTCTTCTTCTTCCTTGTGGTTCGTGATGCGGTGCGTCAGTTCGTAGTCGCCAGTGTTCTCTGCGTCGAGCTTCCCCCGACTTCAGTGTATGTTTTCCTTTCTGTTGGGCTGTACTTGTCTTTAATTTGGACTAGACTCTGTTAATTTAAATTGTTAATTAAAAATTTAATTTTTTTTCTACTACTTTAGCAAACCTGATCATTGAAATAATTAATTACTAACTGCTTTACCTGGGAGTTCAATGTACTACACACACTCCTTTTATCCCTTCGGAGCTTTACCGCTCTTGGGAGGCCTCGCAGGATCCAAGTGTTATCAGGTTTTCCTGGTATCCGAACCCTGGGTCATCACAGGTGGTATCAGAGCTGTGTTGGGCGCAAGTACATGGGAATTCGAGATATCACAATATTCAGTGTCCATAAGGTCCAGTACAGCCAGTTGTCGGCATTAGCGTTGGCATCGGTTTTATGATTGTTTATCGCTTTGTTATCGCGTGTGGTCTTGTGCGTGCTGTGTTGGCACTGTGCGAGATGGTTCTGCTCTCGTCAAGACGTGACGGAGTGCTTTTCTTTTTCCATGGTGTTTATCTCGGTTATGCTGTACTTGGCAGAGTTCGCCAGCAGGCGTGAATCTGTGGTGCAGTGTTCGAGATGTTTCTGTAATTTGTTCAGGTGGCTGGTGATTTTCTCGTTGGTGTGATGGTCGTGCACATTCCTATGTTGCTTTGGTCTTCCCAATTTGAGATTTGTGTAGCCCTTGAGGTGTTAAGCTTGTGTCGTGGTGTTCGATTAGATACCTTGTTTGGAAGAATGACCGAGGAAACTCAGGATTGAACCTAGAATTTTCCTTCCCGGTGAGCTACTATTGGTCAAGCTTGATTTTTCTCATCTTGTTTGGTGGCATCTTTTTGAGGTAAGCCTTGGAAGTGCTGTCTTGGTGAAGCCTTTGTCCTGTGTCTGCTTAAGTGTGGACAGTGTTAATTCTGAACCTGATTTGCCCATGTCTGACGGTTGCTTGGCTTTGGACCTAGATTTTATGTTTGGGAGCCGTTATGCACTGTATTCAATGTGCCGTGTTTGGCGGCTGTTGTGCTATGAAGGTACAGTAATCGTTCAAGGACGTGAGGATAAGCTGAGACAGGTGTTCTTTGTGCTTTGTGCTGGAGCTAGTGCTCTTATTGGTTTGCACTTTGGCGACTTGTGATCATTTGTTTGCAGGATCAGTACTTGAGGTGTGGTATATTACAGTTTGTGAATTGCGATGGCGCAGAGTGTGTGCTGAGATGCGGATGCCGAGTTATCCTTGATGCATGTGTGCGTGTGTGGAGCGCGCAGCGGAAGCGTGTGGGCTGATAACCCATGGTTCAGGATTGTGAAGTTGGCAGATTCTGCTTGGCTGAGAAGTTTATTTCCTCAGTGCATCATCGTCTTGGCAATTTGTGCTTTGATGTTGTTGGTTGTCGTGTCATTGTTGGAGGCATTATGGCTATTGGCACTGGCATGTGTAAGGATTAGGGGAATCCGTCGGTATATTTGCTGGCCAAGTACCCTCTATTTTTTTGTAACTTTTCTTGGACGTTGTGCTCTCGGGACAGATCGTGGTCCTTGAGATGCATTTCCCAAGATTATTGTTGTTCTTGTTGTTGTGGGTCCTTGTTGGTGAGCTGTTCGTGGCATGGCTTGTCATGTTAGCTGTGTGTTCAGCTGTAATTGTGCCTTGATGTGACCTAGCTTACAGTTGTGTTCCATGGTTCTGGGTTCAGTACGGAGTCGGGATTCTGCAAGTGCTGTTGTTTTATGTTGTTGTGCTGTGTTCAGCTTGGGAGGATTTCCTTGTGAGTCTGATTTGGCATTATGAGGACTGACTTGATTGTGCTCGTGGTCCCTTGCTGTCGTTGGCATTCTGCGTGCCAGATTTGTTGTTCTTGGCACGGAAGCCAATGTTGTCAAGTTGTCAGCTGAGAGGACTGTGTTTCCTTGTTTAAGCTGATGCTTGTCGTGTCTGTCGTGTGTTTTATCGATGACTACTTTCGTGGCATGGGTCGTGTCTCCTTTCCTTGTGAGACGGATGCGACGTTGCCTTGTTTCGGAGGTGTCGGACTTGTGTTCACTTGGGTGCCATGCTTGTTCTTTGGATCGATTTGTCTTGAGATCTAGAGCGCGTACTTGTGATTGTGGTCTGGCAGTGTCTCTTTGAATTGTGTTTTCGAGATTCGTGTTCTCGTGTTTTGTGGGTTGAGGTTTGGCTGATGCTTGGAGAGCGTAGCCGATGTTTGGGTTTGTTCTTCCCTTGTTCACTTGCTAGCTCCTTGAATTTCAAGGATGAAATTCCTTTAAGGGGGAGGATTGTAATACCTTGAGTCTTTCAGATCTTTATCGGGAAGTTTCGGATCGCTTTTGTGGGTCCTTAGTTGTGTTTTACGATCCACGTGGATTTTTTCTTTTGTACAAGTTACGGAACCCCGTGGTGAGTTTATTGTTGAGTTCATCGACTCGAGGACGCTACAGTTGCGTTGCATTCTTTCCGAGGATCATTTAGACTATTTTTTCGTATTTTTCTAAATTAGTTCATTTTCGGACCAAAAATCATATTTTACGAAAATTAGGAAAATTATATTTTCCTTTTCTTTTTATTCTTTCTTTCTCCTTCCTCTCTCCTCACCACCGTTACTTTCCTCTCTCTCATTCTCTCTCTTCTCTTCTCCTCTCTCCACGGGGCGTACGACCGAGGCGAGCTGGCTGAGGAAGGGATGTCGTGGAGTTGGTCTGGCACGTGATGGGGTGAAGGATTAAGCATGGCATTGGCACGATCCCTCGGTGGATTCAAAGCCGGCGTGTCGAGCTCGTGAGATGGTTTTCAGCGTGGTTTAGTCACTTCGGTGCGCTAGAACTTCGGTGGAGGTAGGGAGATGGACGCCATACTCTTCTTCTACGTTTCCTCGTGATTTGGAGCCGAACGATGCGCGTATGAGCGGGTTTGGCTTCGGTTTGGGTAAATCATGCTTTGGGGGGTGTGAGACGAGTTCGCCTATCTTGGCGACGGTTTCTAGCCTAATTAGTCTTATTAGATTCCATGGCATGTCAGCATTCCATTCCCGCTGGTTTCATTGTGATTGGTTGTCATTTGGGACTGGTGTGAGCCCGGGAACCCATGTGACTCATTTTGGGTCGATTCGGTAGAATCGCCCGTTTCTTGTGATTTGGATGCGGTTTGGACCCCTTCCGGTCTGTCGAAGGATTATTTGATGTTTAGGGTTGTTTCTCCTTCATTTAGAAGCGAACGGGGCGTCGAACGGTCGAGATTGGCCGATCCCCTATTTTTCCCGCCGTAGCGTAGTAGCGGTCCTTCCAGAGACCGTTTTCAGGCATTTAGCGGTCCCTTGGTGACCGTTTATGCTTTTCAAACAGTAAGTCGGTTCAGGTCTTCACGTTTGTGTGATAGACCGTTTTCTCCGGTTCGCGGTCGTATGACTGACCACTAATCTCCGGTAGCGGGCGTACGATAGAACGCTAACGGGATTGAGTATGTCGGTTTGGCTAACGCGGTCGTGCGATAGACCGCTAAGGCTTGGCTGGCGGTCTGAGAGATGATCGCTAACGGTTGTTTTATGTCGGTTTAATAGTTTAAGTCGATTGGGCTAGCGGTCCTAGCCTTGACCGCTATTTCTCCCAGGCGATCCTATGAGTGACCGCCAGTGGGTTTGACTGGTTTAAGTCGGTTGGGGGTTGACCGGGTTTAGCGGTCATATGGACGACCGCTATTGATTCCTTCGTGGTCCTGCGATAGACCGCCTACTCCTATTGGATTTGAGGTTTTATCCTTTGATTCTCTAAGTGAAGCGGCCTTGTCCTGGACTGCTTAGCTCAGTGAGACGGCTTGTTATAGGCCGGTTGTTTTGGTGCGGCTCTTTCTTGACCGCCCAATGTCTAAGTTCTCTGTGTGAAGGTAGCAGCTCATTAGCTGACTGCTTGGTTTACCTACCGGCCGGGCATATGACTATTTACTTCCTAGAGCCTTTTTTCCCTGATGTTTGGCCTCCATTTATCCTGGCCTTACCTCGTGGTTTGCCCGTTGTCCCGTGGATATCTTGGATGCCCTATGAGGGCGATGACCATGTTGTGAGGTGGCCGAGGAGTGCCATTGTATCTCGTGGTGTTCCGTGTTGTTTCGTGGTCATTATTGGTGTCTGGTCAACCCGGTGTGAACTAGTGGTTGACGTGTGACTCGTAAATGTCTCGGTGATCCGGTATGGATCGAGAGATGGTTTTGGACTCCTCGAGGTATTGTCTTACCTCGATTTGCATGTCCACGTGCTTTGAGGGTCTTGGTAATCCCTCGGGTCTCCGTGATTTGTGTTAAGCGGAGCATGGATCGGGTGATCCTGTACCGTTTCCTTTATCGATGTTTTCTCGTGATGTGGCTTAGGGATTAGATTGATTGGCGGCTTGTTACCGCTATGTGCGACGATCTCGACCCCGAGTCTCGTGACTCAAAGATCATTATATTAGCAGGTCTAGTTGTCTGTCCCGAGTCTAGTGGCAGTCTGGTATGATGCCCTGTGTCTGGTGCGTCGTTGTACGTGTGACAGTGTGTGCTTAGCCTGTCTGTACTTCAGCACTGGTGTTTTAGAGTTTCTGTGTCTAGTGAGCCTCCACTAGTCGTAGCCCGATGGCACGTTCCAGTGTGTCAGCCCACCTAGGTGTGGTGGCGGGGCAGTTCCCGACAGACGGTTTGTAAGATAGTTTCCGTGGGCTCCCTTGCCTTATAGTAGCGTCCTACTAGGGGAGAAAGCAAGCTAGAGGCCTGGCTGAAGGCATTGGGCTTATGTGTGCACACATGGTCAGGGGCGTTTGGACGAGCGCCGACAGGCGTGACCCTAACTAGTCACTCATTACTGTTGTTCCTTGTACTTGGTTCTGTGAGTGTCTCAGTTATCGCCATTCCATGTGTGTGGGAGATACTTGTGGCGCAATGTAAGTCGTCAATGGACGCATCTGGCTGTTCTTCTAGTGAGGAGGTGCTCCTGTCACTTGGCGCATGACTCTAGCGATTCTCGTGTCTCATGACGTGTCTTTTCATCATTGGTTTTTGAATAGCCTGTGTGTGGCTTTACTTGAGGTCCAGTCTTGTGTAACGTACACGATGATCTCGTTGTGTATGTTTGTGTCTTCGACTGTGTAGGTCTTTTCTAAGTCTTTCGCCTGTTTTATAGGCTTTAGCTTTGGAGCTTGCGCTTGGTCAACGGATCGGTAACGCCTGACTTTGTGAGATCAGGGTTCACCTTTCTGTTGACGTTTGGAGTAGTTTAGAGAGCCGTGGTTTGGTCGGCGACCGTGTTTCTGGTTAGTATGGCTTCCCTTTCTTTTAGATGTTCTTCCTCCTGCTTACTCCTACTTTTTACAGCTTTACTGTTGTAGTTACTATTGTTGCTCCTGCCCCTTCCTACTTTACTGTTTAGTGCTATTTAGCATGTTACTGCGTTGTTTCCAGTGGGGATCCGCATGACCTCTACTGAGCCAGTTACACGAGACTCACCCCTGCTTTTCAGGTGTGGTCTTCTTCTTCCCGGTGGTTCGTGACGCGGTGCATCAGTTCATAGTCGCCAGCATTGCTAGCGTTCTCTGCGCCGGGCTTCCCCCGACTTCAGTGTACGTTTTCCATTTTGTTGGGCTGTACTTGTCTTTAATTTAGACTAGACTCTGTTAATTTAAATTATTTATTGAAAATATAATTTTATTTCTGCTACTTTAGCAAACCTGGTCATTGAAATAATTAATTACTTACTGCTTTATCTGCGACTTAAATGTACTACACGCACTCCTTTAATCCCTTCGGAGCTTTACCGCTCTTGGGAGGCCTGGCAGGATCCAAGTGTTATCGAGTTTACCCGGTATCCGGACCCTGCGTCGTCACAGGTGGTATCAGAGCTGTGTTGGGCGCAAATACATGGGAATTCGAGATATCGCAATATTCAGAGTCCAAAAGGTCTAGTACAACCAGCTGTCGGCATTAGCGTTGGCATCGATTTTACGATTATTTATTGCTTTGTTTTCACGTGTGGTCTTGTGCGTGCTGTGTTGGCTCTATGCGAGATGGTTCTGCTCTCGTCAGGATGTGACTGAGTGCTTTTTTTTTTCCATGGTGTTTGTCTTGGTTATGCTATACTTGGTAGAGTTCGACGACAGGCGTGAATCTGCGGTGCAGTGTTTGAGATGTTTCTGTAATTTGTTCAGGTGGCTGGTGATTTTCTAGTTGGTGTGATGGCCGTGCACATTCTTATGTTGCTTTGGTCATCCCAATTTTAGATTTGTGCAGCCCCTGAGGTGTTAAGCTTGTGTCGTGGTGTTCGATTAGATGCCTTGTTTGGAAGAATGCCCGAGCAAACTCAGGAGTGAACCTAGGATTTTCCTTCCTGGAGAGCTACTATTGATCCAGCTTGATTCTTCTCATCTTGTTTGGTGGCGTCTTTTAAAGGTAAGCATGGGAAGTGCTGTCTTGGTAAGCCTTTGTCTTGTGTCTGCTTAAGTGTGGACATTGTTAATTCTGAACTTGATTTGCCCTTGTCTGACGGTTGCTTGGCTTTGGACCCAGATTTTGTGTTTGGGAGCCGTTGTGCACCGTATTTAATGTGCTATGAAGGTATAGTAATCGTTCCAGGACGTGAGGATAAGCTGAGACAAGTGTTCTTGGCGCTTTGTGTTGAAGCTAGTGCTCTTCTTGGTTTGCACTTTGGCGACTTGTGATCGGTTGTTGGCAGGATCAGTACTTGAGGCATGGTATATTGTAGTTTGTGAATTGCGATGGCGCTGAGTGTGTGCTGAGATGCAGATGCCGAGTTATCCTTGATGCCTATGTGCGTGTGTTGAGCGCGCAGCGGAAGCGTGTGGGCTGATCACCCATGGTTCAGGATTGTGAAGTTGGTAGATTCTGCTTGGCCGAGAAGTTTATTTCCTCGGTGCATCGTCATCTTGGCAATTTGTGCCTTAATGTTGTTGGTTGCCGTGCCATTATTGGAGGCATTATGGCTGTTGGCACTGGCCTGTCTAAGGATTAGGGGAATCTGTCGGCATATTTGCTGGCCCAGTACCATCTATTTTTCTGTAACTTTTCTTGGACGTTGTGCTCTCAGGACGGATCGTGGTCCTTGAGATGCATTTCCCAAGATTATTGTTGTTCTTGTTGTTGTGGGTCCTTATTGGTGAGCTGTTCGTGGCATGGCTTGTCATGTTAGCCATGTGTTCAGCTGTAATTGTGCCTTGATGTGACCCAGCATGTAGTTGTGTTCCGTGGTTCTGTGTTCAGTACGGTGCTGGGATTCTGCAAGTGATGTTGTTGTCTGTTGTTGTGCTGTGCTCAACTTGGGAGGATTTCCTTGTGAGTCTGATTTGGCATTATGAGGACTGACTTGATTGTGCTCGTGGTCCCTTGCTGTCGTTGGCATTCTGCATGCCAGATTTGTTGTTCTTGGCACGGAAGCCAATGTTGTCAAGTTGTCAGCTGAGAGGACTGTGTTTCCTTGTTTAAGCTGATGCTTGTTGTGTCTGCCGTATGCTTTATCGATGACTGCTTTTGTGGGATGGGTCGTGTCTCCTTTTCCTGTGGGACGGATGTGACGTTGCCTTGTTTCGGTGGTGTCGGACTTGTGTTCACTTGGGTGCCGTGCTTGTTCTTTGGATCGATTTGTCTTGAGATCCAGAGCGTGTACTTGTGATTGTGGTCTGGCAGTGTCCCTCTGAATTGTGTTTTCAAGATTCGTGTTCTCGTGTTTTGTGGTTTGAGGTTTGGCTGATGCTTGGAGAGCGTAGCCGATGTTTGGGTTTGTTCTTCCCTTGTTCACTTACTACCTCCTTGAATTTCGAGGATGAAATTCCTGTAAGGGGGAGGACTATAATACCTTGAGTCTTTCGGATCTTTATCGAGAAGTTTCAGATCGCTTTTGTGGGTCCTGAGTTATGTTTTACGATCCGCGTGAGTTTTTTCTTTTGTACAAGTTACGGAACCCCGTGGTGAGTTTATTGTTGAGTTCATCGACTAGAGGACGCTATAGTTGCGTTGCATTCTTTCCGATGATCGTTTAGACTATTTTTTCATATTTTTCTGAATTAGTGCATTTTCAGACGAAAAATAAAATTTTACGAAAATTAGGAAAATTCTATTTTTCTTTTCTTTTTATTCTTTCTTTCTTCTTCCTCTCTCCTCACCGCCGTTACTTTCCTCTCTCTCATTCTCTCTCCTCTCTTCCCCTCTCTCCGCGGGGCGTACGATCGTGGCGAGCTGGCTGAGGCAGGGACATCGTGGAGTTGGTCTGGCGCGTGATGGGGCGAAGGATTGAGCATGGCGTTGGCGCGATCCCACGGTGGATTGAAAGCCGACGTGCCGAGCTCGTGAGATGGTTTCAGCATGGTTTAGTCACTTCGGTGCGCTAGAACTTCGGTGGAGGTAGGGAGATGGACGCCCTACTCTTCTTCTACGTTTCCTCACGATTTGGAGCCGACCGGTGCGCATATGAGCGGGTTTGGCTTCGGTTTGGGTAAAGCATGCTTTGGGGGGTGTGAGACGAGTTCGCCTTTCTCGGTGACGGTTTCTAGCCTAATTAGTCTCATTAGATTCCCTGGCATGTCAACATTTATTCCCGCTGGTTTCATTGTGATTGGTTGTCATTTGGGACCGGTGTGAGCCCGGGAACCCATGTGACTCATTTTGGGTCGATTCGATAGAATCGCCCGTTTCTTGTGATTTGGATGCGGTTTGGACCCCTTCCTGTCTGTCGAAGGCTTATTTGACGTTTAGGGTTGTTTCCCCTTCGTTTAGAAGTGAACGTGGCGTGGAACGGCCGAGATTGGCCGATCCCCTGTTTTTCCCACCGTAGCGTAGTAGCGGTCCTTCCAGATACCGTTTTCAGGCATTTAGCGGTCCCTTGGTGACCATTTATGCTTTTCGAACAGTAAGTCGGTTCGGGTCTTCGTGATCGTGCGATAGAACGTTTTCTCCGGTTCGCGGTCGTATGACTGACCGCTAATCTCCGGTAGCAGCCGTACGATAGACCGCTAACGGGATTGAGTATAACGGTTTGGCTAATGCGGTCATGCGATAGACCACTAAGGCTTGGCTGGCGGTCTGAGAGATGATCGCTAACGGTTGTTTTATGTTGGTTTAATTGTTTAAGTCGGGTTGGCTAGCGGTCCTAGCCTTGACTGCTATTTCTCCCTGGCGATCTTATGAGTGACCGCCAGCGGGTTTGACTGGTTTAAGTCGGTTGGGGGTTGACCAGGTTTAGCGATCATATGGACGACCGCTACTGATTCCTTCGTGGTCCTGTGATAGACCACCTACCCCTATTGGATTTGAGGTTTTATATTTTGATTCTCTAAGTGAAGCGGCCATGTCCTGGACTGCTTAGCTCAGTGAGACGGCTTGTTATAGGCCAGTTGTTTTGATGCGGCTCTTTCTTGACCGCCCAGTGTCTAAGTTCTCTGTGTGAAGGTAGCGGCTCATTAGCTGACTGCTTGGTTTACCTACCGGCTGGGCATATGACTATTTACTTCCTAGAGCCTTTTTTCCCTGATGTTTGGCCTCCATTTATTCTGGCCTTACCTGGTGGTTTGCCCGTTGTCCCATGGATATCTTGGATGCCCTATGAGGGCGATGACCATGTTGTGAGGTGGCCGAGGAGTGCCATTGTATCGCGTGGTATTCCGTGCTGTTTCAGGGTCATTATTGGTGTCTAGTCAACCTAGTGTGATCCAGTGGTTGACGTGTGACTCGTAAATGTCTAGGTGATCCGGTATGGATCAAGAGATGGTTTGGACGCCTCAAGGTATTATCTTACCTTGATTTGCATGTCCATGTGCTTTGAGGGTCTTGGTGATCCCTCCGGTCTCCGTGATTCATCTTAAGCGAAGGCATGGATCGGGTGATCCTATACCGTTTCCTTTATCGATGTTTTCTCGTGATATGGCTTAGGGATTAGATTGATTGGCGGCTTGTTACCGCTATGTGCGATGATCTTTACCCCAAGTCTCGTGACTCAAAGATCGTTGTATTAGCAGGTCTAGTTGCCTGTCCCGAGTCTAGTGGTAGTCTAGTATGCTACCATGTGTCTGGTGCTTCGTAGTACATGTGACAGTGCGTGCTTAGGCTATCTATTCTTTAGCACTGGTGTTTTGGAGTTTCTGTGTCTAGTGAGCCTCCACTAGTCGTAGCCCGACGGCACGTTCCAGTGTGTCGGCCCACCTAGGAGTGGTGGCGGGGCAGTTCCTGACAGACGGTTTGTAAACTAGTTTCCGTGGGCTCCCTTGCCTTACAGTAGCGTCCTACTGGGGGAGAAAGCTAGCTAGAGGCCTGGCTCAAGGCATTGGGCTTGTGTGTGCACACGTGGTCAGGGGCGTTTGGACGAGCGCCGATAGGCGTGACCCTGACTAGTCACTCGTTACTCTTGTTCCTTGTACTCGGTTCTGTGAGTGTCTCAATTACCGCCGTTCCAGGTGTGTGGGAGATACTTGTGGCGCAGTGTAAGTCGTCAGTGGACGCATCAGGCTGTTCTTCTATTGAGGAGGTGCTCTTGTCACTTGGCGCATGACTCTAGTGATTCTCGTGTCTCGTGACGTGTCTTTTCCTCATTGGTTTTCGAATAGCCTGTGCATGGCTTTACTCGAGGTCCAGTCTTATGTAATGTACACGATGATCTAGTTGTGTATGTTTGTGTCTTCGACTGTGTAGGTCTTTTCTAGGGCTTTTACCTGTTTTATAGGCTTTAGCTATGGAGCTTGCGCTTGGTCGACGGATAGGTAACGCCTAACTTTGTGAGATCAGGGTTCACCTTTCTGTTGACGTTTGGAGTAGTTTAGAGAGCCGTGGTTTGGTCGGTGGCCGTGTTTCTAGTTAGTACGGCTTCCCTTTCTTTCAGCTGTTCTTCCTCCTGCTTACTCCTACTTTTTACAGCTTTACTGTTGTAGTTACTGCTGTTGCTCCTGCTCTTTCTTGCTTTACTACTTAGCGCTGTTTAGCATGTTACTGTGTTGTTTCCAGTGGGGATCCGCGTGACCCCTACTGAGCCAGTGACACGAGACTCACCCCTGCTTTTCAGGTGTGGTCTTCTTCTTCCCGGTGGTTCGTGACGCGGTGCGTTAGTTCATAGTCATCAGCATTGCCAGCATTCTCTGCGTCGGGCTTCCCCCGACTTTTGTGTACGTTTTCCTTTTTGCTGGGCTATACTTGTCTTTAATTTGGACTAGACTCTGTTAATTTAAATTGTTAATTGAAAATGTACTTTTATTTCTGCAACTTTAGCAAACATGATCATTGAAATAATTAATTGCTTACTGCTTTATCTGGGACTTCAATGTACTACACACACTCCGTTTATCCCTTCAGAGCTTTACCGCTCTTGGGAGGCCTCGCAGGATCCAAGTGTTATCGGGTTTACCCGGTATCCGGACCCTGGGTCGTCACAGGTGGTATCAGAGCTGTGTTGGGCGCAAGTACATGGGAATTCGAGATATCACAGTATTCAGAGTCCATAAGGTCCAGTACAGCCAACTGTCGGCATTAGCATTGGCATCAGTTTTACGATTGTTTATCGCTTTGTTTTCGCGTGTGGTCTTGTGCGTGCTGTGTTGGCACTGTGCGAGATGGTTCTGCTCTCGTCAGGATGCGACAGCGTGCTTTTCTTTTTCCATGGTGTTTGTCTTGGTTATGCTGTACTTGGCAGAGTTCGCCAGCAGGCGTGAAATCGCGGTGCAGTGTTCGAGATGTTTCTGTAATTTGTTCAGGTGGCTGGTGATTTTCTCGTTGGTGTGATGGCCGTGCACATTCCTATGTTGCTTTGGTCGTCCCAATTTGAGATTTGTGCAGCCCCTGAGGTGTTAAGCTTGTGTCGTGGTGTTCGATTAGATGCCTTGTTTGGAAGAATGCCCGAGTAAACTCAGGAGTGAACCTAGGATTTTCCTTGCTGGTCAGCTACTATTGATCAAGCTTGATTCTTCTCATCTTGTTTGGTGGCGGCTTTTCGAGTTAAGCCTTGGAAGTGTTATCTTGGTGAAGCCTTTGTCTTGTGTCTGCTTAAGTGTGGACAGTGTTAATTCTGAACCTGATTTGCCCTTGTCTGACAGTTGCTTGGCTTTGGACCGAGATTTTATGTTTGGGAGCCGTTGTGCACCGTATTCAATGTGCCGTGTTTGGCGGCGTTGTGCTATGAAGGTATAGTAATCATTCCAGGACGTGAGGATAAGCTGAGATGTCACGCCCTGACGCGGAATATCGAGGGCGCGACGAGTCGTAATAAATCGTGTCGATCAGAGCATGTACAATTTTATTTCTAAATACAGAAATGAATAGGAAAATGGTACTTTTATTCCATCAAAATGAAGTTTACATCACTAATTCATAAGCCATAAAGGCAATTACAAACTTCCAATCTCAAAGTACATCATTCTTGTAAAAACACTAATGATTTACATAGACCTAGGTAAAAAGGAAAATCACACTCTCACTCTTGTCCATTCCATTGTACATTTTCATTTCCTGCAATAATTAACCAAAACGTAGGGTGAGCTAAAAGCTCAGTAGGATTTTATATCTCTATGAACCAGGCAATCTTTAAGTGTTAACAATTTAAATAATTTTCTAACTTGTATCGGGAAGTGTATAAACATGAATGGAATTTTCAAGTAATTTAGATAGTATGATATCAAGATGAATTTCCAAGTAATGACTTTGAACAAGTAAAGAACTTCATGTAATTGGCTATTTTCACACAAGTCAAGTAATTCATGTAATTTTCAAGTAAACAAGTAACAAGTAACAAGTAAACAAGTACGAATAGTGGAATGCCGTATCAAGTAAATCTATCATGCACTTCGGTGCAATGCCACACCGTTGGTCAATCAACTCCCATGGGCACAAGTACTTTTGGGCGCTCCCCCCAGGACCAGATCGGGCCCCATTAATGCCAGGCATTGAGTCATATGGATCCGAAGATCCTAAGTACGTTTCGACATCCACTTTAATGTATATGGCCAATGATTTTCAAGAATATGCTATTTGTAATAAGCACAGATTTGACAAAATTTCAGAAGTTGTAAGAAAAGTAGATAACAATTTAAGGCATCATGTTTAACGACATTAAGTCGTGGAGTTCAAAAATGAACGGTAAGTAGGAAGAAAATTTAAGATAGTAATTTTATTAGAATTTTTTTTTTACTATCTTAACTTAATCTCATAATCATAAAACATAAAGTTTTAGTTATGAAAATATATGCTTTATGAATTACAATCATGAGTTTATATATTAGTACTTAATCATACATTAATTAACCGTATGATAAGGAAATATAATTTTATGTCAAAAATAACTCTAACTCGCTGAAAATAATCTTAACATGCTGAGATTGATTTTCATATGTTTCTTTACTGATAAGATGATAAAAATAAAATTTTCATGCTGGATTTAATTTTTAACATGCTAGAAATTAATATTTAACATGCTAAACTTAATACTTAATATGCTAAAATAATTCTCATACATTAACTTACTGATAGGATGATAAGATAAGTTTACCATGCTGATTTCAGAAATTTTCTGATAACAACATAATTTTTATCATGCTAAAAATCATTTTTCTATATTCATTTGCTAATTATTTGACAGGGAAATAGAATTATCATGCTGAAAAATAGTTTTAATACACTGAAAATAATTCTAACATGCTAAAAATAACTCTAACATGCTGGATTAATTTTACCATACTGGAAGAAATTTTATCATGCTAGAAGTAATTTTCATGTATCATTTTACTAATTATTTAATAGGCAATTAGGTTTAGCATGCACAAAAGATAGTTTTAAATAGGTTTTAACATGATGGAAATAGTTTTTACATCTCAATATGTAGAAAATAATTTTATCATGTTGGAAGTCATTTTTAACATGCTGAAAATATTTTTCATGCATTGATTTACTAATATGGTTATAATTTACTAATATGGTTAAAAATAGATTTTTACATGTAAAAATAATTTGATTCTACAAAATAATTTTTAACATGCTGTAATAATCAAAACATGCTAATATTACCTTTTCTTATTTTTGGTGACTATATACATATAATTAATGTGGATTTCCAAGTGATATAGTCCATATTGGATAGTGGCTTAAGTTTAGTCCCACATTGGAAGTTACAAAAACTTCCTTGGCTTTATATGTTGGAGAACTCACCCTTGGGCATAGGATGTGGGCTTGGTTGGTTTTCGCATTCATAATAGATATATATATAGTTTTATACCCAAAAATAAATTAGAAGAAAATTATTATTTTTTTACTTTTAACGCGCAGTCCTTGGCCAGCGCAACCTGAAGAACGCACTAGCCAGCGCTAGCGCGATATGAAGAAATAATAGTTTCTTTATTAATATTAATTAAAATAATTTTATGAACGCGTTTTTCTTTTTTAAAAAAAATATGTTTGACCCTAGAGGGCGGGAAAACACTCTGTATGAACGCGCTATGTCGGGGCAGCGTGTTCAGAACGCGCTACTGAGGTATAGCACGTTTTGGACCTGATGAAAAAACGGGAATACCCCTCCAATAAAATGACCATAACTTGCTCATTTCATAACGGAATTTAATAAATGAGTTATCAATGGAAAGAGGACAGCAAAACGAACAAGATGGCATGATTTAATTAGAGTTTAGCCTGAGAGACACCTACCTTTAGATGGATCTAAAGAAATATTCCTAAATATAAGAAAACCCTTTGATCTTCCAAATCTTCCTTCAAATCTCCACCAATCTTCGCAACAACGTATACTTAACCTCCAAGGATGGTTTGAGGGTCGAATGGGGTTCTATTTATAGCAAAAAGTTGCCCAAATTTGTCAAGATTCCTCACCTAATTCCACCAAACCCATTAAGTCCGAATTAGAAGAAAAATGTCATTTCTCCTCTTAATTTAGCCCATCTTAGGTGTGAAAATAATGTAAAAATGACTGGTCTAAGGTGGACTGTTAGGTAAGGGTTGATTCTTGAGTCAATCTTCGAGAAAAGGGGTTATTTTAATCCCTTAAATATCATATTAAACACATGTTACGAATTTAGGCCAATTTAACCTTTAATAAATCCTTTAATCTATTAATCCAGTCCATTATGGATTATCCAATGGGCCAATTGTGATCCTAGTCCATTATATGGACTTTTATTGGGCTTATTATGATTTATCTAAGGTTTAAAGCATTTAATATCTATTTACTTCTAGTTAAATCAAGTAAATTCGATAAACTAGCTTAAAAATGCAATTTAATTATTTCATGAAAATTTTAATTACATAATGAAATTAAAAATTTTATTTCTCATTTTTAATTATCGGGTTTCTACATCCTCCCCCACTTAAAAGAATTTGGTCCTCCAAATTCACATTATATAACTAAAATTCAAAAATTCGAGTAGAAAGGTCAAATTTCTAACCTGAGATTAAATCCGGGTATTTCTTCTTGATGAATTCTTCCAATTCCCAGGTTACTTCTTTGAATTCACGCTTGCTCCATTGGACTTTCACCATCGGTATGGCCCGATTTCTCAGTTGGTGTAATTTCTAATCTAGTATCTTGATCGGTCTTTCTTCATAAGATAAGTCCTTTTGGAGTTTCAATTCTTCAAATCGAATCACATGCGAAGGATCATAGACGTATTTCCTTAGCATGGATACATGGAATACGTCATGTACACCGGCCAGTTGTGGAGGTAAGGCCAGCTTGTATGCTACCTCACCGATTCTCTCCAGAATCTCGAAAGGGCTGATAAATCTCAGACTTAGCTTTCCTTTGATGCCGAATCTTCTAATTCCTCGGGTGGGTGAGATCTTTAAGAAGACATGCTCCCCCACTTGGAATTCAAGGTCTCTCCTCCGATTATCGACGTAGCTCTTTTGCCTTGATTGGGTGACCTTTAGCCTTCCTTATATTAACTGGATTTTGTCGGTTGTGTCTTGTACAATGTCGGGACCAAGCAATCCCTTGTCACCAACCTCGCTCCAGCATAGAGGCGATCTGCAACTTCGGCCATATAATGCTTCGAATGGTGCCATTTGAATACTCAACTGATAGCTATTGTTATAAGCGAACTCAGTCAGTGGTAAGTGTTCATGCCAACTACCACCGAAGTCAATAATGCAGGCCCTCAACATATCTTCAATAATTTGATTCGTCCTCTCGGTTTGTCCATCCGTCTGAGGGTGAAAAGCCGTACTAAACTTTAGTCTAGTACCCATAGATGATTGTAAACTCTTCCAGAAATGAGAGGTGAATCTCGGATCTCGGTCCTAAATAATAGAGCTTGGAATACCATGCAGCCTTACGATCTCCTTCATATATAAGGCGGCTAGAACATCCACGGTCCATTTAATCTTGATAGGTAAGAAGTGAGCAGACTTGGTTAACCGGTCCATAATTACCTATATAGCATCGAAACCACTTCGCGTCTTTGGTAATCCAACTATGAAGTCCATACCGATACTATCACATTTCCATTCCGGTATTTCGAGAGGCTTGAGCTTGCCAGCCGGTTTGAGGTGTTCGGCCTTGACTTGTTGACAAACCAAACATCGGCTTACGAACTCGGCTACCTCTCTCTTCATATTAAGCCACCAAAATATTCTCTTGAGGTCTTGGTACATTTTTGTAGCACCGGGGTGAATAGTGTACCTTGACCGATGTGCTTCTTCTAGGATTTTACCCTTGATAGTAGAACAATCGGGTATACAAGTTCTTCCTTTGAATAATAGCCTTCCATCATTAGCCAAAAGGAAATCCAGTCGTTGATCTAATTTATCTTTAATTTCCACGATCAACGGACCATCAACTTGCCGTTCCTTGATTTTCGAGAGTAACTCGGGTTGGAGTCGAATATTTGCAATAAAGACTCCGCCTTCCTTCTCCTCCATATTGAGGTTTAAGTTGGCCATTTCTTCAAGTAGATGCCATTCTTCAACCATCATGCTTGATAATAAGGTCATTGGTTTTCGGCTAAGTGCATCAGCTACGGCATTGCCTTTTCCTGGGTGATATTGTATAGAGAAGTCGAAATCCTTTAAATATTCCAACCACCGTCTTTGTCTCATATTGAGCTCCTTTTGAGAGAATAAATATTTGAGACTCTTGTGATCAGAGTACACCGTAAAGGCTTCACCATAGAGATAATATCGCCAGATCTTCAAAGCAAAGACCACAGCTTCCAGCTCTAGGTCATGTACGGGATAATTTTCCTCGTGTTTCTTCAATTGCCGTGAAGAATAAGCTATGACCTTGCCGTGTTGCATTAATACGCAACCTAGGCCAATTCCAGATGCATTAGCATACACTTCGAATCCTCCTCCTTCCGTAGGTAATGTGAGAATAGGAGCAGTCGTCAGACAATCCTTTAAAGTTTGAAAGCTTTTCTCGCATTCCTCAGACCATATAAAAGGATTCTCCTTCCTTGTCAATCTCGTTAAAGATACTGCAATCTTTGAGAAATCCTTGATAAATCTTCGATAATATCCAGCCAATCCCAAGAAGCTTCGGATTTCCGTCACACTAGTAGGTCTTTCTCAGTTCTTTACGGCCTCGACCTTTGAAGGATCGACGGCGATACCGTTCCGAGAAATTATGTGACCGAGAAAAGAAACTTTCTCCAACCAGAAATCCCACTTGCTTAATTTGGCATAAAGCTTGTGATCTCTTAATAATTGAAGGGCCTTCTTAAGATGTTCCTCATGTTCTTCCTTTGACTTGGAGTAGATCAAAATGCCGTCAATGAAGACAATCACAAATTGATCGAGGTATGACCTGAATATGATGTTCATTAATTGCATGAATGCAGCAGGCACATTTGTTAAGCCGAAAGGCATAACGGTGAACTCATAATGACCATACCGACTCTGGAATGCAGTCTTGTGAATATCACTTTCTTTGATCTTTAATTGATGATAACTAGATCGAAGATCGATCTTAGAGAAATATCGCGCTCCAGAAATCTGGTCGAATAATTCATCAATTCTCGGCAATGGATATTTATTCTTAATGGTGAGTTGATTCAATTGTCGATAATCAACACATAGTCTCATCGAATCATCTTTCTTCTTGACAAATAAGACTGGGGCTCCCCAAGGTGATGTACTTGGTCGGATAAATCCCTTCTCCAGTAATTCCAACAATTGATCCTTTAATTCTTTCATTTCCACGGCAGACATCCGATATGGAGCTTTAGAAACTGGTGCTGCTCCCGGAATTAAATTAATAGAGAAAACCACTTCTCTCTCGGGTGGAATACCAGGAAACTCATCCGGAAATATATCAGAATAATCCCGAACGATAGGAATGTCCTTTAGAATGGGTTTTCTCTACTCGGTCATAGTGATAGAAACTAAGAAACCGACACAACCCTTCCTTAATAATTTCTCGGCTTTAAGGGCCGAAATGGGAGATATGTGTCTAGAATGCTTGATGCCAGAAAATAGAAGGTCGGGGTAACCCATAAAAGTTACCATACCCAACTTACAATTGACACTAGCTCCATATGTAGAAAGCTAGTCGGCACCCAAAATAACATCATATCCTTCCATCTCCATGCATACCAAATCAACGAGTAAGTTGTAACCACTAATTAGAATTTCACTATCAGGATAGAAGTGTTTAATCTCCGTTCCCGTTCCAATAGGGGTAGTGATAGTGAGTGTAGAATCTAATGGAACATGCTTCATAGGTAAAAGACCAGCAAATCTTCTAGATATAAATGAATGCGTAGCTCCGGTGTCAAATAAGACAGAGACAGGCTTGGCGTATATGAAAAGAGTACCTTCCACGATGCCGCCTTCCTCGGTAGGTTTCGTACCCATAAGGGCTTGAAGTCTTCCTGGCTTCTTGGCAATAATAGGAAGCTTTTCCGGTGATGGAGCTTGCTCGTTGAGAAGAGGGCAATTCGGGATCCTATGCTCCCGACTCCCGCATCGAAGACATGCACCGAGCTGTCTCCAACATTCCCCGGCTTTATGTCCGGGCTTCTCGCAATATTTGCATAATTCCTTTGATGTTGCCGATATAGGGATAATTTGCTTGTCGAATGTTCTTGGCTTCTTGTCCCCTTGAAAGTTACGTCCACCTTTGTTGAAATTTCACCCATCCTTGATGAAATTACGCCCGTCATTGGGCCTTTTCTTCCTGAAGGAAGGTTTGAAGCTTCCGGACCTAGTGACTTGCTCTCTCTTGGATTCTATTCCTCGGATGCGATCCGATAACTCCGTTGCATCTTCTAGGAGTTGTGCTTTCCGTACCGCATCAGAATAAATTTGGATATCTATCGGAGCCAGTTCAGTAATATATTGAGGCTTAAGGCCGTTAAGAAATCTCCGTGCCTTAATTTTGTCAGTACCCACGAGATGTGGAGCGTACCGAGATAACCTTAAAAATTGAGCTTCATATTCCGCAACTGATAAACCCCTTTGCTTCAAAGCGGCAAACTCAGCGGCCTTCCTTTCTTGTACTCGATCGGAGAAGTATTTACTATTGAAGTGTTCCACGAACTCTTCCCATAGAATTTGGTCGTGCGTTAAAGTTGCTTCGATCGATTCCCACCAGGCACGTGCATCCCTTTATAGTTGAAAAGTAGCAAGTAGGACCTTTTCCTCGTCGGCACATTGCATGACTCGAAAAATCCTCTCAATTTCCTTAATCCAATGTTCGGCCTCATCCAGATCCGTAGATCCTGCGAACTTGGGAGGGTTCATGCTTCGGAAATTCCTATACAAATCTCTGGCTCCTCGGTTTGCTCCTCCCTGAGCAACCTGTTGGAGGGCTTGGGTTAAGCCTTGAACAGTGCACCGCATCTCGCGCCATTGAGCTCTCTCGGCGGCCATTTGCGAGAATTAGCCTGAAACCATAATTCTAAGGTTTATTATTTTTATTTTGGTATTTATTTCCTGATAATTCCCTTTTTCTTAAAACTTAACCCGTGTTTCTACCCAAATCTTACCGAGAAAGTTCAAGATCTATCAAATTTCTAGATATTGATCTAGAACCTATGTTTGAGGGAAAAGTATGTTTTAAGAATGAACCTATAATTATGAAACCTAAGATTTTATGTAACCTAGGCTCTGATACCACAAAGACTATCACGTCCCGACGCGGAATATCGAGGGCGCGACGAGTCGTAATCAATCGTGTCGATGAGAGCATGTAGCAACCCTGATAAATAAAGGGTTAAAATAAATTAAAATTTCCCTCAATGAATCAAAGAATTACTAAAGATAATGGGAAGAAGCTTAAACGGATAAATTAAAACCCAAAATCAAATAACGCCTCTTAGTAGGGCGTTAATTTTAAAATAAACGCCTCTATTTAAGGCGTGCCTAAAGAAAGGACGCCCACACGTGCGGTCGTCAATTCTCACGCGACCAAATTGGGCAAGTAAAAGAAACACCCCTTTCATGGGCGTGTTTTTAAACACGAAACGCCCTTATACAAGGCGCCTTTTAAGAAACGCCCTATGACAAGGCGTCAATTTAAAATGCGACGCCCTGACCTAGGTCGTTAATTACATTCCGGTTCCGTTCGAACCAAGAGCTTATCCTGGGAAGGATTAAGCTAATCTAGTAAGTATCTACTAGGGTAAGGACTCTATATTGGAAGCATTACTTCCACTAGAACTCTAACCCTAATAGGACCCCCAAAATCCTATAAATACCTTTGATTACCAAACCCTAAATCCATTTGATCGATCCCCTCTGCTACGGTAAGTAATAAACAGTGATTCTTCCCCTGCCTTTCGTTTTTCATCAAAGCTTTTGACCCTTCCTCTTCCTTTCTTCTGCAGGTTGCCTGCAACCGGAGGAAGCTTGGGTATAACGGGAAGAACGATTGTTCTTCATCAACGTCCTCTAAATCTTCTTCTTCTTCCAGAAATCAAGGCTTTATTGCAAACAGAGTTCATTTTTTGTCAGAACAGAATTAATCTTCTATTCAAAACCTTCGTCCGTTCATCAGATTATCATCATCAAGGTAGGTTTTCTCAAGCAACGTAGCCCAGACAAGTGATTTAATATATATACCAGCATTACATGCATGTAGTATAGTTTTCTGCTGGCTTTAATATGTTTTCTGTAATATTTTTGAAAGAGACGCCCATGTCTAGGGCACTACTTTTAGAAACGACCTGCACTAGGTCGTCAATTTAAGATTTGACGCCCTGCCCTATAGGCGTTAATTTCATGAAAATCGCATGTAATTAATAATTGATCATGTTTAAAATTCAATAAATATGAAATATCGATTCTAATATCTTGCATGACTCTACCTGTGAATTCCTGCTAATTTTCCTGTCATGACCATGTCTCCTGTCTCTTGAAATTTTATTTCCTGAAATATTGTAAATTCCTTGAATTCACGACCTGGACTAGGCCGACTCTCATGGTGATAACGCCCCTGTGTAGGGCGTGATTTTAAAAACTTACGACCCTTCTTAGGGCGCGTTCATGTTAAACTACAGAAATTGATATCTTGTAAAAATGAAAATTTAGAAATAGACGACCACTGTATATGTCGTCAAATTTATATAAAATGCCCCTGTCTAGGGCGTGTTTTTGATAAAACACAGAATTATAGAAATTTCTGCAAAATTGGAAATGCATGTAAACGCCCTTATTTAAGGCGTTATTTACTTAAGTAGTGACTTAATCAAAGTCGTTATTTTCTGTAAAAATGTTTTTACCTGTTACCGCTAAGTTTTCATTATATTTATATATATGTATATCGGCACTATATCTCCACTCTGTGAGTATAGTCCCACGTTTTCATGTTGTTCTATCGATCACCCTCAACTCTCATTGACATACAAGCTCTCCATTGGACATTCCGTTCCTTTGGACTAGCGAGTTAGTCATAGAGACCTCCGTAAGACTCCTCGTACCTTGGATTCCCTCAAGGTCGACTGAGCTGGTTGTACCCAAAAAAATCCGTTACACGATTTTTGCCATGTCACTCTAAAGAAACATGGTATATCGGCCCTTATGATTATACAAAGTGTATATCATGGGAATTTCCCAATGGGATGATGATATCATGCCATATTCCGATGTTCTTGTGGACCTCAATTCTATGATAAGAATGAGGGTATCTTGCCTTTGATGTGCTATTCATGTGGACCACAATTCTATATAAAGAAGGATAGTCCATACTTGTCATGGTACCCGAGTAAGGGAACCTAATTCCACCCAGTTTATCGATCGTCGTGATTCTACCGTGATTATCGCCTAGCTATGTCCAATGTCATATTTTTGGACTCTATTCTCTCAAAGTTATCCTATAGGAGCTTGATTATTGAAATTCCATATTGGCTATATATATACAAGAGTGGATGTCGAAATACATGATAAATGCCTGCGCATATAGGGCCCGATCTGGTCCTGTGAGGAGCACCCGAAAGTACTTGTGCCCATGGGAGTTTTAATGATAAGGTATCTGGCATTATACCGAGTACATGACTAGCTTGATTAGACATTCCACACAAAATATTATACTTGAATCGTACTTGACTTGACATGACTTGCGTGACCCGAAAAAGGGTAATTACTTGCTTGCTTGATACATGATAGCCAAAGTTCTTGACATGATAAAAGTACTTGCTTGAATATCTTGTTATCCTTTCTTGAAAGTTCATGACTAGTTCAACTTGTTACCTTATTGATATTCTCTCTATCTTGTCGTTTCATGCGAGCATGCATAGCTATAGTACATTCATGAAAGATATAATTACTTAAACCCCTTGCTAGTGCTTGAGATATAATTTCCTACTGAGCGTTCGCTCACTCCGTGTGTCCCTTTTACTTTTTCAGGTAAGTCCGATGACGAGGGAACTCATTCTGAAGGGGATAGTCAAGAGTGAAAGAGATAGAATTTCTCCAAGTGTCATCTAGTCTTTTTCCTATTTTCTTGAGTCAACTGTGTATTTTTCTTTTTATTAAACAGAGTATTAGATTTGTAATAGCCTATTAATAATAAGGATTGGGTTATCTTTCTATTTGCGCATCTCTGTCTTTGTGTCGAATACACTATTACTCTGATTGGCATGATTGATTTAAACTCGTCGCGCATATCCGGGTATCTTCCGCGCTCGGGGCGTGACAGTTTTTGTGGTATCAGAGCCTAGGGTATTCAATTCCTAGGAAAAACCCAAGTCCAAGGATAAGTATAAACCTTTTACCAGTGAGATTGGGTAGAACCAAGGGTTAAAGTTAAAAATAGAGTACTGGTTTCTAAATGTAGTCACGTACTAATATAGTTATTGTAATTGTAGGATAATGGCTGCCGAACGTGCTCAATGGCGCAACATGCAGCGTACCCTTCAAGGAATGACTCAAGTGCTACAACAGGTAGCACAGGGTGGTGCTCCACGAGCTGGAAGCTTACACCAAGCCTTTAAGAGCATGAATCCCCCGAAGTTTATGGGATCGACCGATCCGGACGATGCCGAGCATTGGGTTCGGGAGACTGAACGTATATTCCGTGTTATGCAATGCATGGATCAGGATAAAGTCTTATTAGCTACTTTCCAGTTAGAAAAGGATGCTAGATGCTGGTGGGAGTCTATTGAAGCAACCATCGATCCTAATCAAGTTACATGTGAAGAATTTGTAGAAAATTTCAATGCTAAATACTTTTCAGAACGAGTCCAGGAGAAGAAAGCTGCTGAGTTTGCTGCATTAAAGCAACGATCCCTATCAGTAGCTGATTACGAGGCACAGTTCTCGAGATTATCCAGATATGCCAAACACTTGATTAGCACGGAGAAAATGAAGGCTAAAAGGTTTCTTAATGGGCTCAGGCCCCAGTACATCACTCAGCTGGCGCCTATGGATATCCAAGTTTATTCTGAAATAGTACGTTGAGCTCAGCTACTTGAAGATGCCACGGAACTATCTGATCGGATCCGTGGGAAAGAGAAGAAGGAGCAAGTCACAAGTTCGGGTTCTTTCAAACCCAACTTCAAGAAAAGACCTAGTAATGGAGGTTCTTCCTCTCAAGATCAGAAATTCAAGAAGACCAAGCCCTTCTCTATCACCACTACACCTTCAAACGTAGTATGCAAGCATTGTGACAAGGCTGGTCACAAGACCGAAGAATGCTGGAGGAAATTAGGAGCATGTCTCCGTTGTGGGAGCCGCAAACATCGGATTCCCGACTGTCCGTTACTTAATGACCAAGCCGGAGACGGTAAGCGCCCGGTGACAAAGAACACTCGACTTCATGCAATAAAAGAGACCGAGCAAGAAGAAGGTGGACTGGTAGAAGGTACATTAACAGTTTGTTCCAAAAGTGCTTATGTCTTATTTGATACGAGTGCATCGCATTCCATTATTTCTAAGAAGTTTGCCGACCCGTTACCGTTAGAACCAGAATGGATAAAAATAGTTCTAACTACTCCTCTTGGAAGTGAAAATGATATTACTCATCACTACCAAAACTGTGAGGTAATGGTTCAAGGTAGGAATTTACCTATAGATCTCATATGCCTCGATCTAAAGGAGTATGATGTTATACTGGGAGCGGACTGGTTATCCAAATACCAGGCAACGGTTGATTGCCGCAATAGCCAAATTGCTTTCAAAGATTTTCCAGAATTAGTCTTTACTCGCCCCAAGAGTCGGAGCAATTCCCCTCTTATTTCGGCCCTCCGAGCTAGCAAGCTCGTCAGGAAGGGATGTGTAGCTTCCTTGCATTTGTCACAGTTAAGGAAACAAAGGACACTAAGCTAGAAGACATTCCAGTAGTACAAGAATTCCCGACGTGTTTCCGGAAGAGTTGCCGGGATTACCCCCTCAAAGGGATGTGGCCTTCACCATTGACTTAGTCCCTGGTGCTGGTCCTGTTTCAAGGGCACCCTATAGGATGTCACCTGCTGAACTCAAAGAGTTGAAGGAACAATTGATAGGACTAATTCGAAAAGGGTTCATTAGACCATGTACTTCCCCGTGGGGAGCACCTGTACTGTTTGTAAAGAAGAAAGATGGATCCATGAGGCTATGCATCGACTATCGACAGTTGAATCATCTCACTATCAAGAACAAGTATCCACTGCCGAGAATCGATGAATTATTTGATCGAATTTCTGGATCCAAATATTTTTCGAAGATTGACCTCAGATCAGGATATCATCAGTTAAGGATCAAAGATGATGACATTCATAAGACCGCATTCAGAAGCAGGTATGGCCATTATGAATTCGTTGTTATGCCTTTTGGACTAACAAATGCCCCTGCTGCCTTTATGCAGTTATTGAATAGCATATTCAGGCCCTATCTAGATCAATTCGTGGTGGTTTTTATTGATGACATATTGATATATTCCAAGACTAAGGAAGAGCATGAGGAACATTTGAGGGTTGCTTTACAAATATTACGGACAAATCAATTATATGCAAAGCTCAGCAAGTGTGAATTCTGGCTTGAAGAAGTGGCTTTTCTAGGACATGTGATTTCAAAAGATGGATTATCAGTAGATCCGTCAAAGGTCGAAGCTGTTAGAAACTGGGAAAAACCAACCAATGCTAGCGAGATCAGAAGTTTCTTAGGCCTTGCAGGCTATTATCGGCGATTCATCAAAGATTTCTCTAAGATCGCCGTGCCCCTTACAAGGTTAACTCGCAAGGAGATCCGATATGAATGGAGTGAGGAATGTGAAAGAAGGTTCCAAACTCTCAAGGATCATCTCACTACAGCTCCGGTCTTAGTTCTACCAATAGAAGGAGAAAAATTCGAGATTTACACTGATGCTTCTGGCATTGGCCTCGGATGTGTCCTAATGCAACAAGGGAAGGTTATAGCATACTCTTCACGTCAACTAAAGAAACACGAAGAAAACTACCCCGTCCATGACTTAGAACTGGCCGCGTTGGTATTTGCACTGAAGATCTGGAGACACTATCTTTATGGAGTATAGTTTACTGTATACTCCGATCACAAGAGTCTCGGATATCTCTTCTCCCAGAAAGAGCTAAACATGAGACAAAGACGTTGGCTGGAATATCTCAAGGACTTCGACTTCAATATACAATATCATCCCGGAAAGGGTAATTTTGTTGCTGATGCCCTTAGTCGAAAGCCGAGAGTAATGATAGCCAATTGTATGATACAAGAATGGAAGTTACTGGAACAATTCTCAAAGCTTAATATAAACATGGACACAGATTGCAATAGTGTCACCTTATCTCATGTGAGTATACAGTCAGATTTATTATCTGAGATACAGGCACTTCAGGGTGATGACCCAGCATTGGTAAAAATAAAGGACAGATTAGAAGGACAATCCGATTTCCAAATAACTTCTGAAGGAAGATTGTTATTTAGGAACAGAACTTGTATACCGGACTGTCCCGAATTAAAGAAGAAGATCTTAGACGAAGCTCATAGATCAAGGTACACGATTCATCCTGGATCAACCAAAATGTACCAAGATATGAAAAGGAATTTCTGGTGGCCCAACATGAAAAGGGAAATCGTGAGCTACGTATCGCGCTGTCTCACATGCCAACAGGTCAAGGCGGAACACCAAAAGCCTGCTGGAAAACTACATCCGCTAGATATTCCCAAATGGAAGTGGGAGGAGATTGGTATGGATTTCATCATGGGTCTATCTAAATCAAAAGGAGGACATGATGGAATATGGGTTATTATTGATCGATTGACTAAATCGGCGCATTTCTTGCCAATCAAGAGTCGATGGTCAATTGATGTCTTAGCTGCATTATATATCAAAGAGATAGTCAGACTACATGGTATTCCTGTCTCAATCGTGTCTGACAGAGATCCCCGATTTACTTCTCATTTTTGGAAGGGATCACAACATTCGTTGGGGACAAAACTAAATTTTAGTACAGCTTTTCATCCTCAAACGGATGGTCAGACCGAGAGAACTAACCAAGTTGTTGAAGATATGCTTAGAGCATGCATCATTGACTTTGGAGGAAGCTGGCACGATCACTTGCCTCTAGTTGAATTTGCATACAATAACAGCTACCAGGCAAGTATTCAAATGGCACCTTTCGAAGCCCTATATGGGAGAAGTTGCCGATCACCCTTATGCTGGAATGAAGTTGGTGAGAAACAACTGTTAGGTCAAGACATGGTAAGGGATACAACTGAATAGATACAAGTAATCAATGAAAGATTGTAAGTTGCTCAGACCAGGCAAAAGGCTTATGCTGATACAAGAAGGAGAGATCTTGAATTCCAAGTCGGAGATCATGTATTTCTTAAGATATCACCTGGACGCGGAATATGAAGATTTGGTATTAAGGGCAAGCTTACGCAAAGATTTATCGGACCTTTTGAAGTTCTAGAAAGAGTTGGCGAGGTTGCTTATCGCATCGCATTGCCTCCTCAATTGTCCGAAGTACATAATGTGTTTCACATTTCTATGCTGAAGAAGTATGTGCACGATCCCTCGCATATTATTGAACATGGAGACCTGGTAATACAGAAGTATCTCACATATAAACAAAAGCCTATGAAGATCTTAGAACGTGAAATACGTGCTCTCAAGAATAAGGTTATTCCCATGCTTAAGGTGCAATGGAATAAGAACGCTAAACACGAAGCAACATGGGAGACCGAGGAGTCTATGAGGAAACGATTTCCCGAATTATTCTAAGTGGTATATACTCTATACTCTCCACATTATATATAAATACAGTCGAATTTGGGGACCAAATTCTTTTTAAGTGGGGGAGGGTGTAGCAACCCTGATAAATAAAGGGTTAAAATAAATTAAAATTTTCCTAAATGAATTAAAGAATTAGTAAAGATAATGGGAAGAAGCTTAAACGGATAAATTAAAACCCAAAACCAAATAACGCCTCTCAGTAGGGCGTTAATTTTAAAATAAATGCCTCTATATAAGGCGTGCCTAAAGAAAGGACGCCCACACGTGCGGTCGTCAATTCTCACGCGACCAAAATGGGCAAGTAAAAGAAACGCCCCTTTCATGGGCGTGTTTTTAAACACGAAACGCCCTTATACAAGGCGCCTTTTAAGAAACGCCCTATGACAAGGCGTCAATTTAAAATGCGACGCCCTGACCTAGGTCGTTAATTACATTCCGGTTCCGTTCGAACCAAGAGCTTATCCTGGGAAGGATTAAGCTAATCTAGTAAGTATCTACTAGGGTAAGGACTCTATATTAGAAGCATTACTTCCACTAGAACTCTAACCCTAATAGGACCCCCAAAATCCTATAAATACCTTTGATTACCAAACCCTAAATCCATTTGATCGATCCCCTCTGCTACGGTAAGTAATAAACCGTGATTCTTCCCCTGCCTTTCGTTTTTCATCAAAGCTTTTGACCCTTCCTCTTCCTTTCTTCTGCAGGTTGCCTGCAACCGGAGGAAGCTTGGGTATAACGGGAAGAACGATTGTTCTTCATCAACGTCCTCTAAATCTTCTTCTTCTTCCAGAAATCAAGGCTTTATTGCAAACAGAGTTCATTTTCTGTCAGAACAGAATTAATCTTCTATTCAAAACCTTCGTCTGTTCATCAGATTATCATCATCAAGGTAGGTTTTCTCAAGCAACGTAGCCCAAACAAGTGATTTAATATATATACCAGCATTACATGCATGTAGTATAGCTTTCTGCTGGCTTTAATATGTTTTCTGTAATATTTTTGAAAGAGACGCCCGTGTCTAGGGCGCTACTTTTAGAAACGACCTGCACTAGGTCGTCAATTTAAGATTTGACGCCCTGCCCTATAGGTGTTAATTTCATGAAAATCGCATGTAATTAATAATTGATCCTGTTTAAAATTCAATAAACATGAAATATCGATTCTAATATCTTGCATGACTCTACCTGTGAATTCCTGCTAATTTTCCTGTCATGACCATGTCTCCTGTCTCTTGAAATTTTATTTCCTGAAATATTGTAAATTCCTTGAATTCACGACCTGGACTAGGCCGTCTCTCACGGTGATAACGCCCCTGTGTAGGGCGTGATTTTAAAAACTTACGACCCTTCTTAGGGCGCGTTCATGTTAAACTACAGAAATTGATATCTTGCAAAAATGAAAATTTAGAAATAGACGACCACTGTATATGTCATCAAATTTATATAAAACGCCCCTGTCCAGGGCGTGTTTTTGATAAAACACAGAATTATGGAAATTTTTGCAAAATTGGAAATGCATGTAAACGCCCTTATTTAAGGTGTTATTTACTTAAGTAGTGACTTAATCAAAGTCGTTATTTTCTGTAAAAATGCTTTTACCTGTTACCGCTAAGTTTTCATTATATTTATATATATGTATATCGGCACTATATCCCCACTCCGTGAGTATAGTCCCACGTTTTCATGTTGTTCTATCGATCACCCTCAACTCTCATTGACATACAAGCTCTCCATTGGACATTCCGTTCCTTTGGACTAGCGAGTTAGTCATAGAGACCTCCGTAAGACTCCTCGTACCTTGGATTCCCTCAAGGTCGACTGAGCTGGTTGTACCCAAAAAAACCCGTTACACGATTTTTGCCATGTCACTCTAAAGAAACATGGTATATCAGCCCTTATGATTATACAAAGTGTATATCATGGGAATTTCCCAATGGGATGATGATATCATGCCATATTCCGATGTTCTTGTGGACCTCAATTCTATGATAAGAATGAGGGTATCTTGCCTTTGATGTGCTATTCATGTGGACCACAATTCTATATAAAGAAGGATAGTCCATACTTGTCATGGTACCCGAGTAAGGGAACCTAATTCCACATAGTTTATCGATCGTCGTGATTCTACCGTGATTATCGCCTAGCTATGTTCAATGTCATATTTTTGGACTCTATTCTCTCAAAGTTATCCTACAGGAGCTTGATTATTGAAATTCCATATTGGCTATATATATACAAGAGTGGATGTCGAAATACATGATAAATGCCTACGCATATAGGGCCCGATCTGGTCCTGGGAGGAGCACCCGAAAGTACTTGTGCCCATGGGAGTTTTAATGATAAGGTATCTGGCATTATACCGAGTGCATGACTAGCTTGATTGGACATTCCACACAAAATCTTGTACTTGAATCGTACTTGACTTGACATGACTTGCGTGACCCGAAAAAGGGTAATTACTTGCTTGCTTGATACATGATAGCCAAAGTTCTTGACATGATAAAAGTACTTGCTTGAATATCTTGTTATCCTTTCTTGAAAGTTCATGACTAGTTCAACTTGTTACCTTATTGATATTCTCTCTATCTTGTCGTTTCATGCGAGCATGCATAGCTATAGTACATTCATGAAAGATGTAATTACTTAAACCCCTTGCTAGTGCTTGAGATATAATTTCCTACTGAGCGTTCGCTCACTCCGTGTGTCCCTTTTACTTTTTCAGGTAAGTCCGATGATGAGGGAACTCATTCTAAAGGGGATAGTCAAGAGTGAAAGAGATAGAATTTCTCCAAGTGTCATCTAGTCTTTTTCCTATTTTCTTGAGTCAACTGTGTATTTTTCTTTTTTTTAAACAGAGTATTGGATTTGTAATAGCCTATTAATAATAAGGATTAGGTTATCTTTCTATTTGCACATCTCTGTCTTTGTGTCGAATACACTATTACTCTGATTGGCATGATTGATTTAAACTCGTCGCGCATATCCGGGTATCTTCCGCGCTCGGGGCGTGACAGTTTTTGTGGTATCAGAGCCTAGGGTATTCAATTCCTAGGAAAAACCCTAGTCCAAGGATAAGTATAAACCTTTTACCAGTGAGATTGGGTAGAACCAACGGTTAAAGTTAAAAATAGAGTACTGGTTTCTAAATGTAGTCACGTACTAATATAGTTATTGTAATTGTAGGATAATGGCTGCCGAACGTGCTCAATGGCGCAACATGCAGCGTACCCTTCAAGGAATGACTCAAGTGCTACAACAGGTAGCACAGGGTGGTGCTCCACGAGCTGGAAGCTTACACCAAGCCTTTAAGAGCATGAATCCCCCGAAGTTTATGGGATCGATCGATCCGGACGATGCCGAGCATTGGGTTCGGGAGACTGAACGTATATTCCGTGTTATGCAATGCACGGATTAGGACAAAGTCTTATTAGCTACTTTCCAGTTAGAAAAGGATGCTAGATGCTGGTGGGAGTCTATTGAAGCAACCATCGATCCTAATCAAGTTACATGGGAAGAATTTGTAGAAAATTTCAATGCTAAATACTTTTCAGACCGAGTCCAGGAGAAGAAAGCTGCTGAGTTTGCTGCATTAAAGCAACGATCCCTATCAGTAGCTGATTACGAGGCACAGTTCTCGAGATTGTCCAGATATGCCAAACACTTGATTAGCATGGAGAAAATGAAGGCTAAAAGGTTTCTTAATGGGCTCAGGCCCCAGTACATCACTCAGCTGGCGCCTATGGATATCCAAGTTTATTCTGAAATAGTACGTCGAGCTCAGCTACTTGAAGATGCCACGGAACTATCTGATAGGATCCGTGGGAAAGACAAGAAGGAGCAAGTCACAAGTTCGGGTTCTTTCAAACCCAACTTCAAGAAAAGGCCTAGTAATGGAGGTTCTTCCTCTCAAGATAAGAAATTCAAGAAGACCAAGCCCTTCTCTATCACCACTACACCTTCAAACGTAGTATGCAAGCATTGTGACAAGGCTGGTCACAAGACCGAAGAATGCTGGAGGAAATTAGGAGCATGTCTCCGTTGTGGGAGCCGCGAACATCGGATTCCCGACTGTCCGTTACTTAATGACCAAGCCGGAGACGGTAAGCGCCCGGTGACAAAGAACGCTCGACTTCATGCAATAAAGGAGACCGAGCAAGAAGAAGGTGGACTGGTAGAAGGTACATTAACAGTTTGTTCCAAAAGTGCTTATGTCTTATTTGATACGGGTGCATCGCATTCCATTATTTCTAAGAAGTTTGCCGACCCGTTACCGTTAGAACCAGAATGGATAAAAATAGTTCTAACTACTCCTCTTGGTAGTGAAAATGATATTACTCATCACTACTAAAACTGTGAGGTAATGGTTCAAGGTAGGAATTTACCTATAGATCTCATATGCCTCGATCTAAAGGAGTATGATGTTATACTAGGAGCGGACTGGTTATCCAAATACCAGCCTACGGTTGATTGCCGTAGTAGCCAAATTGCTTTCAAAGATTTTCCAGAATTAGTCTTTACTCGCCCCAAGAGTCGGAGCAATTCACCTCTTATTTCGGCCCTCCGAGCTAGCAAGCTCGTCGGGAAGGGATGTGTAGCCTTCCTTGCATTTGTCACAGTTAAGGAAACAAAGGACACTAAGATAGAAGACATTCCAGTAGTACAAGAATTCCCGGACGTGTTTCCGGAAGAGTTGCCGGGATTACCCCCTCAAAGGGATGTGGCCTTCACCATTGACTTAGTCCCTGGTGCTGGTCCTGTTTCAAGGGCACCCTATAGGATGTCACCTGCTGAACTCAAAGAGTTGAAGGAACAATTGATGGGACTAATTCGAAAAGGGTTCATTAGACCAAGTACTTCCCCGTGGGGAGCACCTGTACTGTTTGTAAAGAAGAAAGATGGATCCATGAGGTTATGCATCGACTATCGATAGTTGAATCATCTCACTATCAAGAACAAGTATCTACTGCCGAGAATCGATGAATTATTTGATCAAATTTCTGGATCCAAATATTTTTCGAAGATTGACCTCAGATCAAGATATCATCAGTTAAGGATCAAAGATGATGACATTCATAAGACCGCATTCAGAAGCAGGTATGGCCATTATGAATTCGTTGTTATGCCTTTTGGACTAACAAATGCCCCTGCTGCCTTTATGCAGTTAATGAATAGCATATTCAGGCCCTATCTAGATCAATTCGTGGTGGTTTTTATTGATGACATATTGATATATTCCAAGACTAAGGAAGAGCATGAGGAACATTTGAGGATTGCTTTACAAATATTACGGACAAATCAATTATATGCAAAGCTCAGCAAGTGTGAATTCTGGCTTGAAGAAGTGGCTTTTCTAGGACATGTGATTTCAAAAGATGGATTATCAGTAGATCCGTCAAAGGTCGAAGCTGTTAGAAACTGGGAAAAACCAACCAATGCTAGCGAGATCATAAGTTTCTTAGGCCTTGCAGGCTATTATCGGCGATTCATCAAAGATTTCTCTAAGATCGTCGTGCCCCTTACAAGGTTAACTCGCAAGGAGATCCGATATGAATGGAGTGAGGAATGTGAAAGAAGTTTCCAAACTCTCAAGAATCATCTCACTACAGCTCCGGTCTTAGTTCTACCAATAGAAGGAGAAAAATTCGAGGTTTACACTAATGCTTCTGGCATTGGCCTCGGATGTGTCCTAATGCAACAAGGGAAGGTTATATCATACTCTTCACGTCAACTAAAGAAACACGAAGAAAACTACCCCGTCCATGACTTAGAACTGGCCGCGGTGGTATTTGCACTGAAGATCTGGAGACACTATCTTTATGGAGTACAGTTTACTGTATACTCCGATCACAAGAGTCTCAGATATCTCTTCTCCCAGAAAGAGCTAAACATGAGACAAAGACGTTGGCTGGAATATCTCAAGGACTTCGACTTCAATATACAATATCATCCCGGAAAGGGTAATTTTGTTGCTGATGCCCTTAGTCGAAAGCCGAGAGTAATGATAGCCAATTGTATGATACAAGAATGGAAGTTACTGGAACAATTCTCAAAGCTTAATATAAACATGGACACAGATTGCAATAGTGTCACCTTATCTCATGTGAGTATACAGTCAGATTTATTATCTGAGATACAGGCACTTCAGGGTGATGACCCAGCATTGGTAGAAATAAAGGACAGATTAGAAGGACAATCCGATTTCCAAATAACTTCTGAAGGAAGATTGTTATTTAGGAACAGAACTTGTATACCGGACTGTCCCGAATTAAAGAATAAGATCTTAGACGAAGCTCATAGATCAAGGTACACGATTCATCCTGGATCAACCAAAATGTACCAAGATATGAAAAGGAATTTCTGGTGGCCCAACATGAAAAGGGAAATCGCGAGCTACGTATCGCGCTGTCTCACATGCCAACAGGTTAAGGCGGAACACCAAAAGTCTGCTGGAAAACTACATCCGCTAGATATTCCCAAATGGAAGTGGGAGGAGATTGGTATGGATTTCATCATGGGTCTATCTAAATCAAAAGGAGGACATGATGGAATATGGGTTATTATTGATCAATTGACTAAATCGGCGCATTTCTTGCCAATCAAGAGTCGATGGTCAATTGATGTCTTAGCTGCATTATATATCAAAGAGATAGTCAGACTACATGGTTTTCCTGTCTCAATCGTGTCTGACAGAGATCCCCGATTTACTTCTCATTTTTGGAAGGGATTACAACATTCGTTGGGGACAAGACTAAATTTTAGTACAGCTTTTCATCCTCAAACGGATGGTCAGACCGAGAGAACTAACCAAGTTGTTGAAGATATGCTTAGAGCATGCATCATTGACTTTGGAGGAAGCTGGCACGATCACTTGCCTCTAGTTGAATTTGCATACAATAACAGCTAACAGGCAAGTATTCAAATGGCACCTTTCGAAGCCCTATACGGGAGAAGTTGCCGATCACCCTTATGCTGGAATGAAGTTGGTGAGAAACAACTGTTAGGTCCAGACATGGTAAGGGATACAACTGAAAAGATACAAGTAATCAAAGAAAGATTGCAAGTTGCTCAGACCAAGCAAAAGGCTTATGCTGATACAAGAAGGAGAGATCTTGAATTCCAAGTCGGAGATCATGTATTTCTTAAGATATCACCTGGACGCGGAATACGAAGATTTGGTATTAAGGGCAAGCTTACGCCAAGATTTATCGGACCTTTTGAAGTTCTAGAAAGAGTTGGCGAGGTTGCTTATCGCATCGCATTGCCTCCTCAATTGTCCGAAGTACATAATGTGTTTCACATTTCTATTCTGAAGAAGTATGTGCACGATCCCTCGCATATTATTGAACATGGAGACCTGGTAATACAGAAGTATCTCACATATAAACAGAAGCCTATGAAGATCTTAGAACGTGAAATACGTGCTCTCAGGAATAAGGTTATTCCCATGCTTAAGGTGTAATGGAATAAGAACGCTGAACACGAAGTAACATGAAAGACCGAGGAGTCTATGAGGAAACGATTTCCCGAATTATTCTAAGTGGTATATACTCTATACTCTCCACATTATATATATATACAGTCGAATTTGGGGACCAAATTCTTTTTAAGTGGGGGAGGGTGTAGCAACCCTGATAAATAAAGGGTTAAAATAAATTAAAATTTCCCTAAATGAATCAAAGAATTAGTAAAGATAATGGGAAGAAGCTTAAACGGATAAATTAAAACCCAAAATCAAATAGCGCCTCTCAGTAGGGCGTTAATTTTAAAATAAACGCCTCTATATAAGGCGTGCCTAAAGAAAGGACGCCCACACGTGCGGTCGTCAATTCTCACGCGACCAAATTGGGCAAGTAAAAGAAACGCCCCTTTCATGGGCGTGTTTTTAAACACGAAACGCCCTTATACAAGGCGCCTTTTAAGAAACGCCCTATGACAAGGCGTCAATTTAAAATGCGACGCCCTGACCTAGGTCGTTAATTACATTCCGGTTCCGTTCGAACCAAGAGCTTATCCTGGGAAGGATTAAGCTAATCTAGTAAGTATCTACTAGGGTAAGGACTCTATATTGGAAGCATTACTTCCACTAGAACTCTAACCCTAATAGGACCCCCAAAATCCTATAAATACCTTTGATTACCAAACCCTAAATCCATTTGATCGATCCCCTCTGCTACGGTAAGTAATAAACCGTGATTCTTCCCCTGCCTTTCACTACCAAAAAAAGTGGGATTTCAGACAGATATTTCAGACGGATATTTTTCCGTCGTAAAATCCGTCTGTATTTGTGACGGATTAGTTTCCGTTACAAATTCCGTTGTTATTAACGACATACTATATTCCCTCTGAAGATCCGTCTATAATTATAGACGGAATATATTCCATCTTTATATCCGTCGTTATTTGAGACGGATATTCAGACGGAAATAATCCGTCTGAAATCCGTTACAAATATTCTTTACCTCCATCGAAACTTTCCCCCCTTCCCCCACGACGGAGCTTTCCCCCCTTCCCCCGCGATCTCCGTCTAACTCCCACTCTCCCTCTCACTCTCTTTCCACTATCTCCTTGCCAAGGAGAGACTGCCGGTGCCGTACTCGCCGTCGCGGCCAAAGCCACCCTCGCCATCGTCGTCGAAGCCTTCCTCGTCGTCGTCATCCCCGCAGAGCCCCCCTCACCGTTGCCGTTGAAGCCGTCCTCGTCGTTGCCATCGAAGCCGTCCTCGTTGTCGCCGCCAGTGTCGCGTTGTCGCCATCCTCCAAGCCATCCTCTCTGGTCTGGTAAGCCCCCTCCCTCACCCTCTCTCTGTAAAACTCTCCCTACCTGACGCGCCTCCACCATCGCCATTGTTGCATTTGTTGTTCCTTTTTTTTTAACGCTTGGGGATCATCAAGGAGGGCGGGGGTTCTAGCCGATCCGGGAGGGGGAGGTTGGTCTGGCAGGGAGAGGGGTTCCAGCAGCGGTTTTCGGGAAGGAGGGTCAAGAGCGGAGGGGGCAAGGGGATGCTCTGGCAGAGGGCGGTTCAGGCGCGCAGTGGGATCCGGCAGGGAGTCCAGGGTGGGGGCTGTGGGTTAGGAGGGTGGGGGGGTTCCGATGGGGGGTCTGGAGGAGGGTTTCGGTGGGTGAGGGGCTGCTCTGGGAGTGGGGATTTCAGGGAGGGGGTCTCCGGTGGGGGGTCTGGGGTGGGGGCTACTGATAGAACCCGAGAGTTCTATCGATCAAGAATAGGGAACCCAAAGGGGGAGAAGAACGTTTGATCTCTTCGAGGGGATCAACCTCCAATGGCCAGAAGCAAAATGACATTCCATTCATAATTTTAGAGGCCCGCAGGCTACAAACATAAATAGGCTACAGCCTCACAAACAGAAAATAGAAATGAGTCCTAATCAGAGAAGAGTTCTAATTAGAGAAGGAAACAGAGAGGTTAAATAAAATAGAAAGCCTAAATGGAGTAAGATTCGTAACATTCCCTCGCCCTTCAAAAGAACCTTGTCCTCAAGGTTGGGCAGCAATGAACTCAAGAAACTTCTCCGCAAAATATTGATAGCTCTCCCATGTTGCATCCTCAATTGGTAAATTGGCCCATTGAACAAGAACCTCAGTTGCTGCTAGATTACGGTGTTTAACAAAACGCCGATCCAAAATAGCTTGTGGCAGAAATTTGATCTCTCCACTTGAAGATAGCTCTGGCAAATGTCGTTGAGCAGTAACTTGATCACCAAGTTTCTTCTTTAAACACGAAACATGAAACATAGGATGTATCTTTGATTCAGCTGGCAGATTGAGGCGGTAAGCAACAGGGCCAATACGCTCTATTACCTTGTAGGGCCCATAGAATCTCGGTGATAACTTCATAGAAGCCCGTATACTAACGGATGCTTGCTTATAAGGCTACAATCGAAGGTAAACCCAATCACCAACTTCAAATGATCTCTCTGTCCTGTGCTTGTCAGCTTGTTGTTTCATGCGTGATTGAGCATTTTGAAGATTGTTCTTAAGAACGTGCAAAACATGATTCCTGTCACGCAGGTCACAATTAACTTGGTGAACCTTGGAGGAGCCATTTGAATAGTTGGACATGGCAGGAGGTGGTCGCCCATACACAGCCTCAAAAGGAGTGATTTTGGTGGAAGAGTGGTAAGTGGTATTGTACCACCATTCTGCCCATGGAAGCCAACGCACCCATTCTTTGGGTCGGTCACCCACAAAGCAGCGTAAATAGTTTTCGACACACCGATTGACCACCTCAGTTTGTCCGTCAGATTGAGGATGATAAGCAGTTCATTTTCAGCTGTGCCCCTTGTAATCGAAAGAGCTCCTTCCAAAAATTACTAGTGAATATTGGATCCCGGTCACTCACAATGGATCTAGGAACCCCATGCAGCTTGATGATATTATCAACAAATACTTGAGCAATAGAAGCCGCTGTGTAAGGATGAGAAATTGGACAGAAGTGAGCATACTTACTGAGGCGGTCCACCACCACTAAAATAGTAGTTTTGCCATGGGCCGGGGGTAAGCCATCTATAAAATCCATAGATATGTCAGTCCAAATATGCTCAGGTATAGGAAGGGGTTGGAGAAGACCAGGGCTCGCCACTGTTTCCCCTTTATTTGCTTGGCATGTAGCACATTCCTCCACAAACTTCTTGACTTCATTCTTCATTCCCTTCCAATGGAACACTTGAGATATACGCTTGTAGGTTCGCAAGAACCCGGAATGACCAGCCGTAGGTGAAGAATGAAATTCTTGCAAGAGGATGAGCTTCTGTTTGGAACTTGAAGGCAAGAAAATTCGATGCTTATAATGCAGGTCTGTGGAGTCCCAATGGTAATGAGGCATAGAAGATGGATCATCTCGAAGCTTCGATATCTTGGGCTGTAGGATCTTCAGCTACCTCTTTTCGTATATCCTCCAAGTTAGAACAAGATACCACCGTAATGGCTTCAATTGTCGCATGTTCTGGTATCCGTGACAAGGCATCTGCCACCAGATTCTCCTTGCCTTTCTTGTAAACAATTTCGTAGTCATACCCCAATAATTTTGTGATCCACCTTTGCTGCTCCATAGAAGTAATTCGCTACTCCAACAGGAACTTCAAGCTTTTATGATCAGTTCGTATTTGAAAACGTCGACCAATGAGGTACGGTCTCCACTTGGTAACTGCATGTACAATAGCCATCATCTCCTTATCATACACAGAAAGAGACAAATGTAGGGATGATAGTGCCTTGCTGGTGAAGGCCAAGGGCCTCCCTTCTTGCATTAAGACTGCCCCAATGCCTACGCCGGAAGCGTCAGACTCAATAACAAACATCTTTTGGAAATCAGGCAGAGCCAAGACCGGAGTTGTAGACATGGCCCCCTTCAAATTGTTGAATGCACCTTCCGCTTCACTGTTCTACTTAAAAGCTTCCTTCTTCAATAACGCTGTGAGTGGAGCACTAATCTTGCCATAGTCTCGCACAAACTTTCTATAATAGCCAGTGAGTCCGAGAAAGCCGCGTAATGCCTTGACAGTTCGTGGGGTGGGCCAGTCAACCATAGCCTTGACCTTCAACGGATCAGCTGCCACTCCTTCCTTGGAAATAAGGTGGCCGAGATACTCGACCTCAGTCTTTCCAAAGCTACATTTAGACCTCTTCACATACAAAGAATTCTCCCGCAGGAGGGTGAGAGTAATATGAAGATGGTATAAGTGGTCCTCTAATGAAGAGCTGAAGATAAGGATATCATCAAAGAATATCAAAATGAACTTACGTAGGTGCGGCCGAAAGATGTCATTCATTAGACTTTGGAATGTTGAAGGAGCGTTAGTCAAACCAAATGGCATGACCAAAAATTCATAATGTCCATCGTGAGTACGAAAGGCCGTCTTCGGGATGTCCTCATCGTATACTCGGATTTGATGATATCCCGAGCGTAAGTCAAGCTTTGAGAAAAAATGAGGGCCACCAAGCTCATCTAGAAGTTCATCAATAACGGGGATCGGATACTTATCTTTTACTGTGATCCGATTCAATGCCCGATAGTCAACGCACATACGCCAACTACCATCCTTCTTACGCACCAAGAGAACCGGCGAAGAATAAGGACTGACACTTGGGCGGATGATACCAGCTTGCAATAATTCCCGGACCATCTTCTCAATCTCTGCCTTTTGAATATATGGATAACGGTAAGGCCGAACATTAGTGGGGGGGCAGCCCGGTAATAAAGGAATACGATGATCATGGGACCGCTTGGGAGGCAATCCTTTGGGTTCAGCAAACACATCAGAAAATTCTGAAAGAAAATTCTGAAAGAGATTGAAAAAGAACGCGAGAAGTTTTTTTCGAAATGGCTAAGAAACCGAGTTAGTGTGAACTCTGAATATATATGTTTGTATTTACGTATGTTGAGGTAATTGTTATTATTTTAACTACTCTAATTTGAATATAGGTTGAACAAGGTCTCATTACTGATGAAAGAGTACAACAGATAAGTTATGGCCCCTCGAACCAGACACGTGCCTATCCGGGATATATTGTAAATGGATACAAATTTCATACAAGGGATTATGGGCGAAATAAGTCTACGATGAACAGCGGCGTATGTGTGAAGGGAAGTTTATACAATGAAATGGAATTGGACTACTATGGTATTCTTGAAGAAGTCTTAGAACTTAAGTATTTGGGACAAGACAATCATGTATACATATTTAAGTGTCAATGGTTTGATCCTAATTCTGTTCTACATGACACAAATTATGGGATTGTCAATGTCAAGCATAGGTTTAAACTTAAGACCTATGAACCGTTCATTTTAGCCGCACAAGCCCAGCAAGTGTACTATTCAAGCTATCCATCATCCAAGAATAGAGATTGATGGGCAGTTTGCAGGGTTAATTAAAAACTCTTTCCCACTTATGAGTTAACTGTGAGTGGAGATGTCTCAGAGGTTGCTCGTGCTGAATATTATCAATCAGACGAAGTTGGCGTTGTCGGTTCCTCTAGGTTTAATATGGACGAATCTGATGAGCCACTGTCATTACGTACGCGAGATGGCGTGGAAGAAGTCGATCCGATGGAGCTAAATGTTGATGTTAGAGGGGAGGAAGAATCAGATGAAGACGAAGATTTTGAATCTCATGAGACTACTATGGATGACGAAGATGATGAAGTTGAGCTAGATATATCAACATGAGGGAGGCATGTTTTGATAATTTAGTAAGAAGATTCTTACTTTTAAGCATAATTTTAAATAACATTTGTCTAGCCTTATATAATTGTGGATTAATATGTATTAATTATTTTGTTATTCATAAGGAAATGGTGCGAGGAGGTCGTACTAGGGGTGGGAGGAGATCTAGCAGTGAGAGGGGCACTACTACCTCCTCGCTACCATCTTCTTCAGACACAGGTATATTTGATCAATAAGTTAGCTACATAAATATTTTAATTATTGACAAACTTAAAAGAATTTATTTATAGGTGTAAGTGTCGGCTCACCACCACTTGTACATACGCCACCACCTCCCGCTACAGGTATGTATATTTTAATTTAAATTCTTAAACATTTGTTCTACTTATGAAAATAAGTTCTTGCAGGTCTCAGTGGCCTCCCACCTGTTGTGCATACGCCACTCCTACCACCTCCCGCTGCAGGTATGTATATTTTAATTATATGTTCGCAATATTTGTATCACTCCACATGACAATAAATTCTTGCAGGTCTCAGTGGCAAAAAGACTCGAGGATCATGTATGTATATTTTAATTTAAATTCTTCAATATTTGTTCTACTTATGACAATAAATTCTTACAGGTCTCAGTGGCCTCCCACCTGTTGTGCATACGCCACCCCCACCACCTCCCGCTGCAGGTATGTATATTTTAATTATATGTTCGCAGTATATGTATCACTCCATATGACAATAAATTCTTGCAGGTCTCAGTGCCCTCCCACCTGTTGTGCATACGCCACCCCCACCACCTCCCGCTGCAGGTATGTATATTTTAATTATATGTTCGCAGTATATGTATCACTCCACATGACAATAAATTCTTGCAGGTCTCAGTGCCCTCCCACCTGTTGTGCATACGCCACCCCCACCACCTCCCGCTGCAGGTATGTATATTTTAATTATATGTTCGCAGTATATGTATCACTCCACATGACAATAAATTCTTGCAGGTCTCAGTGCCCTCCCACCTGTTGTCCATACGCCACCCCCACCACCTCCCGCTGCAGGTATGTATATTTTAATTATATGTTCGCAGTATATGTATCACTCCACATGACAATAAATTTTTACAGGTCTCAGTGCCCTCCCACCTGTTGTGCATACGCCACCCCCACCACCTCCCGCTGCAGGTATGTATATTTTAATTATATGTTCGCAGTATATGTATCACTCCACATGACAATAAATTCTTGCAGGTCTCAGTGCCCTCCCACCTGTTGTGCATACGCCACCCCCACCACCTCCCGCTGTAGGTATGTATATTTTAATTATATGTTCACAGTATATGTATCACTCCACATGACAATAAATTCTTGCAGGTCTCAGTGCCCTCCCACCTGTTGTGCATACACCACCCCCACCACCTCCCGCTGCAGGTATGTATATTTTAATTATATGTTCACAGTATATGTATCACTCCACATGACAATAAATTCTTGCAGGTCTCAGTGCCCTCCCACCACCTCCCACTTGTACAGGGCCCACCCCCACCAGTCAGCCCCTTGACGATGTCGGCAGTTGTCACGAGGGAGGCACGACCCATCATAGACGTCGCCCGTGTTGGATATCCGGGTAAATCTATAAGGTTATATTACATTAATTAGCCCTCAACTGTCTAATATGAATATTTTGACATTTGCAATTGCAGTATGAAATTTGAACCCCATAGCGCTGTCCATCATTCCACCGAACTCATGTTGGCACATGTGCCCGGGGCAGCTTCCACTTTCAGAGATTTTTCGATGTCCGTCCGCGATTCATTGTACAACATGTTCTTAGTAAGTAATTACATCATTTAATTCAAGTATTTCCCAAAGTCAATTTACAACTTTATACTAAGTGTGAAAAGCAATTGATTTACAGCGGTCTTTTCAATTCACATGTAGACATGACGCGGCGAGATGTCGTCGTGCCTGGGAGTCTACTATGCTCTCAAGTTACAAGAGGAGAATACATGAGGCCCGAGCACACGCTAAAAAATTGAGTGGGGGGAGTGAAGACCGACAATTGTGGAAGGCGCATCGCCCTCTATGGATGAGGCAGGAGGATTGGGAGATATCTTGTGACCATTTTGCCGACCCTAAGTGGATAGAAAAGTCTGAAAAAGCTAAAGCAAACAGGACGTCAAAACCAGGTTCAAATTTGCATACGAGTGGGTCCATCTCTTATGCGGCTCATAAAAAAAATGGTAAGTAATATACCAATTTATCTTCTTACAATTTATCCCAATATTTGACTTTTTTTTTACTATGAATTGTATAACAGGCTGTGGAGCTTAATCGACCTCCGTCGTTCTTCGAGGTGTTCGACAGAACACACAAAAAGAAGGGGACTAACGATTTTGTGAGTGACACAGCTAAGTCAGCAGCGGTAAGTTTATCTACATATGTAACTTGTACCGTTCATTTAAATTGGCATGTAATTCATATGAAATTGACTAGTTATTTTATTCAATTTGTAGGAAACATATAGCAAAGCAGTGACAGAGAAGTACGGGGAGGGAGACACGCAGCAGCCGGAGTTCGATCCGGTGGAGTGGGTGGCAGCAACTGGCGTACCGAAGAAAGGCCGACTATATGGTTTTGGGGAGAGCCTAGACGCAAGCGCGGTGACATCAGCGTGTGCGAGTTCTAGCTATACTTCTTCCAGTGGCAGTGCCTTCAACATACCTTCCGTTGCCCCCAGCGCTTCTGCCAGCGACATGATGGACATGGTCCGATCGCAGATTTCTGATATGCAGCGGCAGCAGCAGCATTTCCAGCAAGAGATCTCTAGCCAAGTGTCAGTATTCTTGCAGGCAATTAGTGGCCTCCTCTCCCAGAGCGGAATGGTCCCTCAGAAATCAACCACCACCACACCACAGCCCGCACAGGTGAGTGTTTACTATGTTTTTATTTTGATGGAATTACTCAATTATGTTCATTATTAATTTTAAAACTCATTTACTTCAGAAGAATTGAGAAAATCCGGGGGCCGGGGGTCTAAAACTTGAAATACCAGCCAGACGGCCGTGCCGATCATTCCAACACTACCGGGGAGATGAAAGTGACTTGTCAGAACTGACGGAATCCAAATCGGATGTCCGGTTTAAGCTCGGCGCTCAAAGTTCAGTTTTAAAATACACTTAGTTTAAATGAACTATCAGGTCGGGTCCGGGGGTCTAAAATTGGAAATACCGGTCGGACGGCTGTACCGATCATTCCAACGCGACCGGGGAGATGAAAGTGACTTGTCAGAACTGACGGAATCCAAATCGGATGCCCGGTTTGAGCTCGGCGCTCAAAGTTCAGTTTTAAAATACACTTAGTTTAAATGAACTACCAGGTCGGGTCCGGGGGTCTAAAACTTGAAATACCGGCCGGACGGCTGTGCTGATCATTCCAACACTACCGGGGAGATGAAAGTGACTTGTCAGAACTGACGGAATCCAAATCGGATGTCCGGTTTGAGCTCGGCGCTCAAAGTTCAGTTTTAAAATACACTTAGTTTAAAGGAACTATCAGGTCGGGTCCGGGGGTCTAAAATTGGAAATACCGGTCAGACGGCCGTGCCGATCATTCCAACGCGACCGGGGAGATGAAAGTGACTTGTCAGAACTGACGGAATCCAAATCGGATGCCCGGTTTGAGCTCGGCGCTCAAAGTTCAGTTTTAAAATACACTTAATTTAAATGAACTACCAGGTCGGGTCCGGGGGTCTAAAATTGGAAATACCGGTCGGACGGCCGTGACGATCATTCCAACACTACCGGGGAGATGAAGGTGACTTGTCAAAACTGACGGAATCGAAATCGGATGTCCGGTTTGAGCTCGGCGCTCAAAGTTCAGTTTTAAAATACACTTAGTTTAAATGAACTATCAGGTCGGGTCCGGGGGTCTAAAATTGGAAATACCGGTCGGACGGCAGTGCCAATCATTCCAACGCGACCGGGGAGATGAAAGTGACTTGTCAGAACTGACGGAATCCAAATCGGATGCCCGGTTTGAGCTCGGCGCTCAAAGTTCAGTTTTAAAATACACTTAGTTTAAATGAACTACCAGGTCGGGTTCGGGGGTCTAAAACTTGAAATACCGGCCGGACGGCCGTGCCTATCATTCCAACACTATCGGGGAGATGAAAGTGACTTGTCAGAACTGAAGGAATCCAAATCGGATGTCCGGTTTGAGCTCGGCGCTCAAAGTTCAGTTTTAAAATACACTTAGTTTAAATGTCTATCAGGTCGGGTCTGGGGGTCTAAAATTTGAAATATAGGTCGGACGGCCGTGCCGATCATTCCAACGCGACCGGGGAGATGAAAGTGACTTGTCAAAACTGACGGAATCCAAATCGGATGCCCGGTTTGAGCTCGGCGCTCAAAGTTCAGTTTTAAAATACACTTAGTTTAAATGAACTACCAGGTCGGGTCTGGGGGTCTAAAATTGGAAATATCGGCCGGACGGCCGTGCCGATCATTCCAACACTACCGGGGAGATGAAAGTGACTTGTCAGAACTGACGGAATCCAAATCGGATGCCCGGTTTGAGCTCGGCGCTCAAAGTTCAGTTTTAAAATACACTTAGTTTAAATGAACTATCAGGTCGGGTCCGGGGCTCTAAAATTGGAAATACCGGTCGGACGGCCGTGCCGATCATTCCAACGCGACCGGGGAGATGAAAGTGACTTGTCAGAACTGACGGAATCCAAATCGGATGCCCGGTTTGAGCTCGGCGCTCAAAGTTCAGTTTTAAAATACACTTAGTTTAAATGAACTACCAGGTCGGGTCCGGGGGTCTAAAATTGGAAATACCGGTCAGACGGCCGTGCCGATCATTCCGGCACTACCGGGGAGATGAAAGTGACTTGTCAGAACTGACGGAATCCAAATCGGATGTCCGGTTTGAGCTCAGCGCCCAAAGTTCAGTTTTAAAATACACTTAGTTTAAATGAACTATCAGGTCGGGTCCGGGGGTCTAAAATTGGAAATACCGGTCGGACGACCGTGTCGATCATTCCAACACGACCGGGGAGATGAAAGTGACTTGTCAGAACAGACGGAATCCAAATCGGATGCCCGGTTTGAGCTCGGCGCTCAAAGTTCAGTTTTAAAATACACTTAGTTTAAATGAACTACCAGGTCGGGTCCGGGGGTCTAAAATTGGAAATACCGGTCGGACGGCCATGTCGATCATTCCAACACTACCGGGGAGATGAAAATGACTTGTCAGAATAGACGGAATCCAAATTGGATGTCCGGTTTGAGCTCGGCGCTCAAAGTTCAGTTTTGAAATACACTTAGTTTAAATGAACTATCAGGTCGGGTCCGGGGGTCTAAAATTGGTAATACCGGTCGGACGGCCGTGCCGATCATTCCAACACAACCGGGGAGATGAAAGTGACTTGTCAGAACTGACGGAATCCAAATCGGATGCCCGGTTTGAGCTCGGCGCTCAAAGTTCAGTTTTAAAATACACTTAGTTTAAATGAACTACCAGGTCGGGTCCGGGGTCTAAAATTGGAAATACCGGTCGGACGGCCGTGCCGATCATTCCAACACGACCAGGGAGATGAAAGTGACTTGTCAGAACTGATGGAATCCAAATCGGATGTCCGGTTTGAGCTCGGCGCTCAAAGTTCAGTTTTAAAATACACTTAGTTTAAATGAACTATCAGGTCGGGTCCGGGGGTCTAAAATTGGAAATACTGGTCGGACGGCCGTGCCGATCATTCCAACGCGACCGGGGAGATGAAAGTGACATTGTCAGAACTGGCGAAATCCAAATCGGATGTCCGGTTTGAGCTCGGCGCTCAAAGTTCAGTTATAAAATACACTTAGTTTAAATGAAATACCAGGTCGGGTCCGGGGGTCTAAAATTGGACATACCGGTCGGACGGCCGTGCCGATCATTCCAACGCGACCGGGGAGATTAAAGTGACTTGTCAGAACTGACGGAATCCAAATCGGATACCCGGTTTGAGCTCGGCGCTCAAAGTTCAGTTTTAAAATACACTTAGTTTAAATGAACTACCAGGTCGGGTCCGGGGGTCTAAAATTGGAAATACCGGTCGGACAACCGTGCCGATCATTCCAACACTACCGGGGAGATGAAAGTGACTTGTCAGAACTGACGGAATCCAAATCGGATGTCCGGTTTGAGCTCGGCGCTCAAAGTTCAGTTTTAAAATACACTTAGTTTAAATGAACTATCAGGTCGGGTCCGGGGGTCTAAAATTGGAAATACTGATCGGACGGCCGTACCGATCATTCCAACGCGACCGGGGAGATGAAAGTGACTTGGCAGAACTGACGGAATCCAAATCGGATGCCCGGTTTGAGCTCGGCGCTCAAAGTTCAGTTTTAAAATACACTTAGTTTAAATGAACTACCAGGTCGGGTCCGGGGGTCTAAAATTTGAAATACCGGCCGAACGGCCGTGCCAATCATTCCAACACTACCGGGGAGATGAAAGTGACTTGTCAGAACTGACGGAATCCAAATCGGATGTCCGGTTTGTGCTCGGCGCTCAAAGTTCAGTTTTAAAATACACTTAGTTTAAATGAACTATCAGGTCGGGTCCGGGGGTCTAAAATTGGAAATATAGGTCGGACGGCCGTGCCGATCATTCCAACGTGACCGGGGAGATGAAAGTGACTTGTCAGAACTGACGGAATCCAAATCGGATGCCCGGTTTGAGCTCGGCGCTCAAAGTTTAGTTTTAAAATACACTTAGTTTAAATGAACTACCAGGTCGGGTCCGGGGGTCTAAAATTGGAAATACCGGCCGGACGGCCGTGCCGATCATTCCAACACTACTGGGGAGATGAAAGTGACTTGTCAGAACTGACAGAATCCAAATCGGATGCCCGGTTTGAGCTCGGCGCTCAAAGTTCAGTTTTAAAATACACTTAGTTTAAATGAACTATCAGGTCGGGTCCAGGGGTCTAAAATTGGAAATACCGGTCGGACGGCCGTGCCGATTATTCCAACGCGACCGGGGAGATGAAAGTGAGTTGTCAGAACTGACGGAATCCAAATCGGATGCCCGGTTTGAGCTCGGCGCTCAAAGTTCAGTTTTAAAATACACTTAGTTTAAATGAACTACCAGGTCGGGTCCGGGGGTCTAAAATTGGAAATACCGGTCGGACGGCCGTGCCAATCATTCCAGCACTACCGGGGAGATGAAAGTGACTTGTCAGAACTGACGGAATCCAAATTGGATGTCCGGTTTGAGCTCAGCGCTCAAAGTTCAGTTTTAAAATACACTTAGTTTAAATGAACTATCAGGTCGGGTCCGGGGGTCTAAAATTGGAAATACCGGTCGGACGGCCGTGCCGATCATTCCAACACGACCGGGGAGATGAAAGTGACTTGTCAGAACTGACGGAATCCAAATCGGATGCCCGGTTTGAGCTCGGCGCTCAAAGTTCAGTTTTAAAATACACTTAGTTTAAATGAACTACCAGGTCGGGTCCGGGGGTCTAAAATTGGAAATACCAGTCGAACGACCATGCCGATCATTCCAACACTACCGAGGAGATGAAAGTGACTTATCAGAACAAACGGAATCCAAATCGGATGTCCGGTTTGAGCTCGGCGCTCAAAGTTTAGTTTTGAAATACACTTAGTTTAAATGAACTATCAGGTCGTGTCCGGGGGTCTAAAATTAGAAATACCGGTCGGACGGCCATGCCGATCATTCCAACATGACCGGGGAGATGAAAGTGACTTGTCAGAACTAACGGAATCCAAATCGGATGTCCGGTTTGAGCTCAGCGCTCAAAGTTCAGTTCTAAAATACACTTAGTTTAAATGAACTATCAGGTCGGGTCCGGGGGTCTAAAATTGGAAATACCGGTCGGACGGCCGTGCCGATCATTCCAACACGACCGGAGAGATGAAAGTGACTTGTCAGAACTGACGGAATCCAAATCGGATGCCCGGTTTGAGCTCGGCGCTCAAAGTTCAGTTTTAAAATACACTTAGTTTAAATGAACTACCAGGTCGGGTCCGGGGGTCTAAAATTGGAAATACCGGTCGAACGGCCATGCCGATCATTCCAACACTACCGAGGAGATGAAAGTGACTTGTCAGAACAGACGGAATCCAAATCGGATATCCGGTTTGGGCTCGGCGCTCAAAGTTCAGTTTTGAAATACACTTAGTTTAAATGAACTATCAGGTCGTGTCCGGGGGTCTAAAATTGGAAATACCGGTCGGACGGCCGTGCCGATCATTCCAACATGACTGGGGAGATGAAAGTGACTTGTCAGAACTGACGGAATCCAAATCGGATGTCCGGTTTGAGCTCGGCGCTCAAAGTTCAGTTTTAAAATACACTTAGTTTAAATGAACTACCAGGTCGGGTCCGGGGGTCTAAAATTGGAAATACCGGTCGGACGGCCATGTCGATCATTCCAACACGACCAGGGAGATGAAAGTGACTTGTCAGAACTGATGGAATCCAAATCGGATGTCCGGTTTGAGCTCGGCGCTCAAAGTTCAGTTTTAAAATACACTTAGTTTAAATGAACTATCAGGTCGGGTCCGGGGGTCTAAAATTGGCAATACTGGTCGGACGGCCGTGCCGATCATTCCAACGTGACCGGGGAGATGAAAGTGACATTGTCAGAACTGGCGGAATCCAAATCGGATGTCCGGTTTGAGCTCGGCGCTCAAAGTTCAGTTTTAAAATACACTTAGTTTAAATGAACTACCAGGTCGGGTCCGGGGGTCTAAAATTGGACATACCGGTCGGACGGCCATGCTGATCATTCCAACGCGACCGGGGAGATGAAAGTGACTTGTCAGAACTGACGGAATCTAAATCGGATGCCCGGTTTGAGCTCGGCGCTCAAAGTTCAGTTTTAAAATACACTTAGTTTAAATGAACTACCAGGTCGGGTCCGGGGGTCTAAAATTGGAAATACCGGTCGGACGACCGTGCCGATCATTCCAACACTACCGGGGAGATGAAAGTGACTTGTCAGAACTGACGGAATCCAAATCGGATGCCCGGTTTGAGCTCGGCGCTCAAAGTTCAGTTTTAAAATACACTTAGTTTAAATGAACTATCAGGTCGGGTCCGGGGGTCTAAAAATGGAAATACCGGTCGGACGGCCGTGCCGATCATTCCAACGCGACCGGGGAGATGAAAGTGACTTGTCAGAACTGACGGAATCCAAATCGGATGTCCGGTTTGAGCTCGGCGCTCAAAGTTCAGTTTTAAAATACACTTAGTTTAAATGAACTACCAGGTCGGGTCCGGGGGTCTAAAATTGGAAATACCGGTCGGACGGCCGTGTCGATCATTCCAACACGACCAGAGAGATGAAAGTGACTTGTCAGAACTGACGGAATCCAAATCGGATGCCCAGTTTGAGCTCGGCGCTCAAAGTTCAGTTTTAAAATACACTTAGTTTAAATGAACTATCAGGTCGGGTCCGGGGGTCTAAATATGGAAATACTGGTCGGACGGCCATGCCGATCATTCCAACGCGACCGGGGAGATGAAAGTGACTTGTCAGAACTGACGGAATCCAAATCGGATGTCCGGTTTGAGCTCGGCGCTCAAAGTTCAGTTTTAAAATACACTTAGTTTAAATGTCTATCAGGTCGGGTCTGGGGGTCTAAAATTTGAAATATAGGTCGGACGGCCGTGCCGATCATTCCAACGCGACCGGGGAGATGAAAGTGACTTGTCAAAACTGACGGAATCCAAATCGGATGCCCGGTTTGAGCTCGGCGCTCAAAGTTCAGTTTTAAAATACACTTAGTTTAAATGAACTACCAGGTCGGGTCCGGGGGTCTAAAATTGGAAATATCGGCCGGACGGCCATGCCGATCATTCCAACACTACCGGGGAGATGAAAGTGACTTGTCAGAACTGACGTAATCCAAATCGGATGCCCGGTTTGAGCTCGGCGCTCAAAGTTTAGTTTTAAAATACACTTAGTTTAAATGAACTATCAGGTCGGGTCCGGGGGTCTAAAATTGGAAATACTGATCGGACGGCCGTACCGATCATTCCAACGCGACCGGGGAGATGAAAGTGACTTGGCAGAACTGACGGAATCCAAATCGGATGCCCGGTTTGAGCTCGGCGCTCAAAGTTCAGTTTTAAAATACACTTAGTTTAAATGAACTACCAGGTCGGGTCCGGGGGTCTAAAATTTGAAATACCGGCCGAACGGCCGTGCCAATCATTCCAACACTACCGGGGAGATGAAAGTGACTTGTCAGAACTGACGGAATCCAAATCGGATGTCCGGTTTGTGCTCGGCGCTCAAAGTTCAGTTTTAAAATACACTTAGTTTAAATTAACTATCAGGTCGGGTCCGGGGGTCTAAAATTGGAAATATAGGTCGGACGGCCGTGCCGATCATTCCAACGTGACCGGGGAGATGAAAGTGACTTGTCAGAACTGACGGAATCCAAATCGGATGCCCGGTTTGAGCTCGGCGCTCAAAGTTTAGTTTTAAAATACACTTAGTTTAAATGAACTACCAGGTCGGGTCCGGGGGTCTAAAATTGGAAATACCGGCCGGACGGCCGTGCCGATCATTCCAACACTACTGGGGAGATGAAAGTGACTTGTCAGAACTGACAGAATCCAAATCGGATGCCCGGTTTGAGCTCGGCGCTCAAAGTTCAGTTTTAAAATACACTTAGTTTAAATGAACTATCAGGTCGGGTCCAGGGGTCTAAAATTGGAAATACCGGTCGGACGGCCGTGCCGATCATTCCAACGCGACCGGGGAGATGAAAGTGAGTTGTCAGAACTGACGGAATCCAAATCGGATGCCCGGTTTGAGCTCGGCGCTCAAAGTTCAGTTTTAAAATACACTTAGTTTAAATGAACTACCAGGTCGGGTCCGGGGGTCTAAAATTAGAAATACCGGTCGGACGGCCGTGCCAATCATTCCAGCACTACCGGGGAGATGAAAGTGACTTGTCAGAACTGACGGAATCCAAATTGGATGTCCGGTTTGAGCTCAGCGCTCAAAGTTCAGTTTTAAAATACACTTAGTTTAAATGAACTATCAGGTCGGGTCCGGGGGTCTAAAATTGGAAATACCGGTCGGACGGCCGTGCCGATCATTCCAACACGACCGGGGAGATGAAAGTGACTTGTCAGAACTGACGGAATCCAAATCGGATGCCCGGTTTGAGCTCGGCGCTCAAAGTTCAGTTTTAAAATACACTTAGTTTAAATGAACTACCAGGTCGGGTCCGGGGGTCTAAAATTGGAAATACCAGTCGAACGACCATGCCGATCATTCCAACACTACCGAGGAGATGAAAGTGACTTATCAGAACAAACGGAATCCAAATCGGATGTCCGGTTTGAGCTCGGCGCTCAAAGTTAGTTTTGAAATACACTTAGTTTAAATGAACTATCAGGTCGTGTCCGGGGGTCTAAAATTAGAAATACCGGTCGGACGGCCATGCCGATCATTCCAACATGACCGGGGAGATGAAAGTGACTTGTCAGAACTAACGGAATCCAAATCGGATGTCCGGTTTGAGCTCAGCGCTCAAAGTTCAGTTCTAAAATACACTTAGTTTAAATGAACTATCAGGTCGGGTCCGGGGGTCTAAAATTGGAAATACCGGTCGGACGGCCGTGCCGATCATTCCAACACGACTGGGGAGATGAAAGTGACTTGTCAGAACTGACGGAATCCAAATCGGATGCCCGGTTTGAGCTCGGCGCTCAAAGTTCAGTTTTAAAATACACTTAGTTTAAATGAACTACCAGGTCGGGTCCGGGGGTCTAAAATTGGAAATACCGGTCGAACGGCCATGCCGATCATTCCAACACTACCGAGGAGATGAAAGTGACTTGTCAGAACAGACGGAATCCAAATCGGATGTCCGGTTTGAGCTCGGCGCTCAAAGTTCAGTTTTGAAATACACTTAGTTTAAATGAACTATCAGGTCGTGTCCGGGGGTCTAAAATTGGAAATACCGGTCGGACGGCCGTGCCGATCATTCCAACATGACCGGGGAGATGAAAGTGACTTGTCAGAACTGACGGAATCCAAATCGGATGTCCGGTTTGAGCTCGGCGCTCAAAGTTCAGTTTTAAAATACACTTAGTTTAAATGAACTACCAGGTCGGGTCCGGGGGTCTAAAATTGGAAATACCGGTCGGACGGCCATGTCGATCATTCCAACACGACCAGGGAGATGAAAGTGACTTGTCAGAACTGATGGAATCCAAATCGGATGTCCGGTTTGAGCTCGGCGCTCAAAGTTCAGTTTTAAAATACACTTAGTTTAAATGAACTATCAGGTCGGGTCCGGGGGTCTAAAATTGGCAATACTGGTCGGACGGCCGTGCCGATCATTCCAACGTGACCGGGGAGATGAAAGTGACATTGTCAGAACTGGCGGAATCCAAATCGGATGTCCGGTTTGAGCTCGGCGCTCAAAGTTCAGTTTTAAAATACACTTAGTTTAAATGAACTACCAGGTCGGGTCCGGGGGTCTAAAATTGGACATACCGGTCGGACGGCCATGCTGATCATTCCAACGCGACCGGGGAGATGAAAGTGACTTGTCAGAACTGACGGAATCCAAATCGGATGCCCGGTTTGAGCTCGGCGCTCAAAGTTCAGTTTTAAAATACACTTAGTTTAAATGAACTACCAGGTCGGGTCCGGGGGTCTAAAATTGGAAATACCGGTCGGACGACCGTGCCGATCATTCCAACACTACCGGGGAGATGAAAGTGACTTGTCAGAACTGACGGAATCCAAATCGGATGCCCGGTTTGAGCTCGGCGCTCAAAGTTCAGTTTTAAAATACACTTAGTTTAAATGAACTATCAGGTCGGGTCCGGGGGTCTAAAAATGGAAATACCGGTCGGACGGCCGTGCCGATCATTCCAACGCGACCGGGGAGATGAAAGTGACTTGTCAGAACTGACGGAATCCAAATCGGATGTCCGGTTTGAGCTCGGCGCTCAAAGTTCAGTTTTAAAATACACTTAGTTTAAATGAACTACCAGGTCGGGTCCGGGGGTCTAAAATTGGAAATACCGGTCGGACGGCCGTGTCGATCATTCCAACACGACCAGAGAGATGAAAGTGACTTGTCAGAACTGACGGAATCCAAATCGGATGCCCAGTTTGAGCTCGGCGCTCAAAGTTCAGTTTTAAAATACACTTAGTTTAAATGAACTATCAGGTCGGGTCCGGGGGTCTAAATATGGAAATACTGGTCGGACGGCCGTGCCGATCATTCCAACGCGACCGGGGAGATGAAAGTGACTTGTCAGAACTGACGGAATCCAAATCGGATGTCCGGTTTGAGCTCGGCGCTCAAAGTTCAGTTTTAAAATACACTTAGTTTAAATGTCTATCAGGTCGGGTCTGGGGGTCTAAAATTTGAAATATAGGTCGGACGGCCGTGCCGATCATTCCAACGCGACCGGGGAGATGAAAGTGACTTGTCAAAACTGACGGAATCCAAATCGGATGCCCGGTTTGAGCTCGGCGCTCAAAGTTCAGTTTTAAAATACACTTAGTTTAAATGAACTACCAGGTCGGGTCCGGGGGTCTAAAATTGGAAATATCGGCCGGACGGCCATGCCGATCATTCCAACACTACCGGGGAGATGAAAGTGACTTGTCAGAACTGACGGAATCCAAATCGGATGCCCGGTTTGAGCTCGGCGCTCAAAGTTCAGTTTTAAAATACACTTAGTTTAAATGAACAATCAGGTCGGGTCCGGGGCTCTAAAATTGGAAATACCGGTCGGACGGCCGTGCCGATCATTCCAACGCGACCGGGGAGATGAAAGTGACTTGTCAGAACTGACGGAATCCAAATCGGATGCCCGGTTTGAGCTCGGCGCTCAAAGTTCAGTTTTAAAATACACTTAGTTTAAATGAACTACCAGGTCGGGTCCGGGGGTCTAAAATTGGAAATACCGGTCGGACGGCCATGCCGATCATTCCAGCACTACCGGGGAGATGAAAGTGACTTGTCAGAACTGACGGAATCCAAATCGGATGTCCGGTTTGAGCTCAGCGCCCAAAGTTCAGTTTTAAAATACACTTAGTTTAAATGAACTATCAGGTCGGGTCCGGGGGTCTAAAATTGGAAATACCGGTCGGACGACCGTGTCGATCATTCCAACACGACCGGGGAGATGAAAGTGACTTGTCAGAACTGACGGAATCCAAATCGGATGCCCGGTTTGAGCTCGGCGCTCAAAGTTCAGTTTTAAAATACACTTAGTTTAAATGAACTACCAGGTCGGGTCCGGGGGTCTAAAATTGGAAATACCGGTCGGACGGCCATGTCGATCATTCCAACACTACCGGGGAGATGAAAATGACTTGTCAGAATAGACGGAATCCAAATTGGATGTCCGGTTTGAGCTCGGCGCTCAAAGTTCAGTTTTGAAATACACTTAGTTTAAATGAACTATCAGGTCGGGTCCGGGGGTCTAAAATTGGTAATACCGGTCGGACGGCCGTGCCGATCATTCCAACACAACCGGGGAGATGAAAGTGACTTGTCAGAACTGACGGAATCCAAATCGGATGCCCGGTTTGAGCTCGGCGCTCAAAGTTCAGTTTTAAAATACACTTAGTTTAAATGAACTACCAGGTCGGGTCCGGGGGTCTAAAATTGGAAATACCGGTCGGACGGCCGTGCCGATCATTCCAACACGACCAGGGAGATGAAAGTGACTTGTCAGAACTGATGGAATCCAAATCGGATGTCCGGTTTGAGCTCGGCGCTCAAAGTTCAGTTTTAAAATACACTTAGTTTAAATGAACTATCAGGTCGGGTCCGGGGGTCTAAAATTGGAAATACTGGTCGGACGGCCGTGCCGATCATTCCAACGCGACCGGGGAGATGAAAGTGACATTGTCAGAACTGGCGGAATCCAAATCGGATGTCCGGTTTGAGCTCGGCGCTCAAAGTTCAGTTATAAAATACACTTAGTTTAAATGAACTACCAGGTCGGGTCCGGGGGTCTAAAATTGGACATACCGGTCGGACGGCCGTGCCGATCATTCCAACGCGACCGGGGAGATTAAAGTGACTTGTCAGAACTGACGGAATCCAAATCGGATACCCGGTTTGAGCTCGGCGCTCAAAGTTCAGTTTTAAAATACACTTAGTTTAAATGAACTACCAGGTCGGGTCCGGGGGTCTAAAATTGGAAATACCGGTCGGACAACCGTGCCGATCATTCCAACACTACCGGGGAGATGAAAGTGACTTGTCAGAACTGACGGAATCCAAATCGGATGTCCGGTTTGAGCTCGGCGCTCAAAGTTCAGTTTTAAAATACACTTAGTTTAAATGAACTATCAGGTCGGGTCCGGGGGTCTAAAATTGGAAATACTGATCGGACGGCCGTACCGATCATTCCAACGCGACCAGGGAGATGAAAGTGACTTGGCAGAACTGACGGAATCCAAATCGGATGCCCGGTTTGAGCTCGGCGCTCAAAGTTCAGTTTTAAAATACACTTAGTTTAAATGAACTACCAGGTCGGGTCCGGGGGTCTAAAATTTGAAATACCGTCCGAACGGCCGTGCCAATCATTCCAACACTACCGGGGAGATGAAAGTGACTTGTCAGAACTGACGGAATCCAAATCGGATGTCCGGTTTGTGCTCGGCGCTCAAAGTTCAGTTTTAAAATACACTTAGTTTAAATGAACTATCAGGTCGGGTCCGGGGGTCTAAAATTGGAAATACTGGTCGGACGGCCGTGCCGATCATTCCAACGCGACCGGGGAGATGAAAGTGACATTGTCAGAACTGACGGAATCCAAATCGGATGTCCGGTTTGAGCTCGGCGCTCAAAGTTCAGTTATAAAATACACTTAGTTTAAATGAACTACCAGGTCGGGTCCGGGGGTCTAAAATTGGACATACCGGTCGGACGGCCGTGCCGATCATTCCAACGCGACCGGGGAGATTAAAGTGACTTGTCAGAACTGACGGAATCCAAATCGGATACCCGGTTTGAGCTCGGCGCTCAAAGTTCAGTTTTAAAATACACTTAGTTTAAATGAACTACGAGGTCGGGTCCGGGGGTCTAAAATTGGAAATACCGGTCGGACAACCGTGCCGATCATTCCAACACTACCGGGGAGATGAAAGTGACTTGTCAGAACTGACGGAATCCAAATCGGATGTCCGGTTTGAGCTCGGCGCTCAAAGTTCAGTTTTAAAATACACTTAGTTTAAATGAACTATCAGGTCGGGTCCGGGGGTCTAAAATTGGAAATACTGATCGGACGGCCGTACCGATCATTCCAACGCGACCGGGGAGATGAAAGTGACTTGGCAGAACTGACGGAATCCAAATCGGATGCCCGGTTTGAGCTCGGCGCTCAAAGTTCAGTTTTAAAATACACTTAGTTTAAATGAACTACCAGGTCGGGTCCGGGGGTCTAAAATTTGAAATACCGTCCGAACGGCCGTGCCAATCATTCCAACACTACCGGGGAGATGAAAGTGACTTGTCAGAACTGACGGAATCCAAATCGGATGTCCGGTTTGTGCTCGGCGCTCAAAGTTCAGTTTTAAAATACACTTAGTTTAAATGAACTATCAGGTCGGGTCCGGGGGTCTAAAATTGGAAATATAGGTCGGACGGCCGTGCCGATCATTCCAACGTGACCGGGGAGATGAAAGTGACTTGTCAGAACTGACGGAATCCAAATCGGATGCCCGGTTTGAGCTCGGCGCTCAAAGTTTAGTTTTAAAATACACTTAGTTTAAATGAACTACCAGGTCGGGTCCGGGGGTCTAAAATTGGAAATACCGGCCGGACGGCCGTGCCGATCATTCCAACACTACTGGGGAGATGAAAGTGACTTGTCAGAACTGACGGAATCCAAATCGGATGCCCGGTTTGAGCTCGGCGCTCAAAGTTCAGTTTTAAAATACACTTAGTTTAAATGAACTATCAGGTCGGGTCCAGGGGTCTAAAATTGGAAATACCGGTCGGACGGCCGTGCCGATCATTCCAACGCGACCGGGGAGATGAAAGTGAGTTGTCAGAACTGACGGAATCCAAATCGGATGCCCGGTTTGAGCTCGGCGCTCAAAGTTCAGTTTTAAAATACACTTAGTTTAAATGAACTACCAGGTCGGGTCCGGGGGTCTAAAATTGGAAATACCGGTCGGACGGCCGTGCCAATCATTCCAGCACTACCGGGGAGATGAAAGTGACTTGTCAGAACTGACGGAATCCAAATTGGATGTCCGGTTTGAGCTCAGCGCTCAAAGTTCAGTTTTAAAATACACTTAGTTTAAATGAACTATCAGGTCGGGTCCGGGGGTCTAAAATTGGAAATACCGGTCGGACGGCCGTGCCGATCATTCCAACACGACCGGGGAGATGAAAGTGACTTGTCAGAACTGACGGAATCCAAATCGGATGCCCGGTTTGAGCTCGGCGCTCAAAGTTCAGTTTTAAAATACACTTAGTTTAAATGAACTACCAGGTCGGGTCCGGGGGTCTAAAATTGGAAATACCGGTCGAACGACCATTCCGATCATTCCAACACTACCGAGGAGATGAAAGTGACTTATCAGAACAAACGGAATCCAAATCGGATGTCCGGTTTGAGCTCGGCGCTCAAAGTTTAGTTTTGAAATACACTTAGTTTAAATGAACTATCAGGTCGTGTCCGGGGGTCTAAAATTAGAAATACCGGTCGGACGGCCATGCCGATCATTCCAACATGACCGGGGAGATGAAAGTGACTTGTCAGAACTAACGGAATCCAAATCGGATGTCCGGTTTGAGCTCAGCGCTCAAAGTTCAGTTCTAAAATACACTTAGTTTAAATGAACTATCAGGTCGGGTCCGGGGGTCTAAAATTGGAAATACCGGTCGGACGGCCGTGCCGATCATTCCAACACGACCGGGGAGATGAAAGTGACTTGTCAGAACTGACGGAATCCAAATCGGATGCCCGGTTTGAGCTCGGCGCTCAAAGTTCAGTTTTAAAATACACTTAGTTTAAATGAACTACCAGGTCGGGTCCGGGGGTCTAAAATTGGAAATACCGGTCGAACGGCCATGCCGATCATTCCAACACTACCGAGGAGATGAAAGTGACTTGTCAGAACAGACGGAATCCAAATCGGATGTCCGGTTTGAGCTCGGCGCTCAAAGTTCAGTTTTGAAATACACTTAGTTTAAATGAACTATCAGGTCGTGTCCGGGGGTCTAAAATTGGAAATACCTGTCGGACGGCCGTGCCGATCATTCCAACATGACCGGGGAGATGAAAGTGACTTGTCAGAACTGACGGAATCCAAATCGGATGTCCGGTTTGAGCTCGGCGCTCAAAGTTCAGTTTTAAAATACACTTAGTTTAAATGAACTACCAGGTCGGGTCCGGGGGTCTAAAATTGGAAATACCGGTCGGACGGCCATGTCGATCATTCCAACACGACCAGGGAGATGAAAGTGACTTGTCAGAACTGATGGAATCCAAATCGGATGTCCGGTTTGAGCTCGGCGCTCAAAGTTCAGTTTTAAAATACACTTAGTTTAAATGAACTATCAGGTCGGGTCCGGGGGTCTAAAATTGGCAATACTGGTCGGACGGCCGTGCCGATCATTCCAACGTGACCGGGGAGATGAAAGTGACATTGTCAGAACTGGCGGAATCCAAATCGGATGTCCGGTTTGAGCTCGGCGCTCAAAGTTCAGTTTTAAAATACACTTAGTTTAAATGAACTACCAGGTCGGGTCCGGGGGTCTAAAATTGGACATACCGGTCGGACGGCCATGCTGATCATTCCAACGCGACCGGGGAGATGAAAGTGACTTGTCAGAACTGACGGAATCCAAATCGGATGCCCGGTTTGAGCTCGGCGCTCAAAGTTCAGTTTTAAAATACACTTAGTTTAAATGAACTACCAGGTCGGGTCCGGGGGTCTAAAATTGGAAATACCGGTCGGACGACCGTGCCGATCATTCCAACACTACCGGGGAGATGAAAGTGACTTGTCAGAACTGACGGAATCCAAATCGGATGCCCGGTTTGAGCTCGGCGCTCAAAGTTCAGTTTTAAAATACACTTAGTTTAAATGAACTATCAGGTCGGGTCCGGGGGTCTAAAATTGGAAATACCGGTCGGACGGCCGTGCCGATCATTCCAACGCGACCGGGGAGATGAAAGTGACTTGTCAGAACTGACGGAATCCAAATCGGATGTCCGGTTTGAGCTCGGCGCTCAAAGTTCAGTTTTAAAATACACTTAGTTTAAATGAACTACCAGGTCGGGTCCGGGGGTCTAAAATTGGAAATACCGGTCGGACGGCCGTGTCGATCATTCCAACACGACCAGAGAGATGAAAGTGACTTGTCAGAACTGACGGAATCCAAATCGGATGCCCAGTTTGAGCTCGGCGCTCAAAGTTCAGTTTTAAAATACACTTAGTTTAAATGAACTATCAGGTCGGGTCCGGGGGTCTAAATATGGAAATACTGGTCGGACGGCCGTGCCGATCATTCCAACGCGACCGGGGAGATGAAAGTGACTTGTCAGAACTGACGGAATCCAAATCGGATGTCCGGTTTGAGCTCGGCGCTCAAAGTTCAGTTTTAAAATACACTTAGTTTAAATGAACTACCAGGTCGGGTCCGGGGGTCTAAAATTGGAAATATCGGCCGCACGGCCGTGCCGATCATTCCAACACTACCGGGGAGATGAAAGTGACTAGTCAGAACTGACGGAATCCAAATCGGATGCCCGGTTTGAGCTCGGAGCTCAAAGTTCAGTTTTAAAATACACTTAGTTTAAATGAACTATCAGGTCGGGTCCGGGGGTCTAAAATTGGAAATATAGGTCGGACGGCCGTGCCGATCATTCCAACGCGACCGGGGAGATGAAAGTGACTTGTCAGAACTGACGGAATCTAAATCGGATGCCCGGTTTGAGCTCGGCGCTCAAAGTTTAGTTTTAAAATACACTTAGTTTAAATGAACTACCAGGTCGGGTCCGGGGGTCTAAAATTGGAAATACCGGCCGGACGGCCGTGCCAATCATTCCAACACTACCGGGGAGATGAAAGTGACTTGTCAGAACTAACGGAATCCAAATCGGATGCCCGGTTTGAGCTCGGCGCTCAAAGTTCAGTTTTAAAATACACTTAGTTTAAATGAACTATCAGGTCGGGTCCGGGGGTCTAAAATTGGTAATACCGGTCGGACGGCCGTGCCGATCATTCCAACGCTACCGGGGAGATGAAAGTGACTTGTCAGAACTGACGGAATCCAAATCGGATGCCCGGTTTGAGCTCGGCGCTCAAAGTTCAGTTTTAAAATACACTTAGTTTAAATGAACTACCAGGTCGGGTCCGGGGGTCTAAAATTGGAAATACCGGTCGGACGGCCGTGCCAATCATTCCAGCACTACCGGGGAGATGAAAGTGACTTGTCAGAACTGACGGAATCCAAATCGGATGTCCGGTTTGAGCTCAGCGCTCAAAGTTCAGTTTTAAAATACACTTAGTTTAAATGAACTATCAGGTCGGGTCCGGGGGTCTAAAATTGGAAATACCGATCGGACGGCCGTGCCGATCATTCCAACACGACCGGGGAGATGAAAGTGACTTGTCAGAACTGACGGAATCCAAATCGGATGCCCGGTTTGAGCTCGGCGCTCAAAGTTCAGTTTTAAAATACACTTAGTTTAAATGAACTACCAAGTCGGGTCCGGGGGTCTAAAATTGGAAATACCGGTCGAACGGCCATGCCGATCATTCCAACACTACCGGGGAGATGAAGTGACTTGTCAGAACAGACGGAATCCAAATCGGATGTCCGGTTTGAGCTCGGCGCTCAAAGTTCAGTTTTGAAATACACTTAGTTTAAATGAACTATCAGGTCGTGTCCGGGGGTCTAAAATTGGAAATACCGGTCGGACGGCCGTGCCGATCATTCCAACACGACCGGGGAGATGAAAGTGACTTGTCAGAACTGACGGAATCCAAATCGGATGCCCGGTTTGAGCTCGGCGCTCAAAGTTCAGTTTTAAAATACACTTAGTTTAAATGAACTACCAGGTCGGGTCCGGGGGTCTAAAATTGGAAATACCGGTCGGACGGCCGTGTCGATCATTCCAACACGACCAGGGAGATGAAAGTGACTTGTCAGAATTGATGGAATCCAAATCGGATGTCCGGTTTGAGCTCGGCGCTCAAAGTTCAGTTTTAAAATACACTTAGTTTAAATGAACTATCAGGTCGGGTCCGGGGGTCTAAAATTGGAAATACTGGTCGGACGGCCGTGCCGATCATTCCAACGCGACCGGGGAGATGAAAGTGACATTGTCAGAACTGGCGGAATCCAAATCGGATGTCCGGTTTAAGCTCGGCGCTCAAAGTTCAGTTTTAAAATACACTTAGTTTAAATGAACTACCAGGTCGGGTCCGGGGGTCTAAAATTGGACATACCGGTCGGACGGCCATGCCGATCATTCCAACGCGACCGGGGAGATGAAAGTGACTTGTCAGAACTGACGGAATCTAAATCGGATGCCCGGTTTGAGCTCGGCACTCAAAGTTCAGTTTTAAAATACACTTAGTTTAAATGAACTACCAGGTCGGGTCCGGAGGTCTAAAATTGGAAATACCGGTCGGACGACCGTGCCGATCATTCCAACACTACCGGGGAGATGAAAGTGACTTGTCAGAACTGACGGAATCCAAATCGGATGCCCGGTTTGAGCTCGGCGCTCAAAGTTCAGTTTTAAAATACACTTAGTTTAAATGAACTACAGGTCGGGTCCGGGGGTCTAAAAATGGAAATACCGGTCGGACGGCCGTGCCGATCATTCCAACGCGACCGGGGAGATGAAAGTGACTTGTCAGAACTGACGGAATCCAAATCGGATGTCCGGTTTGAGCTCGGCGCTCAAAGTTCAGTTTTAAAATACACTTAGTTTAAATGAACTACCAGGTCGGGTCCGGGGGTCTAAAATTGGAAATACCGGTCGGACGGCCGTGCCGATCATTCCAACACGACCAGGGAGATGAAAGTGACTTGTCAGAACTGACGGAATCCAAATCGGATGTCCGGTTTGAGCTCGGCGCTCAAAGTTCAGTTTTAAAATACACTTAGTTTAAATGAACTATCAGGTCGGGTCCGGGGGTCTAAAATTGGAAATACTGGTCGGACGGCCGTGCCGATCATTCCAACGTGACCGGGGAGATGAAAGTGACTTGTCAGAACTGGCGGAATCCAAATCGGATGTCCGGTTTGAGCTCGGCGCTCAAAGTTCAGTTTTAAAATACACTTAGTTTAAATGAACTGCCAGGTCGGGTCCAGCGGTCTAAAATTGGAAATACCGGTCGGACGGCCGTGCCGATCATTCCAACACGACCGGGGAGATGAAAGTGACTTTTCAGAACTGACGGAATCCAAATCGGATGCCCGGTTTGAGCTCGGCGCTCAAAGTTCACTTTTAAAATACACTTAGTTTAAATGAACTATCAGGTCAGGTCCGGGGGTCAAAAACTTGAAATACAAGTCGGTCGGCCGTGCCGATCATTCCAATGCGACCGGGGAGATGAAAGTGACTTGTCAGAACTGACGGAATCCAAATCGGATGCCCGGTTTGAGCTCGGCGCTCAAAGTTCAGTTTTAAAATACACTTAGTTTAAATGAACTACCAGGTCGGGTCCGGGGGTCTAAATATTGTTTCAAGCTAGTAGTTGATCTATAAAATCTGCAGTTATCAATTTGATATGTTTGATTTATATTTATGCTCATTTCTTCGCACTAATTTTTTTATCTATAAATGAATGTTATTATTTTTTTAATGTAGGGGGATCCTTCTGCGGGCAGCGACAGAGGAGATGAGCAGGGCAGTGACGATATGGATGATGAGGATATTGACGATGTACCAGATATTTCTTGATGTTTAATGATATTTGTTTTATGTTATTCAGACGGATCAGCAGGGTTAATGTGTTTTTTTTGTATTTATTTGATCAGCATGGTGGAATTTTTTTATTGGTGGTGTTTATTTATTTGAACATCTATGTTGATGTTGGTGGTGGTTATTTATTTGGGTACGTTCATGTTGAGTTTTTTTTTGTGGTTATCAGTAGGTTCCTAATAAATTTTTTTAACAGGTTTATTAGATAAATAAACGTATTATTTAAAAAAAATATATTTTTGATTTCAGACGGATTTTCACTCCGTCGCTATTGCCGTTTGGAATAGCGACGGTAATTTCAGACGGATATTAATATCCGTCGTTATTTCAGTTTCAAACACCGATGGATTTAGGACGAATTTGCATATGGACTCGTCGTCGGTAGTTACGACGAATAAGTAATCCGTCGTAATATTCGGCATATATAGCGACGGATTTCAGACAATATTTCAGACGGATTACTGACGGTAATTAAAATGGATTATAAATCCGTCTTAAAAACCGTATGAAATACAGACGGATAATTTCAGACGGAAAGTTACATACGGAAATTTTATCGTATGAAATTTAGACGGAATTTGTGACCGAAATTTATTCTGTCTTAATTTCAGACGGAATTTCATACAGATAAATTAACTGTCACAAATTTGTGACTAAGAATTTCAGACGGTCGATTCCCGTCTTAAATCCGTCGGAATTCCGTTACAAATATGGTTTGCGACGGATGTTCCGACGGATTTGAGACGGATAAGGTCCGTCTGAAATCCCGCTTTTTCTGGTAGTGTTTCATTTTTCATCAAAGCTTTTGACCCTTCCACTTCCTTTCTTATGCAGGTTGCCTGCAACCGGAGGAAGCTTGGGTATAACGGGAAGAACGATTGTTCTTCATCAACGTCCTCTAAATCTTCTTCTTCTTCCAGAAATCAAGGCTTTATTGCAAACAGAGTTCATTTTCTGTCAGAACAGAATTAATCTTCTATTCAAAACCTTCGTCCGTTCATCAGATTATCATCATCAAGGTAGGTTTTCTCAAGCAACGTAGCCCAAACAAGTGATTTAATATATATACCAGCATTACATGCATGTAGTATAGTTTTCTGCTGGCTTTAATATGTTTTCTGTAATATTTTTGAAAGAGACGCCCGTGTCTAGGGCGCTACTTTTAGAAACGACCTGCACTAGGTCGTCAATTTAAGATTTGACGCCCTGCCCTATAGGCGTTAATTTCATGAAAATCGCATGTAATTAATAATTGATCCTGTTTAAAATTCAATAAATATGAAATATGGATTCTAATATCTTGCATGACTCTACCTGTGAATTCCTGCTAATTTTCCTGTCATGACCATGTCTCCTGTCTCTTGAAATTTTTTTTCCTGAAATATTGTAAATTCCTTGAATTCACGACCTGGACTAGGCCGTCTCTCACGGTGATAACGCCCCTGTGTAGGGCGTGATTTTAAAAACTTACGACCCTTCTTAGGGCGCGTTCATGATAAACTACAGAAATTGATATCTTGCAAAAATGAAAATTTAGAAATAGACGACCACTGTATATGTCGTCAAATTTATATAAAACGCCCCTGTCCAGGGCGTGTTTTTGATAAAACACAGAATTATGGAAATTTCTGCAAAATTGGAAATGCATGTAAACGCCCTTATTTAAGGCGTTATTTACTTAAGTAGTAACTTAATCAAAGTCGTTATTTTCTGTAAAAATATTTTTACCTGTTACCGCTAACCGAGGGTTTTCATTATATTTATATATATGTATATCGGCACTATATCTCCACTCCGTAAGTATAGTCCCACGTTTTCATGTTGTTCTATCGATCACCCTCAACTCTCATTGACATACAAGCTCTCCATTGGACATTCCGTTCCTTTGGACTAGCGAGTTAGTCATAGAGACATCCGTAAGACTCCTCGTACCTTGGATTCTCTCAAGGTTGACTGAGCTGGTTGTACCCAAAAAAACCCGTTACACGATTTTTGCCATGTCACCCTAAAGAAACATGGTATATCGGCCCTTATGATTATACAAAGTGTATATCATGGGAATTTCCTAATGGGATGATGATATCATGCCATATTCCGATGTTCTTGTGGACCTCAATTCTATGATAAGAATGAGGGTATCTTGCCTTTGATGTGCTATTCATGTGGACCACAATTCTATATAAAGAAGGATAGTCCATACTTGTCATGGTACCCGAGTAAGGGAATCTAATTCCACCTAGTTTATCGATCGTCGTGATTCTATCGTGATTATCGCCTAGCTATGTCTAATGTCATATTTTTGGACTCTATTCTCTCAAAGTTATCCTACAGGAGCTTGATTATTGAAATTCCATATTGGCTATATATATACAAGAGTGGATGTCGAAATACATGATAAATGCCTGAGCATATAGGGCCCGATCTGGTCCTGGGAGGAGCACCAGAAAGTACTTGTGCCCATGGGAGTTTTAATGATAAGGTATCTGGCATTATACCGAGTGCATGACTAGCTTGATTGGACATTCCACACAAAATCTTGTATTTGAATCGTACTTGACTTGACATGACTTGCGTGACCCGAAAAAGGGTAATTACTTCCTTGCTTGATACATGATAGCCAAAGTTCTTGACATGATAAAAGTACTTGCTTGAATATCTTGTTATCCTTTCTTGAAAGTTCATGACTAGTTCAACTTGTTACCTTATTGATATTCTCTCTATCTTGTCGTTTCATGCGAGCATGCATAGCTATAGTACATTCATGAAAGATGTAATTACTTAAACCCCTTGCTAGTGCTTGAGATATAATTTCTTACTGAGCGTTCGCTCACTCCGTGTGTCCCTTTTACTTTTTCAGGTAAGTCCGATGACGAGGGAACTCATTCTGAAGGGGATAGTCAAGAGTGAAAGAGATAGAATTTCTCCAAGTGTCATATAGTCTTTTTCCTATTTTCTTGAGTCAACTGTGTATTTTCTTTTTATTAAACAGAGTATTGGATTTGTAATAACCTATTAATAATAAGGATTGGGTTATCTTTCTATTTGCGCATCTACGTCTTTGTGTCGAATACACTATTACTCTGATTGGCATGATTGATTTAAACTCGTCGCGCATATCCAGGTATCTTCCGCGCTCGGGGCGTGACAGTTCATGCTTCGAAAATTCCTATGCAAATCTCCGGCTCCTCGGTTTGCTCCTCCCTGAGCAACCTGTTGGAGGGCTTGGGTTAAGCCTTGAACAGTGCACCGCATCTCGCGCCATTGAGCTCTCTCGGCGGCCATTTGCGAGAATTAGCCTGAAACCATAATTCCAAGGTTTATTATTTTTATTTTGATATTTATTTCCTGATAATTCCCTTTTTCTTAAAACTTAACCCGTGTTTCTACCCAAATCTTACCGAGAAAGTTCAAGATCTATCAAATTTCTAGATATTGATTTAGAACCTATGTTTGAGGGAAAAGTATGTTTTAAGAATGAACCTATAATTATGAAACCTAAGATTTTATGTAACCTAGGCTCTGATGCCACAAAGACTATCACGTCCCGACGCGGAATATCGAGGGCGCGACGAGTCGTAATCAATCGTGTCGATCAGAGCATGTACACTTTTATTTCTAAAGATAGAAATGAATGAGAAAATGGTACTTTTATTCCATCAAAATGAAGTTTACATCACTAATTCATAAGCCATAAAGGCAATTATAAACTTCTAATCCCAAAGTACATCATTCTTGTAAAAACACTAATGATCTACATAAACCTAGGTAAAAAGGAAAATCACTCTCTCACTCTTGTCCATTCCCTTGTACATTTTCATTTCCTACAACAATTAACCAAAACGTAGGGTGAGCTAAAAGCTCAGTAGGATTTTATATCTCTATGAACCAAGCAATCTTTAAGTGTTAACAATTTAAATAATTTTCTAACTTGTATCGGGAAGTGTATAAACATGAATAGAATTTTCAAGTAATTGAGATAATATGATATCAAGATGAATTACCAAGTAATGACTTTGAACAAGTAAAGAATTTCATGTAATCGGCTATTTTCACGCATGTCAAGTAATTCATGTAATTTTCAAGTAAACAAGTAATAAGTAAACAAGTACGAATAGTGAAATGCCGTATCAAGTAAATCTATCATGCACTTCGGTGCAATGTCACACCGTTGGTCAATCAACTCCCATGGACACAAGTACTTTCGGGCTCTCCCCCCAGGACCAGACCGGGCCCCATTAATGCTAGGCATTGAGCTGAAGATCCCAAGTACGTTTAGACATCCACTTTAATGTATATGGCCAATGATTTTCAAGAATATGCTGTTTGTAATAAGCACAGATTTGACAAAATTTCAGAAGTTGTAAGAAAAGTAGATAACAATTTAAGGCATCATGTTTAACGATATTAAGTTGTGGAGTTCAAAAATGAACGGTAAGTAGGAAGAAAATTTAAGATAGTAATTTTATTAGAAATATTTTTTTTAATATCTTAACTTAATCTCATAATCATAAAACATAAAGTTTTAGTTATGAAAATATATGTTTTATGAATTACAATCATGAGTTTAGATATTAGTACTTAATCATACATTAATTAACCGTATGATAAGGAAATATAATTTTATGTCAAAAATAACTCTAACTCGCTGAAAATAATCTTAACATGCTGAAATTGATTTTCATATGTTTCTTTACTGATAAGATGATAAAAATAAAATTTTCATGCTGGATTTAATTTTTAACATGCTAGAAATTAATATTTAACATGCTAAACTTAATACTTAACATGCTAAAATAATTCTCATACATTAACTTACTGATAGGATGATAAGATAAGTTTACCATGTTGATTACAGAGATTTTCTGATAACAACATAATTTTTATCATGCTAAAAATCATTTTTCTATATTTATTTACTAATTAGTTGATAGGAAAATAGAATTATCATGCTAAAAAATAATTTTAATACACTGAAAAAAATTCTAACATGCTAAAAATAACTCTAACATGCTGGAATAATTTTACTACACTGGAAGAAATTTTATCATGCTGGAAGTAATTTTCATGCATCATTTTACTAATTATTTAATAGGAAATTAGGTTTAGCATACACAAAAGATAGTTTTAAATAGATTTTAACATGATGAAAATAGTTTTTATATCTTAGTATGTAGAAAATAATTTTATCATGTTGGAAGTCATTTTTAACATGCTGAAAATATTTTCCATGCATTGATTTACTAATATGATTATGATTTACTAATATGGTTAAAAATAGATTTTTACATGCAAAAACAATTTTATTCTACAAAATAATTTTTAACATGCTGTAATATTCAAAACATGCTAATATTTCCTTTTCTTACTTTTGGTGACTATATACATATAATTAATATGGATTTCCAAGTGATATAGTCCATATTGGGTAGTGGCTTAAGTTTAGTCCCACATTGGAAGTTACAAAAACTTCCTTGGCTTTATATGTTGGAGAACTCACCCTTGGGTCAGGACCCAAGGGGCATAGGATGTGGGCTTGGTTGGTTTTCGCATTCATAATAGATATATATATAGTTTTATACCCAAAAATAAATTAGAAGAAAATTATTTTTTTTCTTTTAACGCGTTGTCCTTGGCCAGCGAGACCTGAAGAACGCGCTAGCCAGCGCTAGCGCGATATGAAGAAATAATAATTTCTTTTTTATTATTAATTAAAATAATTATGCCTTGATGTGACCCAGCATGCAGTTGTGTTCTGTGGTTCTGTGTTCAGTACGGAGCCGGGATTCTGCAAGTGCTGTTATTGTTTGTTGTTATGCTGTGTTCAGCTTGGGATGATTTCCTTGTGAGTCTGATTTGGCATTGTGAGGACTGACTTGATTGTGCTCGTGGTCCCTTGCTATCGTTGGCATTCTGCGTGCCAGATTTGTTGTTCTTGGCACGGAAGCCAATGTTGTCAAGTTGTCAGCTGAGAGGACTATTTTTCCTTGTTTAAGCTGGTGCTTGTTGTGTCTGCCATGTGCTTTATCGATGACTGCTTTCGTGGCATGGGTCGTGTCTCCTTTTCCTGTGAGACGGATGTGACGTTGCCTTGTTTTGGAGGTGTCAGACTTGTGTTCACTTGGGTGCCGTGCTTATTCTTTGGATCGATTTGTCTTGAGATCCAGAGCGTGTACTTGTGATTTTGGTCTGGCAGTGTCCCTTTGAATTATGTTTTCGAGATTCGTGTTCTCGTGTTTTGTGGTTTGAGGTTTGGCTGATGCTTGGAGAGCGTAGCCGATGTTTGGGTTTGTTCTTCCCTTGTTCACTTGCTAGCTCCTTGAATTTCGAGGATGAAATTCCTGTAAGGGGGAGGACTGTAATACCTTGAGTCTTTCGGATCTTTATCGGGAAGTTGCAGATCACTTTTGTGGGTCATGAGTTGTGTTTTACGATCCGCGTGGGTTTTTTCTCTCGTACAAGTTACGGAATCTCGTGTGAGTTTATTGTTGTGTTCATCGACTCGAGGACGCTACAGTTGCGTTGCATTCATTCTGAGGATCGTTTAGACTATTTTTTCGTATTTTTCTGAATTTGTACATTTTCGGACCAAAAATCAGATTATACGAAAATTAGGAAAATTCTATTTTCATTTTCTTTTTATTCTTTCTTTCTCCTTCCTCTCTCCTCATCGCCGTTACTTTCCTCTCTCTCATTCTCTCTCCTCTCTTCTCCTCTCTCCGCGGGGCGTATGACCGTGGCGAGCTGGCTGAGGTAGGGACGTCGTGGAGTTGGTCTGGCGCGTGATGGGGCGAAGGATTGAGCGTGGCATTGGTGAGATCCCTCGGTGGATTCAAAGCCGGAGTGTCGAGCTCGTGAGATGGTTTTCAGCGTGGTTTAGTCACTTCGGTGCGCTAGAACTTCGGTGGAGGTAGGAAGATGGACGCCCTACTCTTCTTCTACGTTTCCTCACGATTTGGAGCCGAACAGTGCCTGTATGAGCGGGTTTGGCCTTGGTTTGGGTAAAGCATGCTTTGGGGGGTGTGAGATGACTTCGCCTTTCTCGGTGATGGTTTCTAGCCTAATTAGTCTTATTAGATTCCATGGCATGTCAGCATTCCATTCCCGATGGTTTCATTGTGATTGGTTGTCATTTGGGACCGGTGTGAGCCCGGGAACCCATGTGACTCATTTTGGGTCGATTCGGTAGAATCGCTCGTTTCTTGTGATTTGGATGCGGTTTGGACCCCTTCCGGTCTGTCGAAGGCTTATTTGACGTTTAGGGTTGTTTCACCTTCGTTTAGAAGCGAATGGGGCGTGGAACGGCCGAGATTGGCCGATCCCCTATTTTTCCCGCCGTAGCGTAGTAGCGGTCCTTCCAGAGACCATTTTCAGGCATTTAGCGGTCCCTTGGTGACCGTTTATGCTTTTCGAACAGTAAGTCGGTTCGGGTCTTCGCGGTCGTGCGATAGACCATTTTCTCCGGTTTGCGGTCATATGACTGACCGCTAATCTCCGGTAGCGGGTGTACGATAGACCGCTAACAGGATTGAGTATGTCGGTTTGGCTAACGCGGTAGTGCGATAGACCGCTAAGGCTTGGCTGGTGGTCTGAGAGATGACCGCTAATCGTTGTTTTATGTCGGTTTAATAGTTTAAGTCGGTTGGGCTAGCGGTCCTAGCCTTGACCGCTATTTCTCCCTGGCGATCCTATGAGTGACCGTCAGCGGGTTTGACTGGTTTAAGTCAGTTGGGGGTTGACCGGGTTTAGCGGTCATATGGACGATCACTACTGATTCCATCGCGGTCCTGCGATAGACCACCTAACCCTATTGGATTTTGTTGGTCCTAGGTAGGCGAGCGGACAAGAAGGGGGGGTTGAATTGTCCCCCACTTAAAATGGTAAATTAAAAACTAACTATGCGGAATAAACAATTTTGACAAGATTGAAGGGATTAACCTAGACAGTGTAAGCTAAGTTTACTCAATCTCTTCCGACTCACTCGGGCAAGTAAACACAATTGACAAATAAGTATGACACAAAGTAAAATTTAGATAATCAAGCAATGTGTGTGAACAATGTATGATTTGAAACACAATCTCCTGTGAATGAGGTAGATGATAAGGAGGCAACCACACAAGACAAACCACAGGACACGGAAATTTTTAAGGTGGTTCGGGACCACGACAGCCTCCCTACATCCACCCCTTACCAACTAGTAAGGCTCCACTCGCTGGATAAACCAGCACGGGGAAAACTCCCCAACACGGAGCAAGGCTCCAATACACAAGGGGATAAATCCCCAACACGGAGTAACGCTCCAATACACAGACACGTAGGAATATGCCTGAACACACACACGGGGGCGCACCCCAACACACACACAAACATGGAGAGGAGGTCTCCAACACGATCCAACACCGGATCACAGTGCACACAGACTTGCCACAACAAATGTAGCAAATGACATACACAAACACGAGCTGCAATACCCGCAGCACCGAAATCACACGACTGTACCCAGACGGTCACACACACACGAAAATCTTTATGGGTTGAGGAAATGAAAACACATACTCAAGATATGCTTAGACACAAATGAAACCCTTAAGAACAATCACAAATGGATAGGAGTAAGATGTGGAAGTTGTTCCCCCTTCGATTTCCAGGTCGAATGATAATGTTCTTTGATGCTCGATTCAGAGGTAAGCCGAATGCCGTCGATTTGAACGTCAATGCATTCCTCTCTTCAATCCGCTTCACTTTCTCTTCATGCACGATCTCCAAATCCTTCTGGATGTTGATCAAATCCCCTTGGCTTGAGCTCTTCCTTGCTATCTCCTCTTTCTCCACCTGCAAGAAGGAAAACATCAACAAATTAGGGTTAAGAGTTGTTAAATTTGTAGCTCTCACTTAAGCCAATATAGAGAACACCAAAAGACCAACATAACCCTTCTAGAATCCTCCAAAAGACCCCTAATAAGTCTACCACCGACCCAGGGACAAAGGGACATAAGGTTAGGCACTTTTTGACTTGGTTTAGATGAGTTTCGAAAACACGTTTTTGAGTTTTCGACGTTGGCGGTTGACCGGAAATTCACAGACCCCGAACCTTTTGGTTCTGGGAATTTTGATCAACCGGAATGAATAGTGTCGGTCGACCGAATGAACAGTAATAAACCGTGTTCCAAATTTTGAGAAGTTCAGTCTGATATATAAAAACCCGATATTTAAAAATCCAATGAAAGACTAAAAAGGTTAGATGATAAATGACTAACAACCAAGTGTTCCTTGGTATTAAACAATGTAAAAACATATACCAACTACTTCCATCAAGATCAAAAAAACTCCAAAAGGAAACTTACCATTTTCTCCCAAAAACATACACATGCAAAGTATCAAGTTCTCACCATGATCCTTGATACCTTTGCATATGGGATTGGCATTATTTTCCAAACCTACATAACAAGATAAATGAAGTTAAAATCATATGATGTGTATATGAAAAACACATGATCAAGTTGCATCAAAGCATTTTGAACATTCAATAATCACACCATAGGATTATGATCATAAGGCATAAGTGTGAATAAGGTTTGAGCAACTTGTAACCATGAAGAAGGTGCAGAAAGCACATACATTAAAATCCATGGTCAATGTGCATAAAAGCACTTTGCACTTAGAGTGAGCATGATAACCAAATTCACATGAAAAGAGTAGGACTCTAGCTCGAGGGTCCTATGAACACATCCATGAACATACAAGATGAAAATATGCAAGCTTATGAATTTTACACTTCATCATCAAGATTAAATAGCCTATATCAACCCAAGTAACTCATTTGCAAACAATCAAAATGAAGACCATATCTTGTGAGATCTAATGAGCTATACATGCAACCCAATGACATCAACCCAAAACAGTTTCATGAGCCATGCATTTAGACACCATGAAAATCTCACTCAAGCTCATTCAATACAAAACCATCTTTCAACTCATCAGTCAAGATATAAACATGTTGCTCAATGAAACACACACAAGCACAATCATTTTGTTATCATTAAAACCAAACACCAAACATCAACTAGGGAATGCATCAATCTCCCCCTTTTTGATGATGACAAAACGATGTGTGTGATAGAGTAGTTGCAAGCATCTTTGTGAAAGCAACACACACCAACATTGCAAGCATCTTTATGAAACATAGTAAGCCACACAAACATTCTTCCCCTTTTTGTCATCTACAAAAAGACTGGGGGGTCATATGACATGAGATGAACAGGGGTGTCCTGCTACATGAAAGTATGCAAATTGTTGGAATATTAATTTGAAAGCTCAAGTGACAAGGAGTATATAAACATGTAGAATATCATTCAACCCTTCATATTTGCCAACCAAAATGTAGTATCAATCAACCACAAGCTCGATGTGATGTCCAAAACACAACCAGTGTTTGATTTAGAACCTGAAGCATGTGCACATCAGTTAAGATTCCTCCATGAATGTGAACAGGGTGGGAGAACCAAATAGCCAAATTTCTACCAATCTCCACAACCCCCATGGGACAGAGAAAGTGAGACGATATTATCATGTATACATGTGATGTGTGAGTGTAATCCAACCATTTCTTTCTTGCAAGTAACACAATGGAGCCATGTTAGTATTAAGGTGATAACTTGATGCTCATTTTATCATGACCATTCCTCACAAACAGCTCAATAATCCATATGGTAAATGCATGAACTTCATGTATGAAATCCCATGAACTAGGTTCAATCATGCATTGAACATGACTATTCCTCACCAATTCCACGATCAAGACAAAGTTGAAATCATCATGTGTCTAGGTAATAGAACCATTATCATACCAACTTCCACTTAATTATGCATGATAAACTTAAACATGTGAGGCCTGAAGAAGTGATACCAATTTTGATACCAATGGTTGCTGATTTTTGGCCCCAAAGATAAGATACCATTGTTGGAAGATGATAGCACTCAATTGTTGGTAGATTTGTACAGCATTTCAGATACCATTACAAGATGATAGCACTCAAAATTCAAAGCCCATTGCAGAGTTTCACAAGAGGCAAAAGCAAGGCAAAGGCAATAGTTTGTCAAGAGAGAACAATAGTGGAGACATTTAATGCCTTTATTTTTGGAGTTTCGGATTTTTGATTTTTAGATTTTCAAGTTTTTCTTTTGAAATGCATACAAAAGATGACACATGACATGAATTTCTTTGATTCTTAGATATCATGCATGAACTATATGCATGCTGAAAATGCCATATATGCAAATATGCACATCATGAGCTTCACCTTTCAAATGCAATGAATATGTACTTTTTGAATGCTAATCATGCAAGATATGAAGCTATGCACATGATGACTTCTATCCTTCAAATGCAAGGTTTATGCTTAGAATGAGACCCAAGGGTAATGCATGAACATGCAAACATACAAGCACAATCGTCATGCACACAAATATCACATATAGTAACTCCCCCTAAATGAGACATGGGTTAAGAAAAGAGCAGGTGATTCAAATTCAAGAATGTAAGACATGAAGCATAACTAAGAGAATTGTGAATACACAACTAGAAGTATTACATAAACCATGAATATGAGCTAATTCATAGAATATATACATCACAAAAATGTCCATGTGAAATGTGATTCAATGAATAATGAGCTTCAAAATATATAGATTTTCAGATTATCTAAAGAACACTAGAAGGTAATCTCCTCTCTACACTTTCATTTTAGATTCTCGACTTTCGGTAGTTTCGCACAACCCCTATTTTATTTCTTGTAATAGACTTCACCTTTCGGCGCGAGTCACCTCATGTGTCTCAATGGGGTTTCCCGGCTACTAGGATTCATCACACGTGTGAATTTGTTTCTCCTTTCGACACGAGTTTCCTCCTTTGTTTCAGGGGGGATTACCGGTTACTCGGATCTACGTTCCACTTATTGAATTTTTGTGGGGTAGGTAATTTTTTCCTTACGATTACTCTTTCATGTCCATGTAGAGATTCAAGTTCCCTTTAAAGTGTTGGAAGGAATTTCTTAAATCCTTATCAATGAAAGTCATTAGATTCATTATGTGTAAGAGTGTGGGGGTGAATTTTTGTTTTGCATGTATAAAATAAATTTGTCAAGATATAGCTATGACTCCCCTAAATGTATGCATGGTCGGAAATAAATCTTCCCCCTTAGTATATGATATGTATCACATATGAACCAAATCATTGCATTGTTATTTAGCAAGGGGATAAGGTCTTAGAAAATTCAAGGAGAGGATTTGTAAACCTAATACATGCAAACATGCACAGATTCAGCAAAACATTCATGCAGGCATTTATGAGTCATGATATGCGATTATCATGAAATATATGCATATGCTCTATATGCATGAATATGCAATATGCATCTTTTTGTGATTTTGTTTGTTCATAAATCATGACATTCAAAGATAAATAAGTCAAAGTATGCATGCGACTCAAATTCACAATGTATGATCTATGAATGATATGTAAATGTGTCAATGCATTTTTTTATGTAGTTTTCCAATTTTTGTGCATTCTTGAATATTCAAGCAAGCATGAAATTACTAAATGCATGAGATGAGTTTTCAATGAATTTAGCACAGAACCATGAGCAATTCATTTTAGATTTCTTTATAATGAACCATTTTCCTTAGAGCCCAAACATTCAACCATGTTCATTCAAGGCAACTTTGGATTGGATATGAGCTTCGGTTTGAACATGATATGACTTATGTGTTTGAGCATGCAAGGTGCAATTTGGATACGCATGATCAAGTTTCCAACAACTTTCAACCAGAGTTTGATAATCAAGCAGGATTAGTGTTTGAACATCTATTATCAAGATGAAGATTTTTGGACATGTTAAACAACTTATCACCAATTCAAGGAAAACACACAAAGTCATTGAGCTTTAAACTGAGCCAAGGTCAACATTCAATATCAATTGTTGATATATTGATGCATTTGATCAAGCAAGTCCACAATTCAGAAGTTTTATCTTTTTGAAATAAGAGTATTTTTCAGTTTTAGTTTAGAAGATATTGCAGTTCAAAGGTAAATTCAATTCATTCAAAGCACATGATTCCTCATAAGCCAAGCAATTCAATTTTTGAATTTGGTACAAGACGGAGAACTTTGATCCAAGGATCCAACTCACGCATAGTGATGGCTTCCTAAGATACTTAACCTGTCATTTCACACATCACCATTTGATGTACCAAATATTCATTCAGTAAGAGCATGTATGGCTTGTGAAGAATTGAGAGCACAACATGAGAACACACCAAAAACTCATACCAGAACATCAAAACCATCAAGTTTGACAATGAAGGAGCAAAGTTGGGGTTTTACCATATGAGTGTGCCTTGTTCCATTTTACTGGAACCCCTTTCATTCTTTATTTACCTCAAGTCACACCTTCACCACAACCGACTCATTTGTCAGATTTTGGCACCCAAGTCTTCTTGGGTCCTTGGATGTTAGAAGCATTTCTTCCAAAAAATTTCTTTGACATTTTCATTACCACCTTGTCATCACTTTCCATGATCCTACAATCCTCAATGACATGTCCATGGTTGCCACAATAAAAGCATTGACGGTTGACAACTTTGGCAAAAGATTTTCTTTTAACATGATCAAGAGAGTTTTCAAAAACATTCCTTCTTCTGTTTCCAAAATTTCTAGGTCGAACAAAATCAAACCTAGCATTCATTCTAGAAACATAGAAATTCTCAGTTTTCAAAAACCAACATTCATTCATGACATGACCGTATTTCCCACAATGAAAGCAACAGGAAGTTGTGGGTCTACGTAATGATTTTTCATTGTTTGCACGAGTTTTTGGAAACGAGTTTCCATTATAAGATGGAGATCTTTGATCATGGGAGGCATGTTTTTCATTGAATTTACTTTGAAAATTGAACTTAGCATTCTTAGCATGAAGTTCATCTTTTTGCTTCACAAAGTAATCATCCATGGCATGGCCAAGTTTGTGGTAATAGAAGTATGAAACATTCCTTTTTCTCTTGAAGGCATCTTGTTCAACTTTCTGCTTTGAAACATAATTTTTCATCGTGTGGCCTAGCTTACCACAATGAAGGCAAGAAACATATCTTTGTGATTTGAAAATATTTTTCTCTTTGCATGTAAACTTGTCATCCTCTTTCATGACAACACAGGCATTCATTTCATGGCCAGGCATGCCACAATAAAAGCATTCAACATTCAACTTCATTGTTTACCCATTTTGAACTTTTTGAAATCATTTTTGCATGGTAAGTTTTGTGTTGATATTTTTATTTTTCTCAAAATCATTTTCAAAGATTTTCTTTTTAAAAATGGGAGGAGGAGCTTTGGAGGTGCTAGGAATATCGGATGCATGAATAAAAGAGGTTGTCATTTTGTGTTCAAAAGATTTTTTATTGACTAGGGTGTATCCAAGAACCTCTTTTTGAAAATTCACCTTAACACCTAGCATTTTGTCTAAGTTCTCCTTCCCCTTGACAAATCTAGACAAGTCATTTTTAAATCATTTATCTCTTTTTCACATGCAAGGATTTTCTCAGTAAGCAAGCAATTCACAGATTCCAAATTTTCATTCTCTTTCAAGATTTCCTTGTTTTCATCATTCATGGCATGGAGTTTTTCAGTTAAGTTTTCAAGAACTTTCTCAGTTTCAACAAACTTTGAAATCTTAATAAGCAATTGTTCATTTTCAGATTTCAACAAGGAATTTTCTTTTTCAAGCTTATCAAAGTATTTCAATCTTCCCTCAAACAAGGAGTTCTGAATTAACATGGCACCATTTTTCTTTTTAAGATCTTCATTTTCATCCATGATGCTCTTGCTATCAATTTCAGAATCAAGTAACTTTTCAAACATTTTATCATCATCAGACAAAGAAGCTAACTTGTTCTTAAGATTGTTGTGTAGTGGACAGCAGATCTAGAGGGGAGGGGTGAATAGATCTGCCCCCTCTTTTCATAATGTAACCCTCTTTAAAGGTAGATGATGAAATAAGCAGTGGAATATAACTAGCTTGACGTAGAGCACAAATGATTTGCTTGGCAAGATGATTACACAATATAGATATTGAACCTAAGCATGCATCTAACACATATCAATTGCACAATCAAACCACAACACAAAGGATTTTAAGGTGGTTCGGACTGAATCCCCAGTCCTACGTCCACCCCTCACCAAATCCAATGAGGCTCCACTAGTTCCACGCACTGAACCACAAATCGGAAAGACCACCGATTGCCTTCCTACTAACCACCGGTAGGGACGTCAACACCGCAGATCGGACAACTTCCGATTGCCTTCCTACTAACCACCGGTATGTACGATCTTCAGTTCCAAATGTTTGAATGAAATGGAAAAGAACAAGATATGAAAACACTCAAGCAAGATATGAAATATGTTCAAAGAGAAAAGATCTTGTCTGAGTTTGCTGGAGCTTGAATCTGATGCTTCACTTGGCTTGGAGTTGATCTCCTCTTGAAGTAGCTTGAATCACTTGGAGATTTGATGAAGAACTTCTTCCCGGAGTACTGTTCACAGCTACAGTACTCGAACTCCTCTTCCTTGAACACACCCTTGCTCCTCCTTTGATCTCCCTTATTAGCCTTTCTTGCTTCTTCTCTTCCTTGGAGGTTGCTGGATTGAGATATGAACTTGAATCACTTTGAGTTGATGGAGAGAGTGTTGGATGTAGCTTTGATCTTCCTTTTGATCCTCTTGAGTTGATGAAGAGGAAGAAGGATGCAGTTTAGATCACCTTTGAATCCCTTGATTGCTTCTTCTTCCTTGGAGGTTGAGATGGCTTCAGATCTGGACTTGAATGCCTTGGAATGGATGAAGAACTCATTCCCGAAACACTGTTCACGGAGGTGCTACAGTACCTCGAAAATGGCCTCCCTTGATCTCTCTTGAAACCTTGAAGCATTAGGGTTTCTAACCCCTCAAGTGTTGGTTTTATAGACCTTGAATGGTCCATAGACACCCTCCAGACCAGATCCATAAATCATGGAAGATTAGGTAAGGTTTGATTAAACAAATCCATGGAAAGGGGCTGGCCACGAGGTGGAATTCGAAGTCAAACAAAGCTGCATCGGGGCTAGCGGTCGACCTACAGCTCCTGGCGGTCGACCGCTACTATGAAACCTGCAAATAGGCGGTCCCTGGGATTTCCGATCGACCGCCACTGGCTGGCGGTCGACCGCCAGCTGAAACACATGTAGATTGGCGATCCCTGGCTGGGGCGGTCGACCGCCCCTGTGCTGGCGGTCGACCGCCAGCTAGGCAGAACCCGGGCTTGCCCTGGTCGGTCCGTTAAGTCTTGAACTCCGTCGTTCAACTCCATTAGCATCCCGTGCATGTTTGTGGCATCGCCCTTGACAGTCTTGAAGATTTTATTATTGAGTCTTCAATAAAATTTACCCTGGTCAATCCGCGTGCGAGGGCGCAACATTAAGCTTTCACTTGTCCATTCATTTGCATATCTGTCATGAACACAACAGCACATATGTCAGTCATATAAGAGTGAAAAACAACAATGACTAATAGTGTTCAGCCATTATCAAAACCAAGAATACCATAGAATGCATATGACCATAGAATGATATCGAATGACCCAAGTGACCACAGAATGACTCAAATGACTTCAGGGACACAACAAAGATATTCTTCATTTTTCTCAAGCATGGAGTTTTTAGACATGAGGAATTTATTTTGTTCACGCAGCTCATCACACTCATTTTCAATTTGAAAAGATGTGTTATGTTTTCTAGCCATTTCAACATCTTCATTCAAACATGAAATCTCTTCTTAAAATATTTCAACTCTTCATTCAAGAGATTCATTTTGTTCTTGCAAATGTTCAATTTTTGACTCCAAGATTTTGCAGTTCTCACAGGAGGAATTAGTATGTCCATTCTCATCATTTTGTTGTGCCCCTGTGGTATTGATGATGGTTTTAATGGTGGTTTAGATGATTGGCCTTTGAAGTGAGTTATTCACTGTGAGTCATCTTGTTGTGTGTGTCATCATGCTATTATTCAGTCATTCTCTGATCATAATGATGTTTTATCATGTAAGTGAATGGAGTTCATATGGCTGTCAGATAACATGCTCTATTTAATTCTGTCTACACTCTGTCTGCACAGTCTCCACAGCAGTGCGTCAACTCATTGCGCTGATGCGTCGACCCTTCAGTCATATTTGTCTCTGTCCACACAGTAGTGCGTAAACTCCTTGAGCTGATGCGTCGACTCTTCAGTTCAGTTTCTTCAAGTCTATACATTAGAATGTGGCAAAGTCTATTCATTCGTTTGGAAAACAAAGTCTGTACAGCCGTGTCATATCCTCCTGAAGTTCATATCATCAAGTCTATACAGTGGACTGTGCAGCCTGTTCGTGTTGGTGAAGTCTATACATCGGTCCTTCACCGTCTCATGCATTGTCTCTGCCAACGTCTCATTTAGAGTCTTCCCTGTGTTGAAGTCTTTACAGCGTCAACAGTGCATCATTTCTAGAAGTATGTACATCGGCATGCATTGCATCAAGTGTATACATTGGGTCATGCATTCACTGTAGAGTCTACACATTGCTGGGTCTTATTCAATGTCTTCATGCATTCATCAAGTCTATACGCTGGAAGACAAAGTCTATACAGCGTCAACTCATTGGGCTGCAGCGTCAACTCAGCAAGTATGCACATCGCCTTCAGACTTTCAAGTCTATACACTCTATACTCATTCAAGTCTGTTCAGCCGTTTGCATTTCATGAAGTCTGTACACTACATCGCCTGCTGCAAGCATTCTTCAAGTATGTACAGCTTGTGCATTGCTTCACAACAAGTCTAGACATCCTGGCTGTAGTCTAAGTCTACACATCCTGCTAGGTCAGACTTCAAAGTCTGTACACTGCGCACCACTGTACAAGTCCATACAATGGCTGTTGAACTGTGAAGTCTATACATTGTCTGATCATTCATCTTTGAAGTCTATACAACGTTGCCTTGTCTCTTCAAGTCTATACAACGTTGCCTTGTTTCTTCAATTCTATACAATGTGCACAGTTTCTTCATGTCCATACATTACATCGTGGTCTTCAGCTAAAGTTTATACATCGGACTGTTTGAGCAAGTCTATACAGCGTTTCATTCACACTTGAAGTCAACACATTGGGCAAGTCTGTACGTTGCATTCGCCTTCACAAGTCTATACAATGAAGTATATACACTGCAATGTACATACTTAAATCTTATGACTTCATTCTTGTTGCTGAAGGGAACATGGTCGACGCTGGGAGCTTAAAGCGTCCACGCATCAGTTGACGAAGCCTTCACGATATCTTCCACTGCGTCAACGCCACAAGCAAGCAGCGTCGACGCAGCAGTTAAAGAAGCAGAGACCTTCACATGCTATTCCACTGCGTCAACGCACAATTGAGCAGCGTCGACGCAGCAGCTAAAGAGACGAAGCTAATGGCTTAATGGAATGCCTCACTGCGTTAACGCCGTTGCTTGACAGCGTCAACGCAGCAAGTCAGATTGCTATCATTGAGCACGTGAACTGAGAACTCTATACATTGGACTGAAGAGGCTAATGAAGGGCACATGATCCGAGGTGCCTGGCTCATGATCCAAGGATGGACGAGATACTAGGATGCTGCCACGTGGTCCGAATTTTTAGGGCGAGAGCTGTGGAAGCCACACTCGCGCTAGCTGCTGCTGCTGCTATATATACGAGTCTTCATCCTCTGTAGAAGACAGATCGAAGAAGAAGCCTGGAGAGCAGAAAACCCTTCGATCCAGAAAAAGAGAAGAAGAAGAAAAAGAGGAGAAGAAGAAATAGAAGAAGAGTGAGCTGGTAAAAGAAAAAGAGTTGCAGAGAGGAAGGAGAGAACAACGTGAGAGAAAAGGGGAGCAGAGGAGAAAGGAAGAGAGATAGAGAGAGAGAGAGAGAGTTCGTGGAGAAGAAGAGGAGAGAGTCCATTGAAGACCTATTCAGTCTGTTCATGGATCAAATCCAAAACGACTTTTGTGTTTCATTTCCAGCTTTTGTTGCTGATTTTTTTATGTTCCTTTATTTTTCCTTTTGTTTCTCTGGTTAGCCATGTTCTTCCGATTGCCCTATTGGGGATCGGGTTCCTCCTGGTGGGTCAGGAGAAGGGAGATCTGATCTCCGGTTGCAAGTAGCTGGGAGCTACTTGTGGGTTCCCTCCGGTTTGGAGGAAGGGAGACTTGTCTCCGGTTCTGGGCTTGTGGCTAGCAAGTCCAGGGGTCCCTCCGGTCTGGAGGAAGAGAGACTTCGGTCTCTGGTTTCCAAGTGGCTGCGAGTCACTTGGGGTGTCCCTCCGGTTGGGAGGAAGAGGGGAGGCTGTTCCCCTGGTCAAGCTGTGTGACAGCAACTGTTTGCAGACTGAGTCTACTTGGTTCTAGCATTGGCTAGTGAAGCCTCACTCCGGTTGGGAGTGAGGGGTGGATGTAGGTCTGGAGGACCGAACCACCTTAAAATTATTTGTGCAGTGGTTTGCCTTGCGTTAGCTCCATATCTTCTACCTCCCATTCACAGGTTGTGCATGCTTGGCTAGTTGCATTATCTAGAGAGTTATTTTTGAGCATTATATTCTGCTAAGTGTGTTTGGGTTGTTTAGCTCTGCCTTCGTTTCTGGTTGTTCAGGTGGCTGCATTGATGTAGTCCAACTGTTTGTTCATTTGTTGCCTTATCATTTCATCTTGGAAAGCTCATTAGTCTTTATTCCGCATATCTGAGCTTTAGAGTTTTAATTTAGGCTATATTTTCTAGAGGGATACATTCACCCCCCCTCTGTATCCGGGCCTAGCACCCTAACAGTTGGTATCAGAGAGGTGTCTGCATACAAGGTCCAGCGACCTGCAGATCCGATCTTGCAGTCTTCGGTGCTAATTTATTTTTAGTGCATCAATATTCCGGTTGCATTAATCTGTTGTGTTCTCATGGCTCATCCACCGATTTTCAGTGGTACGCATTTTAATGCATGGTTCGCTAGTCTGAAGAATTATATCAAATCTGTGAATCCAGACCTGTGGAAAGTAATTTCACATGGTCCTCATGAACTACCAAAGAAAAAGTCCAAATGGACTGACAGTCACAAGTCTATGCATGAAGAGAATCAGATAGCTATAAATCTGATGAAGGCAGCTACTGATAGAGCTTTTCACTCATGTTTCGTTGATTGCAGTTCTGCTAAAGATATTTTGGATACACTGAAGCGAACTCAGGAGATAGATGTGGACAGCTGCATGATGGCCAATAGAAGCAATCAAAGTGGCAGCGATCAATGCAGAAATCAAAATGAAGAAGAAGATGATGATGAGGTAAATCTCTTCGATAATTTTTCTCTAGAAGATTGGGAGAACGCATATGCTGAATTATTTGAATCTCATGAACTGTTAAGAAAACAATATAAAAAATTGAAGAAGGGTACTGGGTTAGATAGTTCAAGTTCTCCATGTAGAAATTGTGTTGAATTGAAAAATGTTCATGATGCTTGTAAGTCTGATTTTCAAATGTTGAAGAAACAAATTTCATTATTGAAAACTGAGAATCAAGATCATGTGAAAGAAATCTCTGAATTTAAAAATAAGCTTAGTCTACCTAGTCATGATTCTATTCAGAGCAAGGATTTGCTGAAAGAAATTGAATGTGTTAAGTCTGAATTAAACAAGCTGAAATCTGAAAATGATTCTCTTAGAGAGTTCTCCAATAAAAATGATGAAAAACTTGAGAAACTTAAACAGGAGAACACATTGCTGACTGAAAAAATGAATGCCATAAAATCTGTAAACATAGAATTACAGAAAGATCTGGAGAAATAGCAAAAAGAATTAAAGGAATTTGAGACTGGAAGAAAACATGAAGTCAATTCAGAAGATCAACTTCTGATAAATGAATTAGTTCAGAATGACAAACTCAAGGAAGAAAATGAGAAGTTAAAAATGCTGAACTTCACTATGTCTGAAAGACTTCTTACTTTGGAAAGAGGAAAAAGTATTTGTGTTGAAGACTCTAATAAATTGAGCAATCTGGAACAGGAAGTTGAAAGATACAAAACTGCTAACAATGTGTTAACTGAGTATGTGAATTACAGTGAGCAAGAGATTGCTAGTTATGAGTTACAAATCACCTCTTTAGAAAATGAAATCCAAGACTTAAAGAACTCTCTGTCAAAGTTTGTTAGTGGGCAAGATAATCTGAACAAACTGCTGGGAGTAAAAGTCAATTTTCAGAAGGAGGGGTTAGGTTATAATCCTGTAAATAAAACGAATTTTGAAAATAAAATTCGTACATCTTTTGTTGCTAGCTCTACTTCTCACACTTCTCAAAAGTCACCTGTTTCTCAGTCTACTGTTCAGAGAACCCAAAAACAAACTGAAAAGTTGAAAAAGGTTGATGGATCCAAGCTGAAAACTGTTTTCATTAAAACTTCTGAACAAGAAAAGCCTTCTACCTCATCTCCACCTCAGTACAAGGCTAAGAAAATAGGAAAATAGGATAAAAATCAGAAAAAGACTGTGAATCAGAAAATAAATGAAAAGGGTTCATCAGTGCATATTGATCACAGTACTCACACACATTCACATGCATCCAAAAAGAAAATGATATGTCATTACTGTCATAAACCTGGCCATTTGATGCATGAATGTAGATTGATGAAATCAGATGATCTGAAAGCTAGAAAAATGGATGGTAGGAATTCGCAGGTCAAGTTCCCTGTCCCTCAGAAAAGGAGTGTCACATGTTCAAATTGTGGGAAATTAGGACACTCAATTGCTCATTGCTGGTTTACAAGTGGTAAGAAAACCTTTTATCCACATGATGCTAAATTCTCTGCAAACCAACATATTCCTAATAAAAACAAACCTGTTTCAATGAACCAGCACATCATCTGTTTTAACTGCAACAAAATTGGTCACAAGACCTCTGAATGCTGGTCAGGCTCCTTTGAAAGAAATTCTCTCAAATGCTCTCACTGTGGAAAGCATGGCCACAGGGTAATTGATTGTTGGCATGCTCAGGGTAGAAAATTAAATTCTAAAACTGTTAAATTCCCTACCATTAACAGAAAGTCTCCTGCATGCTATCACTGTGAGAAGCCAGGCCATAGAGCTGCTGAATGTTGGCTGGCCGGTCTTAGTAAACAGAATTTTAATTCTGTCAACAACAAAAAGTTTCATGCATATGCACATGGATTTCATGCTAACAATTGGTATCATGTCTATAAGAATATGTATAAATCTAATTTGAAATCTGTTAATTCATGCCTTTACTGTGGACAAATTGGTCATTCAATGTATAATTGCTATTTGATGAAATCTGATGACCTTCATGCATGAAAATTGCTGAGAAAACCTGCTAGAAGTAATACTGTCATGTCAGGAGCCAAGACTTCTTGGGTGCCTGTTTGTGTAAAATAAGTTTGCTAACCTGCAGGTGTGCCTTGGAAGCTGAAGAATAAAAGGGGTTAATAAACCAAGGCACCCAAGTTGATAAACCCCATTCTCACACTGTTCAGGTAAATTCTCTGCATTTCTTATTTTGAAACTCATTGCATATCTGATTTGATGTATTCTTGCATATCTGCCATTTGTAGTTGTTTGATAATTGTTGAAATGCATAAACTCTGAAAACAAATTGCATTCTGAATAATCTGAACTGCTTATGTATGTAGCTTGAAATTTGTCTATTGCATAGTTCATTGAAAATCTGTCCATTGCATCTTGAAAAATCTGATAAGCTGAAATTTGATCCATGCATGCTGCCCATGTTGAATTATCATGCATGACCTCAATGGTATATAAATGGTAAGGTACCAAAAGGCAGGGAAATCTGTCTGGAGGTTCCTACTATGTGTGAGGTGATCTTTTAGACCAAGTGCTCCGCCTAGTACCATGGGTCACTTTGCTGAATAGGACAGTCTGAATGTGCACAAGTCACTATATCATTTGGAATCACATGTTCAGTTTCTCATGGCAAACATTGCATGTTTTCAGGGGGAGTTAGTTGCATATGTTTTTGCATACATATAGTGCATTGCATTTCCTTAAATTGAAAATGCCAAAAAGATTGTCTGAATGCATGTTGTCAGGGGGAGTCAATGCATTGCATATAGGTTGTCAAATGCATACATTTGTCAGAATTCATTGCATATCCCTTCTTATCATTTTTGTTGACAAACCTTGATCATATTCGGAAAACACTAAGCTTCAAAATCTCTCCTATCAATTGGTATCATTTGGCTTCAGAAATCTATCAGTCTGTCATGAAGATTTCAATGGGACTATCTCAATCATAAATCTGAAAAATTCTTGAACTAGAAATCTTCTATTATACGTTTTTATGAATGACTGAAATAACTCATGTGGTTTAAGTTTAATGTATTCAATGAGTTTGGCTTTAAAATCTCTTAAAAATATCTGAAGCATGTTTAATAAACCTTAACCATCTGTTTCATGCTGTGTCTTGTAAAATCTTCTGAAATCTGCATTATTGAATTCATGGCTTTAATTGGTCAAGTACATGAAATTATTATTGACTTGAAGCAAAGGAATTTGTCTGAATTGTCTAAAGGGTAATTGTTGTTAGAGCAATGACTTTGGTCACTGAGAAACCATGTCTAAAGGACTGTGTCATGAGGTGTCTTAGTCAACTCTGCAGAATAAAATTCATTGAAAATTCAGGCAGAGCAATGGCATGCACACTGAGAAATACAACTCACTCATCAAGAAATGATTTGCAGTGTGTCATGATGTGTAAATGCTATCTCTGTTCATATAAAGCATGACAGTTAGTCACACTAAGTGCTTAGGGATATTGGCCTCTGATCAAGGTATATCCTCTAATTACAAGGTGTGCACTGAACTAGAGTGCTCGTAAAATTTGTAGCATGAAAAATTGTTGAACGAATTGAAATATTTGAATATTGATGTTAAAATCAAATTGCTACAACCCTAGACAAAATCATATGACTTCATAATTGCTTGATTTCAATACTGATGCATGTAATTCCGAAAGAAGTCAATAAATTTGATTGTGTAAGAGAAAGGGAGTTTTAGCAAGATAAATATGAGGGCTTGGTTCATTTTTATTAAACCATGGTTTTAGATATCAATACAGAATTTTATTGATAAACTCTACATACTTCATGTTTAAACCATGTTGTTCAATAAAGCTCATTCATAAGCCCTTATAATGGAAGACCTTAAAAAACTTATGTTTTGGATTTATGAGATTGATATCTCTCTGAAAATCTGACTGAATTTTCTGAGATTGGAGCTTCTTTAAAAAATCTGCTAAGTGAACCTCTTCTGCTCATTGACCTGAACTTCTCTTTGTTTGCCCCTGTGGTCTCCTTCTCATTCATTTCATAAGGTTCCATTTATTGAGGGGGAGCCTCCTTGTCATATGCATCATGCTGCATAGAAGGAGAAGAATTGTGCTCTTACATTCATATTTCTAGGGGGAGATCTTGCATTCTGGTATCTGCATCTACATTCATACCCCTTGCCATGGTTTATTTTGATTATACCAAAGGGGGAGAATATCATTCAATCATTGCATGCAGGTTCCTTTTGATCATCTCTAACTCATGCTCTTGCTGACACTCTTAAAGGGGGAGAATCATGTTCTTGCAAGGGGGAGAAATTGACTGAATTTTTATAGATGCTTTAATTTCTCAAACTATTTTATTTTTGATGAAGTAAAAGGGGGAGAATAGTTTGAGTCATCAGACTGACTCACTGTGTAGTGTTGCCATCATTAAAAAGGGGGAGATTATTGTGCCCCTGTGGTTTTGATGATGGTTTTAATGGTGGTTTTGATGATTGGCCTTTGAAGTGAGTTATTCACTGTGAGTCATCTTGCTGTGTGTGTCATCATGCTATTATTCAGTCATTCTCTGATCATAATGCTATTTTATCATGTAAGTGAATGGAGTTCATATGGCTGTCAGATAACATGCTCTATTTAATTCTGTCTACACTCTGTCTGCACAGTCTCCACAGCAGTGCGTCAACTCATTGTGCTGATGCGTCGACCCTTCAGTCATATTTGTCTCTGTCCACACAGTAGTGCGTCAACTCCTTGAGCTGATGCGTCGACTCTTCAGTTCAGTTTCTTCAAGTCTATACATTAGACTGTGGCAAAGTCTATTCATTCGTTTGGAAAACAAAGTCTGTACAGCCGTGTCATATCCTCCTGAAGTTCATATCATCAAGTCTATACAGTGGACTGTGCATCCTGTTCGTGTTGGTGAAGTCTATACATCGGTCCTTCACCGTCTCATGCATTGTCTCTGCCAACGTCTCATTTAGAGTCTTCCGTGTGTTGAAGTCTTTACAGCGTCAACAGTGCATCATTTCTAGAAGTATGTACATCGGCATGCATTGCATCAAGTGTATACATTGGGTCATGCATTCACTGTAGAGTCTACACATTGCTGGGTCTTATTCACTGTCTTCATGCATTCATCAAGTCTATACGCTGGAAGACAAAGTCTATACAGCGTCAACTCATTGGGCTGCAGCGTCAACTCAGCAAGTATGCACATCGCCTTCAGACTTTCAAGTCTATACACTCTATACTCATTCAAGTCTGTTCAGCCGTTTGCATTTCATGAAGTCTATACACTACATCACCTTCTGCAAGCATTCTTCAAGTATGTACAACATGTGCATTGCTTCACAACAAGTCTAGACATCCTGGCTGTAGTCTAAGTCTACACATCCTGCTAGGTCGGACTTCAAAGTCTGTACACTGCGCACCACTGTACAAGTCCATACAATGGCTATTGAACTGTGAAGTCTATACATTGTCTGATCATTCATCTTTGAAGTCTATACAACGTTGCATTGTCTCTTCAAATCTATACAACATTGCCTTGTTTCTTCAAGTCTATACAATGTGCACAGTTTCTTCATGTCCATACATTACATCGTGGTCTTCAGCTAAAGTCTATACATCGGACTGTTTGAGCAAGTCTATACAGCTTTTCATTCACACTTGAAGTCAACACATTGGGCAAGTCTGTACGTTGCATTCGCCTTCACAAGTCTATACAACGAAGTATATACACTGCAATGTACATACTTAAATCTTATGACTTCGTTCTTGTTGCTGAAAGGAACAAGGTCGACGCTGGGAGCTTAAAGCGTCCACGCATCAGTTGACGAAGCCTTCACGATATCTTCCACTACGTCAACGCCACAAGAAAGCAGCGTCGACACAGCAGTTAAAGAAGCAGAGACCTTCACAGGCTATTCCACTGCGTCAACGCCACAATTGAGCAGCGTCGACGCAGCAGCTAAAGAGACGAAGCTAATGGCTTACTAGAATGCCTCACTGCGTTAACGCCATTGCTTGGCAGCGTCAACGCAGCAAGTCAGATTGCTGTCATTGAGCACGTGAACTGAGAACTCTATACATCGGACTGAAGAGGCTAATGAAGGGCACGTGATCCGAGGTGCCTGGCTCGTGATCCAAGGATGGACGAGATACCAGGATGCTGCCACGTGGTCCGAATTTTTAGGGCGAGAGCTGTGGAAGCCACACTCGTGCTAGCTACTGCTGCTGCTATATATACGAATCTGCATCCTCTGTAGAAGATAGATCGAAGAAGAAGCCTGGAGAGCAGAAAGCCCTTCGATCCCGAAAAAGAGAAGAAGAAGAAAAAGAGGAGAAGAAGAAATAGAAGAAGGGTGAGCCGGCAGAAGAAAAAGAGTTGCAGAGAAGAAGGAGAGAACAGCGTGAGAGAAAAGGAGAGCAGAGGAGAAAGGAAGAGAGATAGAGAGAGAGAGAGAGTTCGTGGAGAAGAAGAGGAGAGAGTCCATTGAAGACCTGTTCAGTCTGTTCATGGATCAAATCCAGAACGACTATTGTGTTTCATTTCCAACTTTTGTTGCTGCTTTTTTTATGTTCCTTTATTTTTCCTTTTGTTTCTCTGGTTAGCCTTGTTCTTCCGATTGCCCTGTTGGGGATCGAGTTCCTCCTGGTGGGTCAGGAGAAGGGAGATCTGATCTCCGGTTGCAAGTAGCTGGGAGCTACTTGTGGGTTCCCTCCGGTTTGGAGGAAGGGAGACTTGTCTCCGGTTCTGGGCTTGTGGCTAGCAAGTCTAGGGGTCCCTCCGGTCTAGAGGAAGAGAGACTTCGGTCTCTGGTTTCCAAGTGGCTGGGAGTCACTTGGGGGTGTCCCTCCGGTTGGGAGGAAGAGGGGAGGCTGTTCCCCTGGTCAAGCTGTGTGGCAGCAACTGTTTGCAGACTGAGTCTGCTTGGTTCTAGCATTGGCTAGTGAAGCCTCACTCCGGTTGGGAGTGAGGGGTGGATGTAGGTCTGGAGGACCGAACCACCTTAAAATTATTTGTGCAGTGGTTTGCCTTGCGTTAGCTCCATATCTTCTACCTCCCATTCACAGGTTGTGCATGCTTGGCTAGTTGCATTATCTAGAGAGTTATTTTTTAGCATTATATTCTACTAAGTGTGTTTGGGTTGTTTAGCTCTGCCTTCGTTTCTGGTTGTTCAGGTGGCTGCATTGATGCAGTCCAACTGTTTGTTCATTTGTTGCCTTATCATTTCATCTTGGAAAGCTCATTAGTCTTTATTCCACATATCTGAGCTTTAGAGTTTTAATTTGGGCTATATTTTCTAGAGTGATACATTCACCCCCCTCTGTATCCGAGCCTAGCACCCTAACACATTTCTCTTTTTCAATCTCTTGATTTCAGATTTGTATTTTTTGCATCTGTCATGCAAATCGGCACATGCTAATTGCCATTCTTCAATTGAGGGTTCTTCAGAATCAGAATTTACCTGACTTGAGCTTTCCTCTCCATTAGCCATCAGGCATGTACCCACTTGGAAATCTGCTGGGTTTCCTTCAAATATAGCCAGTTTATCCCATAGATCTCTGGCTGACCTACAAGAGGAGATTTAGGAAAGAACATTAGATTCTATACAATTCATTATAAAATTTAAAGCTCGAAGATTGATTTCATTTTTCTTTTCATGCTTTGCATTCCATTCTCTTTCATTTGATGGAAGTTTATGTGGACCATTACATATAACTTCCCAGATTTCACACTCGTTCATACCAAGATAGAAAGACATTTTGTTTTTCCAAGAAATATAGTCATGACCATCAAAGCAAGGAGGAAGGGAAGACAAACAAGCATAAGACATGATGCTCAATGAAACTCGCCGAGAGATCACTCTAAAGGTCGTTAGACCTAGGAATTAGAGCTGTGCTCTGATACCAATTGTTGGTCCCGGGTAGGCGAGCAGACAAGAAGGGAGGGTTGAATTCTCCCCCACTTAAAACGGTAAATTAAAAACTAACTATGCGGAATAAGCAATTTTGACAAGATTGAAGGGATTAACCTAGATAGTGTAAGCTAAGTTTACTCAATCTCTTCCGACTCACTCGGGCAAGTAAACACAATTGACAAATAAGTATGACACATAGTGGAATTTAGACAATCAAGCAATGTGTGTGAACAATGTATGATTTGAAACACAGTCTCCTGTGAATGAGGTAGATGATAAGGAGGCAATCACACAAGACAAATCACAGGACACGGAGATTTTTAAGGTGGTTCGAGACCACGACAGGCTCCCTACGTCCACCCCTTATCAACTGGTAAGGCTCCACTCGCTGGATAAACCAACACGGGGAAAACTCCCCAACATGGAGCAAGGCTTCAATACACACGGGGATAAATTCCCAACACGGAGCAACGCTCCAACACACACACACGCAGGAATACGCCTGCACACACACACGGGGATGCGCCCCAACACACACACAAACACGGAGAGGAGGTCTCCAACACAATCCAACACCGGATCACAATGCACACAGACTTGCCACAACAAATGTAGCAAACGACATACACAAACATGAGCTGCAACACCCACAGCACCAAAATCACATGACCGTACACAGACGGTCACACACACATGAAAATCTTTATGAGTTGAGGAAATGAAAACACATACTCAAGATATGCTCAGACACAAATGAAACCCTTAAGAACAATCACAAATGGATAGGAGTAAGATGTGGAAGTTGTTCCCCCTTCGATTTCCAGGCCGAATGATAATGTTCTTTGATGCTCAATTCGGAGGTAAGCCGGATGCTGTCGATTTGAACGTCAATGCATTCCTCTCTTCAATCCGCTTCACTTTCTCTTCATGCACGATCTCCAAATCCTTCTGGATGTTGATCAAATCCCCTTGGCTTGAGCTCTTTCTTGCTATCTCCTCTTTCTCCACCTACAAGATGGAAAACATCAACACGTTAGGGTTAAGAGTTGTTAAATTCGTAGCTCTCACTTAAGCCAATATAGAGAACACCAAAAGACCAACATAACCCTTCTAGAATCCTCCAAAAGACCCCTAATAAGTCTACCACCAACCCAGGGACAAAGGGACATAAGGTTAGGCACTTTTTGACTTGGTTTAGATGAGTTTCGAAAACACGTTTTTGAGTTTTCAACTTTGGCGGTCGACCGGAAATTAGGGGCGGTCGACCGAAAATTCACAAACCCCGAACCTTTTGGTTCTGGGAATTTCAGTCGACCGGAATGAATAGTGTCAGTCGACCGGAATGAACAGTATTGAACAGTGTTCCAGATTTTGAGAAGTTCAGTCTGATATATAAAAACCCGATATTTAAAAACCCAATGAAAGACTGAAAAGGTTAGATGATAAATGACTAACAACCAAGTGTTCCTTGGTATTAAACAATGTAAAAACATATACCAACTACTTCCATCAAGATCAAAAAAAAACTCCAAAAGGAAACTTACCATTATCTCCCAAAAACATACACATGCAAAGTACCAAGTTCTCACCATGATCCTTGATACCTTTGCATATGTGATTGGCATTGTTTTCCAAACCTACATAACAAGATAAATGAAGTTAAAATCATATGATGTGTATATGAAAAACACATGATCAAGTTGCATCAAAGCATTTTGAACATTCAATAATTACACCATAGGATTATGATCATAAGGCATAAGTGTGAACAAGGTTTGAGCAACTTGTAACCATGAAGAAGGTGCAGAAAGCACATACATTAAAATCCATGGTCAATGTGCATAAAAGCACTTTGCACTTAGAGTGAGCATGATAACCAAATTCACATGAAAAGAGTAGGACTCTAGCTCGAGGGTCCTATGAACACATCCATGAACATACAAGATGAAAATATGCAAGCTTATGAATTTTACACTCCATCATCAAGATTAAATAGCCCATATCAACCCAAGTAACTCATTTGCAAACAATCCAAATGAAGACCATATCTTGTGAGATCTAATGAGCTATACATGCAACCCAATGACATCAACCCAAAACAGTTTCATGAGCAATGCATTTAGACACCATGAAAATCTCACTCAAGCTCATTCAATACAAAACAATCTTTCAACTCATCAGTCAAGATATAAACATGTTGCTCATTGAAACACACACAAGCACAATTGTTTTGTTATCATTAAAACCAAACACCAAACATCAACTAGGGAATGCATCAGATTTGAGGTTTTATCCTTTGACTCTCTTAGTGAAGCTGCTATGTCCTGGACTGCTTAGCTCAGTGAGACAGCTTGTTATAAGCCGGTTGTTTTGGTGCGACTCTTTCTTGACCACCCAATGTCCAAGTTCTCTGTGTAAAGGTAGCGGCTCATTAGCTGACTGCTTGGTTTACCTATAGGATGGGCATATGACTGTTTACTTCCCAGAGCCTTCTTTTCCTGAGGTTTGGCCTCCATTTTTCTTGGCCTTACTTGGTGGTTTGCCTGTTGTCCCGTGGATATCTTGGATGTCCTATGAGGGCGATGACCATGTTGTGAGGTGGCCGAGGAGTGCCATTGTATCGCGTGGTGTTCTGTGCTGTTTCAGGGTCATTATTGGTGTATGGTCAACCCGGTGTGATCCAGTGGTTGACGTGTGACTCGTAAATGTCTCGGTGATCCGGTATGGATCGAGATATGGTTTTGGACGCCTCGAGCTATTGTCTTACCTCAATTTACGTGCCCACATGCTTTGAGGGTCTTGGTTATCCCTCCAGTCTCCGTGATTCGTATTAAGCGGAGGCATGGATCGGGTGATACTGTACCATTTCCTTTATCAATGTTTTCTCGTGATGTGGCTTAGGGATTAGACTGATTGGTGGCCTGTTACCTCTATGTGCGGTGATCTTGACCCCGAGTCTCGTGACTCAAAGATCATTGTATTAGCAGGTCTGGTTGTCTATCTCGAGTCTGGTGGTAGTCTGGTATGCTACCCTGTGTCTGGTGCTTCGTAGTAAGTGTGACAGTGCATGCGTAGCTGCCTGTACTTCAGCACTGGTGTTTTGGAGTTTCTGTGTCTAGAGAGCCTCCACTAGTCATAGTCTGATGGCACGTTCCAGTGTGTCGGCCCACCTTGGAGTGGTGGCGGGGCAGTTCCCGACAGATGGTTTGTAAGCTAGTTTCTGTGGGCTCCCTTGCCTTACAGTAGCATCCTACTGGGGGAGAAAGCTTGCTAGGGGCCTGGCTCAAGGCATTGGGCTTGTGTGTGCACACGTGGTCAGGGGCGTTTGGAGGAGCGCCGACGGGCGTGACCCTAACTAGTCACTCATTACTGTTGTTCCTTGTACTCGATTCTATGAGTGTCTCAGTTACTGCCATTCCAGGTGTGTGGGAGATACTTGTGGCGCAGTGTAAGTCGTCAGTGGATGCATCTGGCTGTTCTTCTAGTGAGGAGGTGCTCATGTCACTTGGCGCATGACTCTAGTGATTCTCATGTCTCATGATGTGTCTTTTCGTCATTGGTTTCCGAGTAGCCTATGCATGGCTTTACTCGAGGTCCAGTCTTATGTAACGTACACGATGATCTAGTTGTGTATGTTTGTGTCTTTGACTGTGTAGGTCTTTTTAGGGCTTTTCCCTATTTTATAGGCTTCAGCTATGGAGCTTGCGCTTGGTCGACGGATCGGTAACGTTTGACTTTGTGAGATCAGGGTTCACCTTTCTGTTGACGTTTGGAGTAGTTTAGAGAGCCGTGGTTTGGTCTGCTGCCGTGTTTCTGGTTAGTACGGCTTCCCTTTCTTTTAGCTGTTCTTCCTCCTACTTACTCCTGCTTTTTACAGCTTTACTGTTGCAGTTACTGTTGTTGCTCCTGCTCTTTCCTGCTTTACTGTTTAGCGCTATTTAGCATGTTACTACGTTGTTTCCAGTGGGGATCCACGTGACCCCTACTGAGCCAATGACACGAGGCTCACCCCTACTTTTCAGGTGTGGTCTTCTTCTTCCCGGTGTTTCGTGACGCGGAGTGTCAGTTCGTAGTCGCCAGCGTTGCCAGCGTTCTCTGCGTCGGGCTTCCCCCGACTTCAGTGTACATTTTCCTTTCTGTTGGCTGTACTTGTCTTTAATTTGGACTGGACTCTATTAATTTAAATTGTTAATTGAAAATGTAATTTTATTTCTACTACTTTAGCATACCTGATCATTGAAATAATTAATTACTTACTGCTTTATCTAGGACTTCAATGTACTACACACACTCCTTTTATCCCTTCAGAGGTTTACCGCTTTTGGGAGGCCTCGTAGGATCCAAGTGTTATCGAGTTTACCCGATATCCGGACCCTGGGTCGTCACACTTCATGCATTTTCAGTTTGCACAATTTATTCATGTTAAAGAAAAGTCAAAAAGATCATTTAAAAAATATGCATATAGTAAAGGGAAGCTCATGTCTTGATCTGAATTGGTTGATCTATCTTAAAATTCACTCACTGTTTATTTCGGTCGACCAAATTGTTCATTTCAGTCAACCGAAGTCCTCATCTTCAGTCTGAACCTCTCTTGGTTGTGTTCTTTAAACATTGATGTTTCTTGGTGTAAGTGAAGTAAAGTTTACTTTATTCTTGGTCGACTTTTTATTCAGGCCTCATCTGATTTCCATTCTTATCTGCTATGGAATCTACTGTCTACTACTCCTACATTTGCTAAGGGGGAGCTTGATGTTTTTACGAGCTTGATTTTCATTGCTATATCATTGAACTATCAGTTGCCTGCTAAATTTGCTCACTTCTTGTAGCAACTAGACAGTATATGAAAAGGCATAGTCGGAAAGATAGGTCCGGCTTATCTGGAAAGCTGCCCCTTGCGTGAGAAGATTCTTGGATCCAACCTCCGCCTAGTACTGATCTAGTTGTGGGTTGATTACTAGCTTGCTTTATGATTCACATTCTTTGCTGATATCTGTGATTGATATTTCTGTCACTGCATCCTTGAGCTGGTGTGACTGAAATCATTTCAAATCTGTAGTACCTTGAACATACATGTCAATTCTCAGCGAAATGTCTTCAAAATGCTATCGTACCAGCTGCATGTCCATTATTGCACATTCTTTTGAAAATCTCTGTCAATCTTGACACTCGGGTTGCTATTCGCTAAAATTTATGCTCACTCTTGAAAGTCACCATCCTGTGTGCTGAACTTTGGCTACTCTGAAACTTCAGTGTCTTGAAACTTTAGGAAGATTTCAATTTGTATATCTTTACCATAAATCTGAAAACCATGCTAATAAAGAATCTTCTATTATACAGAATTATGAATGTCTAAAAGACTCAGTTGGTTTAAGTTTAATGTATTCTTTGAGTTTGGATATGAATAACTTGAAAATATCTGAGTCAATGTTTTAATAAATCTTAACCAGCTACTTCATGTTATGTCATGTAAAATTATCTGAAATCTGAAAATGTCCTTGATAAATCTTAACCAGCTACTTCATGTTATGTCATGTAAAAACTTCATGTTTTAATAAATCTCCTTGATTGAGATACATTAAGTAAGTATTGTTTTTAAACATATGAGAATCTATAAATGTCTAAGGGTAAATTTAGTCAGAGCAATGACTTTGGCTACTGAGAAACTATGTCTAAAATTAGAATGTGTCATGAGGTACCATAGTTATCTCTGCTAAAAATCTATTGCAATATCTGTGAAATCTTTGGCAGAGCAATGACATGGTGAGTGGTGAGTAACTGGGTCACTTCACCTAAGACGTGTTGTGCCTCACGTCAAAAGCCATTATATTGTTATCTTTGTCCAATATAAAGCATGACAGTTAGTCATACCATGTGCTTAGGGATACTGGCGTCTAAACAATGTTTATCCTCTAGTTACAAGGGTGTACTAAACTCAATTGCTCCTGAAATTTGAATATGAAAATTGTTGTTGAATAAAATAAAAATCTAAAACATGGTTGAAAAGAAAAATTGTTGAATCTCAGGAACCAAATCTAAAATTTTCATGGTTGTTTAACCTCAATACTACTGAATGCAACTCCTAAAGGAGTCCTTGAAATTGAGTGAGTAAGATGGAAGAAGGTTAAACAAGATTTTAAATATGAGAGCTTGGTTCATTTTTATTAAAATCTGATTTCAGATATGAGTATAGAAATCTTATGGACAAACTTTGTATACATCATATTTAAACTATGATGTTCAATAAGATTCATTTCATAAGCCCTTATAATGGAAGACTCTGAAAAATTATTTTCTATCAGATTTATGAAATTGATATCTCATAGAAAATCTTCTTTAATCATTTGCACCTTCAGTCAGAACTATGGTGTTCAGTTTCTATTTCTGCTGAAATTCTTGAATCAGAATGCTCATGTCATCTATTTCAAGTTCTCTGCACATTCAATTCAATATCAGATTCTGTTCACTGATTTAATTTGACATGATCTATAATTGTGCATGATTGTCCCTATGTTTTTGCTGATGTTTCCATTCCAATCCCTCTGCTCTACCAAAGGGGAAGATTGCCTCAATTATATCAATTGGCATTAAGGGAGAGAATAGTCTGCATGATCAGCTTAATGTTCCTTCTTTTTAATGTTGTCAAAGGGGGAGAATAGTTTGTGAGTCATTATCAATTGTGTGATGTGTGGGATATGTGGGAGATGTTGCATGCTCTTGCATACTCCGTACTAGTTTGCACTGTATATTTATGACTGCCACATTGATCATCATGATGAATTTATTGCAATGACTCATAGTGTTGCCGTCATCAAAAAGGGGGAGATTGTTGTGTCCCTGTGGTTTTGATGATGTCAACCACTGATGATGTCAACCATTATGTCTCATCATGAGTCTGAGTGTGAATGTGGTATTGATGAGGTCTTAGGTTTTGATGAGATCTTACGTGTTATTGTTGTAAAGGCCTTGATGCATTTGATCATGATCTCATTATATATAAGGCTTTGATGCATTTATTAATGATCTCATTATATATATAGAAGTATGTATTCTGTCAGAATAGGTTCTGAAGATAATTCAAAAAGTCATGAAGAAAGTGTCGACACTAAAAGTCGACTCCAGTTGATATCAGGGTGAGAAGTTGCTAAGACAGAACTGGTTTCAAAAAGTGTCGACTCTGGAAGTGGACTCCTACTTAAGAAGTATGCCAAATAGGTCGATCAAGAATGGGTCTTGCGCCTAGTAAGGTCGATGCATCTGACAAGTCTCATGTTCATTAGGTCGAAGCGACAGCCAGTGGACCCGATGCATCAACGTATTAAGCAGGCTGTATAAAGAAACAAGATGTTGCACCTAAATGAAGAAGTTGATCAGGTCGATGCAACAAGCTCTTCATACTAGTCAGGTCGATGAATCTGGCATCCCCATTTTGATCAGGTTGTAGTAGCTGAACAATGCTTGGTGACATCAGGTCGATGCACTTAAGCAAGTTAAGAACGAAAGGTCGATGCACCTCAAGTCCTTCAGAAGAAAGGTCGATGTAGTTATTTCAAGATCTGCTAGTAAGGTTGCTGCACAAAGTTCTCGAGTGTTGATCTGGTGACACAGGTCGATGTAGCAGTTCGACCATTGCTTTGACAGGTCAGTGTAGAAGCAAATCTTCTGTCTGGCCAGAGATAGGTCGATGCATCTTGCATCTACACTAGTATAAGGTCGATGCAGCAGAAGTAATTGATGGTCTCCAGTGAAATTTCAATCTACAACTGAATGCAAGCACACTCTAATCAATTCAGCTGAAAGTAGATGGTATCTCACATGCTGGATTAGCCTGAGTAGGACTATGTGAAGTCATGTTTAGTGACTCATGCCTTGATGAGTCAAGTCCAATGAAAAAGAAGAACTGTTTGATGAAATGCTTCAGTGAGCACAACCTTATTGCATCAATCTCACAGCTTATTGAGTCAATGCAAATATCATATCACGCTTAGGCTTAGAAGACTCTCAGCATAACAAGTGTTGTCTCCTCCAACTAAAGTCATGAAGAGAAACTCAAGGGCTTAAGCAGCCAAGTCCTATGATCAGCAGCAGCAACAAGATCATACAGTCAATGGCAACTCAACAAAGCAACAACAGTGGCTCAAGTTGAAAAAGGTCAACAGACCTTAAGCAGCTAAGGTTGAATAACGGCCGAACACATGGTAGGCATCAGTGACACTTAGGTGATAGCATGAGAACTCAAGGTAGTCACGTGAGTTCAACCAATCATTGGTATAGCAGGCGAGTGGCACGTGAACCCAGGTGAGCAATGATGGGCACGTAATCTAAGGTTCGATGTTAGAAATATTCTTCTCTCTCCTGCCATGTGGTCCAATGGGAAAGAAATGGAATAAAATCATTTTATCCAAAAAGCTTTTCTGGAGCCCCTGTTTTGGTATAAATAGAAACCATCTTTCTCCGAGATAGAGGCTGCTGCAGTAGTAAAAAGGAAGTGAGGCTGTTGAAGAAGAGAGAGAGACCACCAGTGTCGAAGAATAAAAGCCAGTGAGTGAGCAGAGAAAAAGGAAAGAGAGGAAGAGTGAGAGCAGTCCAGATATCCAGATCGAAGGAGAATATGAGAGCAGTCGAAGCTACCATTGAAGATCTGTTCTTATCAGTTCGTGGATCAAATCCTGAACTATTGTGCTCCTTAGGAGCTACATTTTCTCTGTGGAGCTATATGTTTTATATTTCTATTTGCTTTTCTTTTCGTTGTTCAATTTCTATTTTCCACCTTGTTCTTTCGATTCTCTGGTTGGAGATCAGGTTCCCTCTGTGCGTCAGAGGAAGAGAGGACTGGTCCTCTGGTTGTGGGTAACTGGGTGTTGCTCACGGTTCCTTTTGAGAAATCAGAAGAAGGGAGAGTTTCTCTCCAAGTTTTCCTCTATGGATTCAGAGGAAGGGAGGATCTAATCCTCTGGGTTTTGGTGAGCAGTGGGTTGCTATTCACGTCCCTTCTGCATTTGCAGAAGAAGGGAGATTAATTCTCCGGTCACTACGGGTAGCAGAGGGTTTGATGTTGTGGGTAGCAAGATCAGGTCAGAGGGATTTGTCTCCCTCGGTGTCAAGCTGTTTGGCAGCAGATGTTTACAGACGGAGTTTGCATCTTGCTTGAGCAAGGGAAGCCTCACTCGGGTTTGAGTGAGAGATGGATGTAGGTCTGTGGTTAGCAGACTGAACCATCTAAAAATCTTGTCCACCGTGGTTTGTCTTGCATACATTTCCATATCATCTTTCCCCCTTTCGTAGGTTGGCTATGTATTTGACATTTGTAGTTCTCCTTGATGACATCTGTTTGAAACCGTCATAGCCTCTATATGTTTGTCTGTGTGTTTAGTAGAGACTTTTGCTTCTAAGTGCCTTCTGTGGTAAGGGCTCTTTGAGGGCAAAGTGTTTGAGTGTTTTCGTGAGTACTCTCTGTCTAGTGGTGCACACATTCTTTCACTCTTTGTGCTCAAGAGCTATTCTGAGTTGGGTGTTCTGCAACTCTGTCCATGCACTTAGAAGAATCAGGTTGTGTGTGTGCTCTAAAGTGTTTTGGTTCCTTATTGTGAAATCTATTATGCAATAGTCTGATATCTTAGTCTCCAACGTTACTTTTGCTTGAGGAAGTTATTTGGTAAGTGTATTATGCACCTCTACCTTGTAGCTCAGTTGTTCATCCAATTCTTGTGTAGTTTTATAGCTTTGGTTGTTGAGTGTTATTAATTGAAGCCAAGTTTCTTTTGGGGATCTATTCACCCCCCTCTAGATCCCAACCCTACACCCTATCAAGTTTCAAAACTGTCAATAAAATGTGGAATGAGAAAGTTGCCTCTCATGAAGAAGAAATAGCCAGCTATGAGCTTCACATCTCAAACCTTGAGTCTGAAATTTCTGAATTAAACAACTCCCTAGCTAAATTTGTAAATGGGAAGGATAACTTAGATAAACTTCTTAGAAGTAAGGTGAACTTCCAAAGAGAAGGACGGGGTTACAACCCAATGAACAAAAAGTGTCACGCCCCGAGCCTTTATGACAGCGGAAGACTAGCTCGAGAAACGAGAACAGCCGGCATGGTAAGCCTCTTGCAAGCAAGAACGATCAGAGCGTAAGACAATCACACATAAAGATGTAATTGCACAATAATTACTCAACCTTCAACTTTCATTTCATTATCAATCAAATATTCAAATACAATCACTAATTCAACTTCCTTCATCATACTAGACTCAAGCAATAAGAAAATTACATAGACTCAATCTAAACAATATAGACTTCCTAAGTCTTCACTCATTCTTCATTCACTCCCGGACCCGCTACTTGCATATTCTGAATCCGAACTCGACTCACTTCCATTTCCTAAAAAGATTGAAATAGGTAATGAGCATACTTGCCCAGTATGTATCTTCGCATCAACATGAAGGCACTATTAAAGTAATTAATATTTTAGCTCTAGAGGAATAAGGTAAAATCATGCGAATGCGATGAATCACGTGATTAAACCAAAGTAACAAGATGATCATTTAAGATAGAATGAACAAGTATGAACTAGCAAGAATGTAACAAGAGTGTAGCATGGCCTTTCATGAACAAGAATGTAACGAGAATGCACTCTCACTTTTCACTTTCAAAACCATAAAGGCCACGCACTAGAACGTCAATCACGTAGCAATTCACTAGATTTTCACGAGTGCTCATGGATTTCACTTATTTATAAAGAAAGTACTCCCAGCGCAATGCGACACCAGTAGCATCATACCCCATGGTTTATAATAGTATGTTTTCGGCAATCAGCCGAGGGGACTAGCATAGAGCCCTTGGACACAATCAGCGCCCGAACTGCATCTTCACGTATAAATCAAGCTACTTCCATGAGTGTATCAATAAAGCGTGGCCAGTAATATAACAATTTCAATCAATAAGCTCATGACAACAACTATCAAAGAGTGAATGCTTCAATTAAGAATATGAGAGATCAAAAATGACTTAAGACGATATTATGCTCATGGGAATAATTCGGTAGTATAACGGTACATTCGTTATCTTTCATAATTTAAATTAAGTTTCTTTGGACAATATGACAAGTCCTAGACCATCAATAACCTATCTAGGAACTTTAGAATATCAACCCTTGGGTTAACCTCGGGTTAATGCACTCAAGAACTGTGACGGTCTAATACTGGGCCGTTACATGAACATAACGGTCTAGTGTTGGGCCGTTAGAAAGGCTGAATCCAGAAACAAGAAATTGGACTAAGTACAATGTGACGGTCATATATTAGGCCGTTAGATGTTCCTGGCGGTCGAATATAGATCTGTTACATATCCAGAACTAGAAAATAGCGATAGTACTTTCTAACAATTGGGCTTTCATGGTACAACCAACTCGACGTCCTAGTGGGAATCCCAGGCTCGCAGAGAATTACGGAGGCCTTGAAATAAGATTTCCTAGTCCATTGGAAGGAATATCCAATAGAGAGGTCCTCAAGTTCAAGAATATGTTCCTATAGTGCAAAAGTGTGAACTAATGGTCATACACCAGAATATATGCCATGTACTTAAAGAATTGACTCTATAGATAGGAGAAAGACTGTGTAGCGATGTGAAACCATGATAAAACTCCGTCAATACAATACTTAAATCATAGTTTATATTCAAACTGTAGAGTTTAGGCAATGAATATAACATATGCTTTAAAAATAACTCAAAATGCTTAGAACATAAATTTTCCTATCATGAATCAATTAATAAACTCCAAGTCATGAAATAAGGTTAAAACTTAGATAACTAGGCTTTATTTATAAGTAAGTTTGACTATCCTCAGTCCTGTCTCGGGTTGACAGAAAATAGCACTCTGACGGTCTAGTATGGGCACGTCATAGGGATGTGACGGGTTATCGGGGGGCCGTTATAGTATTGTAACGCACTTACTTTGGTCCGTCAGAGACAACAAAGGAATTGAAATATAACAGAGGGTGTGACGGCTGATCGTAAGACTGTTACAATCGCCTAACGGTCCTACGTTAATCCGTCAGAGCTTCTGCTAATGAAAAAGATAAGGAACTATGTTGCATCTAAGAAAAATCACAATAACCAACTATTCTAGCCATGATAACAAAGTAAAGGCCATCTAGATGCATAGGTTTCAGTGAATTATCAAGATAGTACCTTTTATTTTCCATTAATGCTAAAGATATGCATGTATGAATGTCCCTACTTAAACATGAAATTCATGATCTATAGTGCATGTAATCAAGAGAAATCAGAGGGCTTTTATCCCTACCATGTTGTTTTTTCCGTTCATGAGATAACCTACCTCTTAACTGGGCTTTAGACTTCCAATTTGGTCTACGCCCTAGTTATTCCCTTCCTGAGATTTTTCAGCAACTTCACGTCGCTCTAACTCCTCAGTCGCTTGACCTAAGGACATGAAATTTGGAGGTTAGGAAGATGAAATTATTGGGAACAAAAAGTTCTAAAGCATCTAACTCTAATTACCTCTTTAGGCTCTCTAATTTCCTGATCTTCAGTACCCTATGGCACAGTTTCCTGGGTTGGCGTGATGAAACTAGCAACTTTGGAAGATCCTAACTCCTTGGATACTCGATCCCCTAACATGAAATATTGAGAGTAGTTAGTCTAAAGTATTATAAACAAAAAGTTCTAAAGAACTTACCTAAAATTGTGACTCCTTATCTTGATTCCACGCGAGCAAAAGTAAGGGTCGCTCAGTTCAGAACTAGGTCCTATTTATAGGGTTTTGGCTAGGGTTTGAGGATTAGATCGATTCTAGAGTCCTTGTTAAGGCTTAGATCGACTTCGAAGAGTCCTTACACCTCTACTAGTCTTCCCATCTCGATCCCTAAGAGATAGACTAGCAAAATCTAATCTTTTTGCTCTTTCTTCACTTCACGGAACTGACAGAGCGTAACGGTCGTAGCCTAGTGCGTTACGTGACTGTGGCGGTCGCACGATAGACCGCTACATCCATTGTGCGCAGAATTCAATAAAATTCAAACTCTTTTATTTGTTTATCCATATTATTATCTATAAAATAGTATTTATCCTTAAAATTCATGAATAGGCTAAATAACCTTCTAGAATATGGGCCAAACTTAATGGGCGTGGTCCTTTAACCTATTGGGTTTCAATTATCAAAGCTAGATTAATTAATTAACATAAATTGGGCCTTATAATGATTTATTTAACCCAATATTTATTTATTAATCAATTTTGGGTCTTTAAAATTCCCAAAAAATAATTAAATATACCAAAAATAATTTATAAAAATTCTGGGGCCTTACACCCTCCCCCACTTAAGAGAATTTGGTCCCCAAATTCAATATATATGAGTTTTTACGGAGAGTGTACGTATTTTAATGTATTAAGAATTAACGTAAGGTGAATGGGTTAAGAGGGTACCTTTAATCATCTCACCTCCCTCGTCTAGAATGGCATTTAATCGACCTCGCTTCCCGCGTCCGTTGTTATCCCTTGAAGATTGTTCGTTGATAAGAGGACACAGGGGCAAGCGATGTTCCCAGCTTCCACACTTAAGACAAGCGTCGAGACGTTTCCAACATTCTTCTGCCGAGTGCCAAAATTTTTCACAAAATGAGTAGGACGTGGAGACTTGCATTCTATCTTCTTCTTTAACTTTCTTATCCTTTTCGTTTCCATTTCCATTTCTTTTTCGTTACCATTCCCATTACGGGACCTCTTAATATGACGGTTTTCACCCTCATCCACTTCTTTCTCTTCTTGCCTATCATGTTTTCGGCTTGACCTTTCTCCTCGGAGCCTCTCCACTTTCTCCATGGTTCTTTCACATAGATGCGCTCTTTGAACCATCTCGGTATAGGTGCGGATATTCTGAGTTCCAAGTTGTTGGATGAATCCGGGTCTTAAACCATCCATAAATCGGTTGGCCTTCAATAAATCTGTGCTTACCAAATGAAGAGCATAAGGTGCTAGTCGAGAGAATTGTAATTCATACTCTGCCACGGACATCGTGCCCTGTTTTAAGGAGGCAAATTCCATAGCCTTCCTCTCCTTCACATGCTCGGAGAAGTACTTGGCTCAGAAAAGTGTAAGAAAACCCTCCCATGTATGAGGTGCATCTACAGGTGGTGCCGGAATGGATTTCCACCATGTACGAGCATCCTTATTTAATTGGAATGTGGCAAGTCGAACTCTCTCTTGGTCGGTGCATTGCATGACATTGAATATTCGATTCATCTCGTCGATCCAATTTTCTGCTTCATCCGGGTTAGAAGATCTAGAGAATCATGGGGGATTTAAACTTCAGAAATTGCTGTGTAAGTTACCCGCGCCAGCCCTTCCACCAGCTTGGGCCACTGTCTGTAGGGCTTGGGTAAGTCCCGCAACAGCTTGCTGCATCTCGTCCTAGTTCACACGATAAGCCATTAAGAATCAAGGTACCTGAGAACATAGACATTTTAGTTATTTAGAGTCGGAAGATTCATCCTAAGATAATTTCTATATAACTATCTTATCCCGGGCTCTATCCAATCCTCGCATGGGTAAGAAAATTCTTCCTTAGTTCAAAGGTAGGGGTCCTTAAATCTTGGACTTATCCTATGACATGATTCTTCTCCCTAAGTCCTGAGACTTAGGCTCTGATACCAACTTAACTGTCACGTCCCGAGCCTTTATGACGGCGGAAGACTAGCTCGAGAAACGCGAACAGCCGGCATGGTAAGCCTCTTGCAAGTAAGAACGATCAGAGCGCAAGACAATCACACATAAAGATGCAATTGCATAATAATTACTCAACCTTCAACTTTCATTTCATTATCAATCAAATATCAAATACAATCACTAATTCAACTTCCTTCATCATACAAGACTTAAGAAATAAGAAAATTACATAGACTCAATCTAAACAATATAGACTTCCTAAGTCTTCACTCATTCTTCATTCACTCCCGGACCCGCTACTTGCATATTCCGAATCCGAACCCGACTCACTTCCATTTCCTGAAAAGATTAGAAATAGGTAATGAGCATACTTGCCCAGTAGGTATCTTCGCATCAACATGAAGGCACTATTAAAGTAATTAACATTTTAGCTCTAGAGGAATAAGGTAAAATCATGCGAATGCGATGAATCATGCGATTAAACCAAAGTAACAAGATGATCATGTAAGATAGAATGAACAAGTATGAACTAGCAAGAATGTAACAAGAGTGAGGCATGGCCTTTCAAGAACAAGAATGTAACGAGAATGCACTCTCACTTTTCACTTTCATAACCATAAAGGTTACGCACTAGAACGTCAATCACGTAGTAATTCACTAGATTTTCACGAGTGCTCATGGATTTCACTTATTTATAAAAAAAGAACTCCCAACGTAATGCGATGCTAGTAGCATCATACCCCATGGTTTATAATAGTATGTTTCCGACAATCAGTCGAGGGGACTAGCATAGAGCCCTTGGACACAATCAGCGCCCGAACTGCATCTTCACGTATAAATCAAGCTACTTCCATGAGTGTATCAATAAAGCGTGGCCAGTAATATAACAATTTCAATCAATAAGCTCATGACAACAACTATCAAAGAGTGAATGCTTTAATTAAGAATATGAGAGATCAAAAATGACTTAAGATGATATTATGCTCATAGGAATAATTTGGTAGCATAACGATGCATTCATTATCTTTCATAATTTAAATTAAGTTTCTTTGGACAATATGACATGTCCTAGGCTATCAATAATCCATCTAGGAACTTTATAATATCAACCCTTGGGTTAACCTCGGGTTAATGCACTCAAGAACTGTGACGGTCTAATACTGGGCCATTACATGAACATAACGGTATAGTGTTGGGCCGTTAGAAAGGCTGAATCCAGAAACAAGAAATTAGACTCAGTACAATGTGACGGTCGTTCATTGGGCCGTTATATAGCCTGACGGTCCAATCTAGATCCGTTACATATCCAGATCTAAAAGACAATCGATAGTGTTTCTAACAATTGGGGCTTTCACGGTACAACCAACTCGGCGTCCTAGTGGGAATCTCAGGTTCGCAGAGAATTACGGAGGCCTTGAAACAAGATTTCCTAGTCCATTGGAAGGAATATCCAATAGAGAGATCCTCATGTCCAAGAATAGGTTCCTATAGTGCACAAGTGTAAACTAATGGCCATATACCGGAATATATGCCATGTACTTAAAGAAAATGACTCTATAGACGGAAGGAATGTGTAGCAAAGTGAAATCATGATAAAACTCCGTCAATACACTACTTAAAGTCATAGTGTAAATTCAAACTATAGAGTTTAGTCAATTGAAATTAACATGTATTTTCAAAATAACTCAAAAATGCTTGAACATGCAATTCCTATCATGAACCAATAAATAACTCCAGGTTTATGAAAATAAGTTAAAACTTGGATAACTAGGCTTATTTATAAGTAAGTTTGACTATCCTCAGTCCTGTCTCGGGTTGACAGAAAACAGCACTCTGACGGTCTAGTATGGGCGCGTCACAGGGATGTGACGGGTTATCGGGGGGCCGTTATAGTATTGTAACGCACTTACTTTGGTCCGTCAGAGACAACAAAGGAATTGAAATATAACAGAGGGTGTGACGGCTGATCGTAAGACCGTTACAATCGCCTGACGGTCCTACATTAATCCGTCAGAGCTTCTGCTGACGAAAAAGATAAGGAACTATGTTCTATGCAAGAAGAATCACAATAACCAACTATTCTAGCCATGATAACAAAGTAAAGGCCATCTAGATGCATAGGTTTCAGTGAATTATCAAGATAGTACCTTTTTATTTTCCATTAAGGCTAAAGATATGCATGTATGCATGTCCCTACTTAAACATGAAATTCATGATCTATAGTGCATGTAATCAAGCGAAATAAGGGGACTTTTATCCCTAACATGTTATTTTTGCCATTCATGAGATAACCTACCTCTTAACTAGGCTTTAGACTTCCACTTTGGTCTTCAAGATACGCCCTAGTTCTTCCCTTCCTGAGATTTTTCAGCAACTTCACGTCGCTCTAACTCCTCAGTCTCTTGACCTAAGGACGTGAAATTTGGAGGTTAGGAAGATGAAACTATTGGGAACAAAAAGTTCTAAAGCATCTAACTCTAATTACCTCATTTAGGCTCTCTAATTTTTTGATCTTCAGTACCCTGTGGCACAGTTTCCTGGGTTGGCGTGATGAAACCAGCAACTTTGGAAGATCCTAACTCATTGGATACTCGATCCCCTAACATGAAATATTGAGAGTAGTTAGTCTCAAGTATTATAAACAAAAAGTTCTAAAAAACTTACCTAAAATTGTGACTCCTTACCTTGATTCCACGCGAGCAAAAGTAAGGGTCGCTCAGTTCAGAAATAGGTCCTATTTATAGGGTTTTGGCTAGGGTTTGAGGATTAGATCGATTCTAGAGTCCTTGTTAAGGCTTAGATCGACTTCTAAGAGTCCTTACACCTCTACTAGTCTTCCCATCTCGATCCCTAAGAGATAGACTAGCAAAATCTAATCTTTTTGCTCTTTCTTCACTTCACGGAACTGACAGAGCGTAACGGTCGTAGCCTAGTGCGTTACGTGACTGTGGCGATCGCACGATAGACCGCTACATCCATTGTGCGCAGAATTCAATAAAATTCAAACTCTTTTATTTGTTTATCCATATTATTATCTATAAAATAGTATTTATCCTTAAAATTCATGAATAGGCTAAATAACCTTCTAGAATATGGGCCAAACTTAATGGGCTTGGTCCGTTAACCTATTGCGTTTCAATTATCAAAGATAGATTAATTAATTAACATAAATTAGGCCTTATAATGATTTATTTAACCCAATATTTATTTATTAATCCATTTTGTGTCTTTAAAATTCCAAGAAAATAATTAAATATATCAAAAATAATTTATAAAAATTCCGGGGCCTTACAAAAAGAGTGTTCAAAATAAACTCTACACATCCATTGTGTGTAGTTCTGAATCAACCTGTAGCTTAAACCCATCCCTTGTTTTACTTTACTGCCCAGAAAGGTCAGAAGCAACCTACTACTCAGAAAAATCAGAACCGAAATGAAAAATTGAAAAAGGGTAATAATTTACAGAACAAGCCCAATAGTTTTTCTGCTACCACTATGCATGATGTACACAAATCTCCTGGACATTCGCATGCACACACCAAGAGAATTTCATGTCATTATTGTGGTAAAATTGGGCATATAATGCATGACGGTCGTGTCTTGAAAAATGATGAATTAAGAGCAGGAGAGAATAGGAGCAACAATGTAGGAAGCACTAGCCAGGGAAAGGTAGCACACGCCTGTTCAGAAGCTAAGAGATGGCATGATGCGTCGATGCACCCCTTAGGATATGTCGACACATTCCATGACCGCTAGAAAAAAGATTCCTCCTTGCTGCTTCCACTGTGAAAGTTTGGCCACACAGTCAAGGAATGTTGGCATCTAAAAGGAAGAACCCACTCTCATGCAAAGAAGGGTAACTTCCATGCTCATTCCTAAAAGCACAATGCCCATGCACAGAAGAGAAATGGGAATTATCATGTGACAAACTACTCTCGCCAACCTCCTGACCGTGGCGTTGCTGACTCCCCTGCTGCATAAAGAACGGGTACATGTCGACGAAAAACTATGTCTGACTCAGCACACCTCGGGCTGCTACCTCTGGCAGAGGTGACTCACGACCCGGTTCCTCTCTACTCGGCTCCTCCCGAGCCCTCGCCGGCACCGTTGACAACGATCGAACCAGCCTCCTCGGCACCATCTGACCCTTAACACAAACAAGAAAATAAGGGGGCGTGAATAAAACAAAACACCCTATGCAAGCTGTCGACTGTACTGGACTCTCTAGAATTTTAGTCACTGCAATTGTTTCGAATTCCCATGCATTTCACAACCACCCTCTGATACTATATGTAACGACCCAGGATCCGGATACCGAGTCAAACCCGATATCATTCAGATCTTACGCCGCCACCCACGAGCTGGGAAGCTCAGAAGGGTTAATAGGGATGGTGTGGTTATGCATTGAAATTCTAAACAAAGCCGAAAAAAATTATAGAATTAATAATTAAATGGCAGAAATAAGATTAAAATTTTATAAAAGTTTAATATAACTACAAAGTCTAGTCCACAAGTATAGTCTACAAGAAAAGAAACGTGCACTACCAAGGGGCATACCCCGGCATTGGCGAGTGGCTGCTAAAAGACCTCTGACCGAGACGCACCACCTCGAGGAGAAGTGTTGCACCTGAAAAAGCAGGGAGTGAGCCTCATCTCATTGGCTCAGTAAGGGTCCCCTGGATCCGCACCACAATGAAAGCGGTAACAATAGTAACAGCAACAGAAATAATCAACAGTAAAGAAGAGTAGCAACAGTAGGGAAGCAACTAAATATCAACAATAAAAATAGCGGTGGCCAGCACCATAGAACAGTAAAACTGCATAACCACGCAGTCTCTACACTACTCCTACCCTCACATGAGAGCCGCAATCTCGAGTTGGAACCGCCGATCTAAGGAAGGTCGCGGTCGCACTATCGAAAGAACCTACAAAGCCTCTAACGTAGGAAATGTCCTCACGGACGGAAGCCACTATGAAAACCACACCACTGAAATGTCCTATCTTAGCTACCGGGAGAACCTTGACCACGTTGTCGGGAAACCTCAGCCTCGCAGGTGAGAAGTCACGTAAAAGTCACCCGGTCAGAACACACTACCCCTACTACGGAGAACCACGGCTCATGGTCGGGAACTAAACCAATGAGTGACTGAAGTACTCTCCCAATAGCACCAGCCGGATCCATCCACTGATGTCTTACACCACGCCGTCTCTCCCTTGCCTGGCTACCTCTCCCAAAGAGTGAGGCAAGGGACTGGGTCGGATGCATCGCGGATGCCTTACACTGCCCACTACGCTCACGCTTGCTTCCCTCTCCACAGAGTGAGGCAGAGTCGCAACAGCACAAGGACAAGTTGGGGTCATGCCCGTGGGCATGTGTCCACTGCCCCTAACCATGTGTGCACACATAGACTTTGCACTCTAAGTCAGGTCTCTAGCTAGTTTTCCCCCCAGCTGGACTCAGGCTACAAAGATGAGGGGCCCTATGGTAACTAGCCTAAAAACCATCGCATCGGGAACATCTCTCGACCACACGGTTAGAACATGTCAGCACACAATGAGTAACACTCTCGGCCCAGCCGATACGTGCACGACACTCAGTAAGATGAGCCAATGGAGTACTGCTGGGAAGAAGATCCAACTCACGCACACCTGAAACCACGAAGTGGCAGAGCTCGGTACAGGTAAACTGCCTAAGGCCGGTAACGGGAACCAGCAAATGCCGGCCAACAAAACTCGCGCGGAAACGGACCTCTGCTAACGATAACCCCAAATGGGGGAGAACACTCCCTACAACACATAAATTCCACAAGGATGGCCCATGATAATTACACAGAAATCTCGGATCATCGATAATCACGCAGACACCTCTTCTGCGAAACCGTATCGCATACGGACACCTCGGGGCAAGAAATGATGAAGAATGGCACCCCATGGGAGGAAGGGGCTAGGCAGCCAACATCTTAGCCACCTAGTGGCCTGGGAGGCCACATCACTGGCAGCCCAGCACAGGGCCACCCTGTGCACTGGGCGGCCATCTCCTTGGCCGCCCATTAGACTTGGGCGGCCACCACCTTGGCCACCCAGTCCAGGGCACTTCAGAGTCTGGACTGCCAGGGTGCTGGCTGCCCAACAGACTAGGGTGGCCAGACCTTTGGCCACCCAGGAACAGTGTAGAGCGGCTAGTAGTCTGGCCGCCTACAACTGGAACACAGGGGGAAACTGAGAAGGTAGGGCGGCTAGGGCACTGGCCGCCCAGCAACCTGGGTGGCCATACCTTTGGCCGCCGAGTAGACCTGGGCGACCAGGGTTCTAGCCACCCAGCTCTGCGGCGCAGACGGCCACACCCGTGGCTGTCCTTTGTCGGGTTCATGGAAATGGACTGAACTCCACGTGGAGTTCGATCCCCCGTCCCATTCGCCATGCCGTGAAGGGGAAAACAAGGGGAATCCATCCTCGTGCATTCCTACATCCGAAAAATCGCATTTAAACCATAATCGAGGCCTAGATCATCTAAAACCACCGCTTGTCCCAAACATGATCATTCCCCTAAAATAAGCAATGCACCCACTCTCGACCTCACCGGAGCACGTAATAGCGAGGAAAAACACACGTGAGTGCTAGGGATCCATCCCCCTACCTTTCAAAGTTTTTACAGTTAAAAATCAGCGAAAATGATGATCTCCCGCACGGTCGACTCCCACGGCCGTGATCGCCTCCACCTTGCCGCACGCCACCCCGCCTCGGCTTTGTCCTCGTCTCACGCCGCTGCCACCGCTCTGCCACACGTCCCTCCGTCACCGCCGTCGGCCACCGGAGGTGAGAAAGGGAGAGGGAGAGAGAGGCGGGAGTGTGAGGGAGAGGAGAAATGCAAGAGAGTGAGAGAACGATGGGTGAGAGGGGGGTTAATAGGGTTACTTTTATTTTTACTTTATTATATTTTTCCATTTTCATTTACAAAATTCACATAAACCCCAAAAATTCTAAAAAAATCAATTCAGACTCTGAAAAATTATAGGAAAAAGGTAGGCCGCTCAACGCGCCGCCACGGACCAGAAATAATGCACATAAACCCCATCCAAGGGTCTAAAAGACTAATATTCAAGTCTGTAACCCATGCGGAAATGATCCGCAACCCGCGAAAACACGATCCGAGAATCCGAGACATTACACATGAGGAGCTTGAACAAAAGATAATTGAGGCTCAAAATGACCTAACTACAAGACTTCAGGATGGCCATCAAGATGTTGTACAATTGAAGAACCAATTTTTATCTATCTCACGTGCTCAACAGTCTATTCTGAATCAACTCAAAGCTGGTTAGATTTTTGTTGAGGGAAGAATGACTCAGATGAAACTGAATTTAGAAGAGGACATGAAAAATCAGAAGAAAGAGCTTTAGGAGGTTAAGAACATGTTGTAGAATCAGAACCTCCTTATTGTTATGATGGCCGAAGTTCAGAGGTTAGTAGCTCAGATTTCTAGTTAACCTTCTCCAGTAGCTGCTGATAAGTGCTTAATTGTCTATTCTTATTCATATCATACACATCGTTCTTGGGCTTTAATGAAGTTAATTATGCAATTTTACATGATAATCTCGATCTCACACAAAATAGAGAATTTTCTAGAATTAACGGTGTTGTGTCCCTATGTTTTGATGTTGTCAAAACTATGAGTCATGTATACTCTATCTATGCTGCTGTTTTGATATGACCTTGATGTTGTCAGACACTATGGAAATCCTTCATATCATGCTGCATCTGTGCACATTTACACATTAGTGATTTCATGATGCCTGTGTGACTGCTTTTGGTTTTGATGAAGACATTTCATGTCATGGGCTTAAATCCTTCATACACTGCACTTTCTCTTGTTCAGCATGTAGGTCTGTGCATGTTGCACAAGGTCCGTGCAACATTACATTCAAAGTCTGTGCACTTTCTACTCGACTGCATATAAGGCCCGTGCACTTCTCCACATAGTCCGTGCATGTTTTTGCTGTATAGTCTGTGCACGTTTTCAAGCCTTAGCATATACTAGGTCCGAGCTTGTCTCAAGTCTGTGCATATGACTCGTTGCATAGTTGAAGTCTGTGCAAAGTCTTCTTTATGCACATACAACCTCGGTGCAATCTTTGTAGAGGTCCGTGCATATTTGTCTCGTGCTAAAACAAGGTCTATGCATATCTCATGTTAGGCCTAGCAGGTTGCATGTAAAGTCAGTGTAGGTTTTTGGGCATGTAGGACGGTACAGTCTGCGTCTCATGCTACGTCTAATGCACACACAGGTCGGTTCAAGCTTTGGCTCACACAGGTCGGTGCAAGTGTTGGCTCGCATGTGGTCGGTGCTATTTTCAGTCTTGCGTCTCTGTTAGCGTCTCATGCACAGCTGCGACCGTGTCTGCGTCTCATGCACTTATGGTCTTGTGTCTTTGTTAGAGTCTCATCCATTTGAGTCTCATATTGCATGAAGTCAGTGCATTACACTATATCTGGTTGTGTCTAAAGCAGACACACGGCCAGAAAGGGTTAGAAAAACACGCCAAACCTACATGAATTCAAGGGAAAATAAATGATTAAATATTACCATAATCCAATGATGTTCAACAATGAATTTTCATCCTGAAAAATATGATAAAGCAAGAGGTTAGATGAGAATCAAAATCATTTGCATCAAGCAATAACACTATGAATATGTTCACATTAAAATACATCGTTGAACTCATTCAAACATGTATTTAGCTCTCATATCAACCTACTAAAACACATTCCACCAAAAGATAAGGTTTTGTTATGATAAACATGAATCTATCATTCAACCAAATATAATGACATGGGTGCTCAATCATTCAATTGCATTCTTGTATCTACCATTACTTCAACATAAAAATGCTTCAATACCCAAATGTTAACAATCATGCCAAATGTAAAGCATGTAGAAAAGCATGGGATCACATTCATTCAAATGGCATTCTTGTTGATAAAGACTAACGTTCATAAAGCATTGTTTTCACGAGGAGCATTGTCATAAACATAGAATCTTCAAGACGCATGCATCACATACATCACACACATATGAAGATGAGCATTCATACAAGCATATTTTCCACAAAAACTTTCTCTTTCAGTACAAAGAAATCTCACCAAGTGTGCAATGTATATGCAATGTGCTAACATCAAAACATGTATGAGCCTTACAAAGTCACAAATGCATCCACATGATGAAATCACAATAACAACATTTTGTAATCATCAAAATCACATACACAACAAAGTTCACATCAATATTCCACTCCTAAATGCCATAAAGCATGTTCCGGCCTATGCCAAATTCCTCAAAGAACTTTGCACTCCAAGAAGCGGGCCTAATACGGCCTCTAAGAAAATTTGGCTCTCTGAGGATGTTAGCACGGTCTTGATGAATAATCTCCCTAGAAAGTTAGAGGACCCTGGAGCTCCACTCATCTCATGTGATATAGGTAGTGTAACCTTTGACCGTGCCCTCCTAGACTTAGGAGCTAGTGTCAATGTTAGAACCACCAATTTGGGCACTGGCCCAATTGGGTACAATTCGGAACCATTAACGCAATGAACTAGAAATCTAAATAGATTTTTGAAGGTTCTTAGAGAATTCATAACTTAACCTAGGAAGGTCAGATTTAGGTGAAACCAAAGCCCATGCGACGGCCATGCGGTAAGGAAAAACTTTGGTGAAGATTATAACTTCTAAATAAAAGGCCTAATAGGCGTTAAGAGGGAGTTTATGAAAATAGGTCGAAATAGTTACAGAAAACGCTGCCACCTGTTGAAATAAGGATATCTTGGTCCATGGCTATCCAAATGGGCTGAAACTAGGTCCATTAGAAAGCTTGGGCCCTTAACGCAAACACTTCTATTGAGATGGAAACCCAATTCACATAAGAATCTAAGGTTCTGAGCCCATTGTCACCAACCATCATTCACACGTAATTAATTAGAAATTCATAACATCATTGGGAGTAATTGAAATGACCTGAAACCAAAACCATAATCTCGAATGGGATGTTAGACACGTCTTCTATGTTGTGGTCAAGGCCAAACTCTACCTGGATACTAGAGTTATACTCGAATTACCTCGAGCTACCGAAAGGTCGTGACTGGAATGAGGGAGAATAAATGTTAATATTGCGAAAATCATAACTTGAGCTAGGATTGATGAAACTCGATGAAACCATATCCTAAAGTTATATCTGGAAGTCCTCTTAATTTCATCTGAAGACGTCCCAACCCAAATCCCACGAGAAAAGCACGCCTACTCGCATCTACTATGACCAGGTAGACGAAGGGTCACATATGTTCAAACCAAAGAGGTGCATGGCATTAACTCCTCTTCAACCAATGACCTTGGGGATGGGACTGAGGCTTGTAGGATGTGGGAAGACCCCTAGAGGCTATAAATCTATATAAGGAGGTAGGTTTCAAGGGTAGTAACCCTTTAGCAACCCCTATTTTTAATTATCTACCATCTACGGTTCCTCTTGACAAAGAAACAAAGGTGAGCGACTGCGGCCCTGCATAGAAGGACAATCATGCAGTTCCTTGGATGACGGGCGAAGTCTTGGGAGGATCTGGGGTGTGGATCTCATCCCCAGATCGAAAGGGAGCAGCATTAGGCAAATCTGGGGTGTGGATTTCATCCCCGAGTCGTCAGTTTATCACTGTTGGGTCCTGTAGGGCAGGAACGCGGTTCTAGAGGGGGGGTGAATAGAACCCTCCACTAAAATTTTGTCCAATTAAAACTATTTACTAGCTCACAGCGGAATTAGCAAGATTAGCAAGAGTGAAGAATTTAAACTAATTGGAATAGACTTGATTCTCTCAATCTCACTGTACTCACTCGAACGGATAATTAGATATGAACAATAAAGCAAACCACCACAACACAAATCACAATGCAAGCCACAATGCACGAGGAGTTTTAAGGTGGTTCGGGACCACGACGGACTCCCTACGTCCACCCCTCACCAAACCAGTGAGGCTTCACTACTGTATAAAACAGCCCGGGGATAAATCCCCACACACACACAGAGCCAAGCTCCAACACACACACGTAGGGCGAAGCCTACACAATCACACGGGTGTAAACTCCCAACCACACACGGCGAACACACCCCACAATATGCCTAAGCACACACACGGATATGCTCCGCACCACACGACGCACATGCGTCAACACAAACCACTCGGAGAACCCCTTTCTCCGAACACCCACACATAATATTCCTTTTAGAAATGTATGAAGCCTAGACAAATAGATACAATGAATCCCAAACAAAGTCTAAAGATTGAAATGAAGAAGATATAGCATGTAGAGAGCTCTCCCTTCTTCGATTCTTTCGGTTCCTCTTGGTTCGTTGTCGGATGATGGCGATTTTGGCATCCTCTTGTTCCTCTCTTCGAGACGCTTCTTTTCTTCTTCTACCACGAGCTCCAAATCTTCATGGATGTAGATGATAACCCTTCCTCAAGAGCTCCTTGGTTGCTTTGCCCTTTTTCTCCACCTACAAGATAGAGCAAAATGCATTAGGGCTTCTCATCTTACCAATTCGGAGTTCACATTCATATATATAGACGAGTGGACAAAAGACACATAAAACCCTCACAATACATGTTAGAAACCCCCTAATAACATTAGAAACCATTGAGGGATAGTTTGGTAAAGTTTAGACATGATTTCATTGGGTTTTGGATGCTCCCGAAAATCCCGTGCCGGAATGGGTCGACCCCTGGACAACCAGAGGGCGGGTAGAAAGAAATGGAAACTCAGTTTCCAGGGGTCGACCCCATGGGTTGACCCCATGGGTAGACCCATGGATGTGTGGGTCGATCCATGGGGTCGACCCATGCTGTGTGGGTCGACCCCTACACACTGGGTCACAACTTTGGTTCTGTCCAAACCAGAAGCTTCACGGGTCGACCCCAGGGGTCGACCCACGTCAGTATGGGTTTCAAAAACTTATCAAATCACTAAAAATACATGGGAAAATAAATGTTTAGATGTTACCAAAGTCTCATGATGATCAAACATGATTTTTTAACCTGAAACACATGATGAAACAAGCGGTTAGATCATAATCAAAGTTCATGAATCAAGCATCAACAATTTCATCTTGTTCACATAAAAATGCATCATTGAACACATTCAAGCATATACTTGACTTCTCGATTCAAACATCAAAAACACATTCACCATATGACAAGGTTTTATTATGATGAACAAGAATCTCTCACTTAATCAAATAAAATGACATGGGAGCTCAACCATTCAATCACGATATACACATGTTGCTCAATGAAACACATACACACACAAACACAATCGTTTTGATATCATTGAAACCAAACACCAACTAGGGAATGCAACAATCTCCCCTTTTTTGATGATGACAAAATGATGTGTGTGATAGAGTAGTATTGCAAACATCTTATGAAAGACCAAGCATTAACTGAACATTGAGCACATACATCAATTCTCCAATTCTCCCCAAAACAACAACATTCATAAGACATTGAGCACACACAAACATTCTCCCCCTTTTTGTCATCTACAAAAAGACATGGGATTATGTGACATGATATGAACGTGTTAGGCCAAAAGATATGATACCAATGTAGATACCAAGTGATGCTAATCAAAGGCCTAAAAATATGATACCAAAGGTTGGAAGAACTCATTTCAACATTCATGCAACATGATGTGTTCAAATGAACTATACCAATTGTTGAAAAGTATGAATTGCTCAAGATGATAGCATGTGTAAACTATATGCATGTTGAAAATGCCATACATGAAAATATGCACACGATGAGCTTCATCTTTCAAATGTAATGAAAATGCACTATGTGAATGCTAATCATGCAAGATATGAAACTATGCACATGATGACTTATTTCCTTCAAATGCAAGGTTTATGCTCAGAATTAGACCAAAGGGGAATGCAAGAATATGCAAGGTTTTTTGCTTCTCCTTTCGACACGATTACTCGGATCTACATTCCACTTATGTAATTTTTGTGGGGTAGATAGCTTTTTCCTCATGATTACTCTTTAATATCCATGTAGAGATTCAAGTTCCCTTTAAAGTGTTGAAAGGAATTTCTTAAATCCTTATCAATGAAAGTCATTAAATTCATTATGTGCAAGAGTGTGGGGGTAAATTTTTGTTTTGCATGTATAAAATAAATCTAATAAGACACGGCTATGACTCCCCCTAAATGTATGCACGGTCGGAATCAAATCCTCCCCCTTAATATATGACATGTATCACATATGATTAAAATCACTGCATTGTTATTTAGCAAGGAGGTGAAGTCTTAGAATTTTCCAAGAAAAGTTTTATAAAATAAATACATACACGCATGCAAGGATTTATGGAAGCATTCATGCAAGCATTCATGAATCAAGGTATGCATGAGACTCATATTCACAATGATATGCAATGATCTATGAATGATATGCAAAAATGTCAATGCATTATTTTTATGTAAGTTTTCAGATTTTGTAATGACTTGAGCATTTAAGTAAAACATGAAGCAAGTGAATGCATGAGATAAGTTTTCAATGAATTTACCATAGAACCATGAGCAATTCATTTCAGAGTTCTTTATGATGAACCATTTTCCTTAGAACCCAAACATTCAACCATGTTGATTCAAAACAGTATTGCATGAAATGAATTTTCAGTTTGAACAGATCAAGCAAATTGTCATTTATGCAAAGTAACCACACATGGTCAATGAGCCTTAAACTGAGCCATGGTCAACATTCAATATCAAATGTTGCATTTGATCAAGCAAGTCCATAGTTCAGAAAATTTTGCCTTTTGAAACAAGAAGGATTTAGATTGAATTTGAAAGCTATACAAATCAAAGGTAAATTGATTTCATTCAAAACACATAGTTCCTCATAAGCCAAACAATTAAATTTCATAATTTTGGTACAAGGCGGAGAGCATTGATCCTGAGATCACCTCACGCATAGTGATGGGTTCCTAACATGCTTAACCTGTCATTTCACATATTACTATTTGATATACCAAATATTCATTCAATGAAGACATGTATGGCTTGTGAAGAATTTAGAGCATAACATGAGAGCACATCAAAATCTCATTCCAAAATATTAAAACCATCAAGTTTGACAATGAAGGAGCAAAGTTGGGATTTTACCATATGAGTGTGTCTTGTTCCATTTTACTGAAACCTCTTTCATTCTTTATTTACCTCAAGGCACACCTTCACCACAACCGACTCATTTGTCATATTTTGGCACCCAAGCCTTCTTGGGTCCCTTGGAGTTAGTGGCATTATCACCCACCGAATTCTTCCACACTTTCATTGCTTCCATGTCGTCATTTCTCATGATCTTGCAGTCCTGAGTCACATGACCATGATTTCCACAATAAAAACATTGAGGAGAAGAATTTCTAACAAAAGATGTTCTTTCATGAGCAAAAGTATTTTCAAAAGTATTCCATCTCCTATTTCCAAAAGATCTTGGTCTAACAAAATCAAACCTAGCATTCGTTCTAGAAGTATGGAAATTATCACTTTTCAAAAATCAACAGTTTTTCATTACATGACCGTATTTCCCACAATGAAGATAACATAAAGATGTGGGTTTACGGAAAGTTTTTTTATTGTTTGCATGAGTTTTTGGAAAGAAGTTTCTCTTGTAAGATGAAAACTTTTGAGCATGAATTGCATGGTTATCATTGAATTTTCTTTGAACATTGAACTTAGCATTGTTAGCATGAAGTTCATCTTTTTACTTCACAAAGCAATTTTTCATCACATGGCCAAGTTTATGACAATAAAAGCATGAAACATTCCTTTGTCTTTTGAAAGCAAATTTTTCTTTGCATGCATGCTGGTCATCTTTTTTCATGATATCACAATCATCCATAACATGACCATGCATGCCACAGTAAAAACAACTCAACTTTGAACTTTTAAGAACATGAGCATGCTTTTCATGATTTTGGTGAGAATCAAATTTTCTATTATGACTCTTAGGACCATTTTGACAGTTGGGTGATGGAGCAAATTTTTTGGTCCTAGGTTGGGCATGAGTTTTAATCTGGGGTTTCTCAACAAAAGATGCATTAGAAGAATATGAAGCATGCATGAATGACGTTTGGGTTTTCAGACCAAAAGCTTTCTTTTTAGTGGGTTCATACCCAAGACCTTCCCTTTGAAAATTCACCTTGGTCCCCAAGATTTTATCTAGGTTGTCTTTCCCCATGACAAATTTGGACAAAGATGCATCCAAATCAATGATTTCATTTTCAAGGGATGCAATGTGCAACTCATAGCTAGCAATTTCTTGTTCACTGCAAACATTACATTCACTTAACACTTTATTTACAGTTTTATAGCTTTCAAGTTCTTGTTCCAGCACATGCAGTTTTTCACATTCATTAACAACCACAGATTTTCCTTTTTCAAAAGCAAGCAATTTTTCAGACATGGTTGTATTCAAATATTTTAGTTTTCAATTTCATCTTTCATACAAGAAATGATTTCTTCATGCTTTTTGACATCTATCAATAAGGACTCATTTTCAGATTTTAACAACGCATCTTCTTTTTCGAAGTTTTCAAAACATTTTAAACGGCCTTAAGCAAAGACATTTGAATTAGCAAGGCACTGTTTTTCTTTTTAAGATCCTCATTTTCATCCATGATGCTTTTGCTATCAATTTCAGAATCAAGAAGTTTTTCAAACATTTTATCATCGTCCGATAAAGAAGCTAACTTGTTTCTCAAACATTCTTCACTTTTCTCAAGCATGAAGATTTTGGACAACAAGGATTTATTTTCCTCACGCAACTCATGGCATTCATTTTTAGATTCAAGAGCAGTATTAGATTTTCTATACATTTCAAGCTCTTCATTCAAACAAGACATCTCATCTGAAAATAATTCAACTTTAGATTCTAAAAGTTCATTTTCATATTGTAGGTTCTCAATCTTTGACTCCAAATAAATGCATTTCTCACATGAATGTTTATCGTGCACATTTTTATCAAGTTTCTTTTTCAATGTTTTATTTTCGGACTTGATTTTCTTATTTTGCTTTTCTAGTTCATTATAAGCGTCAATGAGTTCTTCAAATGAGAATTCATCTTCATCAGAATCAGAATATACCTCTTCAGCATTTTTCTCATCGTGTTGATCAGCATCGTCGGCCATGAGACCTTTTTGACCTTCCTCCTCTTGAGCTTTGATCAAATGGTCCATAAGCTCCTTTGCCGTCCTACAAGATGAAGCAAATGGAAACACATGAGTATCAACGGCATTTTCCAATAAAGTCAAGACAGTAACATTTTCATGGTTCTTCAATTTATCCAGATTGGACCACTTGGTCTCATCTAGAGGCAATATGTGAGGACCATCATGAATCAACTTCCAAAGATTTGGATTAACAGAATTTATAGTCCTACATAATCTGCCTAATCACAAGGAGAAATCAGAACCATTAAAACTATGAGCGGAATTCATCGAAAATTGTTCTACAGAAAAATTCATGATTCTAAAATGCACTGGGATCACTCTGTAGATCGTGAGATCTAGGGACAACAGAGCCTCTCTCTGATACCAATTGTTGGGTCCCGTAGTGCAGAAACACGGTTCTAGAGGGGGGGGGTGAATAGAACCCTCTACTAAAATTATGTCCAATTAAAACTATTTACTAGCTCACAGCGGAATTAGCAAGATTAGCAAGAGTGAAGAATTTAAACTAATTGGAATAGACTTGATTCTCTCAATCTCACCGTACTCACTTGAACGGATAATTAGATATGAACAATAAAGTAAACCACCACAACACAAACCACAATGCAAGCCACAATGCACGAGGATTTTTAAGGTGGTTCGGGACCACGACGGGCTCCCTACGTCCACCCCTCACCAAATCAGTGAGGCTTCACTGAAACAGCCCGGGGATAAATCCCCCCACACACACGGAGCCAAGCTCCAACACACACACGTAGGGCGAAGCCTACACAATCACACGGGAGTAAACTCCCAACCACACACGGGGAACACACCCCACAATATGCCTAAGCACACACGCGGATATGCTCCGCACCACACAACACACATGCGTCAACACAAACCACTCGAAGAACCCCTTTCTCCGAACACCCACACACAATATTCCTTCAGAAATGTATAAAGCCTAGACAAATAGATACAATGAATCCCAAACAAAGTCTAAAGACTGAAATGAAGAAGATATAGCATGTAGAGAGCTCCCCCTTCTTCGATTCTTTCGGTTCCTCTTGGTTCGTTGTCGGATGATGGCGATTTTGACATCCTCTTGTTCCTCTCTTCGAGACGCTTCTTTTCTTCTTCTACCACGAGCTCCAAATCTTCATGGATGTAGATGATAACCCTTCCTCAAGAGCTCCTTGGTTGCTTTGCCCTTTTTCTCCACCTACAAGATAGAACAAAATGCATTAGGGCTTCTCATCTTACCAATTCGGAGTTCACATTCATATATATAGAGGAGTGGACAAAAGACACATAAAACCCTCACAATACATGTTAGAACCCCCTAATAACATTAGAATCCATTGGGGGGTAGTTTGGTAAAGTTTAGACATGATTTCATTGGGTTTCGGATGCTCCAGAGAATCCGTGCCAGAATGGGTCGACCCCATGGGTCGACCCCTGGACAACCAGAGGGCGGGCAGAAAGACATGGAAACTCAGTTTCCAGGGGTCGACCCATGGGTCGAACCATGGATGTGTGGGTCGATCCATGGGGTCGACCCATGCTGTGTGGGTCGACCCCTACACACTGGGTCACAACTTTGGTTATGTCCGAACCAGAAGCTTCACGAGTCGACCCCAGGGGTTGACCCATGTCAGTATGGGTTTCAAAAACTTATCAAATCACTAAAAATACATGGAAAAATAAATATTTAGATGTTACTAAAGTCCCATGATGATCAAACATGATTTTTTAACCTAAAACACATGATGAAACAAGCGGTTAGATCATAATCAAAGTTCATGAATCAAGCATCAACAATTTCAACTTGTTCACATAAAAATGCATCATTGAACACATTCAATCATGTATTTGACTTCTCAATTCAAACATCAAAAACACATTCACCATATGACAAGGTTTTATTATGATGAACATGAATCTCTCACTTAATCAAATAAAATGACATGGGAGCTCAACCATTCAATCACGATATACACATGTTGCTCAATGAAACACATACACACACAAACACAATCGTTTTGATATCATTGAAACCAAACACCAACTAGGGGATGCAACAATCACATTCGAAGGTAGGCACCTATCCTCAAATCGCAGGGTCAACGAAGCATTAGAATGTTTTTCAAATTAATTTCTACTTATTAAAGTGGGACTAAGGGCATGAGGAATTGATCACTATACTTACTTTTCATTTTTCTTTAATCATATTACGTACTATCGTGAGGTTTCTCCGAGTTTTATCAAAGTTCGGGTCTTGCACGGACCTTCATCGATGCAACACTTGGTTGTATCGACGCAGTCCCTTCAGTGTGGCTGACTGCATCGATGCAGCCAAGGGGCTGCATCGACGTAGCATTCGTTGGAAGGGAGCATGCGTCGTGGCAGTCAGAGGCTGCATCAACATAGCATCCGTTGGAGGGCTGACTGTGTCGAGGCAGTCCCTCACTCCATCAAGGCAGTCAGTGCCCTATCTCAAATTCCTGAAACCAAGAATAAGAAAGTTTTGAGAGGCCATTCTAACTTGGAAAAATATGAAAAAAATTGAAAATTGATAGGAGACTAAGTTAGTAACTTATGGTAAAGATTATGTGCTCATAGAAATTTTGCATTCGAAGTTATGATTTGTTTTCAACGCATGTGCAGCATAGTAATAAACCATATGGAAGCATGCTTACGATATGATAAGAAGTATGATTTTAGTAATGTAATATGAATATGCATGTGAATGTGAATATGATGTGAATGTTATGAGTGAAAAACAGCAGCATTCTATGAGGTTGGACTTCGGTCCCTTCTGCGGGACGGCGATACGTAACGCCGAAGAAGTAAAAGAACCAAGGGACAGCGAGACGTAACGCCCTTGTTGAAATCCTATGATTCAGCCGTTCGTTCTGTGGGATGGTGATATGTAACACCACAGAACCTGGGGACAGCGAGACGTACGCCCCAGGTGGCAGGAGTCCAGGTGGGAGTTGACTCTCGGGTCTGCGCAGTACTCTTTCGTTCATTTGTGTGTGTGGGCCTCCTGTGTTTGCGACAGCTGTTCGGTTCCATGAATAACAAAAATGTGAAACTCATGAACATGTGGTAATGTGTAAACTAATCATTCACTGTGATTTTGGTACATGCATGGGTATCTTATAAGTTAGCCAATGAACATGTATTTTTTCGTATGAATCATTTTATGTAGATGGTAATGAATGGATCATGAAGTAACATTTGGTTTCCTTTTTATGAACTGTTGTTTGTTACATTGAAGCAGGGTTCGGTCGACCAACCTAGGCATTTCGATCGATCGAATTTGCCAGTGTCAGCTGGCCTATAACTTGTTACAGTTCGATCGACTGATGGCCTTGTTTCGGTCGACCTATGGCCGTTCTATTTCCAGATTTTTTTCAAGCTTGACCCACTTGGGTTCCATCCTAGCCCCATTATCCCTGAATTCTTGATTGATCGTAAGGATCGCTACGGAGGATTTTAGAGAGATCATATGGGTCTTTTACACATTTTTGTTATGATCGTTGAAATTAAGTATATAGATTGGTTATATGAATGTGAGTTAACCCTGATTTGATTAGGTTGCCTACTGAGCATCACACTCACCCCTTATGTGACACACGTTTTCAGGAGACACAGTGAAAGAGGTCGAGGACGAAGCTGTGGCCACGGAGTAGATCTAGTCCTACTTGCGTCAGGGTGGGCTATGGATATTTATCTTTCATTATATAGATAGTTTGTGGATTGGTGGACATGCATGAACTTATATGTATTTGGACAATGGTCATGTAACTTTTGGGATTATGAATGGTTGAGATGTCAATTACATTTCGTGTGATTATGGTTTCTCTCTCTCTCATGCGTATATATATATATATATATATATATATATATATATATATATATATATGTGTGCTTCCGTGATATGTATGACGTAATGTCTCGAGCTCCAATGGAAGAAAAGAAAAAAAATATGCCCATAAATTGGGAATCGGATCTTGGGGCATTACAGTCAACCTTTTACCCACCTTTGTTTATGAGCAATTCGACATAGGGAAGCTCAAGCCAACCCCAATCATTCTCCAACTAGTGGATCACTCAGTCAAGACCCCATGAGGTTTGATAGAAGATGTGATTGCCAAAGTCCATGACTGTTACTTCCCCGTAGATTTTCTCATTCTTGACATGGCTTCCTCCTCGGAGCTAAGTCACACTGCAATCATCCTTGGTCATCCATTCCTTGCCACTGCCAAAGCCAACATCAACTGTGCTATTGGTACTATGGATATCTCATTTGGAGGTCAAAAAGTCTCTCTCAATGTGTTCAAAGCCTCCTAAGATTTAGACCTAGATAAGGAATGCCACTTCATAGACATCTGCGATGAATTTCTTGAGAATGGTTCGTACATGGATCAAATAAGGGCGGTTAATGCTCTACAATATTCTTCTCATCATTGTTCCATTTGGCCGAAGGTGGAACCTCTTTCGGCTTTGTAAGCCGAACCAGCCCTACCATCACTTGAAAGTCCTTTAAACTTGAGCTTAAGCCTCTTCCGGACTCTCTCAAATATGCATTCCTAGGTCCCGATCAAACTCTTCATGTTATATTATGAAGTCCCGCGATCAATGACACCCAAGAGGGAGGGGGAATTGGGTGATAACAAATTTTACGAAAACTTTTGGCCTTTTTGAAATATGTGATAGAATGCTAGTTAAGAGATTCAAAACTATTTGAACACAAATTAGATTTATCAAACTTTATATGATGAGATATAGATTATGCAAGATATACGTAGATAAATCCAGAACTACAATTTACACTAACACTCATGTAGAATGGAGGTAGAGGAAATGGATCAAACCACATAATTCAAACCACACTGCACAATGACTTTTAAGGTGGTTCGGATGCAATGACGGCAGTCCTACGTCCACCCCTCACCAAACCCGGTGAGGCTTCACTCGGGGATAAATCTCCAACTGGCACTCCAAACACACACAGGACAACGCCCGCACACACACACACATACACAGAGACGAGCTCTCCAACACGATCCAACAACCGGATCAACCACACACACACTTGCTGCGACAGATGCAGCACTCCACACACACAAGCACTAAGATCTTGATAAGACCACAAACACACGCAGATCTAAGAAGACCTACGGACACATGAATGGAACACAACGACCACACACGACCATGGATCTGAAATGATCCACACACACACGAGTGTTTAGAGTTTATGAGGAACACAAATATAAAACCCAAAACACAGAGTATGAGGCACAGTTTAGAAATCTCCTGATTTGGCTTCCACTTAGTGTATGATGTAGAACTTGGAATGATGCTTCCTGCTTCACTTGAATGGCTTTTGATGGGTTGTGAAAACCTTGTTCTTTCACCCTTTGGCAGTCTTCCCTTGATCTCTTGTTTGCTTACTTGCTTCTTCCCTTCTTCCTCATTAGACAGCTTCCCCTTGATCTTCCTTGAATGCTTGCTTACTTTTTCACTTCCTTGAAGGTTGCTAGCTTCAGATTTGGCTTGAAACACCTTGGAGATGGATGAAGATCTTACTGCATGAAGTACTGTTCACGGAGCTACAGTACCCTCTCCTTCCTCTTGGACAGCCTCCCCTTGGATCTCTTGTTTGTTAGGGTTTATGACACCAAATGAGATGTTTTATAACCCTTGAATGGTCCATGGACAAGCCCCAGACCAGATCCATGAATTATGGCTTAATTGGGGTATTGGGAGTAAACAAATGGGTGGAAGGACCTCTCCTCGCGCTTGAAACACAAAGTCAAACAAGGCTGCATCGGGGCTGGCGGTCAACCGAATAAGGTTGGCGGTCGACCGCTCTAAGAAAACACTATAGGAAATTGGTTGCTAGAATTTTCGGTCGACCGACCCTATGGTGGCGGTCGACCGACAGCCACCGGTCGATCGACAGCCACTGGTCGACCGACCACGAGTGTGCGGTCGATCGAAATCCTGCAGGAAAACTTGATTTTGGTTCTGTTAATTCTGGTCGACCACTTTTGGTCCGTTGGTCGACCGAAATTACCTAGACCTGCAAAAATGAAGTGTTAGCTCAAAGAAACATGTCCATAAGTCAAGGGCTTCATGTCCATATCAACTCCATGCATTTTGGGATTGGATTCAACTTGGTTTATGCATTAGACCATATAAGCATTTCTCATTACATGAAATCTCTGAAACAAGTTCAATGCTCACTCTTGAGGTTAACAAATTAAAGGTATATCGCCCCTATAATCAAAATTTTCGGTCGATCCCCGTGACCTGACCGCGCAGGTCGATCCGCGTGCGAGGGAGCACGATGGCGAGTTTTTCAAGAGCTTGAAACCTCATGAACTAGGTGCATATGAACACTTTGAAACACACATGTTCTGAGGTAAGGATCAATAACAAGGAGTATATAGCAGGGTAAGAGCCTTACCAATGGTTCTTGACAGTACATGACATATACCCCCTATTTTGGATTGTTGAGGAGCAGGGTGCTTATCCACAGGTTTGGTTCACTAGGTGACAGCCATGAGTTGGATCCTGCAAGTAAGATAGTCAGGGTTAATACCATACTTGTTCACATTAAAGAGGTTATGAAACCTCTGTCTCTTGTAAAAACAATTCAATCAAGCAAGAATCAAGACCATGTACCGTTGCCCTATGCCATCTCAATCATATTTAAACATGAATGTACACAGTCATCAAGAACATGTGCAATCAATCATAAGTTTAGTTATCATCACTCAATCACACATTAAGTTTAGTTATCGTCAAACCATAACGTCAACAATCATTTAAAACATAACTCAACATATTAGCTTCCAACCTTACCCCTACCCATGAAAAGCTTCTGCTAGAAGTCCTTTGGACTTATAGGGGTGCCATAGGTTTGACGTGGCCGATCTTAAGGGGATAAGTCTGTCCATTTGCGTGCATCACATTTACATGAGGATGATGCCAAAGCACGTCGAAAAATGCAAAGAAGGATGAATCTGAACATAAAGGAGGTGGTGAAGAAGGAAGTTGTCAAATGGTTAGATGCAGGAATTATTTATCCCATCTCGGATAGCCAATGGGTGAGTCTCACTCAAGTGGTTCCTAAGAAATCGGGACTCACCGTGGTCAAAAATGAACAAGGAGAAGATGTGCCCACTAGGCCCACAACAGGATGAGAGTGTGCATCGATTATAGGAAACTCAATGCCAGGAGCAAAAAGGACCATTTTTCACTCCCCTTTAATGACCAAATTTTGGAGAAATTGGCGGGCCAAAGATATTTTTATTTCCTAGATGGATACTCTAGGTACAATCAAGTGGCCATTTATCTGGAAGACCAAGAGAAGACGACCTTCACATGCCCATATGGCACATTTGCCTTTCGGAGGATGCCTTTCGGTCTTTGTAATGCACCGGCCACTTTTCAAAGGTGCATGATGGCTATTTTCTTTGATATGGTAGGAGAATTCTTGGAAATCTTCATGGATGATTTTTTTGTGTTCGGAGAATCATTTGAAAATTGCTTAGAAATTTTGAAGAAAGTGCTTTCGAGGTGTATTGAAACTAACCTTGTTCTAAGTTGGGAGAAGAGCCACTTCATAGTTCAAGAGGGCATAATTTTAGGCCATATTGTGTTCGAACGGGGTATAGAGGTGGATAAGGCCAAAATTGACCTCATTTCTAATCTCCCACCTTCAACCTCTGTTAGGAAAATTCGCTCATTCCTTGGCCATGTCAGCTTTTATCCACCAATTCTTAAGCAACTTTTCAAGATTGCTCACCCGTTAACTCTTCTCTTAGCCAAAGACGCCCCATTCCATTTAGATGCTGCCTACCTAGACTCTTTCAATACCTTTAAAGAGGTTTTGACCAAGGCACCTATTCTCTAACCTCCCAATTGGTCTTTGCCTTTTGAAATTATGTGTGATGCCTTCGACTATGCTATAGGGGCAGTTCTAGGCCAATGGATTGATAAGTGTCCAGTGGTGATTTATTACGCGAGTCGCACCCTCGCCGATGCTCAACTTAATTACACCACCATGAAAAAAGAGTTGTTAGCTGTTGTCTTTGCCCTCGAGAAATTTTGCTCATATCTTTTAGGGGCAAAAGTCATTGTATATTCTGATCACTTAGCACTCAAGTACTTGTTCTCCAAGAAGGATGCCAAACCTAGACTCATTAGGTGGATCCTTTTACTCCAGGAAATTGATCTTGAGATCCGAGATAAAAAGGGTTCTGAAAATAAAGTTGCCGGCCATCTTTCTCAGATTCTCACAAATGATAATGCTCCTTTGCAAGATTCCTTTCCCGATGAGTAACTCTTGTCCATTACCCATAGTCAAATCCCATGTTACGCAGACATTGTCAACTACTTAATTGTGGGACAAATTCACCCAAGTCCATAGAAATTTATTTGTCCAAATGATCAAAACAAATGTTGCGCTCAGAGCTCAAGGTCAGTGCACTCAAGGCATAAATCACTATCTTATCAAGTTTGTACGATAACATCGATTAACCATAGACCAAATTCTGGAAGTAAATGATTGGTGCTTCTTATACACCATGGATCAATGGAGAAATGAGTGCAATGAAGTGTACTTATATGGCATGGAACTCATGGAACGCCTCAATTATGATCCACAAATTATCCCATTTGCAGAATGGTCTCTACAGTGAGTATATCATATTTTCCAGATGAAGTGGCCCGTGCTCCTAACTTTTATGAGGAATATCTTCAGATGTGCACAAACAGAGAAAAACATGGGCTAGAAACAATCACATTTGAAATCTTTTTGGATCGTGAAGGTGTGTATGAGCAATAACTTGTAGCTGCTGGAGCTTACCCACCTCCGCAACCATTAGATCCATCTCTTTTTCCCTCGTCTTCTCATCCATAGAAGAAGTTCTTTATCTATTTCTATGTATTGCCTACTTTCTGTTTAAGTTGCTTTGTATTAAAACTCTCATATCTTTTAGTTTCAGTATATTCTTTCATTTTGATGTCTAATTTCTTGATCTTTTTACTGAACCTTTTTGCTGATTGACAAAAGGAGAGAGAAATATATAAGGGAGAGAAATAGAATCAGATCAGAATTTATTGTCATCACCTACAAGAGTCTTGTCATCACCAAAAATGGGGAGATTGTTGAGTATATTTGGGTAAGGTCTAAATATTATATATATTAGTTTTGGTGATAAAAAAATTACTGTAAAACTAAACTCTGATTACTTTTTGATAAGTAAGTTCTATTCTTTAGTGATGACAACATAATCATAAGTCCCTAATAACTTCAAAAATGAATCAAGAAGGAGAAAGACCGAAGAAATCTACCTTAGTTTAAACTCTATTTGCTTTTTGATAAGTAAGTTCTATTCTTTAGTGATGACAACATAATCATAAGTGCCTAATAAATTCAAAACTGAATAAAAAAGAAGCAGAAAGACTGAAGAAATCCATCTAAGTATGATTTAGGCGTTAGAAGAAACTTACGCGCATAAAAACTCTCTTAGGCGCAAGATAATTCGACTAAAATCTCATAAGCGCTAAAATCCTTTGACTAAGTAACATAGGCGTTGTGAAATTGAGCTATGTTAACTTAGTTGCTGCTTCGGCCATTTTAAATACTTAAAACGCCTATCTGTTATGATAGTCGCTATATAGAACATAGACATTATATTTCACTTTGGCATTGCAGGAAGAGTTAAAATAACATTGGCAGAAGTCAAGGTGAATAGGAGCTCTTTTTCACTTAGGTGAAGTCCCTAATGTCTATCTCTTTCACTTTAGGCGTATCTTCACCTATATCCTTATTGCTTCGCCAATCTTGTTCCTTTCACCTATCTTACTATCATAGGTGCGACTATCTCACTTAGGCGATATTAAATTCACTTAGGCACTACCAACATCACCTATCTTGTGTTATCGCCTATCTTATCTGTTCAACTTCGCCTATCCATATAAGACAAACTTCTTAGGCATAGTAATTTTCCCCTATCTTATTTTTATCACCTATCTTATCTAAACTTAGCTACACTATTCTTTAGCTATCTGTGTATTATTTATTTATTTCTTAGATAGATGCTTTATTGAAAATTGACTTAATTGATAAAATTCTTCTTAGGCGCATTGTTTATTCAGCTATCTTACTGCTTGCATTTCTTGTATTATTTTGATAGCTATTGAGCAAATTATCTAATAAAATCAATTGCTTAGCTATCTGTCTTATAGCTCTGCATTCTTTAGATAGCCATTTTCTCATCTTAGTCTTGTGTTTAAGAGGGTCTATATTTCTCAGACTAAGATTAAAACAATTATCACTGGAACTTCAGCTATTCGTCTTATTTTTTAATATTAAGATATTTGCATTTCTGAGCCAATCTATGCTTAACGTATATCTACTATCTGTCTCACATTGCTCTAGAGTTTTTTAGATATCTACAGTTTAAACTTTGATAACAATAATCCAGTCAATAAGTTAAATGAAAATTTTATACTAAAGAAAGGTTGATCGGCCATCCTTATGAAATTCAAATTCAAGTGCATCTACCATAGCAGAACATTTGAAATACGGTACTCTACTTTTCTGATATATACTCGACTAACAGCTTGGAAAGGACAAAGCTATTTATTGTGTTTCAGGCTGACTGACATATGTAGAATGATCAGGGACACGTTTCAATCTCTCCAAAACATAAGGGAGTATTTTAATCAAGCTTCACTTGACTTTATAATTTTATAAACTAAACAAACACCCTTCTGCCATATGACTGGCCCAGGTTAAAAAGAAAACCTATGAAAAGGGCGCTAGTAGAGAATATGATGAAAAAGGAAGATCTTCTTCTCAGACAAAGCATTTGAAAATCAAAAAGGAAGATCTGTCATCTGAATTTTCATAGACCTATATAAGAAGCTACTTGCTACAGAAAAGAAGAAGAAAACGTTGCTCTCTAACCGCTACAAGCTCTAGAAAGAAAATGAAGTTAAATCTAGCCATATGTCTAACGTTAACTTGGGTGTGCCTAACGAGCTTCAAATAAACACCAGGTTCTGTCTAACATTCAGCAAGCTGTTTGTAATGGACCATCATTTAGAAGAGCTATAAAAGGAGCAAGCCAAGCAACTGAGCAAGTGGTTTTGCTGATAATAGAATATATACACATATCCATTTTGTCGAGCAGCTGAGCAAGGTCGAGCAGGTGCATTCATGATCACATCCTTTCCAGTAATCTCACGTTGCGTGTGTTGAGAGAAGCTGAAATCCAACTCCCATCTCAACCACCGTTGCTGCTGAATGCTCGACGTGAAGAAGAAGCTGAATAGAATTTTCACTCTAATCTTTCCTTGCGTCTTCTCTTAAAACCTTTGCTTTCCATTCAAGATCGTTGTATCTTACTCTAATTTTTCTATCTTGAGCATTTTGTGCTTATTGTACACACACTGCCTTTTGTAAAGGCATTATATGTGAAAGCTTATTCGATAAGAGGTGTTCTTCTCCTTGAGGGTAGAAGGTCTTACTTGAGGGTAAGATGACTAATAGGAGGTCAGTATCTTACAGGACTAGCTGAATCTAACAGTCAGCTGGGGTCTTGGTGAGAAGATGCCCGTGATGTGGCTGAGCACCTGATAAAAATGGTTGGATCTAGCTAACCCGCAGGTCAGCTGGGGTCCTAATGAGAGGATGCTCGTACGTGATCTAGCTAACAACATTTCTACTATTTTCAGTTGGGGGAGATAGTGGAAAACCTAGCGGTTGCTTGGTACTGGACATAAGGATGATAGACATAAGCACCAAACTAGTATAAATTCCTTGCGTCCCTTGTATGATTGCTTTTGTTGTTATATTCCAACATATTTAGCTTTCGCTGCACACAAGCTTCCACTATCACATGACGATCTATTTGAATTGATCACAATTGCCTTAGTTAAGTCATATTTTATTGTGATTAATTTTTATAAACCCATTCACCCTCCTAAGGGTTGATAGCCATGTACTAGGCAACAATTCTAACGGTTGTATCTTCATCAAATGGCATAAATCCAATTGTCAAATTTAGATCAAGAGCAAATTCAATAGTCGCATCTTCATCAAACTTAAATCCAACATTCGGGAGTTAATCCAATGGTTAGATCATGATCAAAATTAAAACGTACAATCAGATGTTACTCGGGAGCAAATCCAACGATTAGATCTTCATAATACTAAGTTGGGTATCATTTGCCAACACTAGAAAATTCATGTTTATACTCTCTCAATGTATAAATGTAAAATATTTGAAAAAGATTATACCACTACAAGAAAAGGTGGGATTTACGACGGACAATATCTGTAGGAAATTCGTCGAAAAATATGTCAAAAGTCATGTTTTTGACGAAAATCCATTGGGAATCCGTCGGAAACGGTCCGTCGTATATTTTTTGTAACAAATTTCCGAAGGAAAACTGTTCCATCAGAAATACGTCGGATAATTACGACGGTAAGTATAAAATTTTGACGGAAAAAGTAGCAGACGGAAATTCCGTCGGTAATTGGGGATTTTCGACGAACATTTATCCGTCCGAGAATCCGTTTGAAAATTCCAACGGAATATTTTACGTCGAAAATCCCGTTTGAGATTCTATATAGGATTTCCGACAAAAAATTATTTCGTCGGTTATTCCATCGGCATTTTTCGACAGATCCGTCGAAAAATTCGTCAGAAAATGTATTTAAATCTTTTTAAATACATAACATTTATATAAAAACATGTTTAAATAAAAAAACATAAATTCTATACATCACGAACAAAACAAAGGACATACAAGAAACTAAACACAATAACCATTTTCAATTTTATAATAATAAAAAATAAAAAAATCATTTGTATGCTCCATATGTTCATCCCCCCCGCCCTGCTCGTCTCCTCCATCGCCACACGTTGTAGGATCCTATATGAAAAAACAATAACATTAAGTATACATTCATAAATAAAAAAAATACTGAGCATATAAATTAAATATTTTATTTGATTATATAAATTCAAATCAGCTAAATTTTGGACCCCCGAACTCAACTTCTTTAATTTTTAAACTAAGTGTATTTTAAGAATGCACTTCTGAGCACCGGGCTCAAACCGAGCATCTAATTTGGATTCCGTCAGCTCTCACAAGTCATTTTTACCTCCCAGGTCGTGTTGGAACGATCGGCACACCGATCAGACCGATATTTTAGATTTTGGACCCCCGAACACAACTTCCTTAATTTTAAACTAAGTGTATTTGAAAAATGCACTTCTGAGCGTCGGGCTCAAACTGGGTATCCGATTTGCATTCCGTCAGCTTTCACAAGCCACTTTTACCTCCCAGGTCATGTTGGAATGATCGTCACGCCGATCAGACCGATATTTTAGATTTTGGACCCCTGAACCTAACTTCTTTAATTTTAAACTAAGTGCATATGAAGAATGCACTTCTGAGCGCTTGGCTCAAACCGGGTTTCCGATTTGGATTTCGTCAGCTCTCACAAGTCACTTTTACCTCCCAGGTCGTGTTAGAATGATCTGCACACCGATCAGACCGATATTTTAGATTTTAGACCCCCGAACCCAACTTCTATAATTTTAAACTTAGTGCATTTGAAAATGCACTTCTGAGCACCGGGGTCAAACTGGGTATCCGATTTGCATTCCGTCAGCTTTCACGAGTCACTTTTACCTCCCAGGTTGTGTTGGAACTATCAGCACATCGATCAGTCCGATATTTTAGATTTGGACCCCTGAACCTAACTTCTTTAATTTTAAACAAAGTGCATTTGAAGAATGCACTTTTAGCGTGGGGCCCAAACCGGGTAGCCAATTTAGATTCCCTTAGCTCTCACAAGTCACCTTTACCTCCCAGGTCATGTTGGAATGATCGGCATGTCGATGAGAGTGATATTTTAGATTTTGGACCTCCAAACTAAACTTCTTTAATTTTAAACTAAGTGCATTTGAAGAATGCACTTCTGAGCGCTGGGCTCAAATCGGATATCCGATTTCGATTCTGTAGCTCTCACAAGTCACTTTTCCCTCCTAGGTCGTGTTGGAACGATCAGAACGTCGATCAGGCCAGTATTTTATATTTTGAACATCGAACCCCTAATTATCTAAATTCTTTTTGTCACGCCCCGAGATTATGCAGCGGAAACAATCGGGAATATGAATAGTCGACTAGTACGTCTCGAGCAAGTAATATAATAAGAGCGCAAGACAATCACACATAATAGTAATTGCACAATGTAATTCACCAAACCTTTAACTTTATTTCTTCATAAGATAATTCCCAAAGTACATAAATTCTGGACTCTCTGTGTCTTAATAAAATAAAAATTACATCATGACTCGACTAGACATTTGATAACTAAGGCTTCTCTCGAGTCGTTATCCTTCAATCGCTCTCGGATCCATCACTAGAATACTCTGAATATGACTCACTAGAATTTCCTGAAAAAGATTGGAAAGTAGGGTAATGAGCACACATGCCCAGTAGGTATCTTCGTATCAACATGAAGGCGCAAGGAGGGGGAGATGTCTCCTTGACCTAGAATCCATGATGGCCGCGGAGGGGGCCCAGGTGGCCCCCGCTGCCTTTCCTTCATGCCAAACCCTTTCATCCCCGTCCACATCAGCTTCTCTGCTCGCCGGTGGACAATCGTTTACAGAGGTGATCACCTCATCCATGAAGCCGCCGGTTGTCCACGGAGCTGTGCATGCTCCCGCATCCACGGATGGAGGTGAACCTGCTATTTTCTTTAGTGTGGAGGAGTTGGATGCCTCTTTGGAACGTTTTGCTTTCTCTTTGGTTGCTAGAACTCCATATGGCAGACCGGCATTCCCAGACATCAGAGCTCACCTTACTCATCGTTGTGGATTCAATGAGGATTTTATTATCAGTGCCCTAGATTCTCGCCATCTTCTGCTTCGATTTCGTAATCAGGAGGATTATCTGCAGCTGCTTTTGAGGGATAGTCTCTATGTCCATGGTCGGCTTTTCAAATTTTTCAAATGGACTATGAATTTCTCACCTGAAGAAGACTCGCCCATCCTCCCAATCTGGATTGCTTTCCCTGGTCTACCGGTAAATTTCTTTGTTGAACCCATGCTCCGTTCTATAGCGGGCAACATTGGTAATGTTCTGAAGATTGATCTGTATACTTCAAACCTCTCTAATACCATGGAGTAGAGCTGGATGTCTCCATGCCCCATCCGCACAGATTATGGATTGGAATTCCCGGAGGAGGGGCTTGGCAAAATATTGTCTACTCTGATTTGCCAAAATTCTGTTCTGGTTGTTCACGGCTTGGTCACAGTTTGGATGATTGCAAAAGGAAAAAACCTAATAGTTTTCCGCTAATCCATCAACCTCATCAGAACAAAAAAGCTTGGATGCCAGCTGCTACTAGCAAGAATGTCAACGCAAACACTAATAATCCAGTGGAAAATGAGGCTAGAACTATGGAAAATGTTGTTTCCCAGGGCCCCTTGGTTATACAAGGGGCTGCTCTTAATGTGGCGAAGTCTGTGCAAGGATCCCCAAAATCTTCACTGTTGCAGGGCGATGCTGTGGATTTGATACCTATTTGTCAGATGGCCAAAGTATCTTGTAGGCAGTCCATGAAGAATTCTGATGATTGCAATGTGAAAACAGATAATGTTTCAAATGTTCAAGCTTCGTTGCAATTTTCAACTTTAGAGCTCCCTTCAAACCAAATTTATTCCCAGCTTGGTACGATGGTTCCTGTCCCTGAAATTTCAGTTGCTGAATCTCACTGTGTTTTGGGAACTCAGGAAAATGTTCAAAAGGCCATTGGCTTCAAGCAACAACAGCAGAATCCTGACTTAGAATCTCGAAGAAGGGCTATTGCTAATAATGTTGCTTCTGATAATATGAGAGTCATGCTTACTGATCGACCGGGAGTCATCACAAGATCCATGACAAAGTCAGGGTCTGCAGGTAACATCCCTGATCTTCTTCCATCCACATGAATCTTTTAATTTGGAATATAAGAGGCATTGGTAATGATACTTCTGTTAGTCGGGTTAAATTCCTTATCAAAACTCATAACATAGACTGTGTAGTCTTATTGGAACCTAAAATAAATGTTAATAATCTCGATGGTATTTATAGAAGACTGGGTATGAATAAAGCTTTTGCCAATAATGATGAATTTGCACACATTTGGGTGTTATGGAGGGACCCTATGGACTTCTCTATTATGAGTAGAGATGATCAGCAAATAACTATATTTCAAGCAAACCCTGCTTTTGCTATTTTTCACTTAACCTTTGTTTATGCTAAATGTACTGTGGCTGAGAGACAGATCCTGTGTGCCTCCCTCAACTCAATGCATACACAAATTATTGGACCTTGGCTAGTTGCAGGAGACCTTAACTGTATTCTGCACACTGATGAGAAATTGGGTGGTAATGCCCCTAATATGGGTGCTATTTCGGATTTTGCACAATGTGTCTCTGATTGCTCTCTTGTTGATGCTGGATACATGGGTTCAAAATTCACATGGCATAATAATCAAGCTGGGGGCAAAGGTATTTGGGCCAGGCTGGACAAAGTTCTCATAAATTCTGAATGGTTGACTTTATATCCTTTTTCTGTTGAGCACTTATCCAGAGAAGCATCCGACCATTCTCCTATGCTGGTGAAGTCTCTTTCTCAGGCCAAATTTAAGAGCAGATTTTGTTTTTTTTAATGTGGACTATGCATGATAAATATCTTGGGGACATCCACTCTTGTTGGAACAACAGCCCGGTGGCCACTTCACCAATGACTACTCTATACTTGAAGCTCAAATACATAAGGAAAATGCTCCGGAACTGGAACAAACAAACATTTGGAAATGTCCACCTCAACCTGATGGCAGTTGAAGATGATGTCCTCCAAGCTGAGCAATCCTATGATTTAAACCCCACGGAGGATAATTATGATATACTGGAGAAAGCTAAGACAATCCAGTCAAAAAGACTGCTTCAACAGGAATGCTTTTGGAGACAAAAATCTGGAATTCGTTGGCTTCTAGAAGGGGATCGAAATACCAAATTCTTTCATGCCTCCACTATGGCAAAGAGACATAAGCACAGAATTACTCAGCTTCGGAATTCAGCTGGCCTTTTGACCTCTGATCATGATGAAATAAAAGACATAGCAGTCTCCCATTTTCAAAAGGCATTCAGCTCTTAATACCACTTTATAGAAGAGTCTTCTCTGAACTGCATCCCTAACCTGGTTCATCAAGATGAAAACTAGATGTTATGTGCAATTCCTTCAGATGATGAAATCCATGAAGTTGTCTTCACCCTATCTGCCGACAGTGCTCCAGGTCCAGATGGCTTTACAGGTTCTTTCTATCAAACTGCCTGGTCCATTATAGCTGGTCTGGTTAGTAGTGCTGTTAAAGAAGCTTTTAGTAGTCACCTTCCCCTGCCCAGAAGTGTGACTTCTACTTTAATAGCCCTCATCCCGAAGAAATCAAATGCAATTGAAATTTCAGATTTTAGGCCAATCAGTCTCTGTAATTTTTTCTATAAAATCTTCTCCTTCATTGTAAACAGAAGGCTGGCTACAATCCTTCCCAAAATAATCTCCATGGAGCAAACTGCTTTTGTGAAGGGAAGGCATATCATAGAGAACATTGCCCTAGCACAAGAACTGACCAATGAACTGGGAAGGAAAATAAGGGGCAATAATATAATGTTCAAGTTAGACATGGCAAATGCTTATGATAGATTAGAGTGGGATTTCCTCTTTGCTGTCCTTCATAAATTTGGATTTAGCCTATCTTTCATTACTTTAATTGAGAAGATGGTGAATAATTGATGGTTTTCAGCTTTAGTAAATGGGGATTCAGCAAGTTTTTTTAAGTCAACCAGAGGTATAAGGCAAGGAGATCCGGTTGCACCTTCTCTCTTTATCATTGCTGAAGAATCTTTAAGTAGATCCTTAAAAGAAGCATATTCAAATGGCAGTGTAGAATGGTTTTCAGGGCCTAGCAGATGTCCTCCAATCTCACATCTCTGGTTTGCTGATGACACCCTGCTTTTCAGTAAAGCATGCATTACTTCAGTCAGGAATTTGATCAAAGCTCTTAAAATTTATGAAAGAGCCTCGGGTCAGTCAATAAATGTCAGCAAAAGTGGGTTTTTCATTCATCCCAAGATCCATAGTACAGTTGCCAGCCGAATCCATAACTACACAGGTTATCCTCAACATGCTTTTCCTCATAAGTATCTCAGTTTTCCTCTGATGATTGGCAGAAGAAAAAAGGCTTATTTTGCTGGTATTATTAGCTCCATTCACAAAAGAATCGTAGGCTGGAAATCAACCTTATTATCACAGGGAGCAAAATTGACATTGATCAAACATGTTTTATCGTCTATCCCTATTTATTCCTTGTCTTCTTCTCCATTGCATTCAGGTACACATTCCCTACTGGATATGTCCTTTGCTAACTTTTTCTGGGGATCCTCTGTCAATGGGAAGAAAAGGCACTGGCGAGCCTGGCAGACCATCTGTAAACCTATCTCCCAGGGTGGCCTTGGCATCATGTCCCTCAGACACATGGAAACAGCCTTAAGGGTAAAAATGTTATGGCAAGCCATGCATTCTAATTCCTTGTGGGCAACCTTTTTCAGAGCTAAATACATCGGGCAGAAACACCTAAGTGAGGTTCACTTCAAGTCTATGAATGGCTTTGCTAGAAGAAGTTGGATCAAGGCTAAAGATCTAATTCTTCAACATAAAAAGGTTGTAATTGGAGATGGCAACAGTACAAATTTTTGGCTGGACTGCTGGATTGGGAATCAAAAACTGGCTGAATTTGTCCCTGCTTCTCTCATCCCAAATACCAGTATCACAGTAAATGATTTCCTACTGCATCCTACTAGTGTAACTGATGATCTTTTGGATAGACTGGTTCCAGATGATATCAAATCAGCCATCTGGAATTTCCAGCTGAATCAGAATTTGGATGTTCAGGTCTAGAGCTTATCTTCATCTGGTAAGTGCACGGTCTCATCTACTTATCAGATTATCTCTAATAGAATGCCCACACAATTTTCCCTTCCTTGGACCCGGCTATGGTCTAACTGGATCCCCACCAAAATATCTGTTCATATGTGGAAAATTGCTTACAATGCTCTGCCTACTGATACAAATGTTCAGCGAGTGGGGGTGCATCTGTGCTCCAAATGCTACTGCTGCAGCGTGCAAAATGAGGAAAGTCTAAATCATATCTTCTTACACAGTGAATTGGCTAATCAAGTGTGGTCTTATTTTACAACCTTTGGACTGCAATTGGAAGACAATTCAGTGAGAACTTTCATCTTTCAAAATGCTATTAATCTCCACCAAAAATCTGCCTACAGCCTTTTCCTCCTTGCTGTCATTGGCTATGGACTATGGGAGATTTGGAAAGCTAGAAATGCTGTGAAGTATGATGGCAAACTCACCCCAAGCAAAACCTACTCCAGCACATTATCTTTCAAGTTAAAAATATTTGTTCTATTGCTAACCAAAAGGAGTCAGACAACTCCAAGAGGAAAATTTTGGAACAATTTGGTATCAATGTCCAGCCGACAGGTAGCTCTCAGATGAAAATTATCAAGTGGATTTGCCCTCCCTGGCCCTCTCTTAAGCTTAACACTGATGGTGCATGCAAAATCAATGGAGATTCAGGTGGTGGTGGTATTATTAGAGACAGCAGAGGCAATACTCTCCTAGCCTTTTCTCATTACTATGGCAAATCAAATAGTCTTATTGTAGAGACACGTGCTTTACTTGATGGCATTAAATACCTTCATACTGTTGATAACAAACCAACCCACATTGAATGTGACTCGAACACACTAGTTCGAATAATTAAAAAGGAAATTCATTGCCCTTGGTCCATTCTCTATTATGTGAGAGAGATATGGAGTTTACTTACTCAGAATGATACAATTGACCACATCTACAGAGAAGGAAATAAAGTTGCTGATTCCTTATCTTCTTTGGCTTGCTTTTCCAAATGTAATGTCTTTTTTCTTATGATGAGCTCCCTACATTTATAAAGGGAGCAGCCCGATTAGATAAACTGGGTATGCCCAGTATCTATTTGATGTAAATGTAATTCTTTTGATCAACAATAAAATCTACCCCCTAGTGTTCGTTTGGTGGAGTGGCTTTCTCTTTATCTCTGGTAAAGGGTGCACTCTCCCAACAAACCCTAGGCACGGTTTTTCAAAAAAAAGGTGAGTTTAAGTCTTTATCATTTTAGCTTTAAAGAATAAGATAAATCATGCAGATACGATGAAACATTGCGAATAAAGCCAAAGTAACAAGATATAATCAATACGAGAATATGATTAATCAAGAATATATCAAGAATGTAAATTTTGGCGTTTCCATGAAAAAGAATGTACTTTTCATAACCATGAAGGCTATGCACTAGAAAGTCATGTAACAAGCAAGAAAGTACTATTCGCTTAATAGTAAGTACTTCGTGAATTTATGTGGATTCCCGTGGATATTTCACTTATTTATAGAGAAAGTACACCCAGCGCAATGTGACGCCAGTAGCATCATACCCCATGATTTACAGTATGTTTCCGATAATCAGTCGAGGGGACTAGCATAGAGCCCTTGAACACAATCAGTGCTCGAACTGCATCTTCAAGTATAAATCAAGCTACTTTCACGTTTATAACAATAATGTGACTAATAATGTACAAGTTCAACAAAAGTTTCATGATCATGTAACCAAAAATAAGAATGCTTCAATTAAGAAAAAGAGATTTCAAAGAATGAATTAATAACTAGGTTATGCTAGAAAAATTCGGCAGCATAACGGTACATTCTTTATTTTTCATATCTTTACATTCACTTATTATCATAGGTTTAGAGTCCATAAAATCCATGAACTCAAGAAAACCAACCCCCAAAGGTCAAACCATGGGTTAGATAAAATCAGGAACCAAACGATCTATTACTGGACCGTACAGTACAAAAAGCGATCGTATGCTGGACCATTTAGAAAGTCAAGCGGTCTAGTCTTGGACCGTTTCATAATACACAGTTTGACATTTTGAAACAAGACATCTGGAGCCAGGCGGTCGAGTGGACAACCGTTTAGGATCCGTTAGCGGTCAAGTGCAAGGCCACTAGCAGAATCTGGCGGTCAACCAGAAGGCCGCTAAGTTCCAGAATGCATAAAACACCGGTAAAAGTACTTTCTAGATATTGGACTTTAATGGTACAACCAGCTCGACATCCTAGTGGGAATCCCAGACTCACGGAGTCTTACGGAGGCCTTGAAACAAGATTTCCTAGTCCGTTGGAAGGAATATCCAAAGGAGAGGTCATCATGTCCAAGATTGTGTACCTAATGTGCAAAAGTGTAACTAATGACAACATATCGGGATACGTGCCATGTACTTAAGAAAATTACTCTTAAAAGAGAGAGAATTGTGTAAAAAAGTGATCAAGCTAAATCATGAATCCTCTATCATTTGAAACATGTATTTATTACAAGAATATATATAATTTTGGTCATAAGTTAACATAAGTTAAAATAATACCAATGTGCACAAAACATGAAATCTATTATGATGAACAATAGAATTAACTAATTATATGAAAATAATACTTAAAACAGGGATGAAACCAACTTAACTAGGCTTATCATACCATAATTATGACCATTCTGCATTAAGTTTCAGGTTAGCCTAATTACAGAAAATAGAAATCTCAAACGGTCTAGTGGGTCACCGTTTCACAGTGGCTAGCGGTCTATCGGGAGATCACTAGATTTCCTGGCGGTCTACAGGAAGACCGTTTCCTCCTGTATTAATCCGAGTTCAAAAGATAATAAGACTAAATGTTAAACTAATGCATATCATGCATGGAAATCAACATATATAAACTTTTATAGCATGATAGAACAATATGCATGGAAGAACAAAAAAATTCCTTTTTACTTCATTAAGGCTAAGAATTATGCATGAAGAGTAACTAGATACATAGTCCTAACAAAATATGAAATTCTCAAGGTAGAATGTATGAAATCGAAGGAAACAAGAGGGCTTTTATTCCTGACATAAAGTTTAAGCCATTCATGATATAACATACCTTGATTTTGGGCTTTAAACTTCGAATTTAAGGCTGCAAGTCAACCCTAGTTCTCTGGTCGTCCTGAACCAAATCAGCAACTTCACGCCCTTGTATCTTTTGATTCCCTTGACCTAAATATGTGAAATTTTGAGGGTAAGAAGAGGATACTGTTGGGTCCCGCGAGGTGTAAACGGATCTAGAAGGGGGGGGTTGAATAGATCCTATCAAAAGTTTTGGCCTATTTAAAAACCCTTAGCCAGCGGAAGCTTAAACCACTTTTATAAAGTGAATGAATCACTTAGGGACAATGCACAGCGGAATTAAGTAGAGTGGCTCAAATGAAAAGACTTGGATTACAAGCTATGAAACGTCCACACTTCTTTAAGCACATTTGTGATCTTGAAAGAAATAAGCCTTGTAGTGCAGGGATCATAAAGCATAACACTAGAGCATGCAATAGCTTGCAACAACCGTGCGTGTGTGTGTGTGATATGTTGATAACTCAAAGTGCATATGTGTGTGAAAAATCTAACCAAGTATGGAAGCACACGAACCTGTGAATGGGGTTAGAAGATATAGATCAATCACACACGATAAACAACCCACAACACAGGGATTTTTAAGGTGGTTCAGTTGCAACCCCGCAACCTACGTCCACCCCTCACCAAAACCCGGTGAGGCTTCCTTGCTGACTCACAGCTTGACCGGGGACACGCCCCAAACCACATAATAGAGAAAACCCTCTTTCTGTCTTCCTACACACAAAGCCGGCAGGGACGGCTACACCGCAGATCGGAGAACTCCCGATTACCTTCCTACTAACCACCGGTAGGGACGATCTTCAGTTTCAATAGATTGAATGAAATGAAGAAAGAAACAAGATGAAAATGCTCAAACAAGATATGAAGATATGCTATAATGAATTCGATCTTGTCTGAGATTGTTGGATCTTGAATCTGTTGAGGATTTGATCTTCCTTTGATCCTTTTGAGATGATGGAGCAGATATAGGATGTAGCTTGATCTTTCCTTTGAATCTTCTTGAGTTGATGAAGAAGAATATTGGATGTAGCTTGATCTTTTCTTGAATCTCCTTGAGTTGATGAAGAGGTGTATGGATGTAGCTTTGATCACCTTTGAGAGCCTTGAATGCTTCTTGCTTGCTTGGAGATTGCTTGGCTTCAGATCTGAGCTTGAATCACCTTGGAAGGATGAAGAACTCCAGCCTGAAGTACTGTTCACGAAGGTGCTACAGTGCTTGCGAAATGGCCGCCCTTGAGCTCTCTTTGATTCACTTCATCAACTACATCAACTAGGGTTTCTAACCCTCTTGTATTAGTTTTATAGAATTTGAATGGTCTATAGACAAGTCCCAGACCAGATCCACAAATCATGGGTGATTAGGTGACTTTTGGATTAAACAAATCCATGTTGAATGGCCCTTTTCGAAGTGGAAACAAAAGTCAACAATTGATGGCTCGGGGCTGGCGGTCGACCTACAGCTTCTGGCGGTCGACCTCTACTGAGAAATACTGTAGATTGGTGAGCCCTGGGATTTTTGGTCGACCGCTACTGGTTGGCGGTCGACCTGCAGCTGAAACTCGTGCAAGCTGGCATCTGCTGGCTGGGGCGGTCGACCGCCCCTGTGCTGGCGGTCGACCGACAGCTGGGCAGAACCCGGGCTTGCCCGGGTCGGTCCGTTATCCACTTCAGCTCCGTCGTTCAACTCCATTAGTAGCCCGTGCATGTTTGTGGCATCACCCTTGACAGTATATACTTCTTTGTGCATTTGACCTTGGCTATTGATGGATGTGTGGACTTTGTGTGCATGTATGAACTCTGTACAGACTTAACACCTTGAGCATGCATGAGCCTGTACAGACTTGCTTCATGAATGTATAGACTTGGTATCTTGATGCACGAACACAATAGAAAGCAATGTATAGACTTTGCGTGTGAAGTAGCCAGCCAATGTAGAGACTTGTGTTGCAGCCATCCACCAACGTACAGACTTGGAGTTCTGCTAGTAGCCAACGTACAGACTTTGTCTTGTGCAACGTACAGACTTTGTTTTGTGCATGCAGCCAACGTATAGACTTCATCTACAGCAACGTACAGACTTCATCTGCCGCAACGTACAGACTTCATGCTGTGCAACGTACAGACTTTGAGTTGTGCATGCAGCCAACGTACAGACTTTGTCCAACGTATAGACTTCGTCCAATGTACAGACTTTGTCCAACGCATAGACTTAGTCCAACATATAGACTTCGTCCAACGTACAGACTTTGTCCAACGTATAGACTTTGTCCATCATACAGACTTTGAGTTTGTTGCAGGATGTATAGACTTGCTGATGTATAGACTTGTTGCTGAAGGATGTATAGAGTTGAGGTGCCTGCAACAGGATGATGTATAGACTTTGAGTTGCAGGATGTATAAACTTAGTAATGAAGATGCATGGAGAATGTATAGACTTTGCATGGCAAGCTATGCAATCCAATGTATAGACTTTATGTGTAGCAGCATAAGAGATGCACCAACTATATGAATGAACCAATGCAAGATATGAACAATGGTATGCACTAATGCATTGCTCATGCACACAACCTGTTCGATGAAATGACTAACTGTTTAAACAGATGCACAATGACGTCATATGCAAACACAATGTGACTTAGTATTTGCTATCAAAAACCATGCACTGCTCATGCACACAACATGTTCGATGAAATGACTGATTGCTTAAATAGATACACAATGACATCATATGCAAGCACAGTATGACGTATAGTAGTGGCTATCATCAAAACGATAACAGTAATCATGGTGCACATGTATTCAACATTCTCCCCCTTTTTGATGATGGCAACACTGTGAGTCATTATGTGGCAGAAATAGCCAAGACAGCAAAGTTTATGACATATGTAACATGTGCAGCTCAAGATCCATGACAGTGAAGCATGTGAATGCAGATATGTATGCATGGATATATGTATGCATGGAGAAGTAAAGTGTATGAATGCTATGCATAAACCCTCATCATAAATGAAGGTTCTCTCCCCCTTGGATTCTCCCATATCCACAATGCACTCTCCCCCTTTGACAACGCTCAAAGGCATCATTAGGCAACATCTCCCCCTTTCTCCCAAGTCCACAGCAAGGACTCACAACAAGACATTCTCCCCCTTTGCCAACAGCAAAAAGGAAGGGATACGGTACAGTGGTTGACAAAAGTCCTAGAGATCAGAGTGGAATGGTAGTGGAAGAGCAAGCCATTATATGGAAATTGGAAACATGCCGGGAGCAATGTATATATGGTTCAAAGCTAATGAAAACTAAGATCATCAATAGAGTTCAAAAGGCATCGATATCCATGGTTTAATAGAAATGAACCAGAAGCACATATCATGATAGTGTTTAACCTTCCCTTGTCTTATACATCCATATTCAAGAACTACAAAGGAATAGCACAAAAAACTAGTATTAAGGCTAAACAATCATGATTAGATCATGGAATTTTATGATCGCAGCAAATGTGATTTTCAGTATCTTTTACATTTGAAGGCACAAGACTCATATTTTACGAGCAGTCTAGTCTAGTACATGCCTCCTAACCGTAAGAATACACGTTGTTTAGACGCCAGTATTCCTAGGTATTTGGCAAGATTGACGGTTATGCTTCAGAATGAACAGAGATAGCAAAGTTACGTCATGACATATCCGAACTCATTTCATTGATGAGAAGATATGTTTCTCAGCAATTATGCCATTGCTCTGCCTAGAGTCTAGATGAATTAAGACAGAGATAACAGAGGCACATCATGACATATCATTCGTCACTTGATTTGATGACGTGACATATTTCTCCGTGCAACACTATCATTGCTCTGCATATTGATTTTCAAGAATTCCAGCTCATCAAGATGTTTAAAAATAATACTAAGCCTGAGTCTATCACCAAGATGGTCATGAACTTTGAATTTTCAGATATCAGGATAGTCATTCAAAGCACAATATGTAATCTCTAGTTAAGGTCTATTAAAACCACAGAACATAGATGATTTCATAACAGATATTTCAGAACGTCAAGGAAATCATTAAATCTGAACCATTTTCATTGGATGGACAATCATTAGGGCATATAATAGAAAGCTCTTACACCATATGTCCATCTGTCTCATGAACTCAAACCAGACTGTAAGCCACTGAAGTACAGTTTGCAAGAGGTTAAGAGAATCAACAAAACTCCCCCTAAGGATATGCAATGGATACGCGAAGGGGTTATGTTTGCAATCAAGTGGAATGACAAAGGAGGTTGACCTAGTCACTCATGAAGGTAGCAGAAATTAAATGTATGACCCAACGCATGGTTGTACACTTATTAAATGCCACAGAATGAATATGAACCATATGCACGAATGCCTCAAGAAGACAACTCCCCCTAGCTATATGGCCTATGAGCGACAGTGACACATGGTACTTGGCGGAGGTGAAATCTCACGCATATTGAGTGCTTCGAGGCAAGCATAACCTTCCATACATCAACATTTGATATACCATGGCCATGCAAGAATGATATGATGTAAAATGATTCAAGCTAGATTGATGTTGACTTCCCCTAAATACATGCATGGGTTGGCAATGAATTATGCAGCCTAAGACTTATGTGAATACACAATGCAATGAAGATGCTGCAAAATAATTGTACATTTTTATGTCTACTAAGCATGATGTGCATTAAGGTATGTGTGATCACAACATGATGCAAACACAAATCATTCATAATTGATTTTGAATTGAATGCAACATGATGATGTCAATTGCTAGACTCCTCCTTTTGAATAATGCTAACATGAATAACGAGTTGAAAATGTAGCCATGACATGCATCATCAAAACCTAAGTCCAAGAATTTCAAGTGGCTGATATCAGGTAGCAAACAACTCATCATCACATCAACATGACATTGGGCAGACGTATGATGCACTATCTACATGTCAAGACTAAACATGCAAGATGACTGAACTTAAAGGTTTATGTACATACCTGTGCCTTGAGCTTTTATTTACCTTATGATCCTTTGTTCAGCTCCAAGGCATCCTGCACCCAAAATTCTCATTTGAAATTTTTAGGTACCCAAGATTGCTTGGGTCCTTGTAGGTTAGCAGCTTTATCATATTCACCAATGTAGCTCATCTGTTTCAAGGAAATTACATCATCCTCCCTCATTGTGAGACAATCATATATCTCATGCCCATTTTTCCCACAATAGAAACAACACACAAAAGATTGATTTTTCTTTTTATGTTCATGTGCGTGTGCATGTGGACTATGCTTTTGTGGGCGAGCATAATTTTTACCTTTCATGGTATGAGGGTGATGTCTTTCATTCAAATACCAGCATTCCTGGTCAGTGTGACCAGTCTTACCACAATGAAAGCAACAAAGAGAGGCATTTCTATTAAAGGCCATGGGGAGTGTCGACCTGTCTGGATAGGAATATCGACACTTCTGCTTCTCCATGTGATTCTGTTGAGCAAGCCCTCTGCCAGTGTTGACATGTTTCTTTCCTTGCCCTTTCACTTGCTGTCCTGCTTTAAGCTCATCACTTCTCAAAATAAAATAATCATGCACAGTGTGACCATGTTTACCACAATAATAACAATGGACATTCATTTTGTGGAAAGTATGATATTTAGCATTGGACATGTTATGGTGCATGTTTTGACAAGCATACTGAGTTTTACTTTTCTTTCGAGCAGTATGCCCTTTTTGGTGACCATTGGAAGTGGTGGCTTCCGGTGAACCAGAATCTTGGATTTGGGCAAACATTGACAGGAACTCATTCAAACCTTGAATTTCATTTTCAAGTGATGAAATGTGCTGTTTAGATTCAACAAGGCCATCTTCGCATGCTGCCAATTGCTCATTGAGCATGGCGTTTACTGCTTTAAGATTTTGATTTTGTTGTTCTAAAGCATGCAAAGTTTCAGAGTGATTTTCAATGACAGATTTGCCTTTTTCATGTGCAGCCAATTTTTCATGTAATTCTTCTTCAGCTTGTTCCAGTTCAATTTTCTTTTCCAACAACTCTCTATTCTCTTCTTTCAGAGAATCAATCAGTTTTTGTTGCCATTCAAGATCATCATGAAGACCAACATTTATGTTTCTCAAGAATGAACATTTTTCACATACAAAGTTAGCAGAGCATGAAACAGAATTTTTATTTTCATCAATCAACCTCTCATCATGGATTAGCCCATCGGCCATAGTTTGATCATTAGAGATTGACTTAGGTTGGTTTTGAAGTTTTATTACAATTTCTTCCAACCTAGTGATTTCATCATGAAGATTTTCATTTTCTTCCCTTGGACATGCAATGCTTTGTTTATGCGTATCTAGATCAACTGAGAGAGTGTTATTAAGCTCTTTAAAAATAGAACACTTTTTACAAATCGAGCATTCATTTTGGTTAATTTTCATGAGATCCTTTTTCAAATTTTTATTTTCTATTTTTACCTTTTTGTATTGTGTGATCAATTCATCATAGGCTTCCATAAGCTCTTCAAAAGTGAATTCCTCAGAGTCAGAGTTTACTTGTGATGAGGATGCATTGCTGGACTGTTCTGCACGGTCGGCCATGAAGCATTCTTGTTCTTGTTCCTTCCCTTCATGGATTTTCACCAACTTGTCCAATACTTGCTTGGCTGTGCTGCAAGAGGACACAAGATGAATTAGTCTTAGATCAACTGCAGCTGTAATTAAGTTATATGCAAGACGATTATCATTGTGTTTGGTCTCATGTTCGGCTAACCAATCAATTGAATTTGATGGCAGCTCATGAGGACCATTGTATATAAGAGTCCACAATTGTGGATCTATGGAGTTAACATAGATGAACATTCTTCCAACACATGTAGAAAAATCTGAACCATCATAAATGGGTGGAGAAGCCATCGAAGCAAGTGTAGCATGTGAATCCATCTAAATAACAAACACCGGGATCTATCCCTGTAGATCATTGGATCTGGGAATGACAGAGCCTCGCTCTGATACCACTTGTTGGGTCCCGCGAGGTGTAAACGGATCTAGAAGGGGGGGTTGAATCGATCCTATCAAAAGTTTTGGCCTATTTAAAAACTCTTAGCTAGCGGAAGCTTAAACCACCTTTATAAAGTGAATGAATCACTTAGGGACAATGCACAGCGGAATTAAGTAGAGTGGCTCAAATGAAAAGACTTGGATTACAAGCTATGAAACGTCCACACTTCTTTAAGCACATTTGTGATCTTGAAAGAAATAAGCCTTGTAGTGCAGGGATCATAAAGCATAACACTAGAGCATGCAATAGCTTGCAACAACCGTGCGTGTGTGTGTGTGATATGTTGATAACTCAAAGTGCATATGTGTGTGAACAATCTAACCAAGTATGGAAGCACACGAACCTATGAATGGGGTTAGAAGATATAGATCAATCACACACGATAAACAACCCACAACACAGGGATTTTTAAGGTGGTTCAGTTGCAACCCCGCAACCTACGTCCACCCCTCACCAAAACCCGGTGAGGCTTCCTTGCTGACTCACAGCTTGACCGGGGACACGCCCCAAACCACAGAATAAAGAAAACCCTCTTTATATCTTCCTACACACAAAGCCGGCAGGGACGGCTACACCGCAGATCGGAGAACTCCCGATTGCCTTCCTACTAACCACCGGTAGGGACGATCTTCAGTTTCAATAGATTGAATGAAATGAAGAAAGAAACAAGATGAAAATGCTCAAACAAGATATGAAGATATGCTATAATGAATTAGATCTTGTCTGAGATTGTTGGATCTTGAATCTGTTGAGGATTTGATCTTCCTTTGATCCTTTTGAGTTGATGGAGCAGATATAAGATGTAGCTTGATCTTTCCTTTGAATCTCCTTGAGTTGATGAAGAAGAATATTGGATGTAGCTTGATCTTTTCTTGAATCTCCTTGAGTTGATGAAGAGGTGTATGGATGTAGCTTTGATCACCTTTGAGAGCCTTGAATGCTTCTTGCTTGCTTGGAGATTGCTTGGCTTCAGATCTGAGCTTGAATCACCTTGGAAGGATGAAGAACTCCAGCCCGACGTACTGTTCACGGAGGTGCTACAGTGCTTACAAAATGGCCGCCCTTGAGCTCTCTTTGATTCACTTCATCAACTACATCAACTAGGGTTTCTAACCCTCTTGTATTGGTTTTATACACTTTGAATGGTCTATAGACAAGCCCCAGACCAGATCCACAAATCATAGTTGATTAGGTGACTTTTGGATTAAACAAATCCATGTTGAATGGCCCTTTTCGAAGTGGAAACAAAAGTCAACAATTGATGGCTCGGGGCTGGCGGTCGACCTACAGCTTCTGGCGGTCGACCTCTACTGAGAAATACTGTAGATTGGTGAGCCCTGGGATTTTTGTTCGACCGCTACTGGCTGGCGGTCGACCTGCAGCTGAAACTCGTGCAAGCTGGCATCTGCTGGCTGGGGCGGTCGACCGTCCCTGTGCTGGCGGTCAACCGCCAGCTGGGCAGAACCCGAGCTTGCCTGGGTCGGTCCGTTATCCACTTCAGCTCCGTCGTTCAACTCCATTAGCAGCCCGTGCATGTTTGCGGCATCACCCTTGACAGTATAGAAGGTATCAACTAAGTCTTTAACCTTGGATTCTCTTGGCTATTCTTCTTTGTGCATTTGACCTTGGCTATTGATGGATGTGTGGACTTTGTGTGCATGTATGAACTCTGTACATACTTAACACATTGAGCATGCATGAGCCTGTACAGACTTGCTTCATGAATGTATAGACCTGGTAGCTTGATGCACGAACACAACAGAAAATAATGTATAGACTTTGCGTGTGAAGTAGCCGGCCAATGTATAGACTTGTATTGCAGCCATCCACCAACGTACAGACTTGGAGTTCTGCTAGTAGCCAGCGTACAGAATTTGTCTTGTGCAACGTACAGACTTTGTTTTGTGCATGCAGCCAACGTATAGACTTCATCTACAGCAACGTACAGACTTCATCTGCCGCAACGTACAGACTTCGTGTTGTGCAACGTACAGACTTTGAGTTGTGCATGCAGCCAACGTACAAACTTTGTCCAACGTATAGACTTCGTCCAATGTACAGACTTTGTCCAACGCATAGATTTTGTCCAACGTACAGACTTAGTCTAACGTATAAACTTTGTCTAATGTACAGACTTTGTCCAACGTATAGACTTTGTCCATCATACAGACTTTGAACTGTTAGGGTGCTAGGCCCGGATACAGAGGGGGGTGAATGTATCCTGCTACGAATAATGCCCAATTTAAAAACTCAAGTGCTAGGCAAGTTCCGGAATTAAGCTAATTCGATTAAACAAAATAACAAGCAGATGGAGCGAGCCTATTCAAGCATCTAGCGGAAGCAAATCAAGCAATCAAACCACTGCTCAATAGATTTTTAGGTGGTTCGGTCCTTCAGACCTACATCCACCCCTCACTCCCAACCGGAGTGAGGTTTCACTAGCCAATGCTAGAACCAACCAGACTCAGTCTGCGAACAGTTGCTGCCACACAGCTTGACCAGGGGAACAGCCTCCCCTCTTCCTCCCAACCGGAGGGACACCCCAGGTGACTTCCAGCCACTTGGAAACCAGAGACCGAACTCTCTCTTCCTCCAGACCGGAGGGACCCCTGGACTTGCTAGTCACAAGCCCAGAACCGGAGACAAGTCTCCCCTCCTCCAAACCGGAGGGAACCCACAAGTAGCTCCCAGCTACTTGCAACCGGAGATCAGATCTCCCTTCTCCTGACCCACCAGGAGGAACACGACCTCAGACCAGAGGATCGGAAGAACAAAGATAACCAGATGAAAAGGAAAAAAAAAAGAAACGGAAAATACACAGCGATCGGAAGGCTGTAAATGAAGAACAAGAATGTAGCTCTCAAAGGAGCAGATCTGGCTTGGATTTAATCCAGACGCCAGAGGATAGATCTTCAGTAACTTCTTCCTTCTTCTCCACGAACTCTCTCTCTCTATCTCTCTTTCTTTCTCCTCTGCTCTCCTTTTCTCTCACGCTATTCTCTCCTTCTCTTCTCTGCTCTCTTCTTTTTACTCTCACTGTCTTTCTCTTTTCTTTCAATTCTTACGAGCTCTCTCTTTCTCTCTTTTTTTTTCTTCTGCTGCTCTCACTCTCTTTCTTTCCTTTACTCTTTTCTTCTTCTCTTCTACTGGATCGAACTCTCAGCACTTCTGCTCTTCTTTTATTGCCCTCAAGGCTTGGATCAGTCTTCATCTGTTGGATGAAAAACTCCTTTTATAACAACAGCCAGCAGGAGGGCAGCACTGGGCGCGTGTGGCTTCCACATTTCCCGCCCAGAACTTTTGGCCACATGTCAGTCTCTCAGCCAGCTTCATCACACGTGTCACAATCCTGTCTGCCCTTCCAGCCTCGGATCACGTTCCCTTCTTAAGCTTCACGATCAGAACACCTGTCAGACAGAGTATCGGATAAGTCATCAGTTTAAGTGAAGAACTCTGTATAGACTTGTAAAGATATAAAGCATGTAATGCAATATAGACAATGTATACACTTAGCCTTTGAGGAACGATGTATAGACTTAGATCGTGAAGACATGCTGTATATACTTGAAGAATAAGCCAGTGTATAGACTTGAAGATGTGAAGCCAATGTACAGACTTTGAGCTTCAAAGCACAATGTGCAGACTTTCTGTAACAGTATGATGTACAGACTTCATGAAACTCTAGACACTAAATGTTGTACATACTTAGCCCATGCAATGAGACGCTAAATGAGACGGTGAATGAGACGCTGGACTCTGTACAGACTTTGCCCAATGCCTGAGACGCTAACAAAGACGGATGATGTTCAGACTTGCTGAAAGACAGATGTACAGACTTTGCCCAAATGCATGAGACGCTAACTAAGACGCTGGACTCTGTACAGACTTGAGCTATGTATGGGCTTAGCTTCGTGCAAGCTACAGTCCAATGTATGGACTTTGAAGTTCAACTGGTGAGTGTACAGACTTCACCAATGAGACGCTCATTGTACAGACTTTGCCTTAGACTCTAAATGAGACGTTGGCAAAGACAATGCATGAGACGGTGAAGGACCAATGTATAGACTTCACCAACACGAACAGGCTGCACAGTCCACTATATAGACTCGATGATATGAACTTCAGGAGGATATGACACGACTGTACAGACTTTATTTTCCAAACGAATGAATAGACTTTGCCACAGTCTAATGTATAGACTTGAAGAAACTGAACTGAAGAGTCGACGCATCAGCTCAAGGAGTTGACGCACTACTGTGTGGACAGAGACAAATATCACTGAAGGGTCGATGCATCAGCATAATGAGTTGACGCACTGCTGTGGAGGCTGTGCAGACAGAGTGTAGATAGAATTAAATAGAGCATGTTATCTGACAGCCATATGAACTCCATTCACTTACATGATAAAACAACATTATGATCAGAGAATGACTAAATAATAGCATGTTGACACACACAGCAAGATGACTCACAGTGAATAACTCACATCAAAGGCCAATCATCAAAACCACCATTAAAACCATCATCAAAACCACAGGGGCACAACAATGTCCCCCTTTTTGATGATGGCAACACTACACAGTGAGTCAGTCTGATGACTCAAACTATTCTCCCCCTTTTACTTCATCAAAAAGAAAATAGTTTGAGAAATTAAAGCATGTATAAAAATTCAGTCAATTTCTCCCCCTTGCAAGAACATGATTCTCCCCCTTTAAGAGTGTCAGCAAGAGCATGAGTTAGAGATGATCAAAAGGAACCTGCATGCAATGATTGAATGATATTCTCCCCCTTTGGTATATTCAAAATAAACCATGGGAAGAGGTATGAATGTAGATGCAGATACCAGAATGCAAGATCTCCCCCTAGAAATATGAATGCAAGAGCACAATTCTTCTCCTTCTATGCAGCATGATGCATATGACAAGGAGGCTCCCCCTCAATAAATGGAACATTATCAAATGAATGAGAAGGAGGCCATAGGGGCAAACAAGGAGAAGTTCAGGTCAATGAGCAGAAGAGGTTCAATTAGCAGATTTTTTAAAGAAGCTCCAATCTCAGAAAATTCAGTCAGATTTTCAGAGAGATATCAATCTCATAAATCCAAAACATAAGTTTTTCAAAGTCTTCCATTATAAGGGCTTATGAATGAGCTTTATTGAACATCATGGTTTAAACATGATGTATGTAGAGTTTATCAATAAAATTTTGTATTGATATCTAAAACCATGGTTTAATAAAAATGAACCAAGTCCTCATATTTATCTTGCTAAAACTCCCTTTCTCTTACACAATCAAATTTATTGACTTCTTTCGGAATTACATGCATCAGTATTGAAATTAAGCAATTATGAAGTCATATGATTTTGTCTAGGGTTGTAGCGATTTGATTTTCACATCAATATTCAGATATTTCAATTCGTTCAATAATTTTTCATGCTACAAATTTTACGAGCACTCTAGTTCAGTGCACACCTTATAACTAGAGGATATACCTTGATCAGAGGCCAATATCCCTAAGCACTTAGTGTGACTAACTGTTATGCTTTATATGAACAGAGATAACATTTACACATCATGACACATTGCAAATCATTTCTTGATGAGTGAGTTGTATTTCTCAGTGTGCATGCCATTGCTCTGTCTGAATTTCAATTATTCTTAATCAGAGTTAACTATGGTACCTCATGACACAGTCCTTTGGCCATGTGTTTCTCAGTGACCAAGGTCATTGCTCTGACAGAAAATACCCTTTAGACATTTCCAAAAAATTCATTTGCTTCAAATCAATAACAATTTCATGTACTTAACCAAATAAAGTCATGTATTCAATAATGTAGATTTCAGAAGATTTTACAAGACACAGCATGAAACAGATGGTTAAAGTTTATTAAACACGCTTCAGATATTTTTAAGAGATTTTAAAGCCAAACTCATTGAATACATTAAACTTAAACCACATGAGTTATTTCAGTCATTCATAAAAATGTATAATAGAAGATTTTTAGTACAAGAATTTTCAGATTTATGATCGACATAGTCCCATTGAAATCTTCATGAAAGACTGATAGAAATCTGAAGCCAAATGATACCAATTGATAGGAGAGATTTTGAAGCTCAGTGTTTTCCGAATAAGATCAAGATTTGTCACTTAAAAACAATGAAGAAAAGGTTATGCACAACAAGCAAGATATCAGGAGGTCTGGCAAGTTTCAAGATTTCCAAGGATAACATGCAGTGAATTCTGACAGAGATGTATGCACTTGACCACCTGCATGCAATGCATTGACTCCCCCTGACACTATGCATTCAATTACCCTTTTTGGTATTTTCAATGCAGTAAAATGCAATGCAATTAACTACATGCATGCAAAGACTCAACACTGAATGCTATGCAAGGACATGCAATTAACTCCCCCTGAAAACATGCAATGTTTGCACTGAAAACTGAACATATGATTTTTCAGAATGCAATGGACAGATTTTCAATGAACTATGCAATAGACAAATTTCAAGCCACATTCATAAGCAATTCAGATTTTTCCAGAAAATTCGGAATGCAATTTGTTTTCAGAGGTTATGCATTTCAACAATTATCAAACAACTACACATGGCAGATATGCAAGAATTTCAAAATAGGAGATGCAGAGAAATTACCTGAAAATTTCAGAAGGGGTTTTTCTTTGAGTGCCTTGGTTTATTTCTCCCTTTTTATTCCTCAGCTTCCAAGGCACACTTGTAACAGACATATCATTTTGATGTAACAGGTACCCAAGAAACCTTGGGTCCTGGTTTAGTAGTGACACTCCTAGCATATTTTCTCAACAGATTTTTCGCATGTTTATCATCACAACACATGATATGACAATTATACATGGAATGCCCTACCTGCCCACAATGATAACAAGAAATAACAGATTTCATGTTCTCCTTGTATACATCAGCATTGGCGTGAACATGGTGTGAGTGAACATGATTAATTCTGTTATTGACATGAAAATTTTTCTTTTCATAACCGGCCAGCCAACAGTTAACAGCTCTGTGGCCTGGCTTTCCACATTCAAAACATACAGTGTGTTTGCTTCTAGAACCAAACTTCTTTCTATCAACAATATTTTTATTAACAGGGAAATTAACAAATCCAGAGTTAGTTTTCTTTCCCTGAGCATGCCAGTAGAAGGCAGCACTGTGACCAAACTTTCCACAGCAATAGCATTGAATTTTCTTTTCCTGATCAGTAGAATGTTTCCTAAGGTGATTTCTAGGATACTTTCTAACAGCATTTCTTTCATCATTTATCAATGCTACACAGTTATGCATAATATGGCCAACTTTCCCACAATAGTGACATGTTATAGCCTTTTTATTCACATTCACTTGTTTGACAAGATTGATATTCTCATGAGAGTGTGAATGTATGTGTGAGCAGTGAGCAACATGCACATGTAAATCAGAGACATATTTGGACTTATTCAAATCAGCATTTTTCTTTTATTTTTGAATCTTTTTCTGTTTCTTATCTGAATTTTCAGCCTTCTTAGCAGTGAATTGAAAAATAGAAGAACTAGATTGATTAGCTTGTTCAGAACTTTTCACGAATACAGTTGACTTCTTCTTTTCATTCACTTTCTTATTAACATGCACATACCCAAGTCATTCTTTCTGAAAATTCACTTTAGAACCAAGCAGCTTATTCAAATTGTCTTTTCCTTTAACGAATTTTGACAAAGAAATTTTCATATCTTCAATCTCAGAATTCAATGAAGCAATACTCACTTCATACTTCGATAGCTCAGATTCACAAACAATCAGCTGTTGTTGCAAAGCATCATTCAGGTTCTTCAGAGTTTCATTTTCTTGTTGAACCATTATTTCCATGTTGTTCTCATTTTCCTTCACAACAGTTTTTCCTTTTTCAATTGACACCCATCTTTCAGAGAAGACAGTATTAAGAACCATTAACTTTTTATTTTGATCTTTCAAGTAGACATTTTCTTCTTTTAAAGATTTGATTTGTTCTTTTTGAAAATTGTCATCAGAATCAAAATCATTAATCATGTCTTCGAGAATGGCACATGTTTTGTAAGAATTATTTTCACCGATGAGTTTATTTCTAATATTCTCATTTTCAGATTTCAACCTATTTAACTCATCTTTTTCTTTAATCATGTCAGATTTCAAGTTTTCATTTTCAGCTTTCGGACTTCTGACGTCAGAATTTTTCTCTTTTCTTAATTTTCTCTTTTCTGATTTAACTCTTTCATATTTTTCCAGTAGATGCTCATGCATGGCAACTAAATCATCATGACTAATATCCTCGGTCTCAGAGTTTACCTGGGATGAGGACTCATCTGATTGATCACTCCTTCTTGCCATGAGACATTCTTCTTCCTTTCCATTGTGGATGCGAAGCAATTCATCCAATATTTCCTTTACCGAGCTACAACCTGACAAAGAGCAAAAATCATCAGAACCGATTGCAGCCTTCATTAGATTTAGAGCTCTCACATTATCATCATTTTTCAACTTGTGAACATGAGTCCACTTGGACTTATCCTTAGGAAGTTCATGTGGACTGTGAGAGATAACCTTCCACAATTGTGGATTAATAGAGTTAACATGCTTGTGCATACGATATAGCCAGAATTTAATATTTGAACTACTAAATAGTGGAGGATGAGCCATGAGAACACAACAGATTAATGCAACAGGAATATTGATGCACTAAAAATAAATTAGCACCGAAAACCATAGATCGAATCTGCAGGTTGCTGGACCTTATATGCAGACACTGCTCTAATACCAACTGTTAGGGTGCTAGGCCCGGATACAGAGGGGGGGTGAATGTATCCTGCTAGGAATAATGCCCAATTTAAAAACTCAGATGCTAGGCAAGTTCCGGAATTAAGCTAATTCGATTAAACAAAATAACAAGCAGATGGAGCGAGCCTATTCAAGCATCTAGCGGAAGCAAATCAAGCAATCAAACCACTGCTCAATAGATTTTTAGGTGGTTCGGTCCTTCAGACCTACATCCACCCCTCACTCCCAACCGGAGTGAGGTTTCACTAGCCAATGCTAGTACCAAGCAGACTCAGTCTGCGAATAGTTGCTGCCACACAGCTTGACCAGGGGAACAGCCTCCCCTCTTCCTCCCAACCGGAGGGACACCCCAAGTGACTCCCAGCCACTTGGAAATAAGAGACCAAAGTCTCTCTTCCTCCAGACCGGAGGGACCCCTGGACTTGCTAGCCACAAGCCCAGAACCGGAGACAAGTCTCCCTTCCTCCAAATCGGAGGGAACCCACAAGTAGCTCCCAGCTACTTGCAACCGGAGATCAGATCTCCCTTCTCCTGACCCACCAGGAGGAACCCGACCTCAGACTAGAGGATCGGAAGAACAAAGATAACCAAATGAAAAGGGAAAAAAAATAAGAAATGGAAAATACACAACGATCGGAAGGCTGTAAATGGAGAAGAAGAGTGTAACTCTCAAAGGAGCAGATCTGGCTTGGATTTAATCCAAACGCCAGAGGACAGATCTTCAATAGCTTCTTCCTTCTTCTCCACGAACTCTCTCTCTTTCTTTCTCCTCTGCTCTCCTTTTCTCTCAAGCTATTCTCTCCTTCTCTTCTCTGCTCTCTTCTTTTTACTCTCACTGTCTTTCTCTTTTCTTTCAATTCTTACGAGATCTCTCTTTCTCTTTTTTGTTTCTTCTGCTGCTCTCACTCTCTTTCTTTCCTTTACTCTTTTCTTCTTCTCTTCTATTGGATCGAACTCTCAGCACTTCTGCTCTTCTTTTATTGCCCTCAAGGCTTCGATCAGTCTTCATCTGTTGGATGAAGGCTTCCTTTTATAACAGCAGCCAGCAGGAGGGCAGCACTGGGCGCGTGTGGCTTCCACATTTCCCGCCCAGAACTTTTGGCCACATGTCAGTCTCTCAGCCAGCTTCAGCACACGTGTCACAATCCTGTTTGCCCTTCCAGCCTCGGATCACGTGCCCTCCTTAAGCCTCACGATCAGAACACCTGTCAGACAGAGTATCGGATAAGTCATCAGTTTAAGTGAAGAACTCTGTATAGACTTGTAAAGATATAAAGCATGTAATGCAATATAGACAATGTATACACTTAGCCTTTGAGGAACGATGTATAGACTTAGATCGTGAAAACAGGTTGTATATACTTGAAGAATAAGCTAGTGTATAGACTTGAAGATGTAAAGCCAATGTACAGACTTTGAGCTTCAAAGCACAATGTGCAGACTTTCTGTAACAGTCTGATGTACAGACTTCATGAAACTCTAGACACTGAATGTTGTACATACTTAGCCCATGCAATGAGACGCTAAATGAGACGTTGAATGAGACGCTGGACTCTGTACAGACTTTGCCCAATGCCTGAGACGCTAACAAAGACGGACGATGTTCAGACTTGCTGAAAGACGGATGTACAGACTTTGCCCAAATGCATGAGACGCTAACTAAGACGCTGGACTCTATACAGACTTGAGCGATGTATGGGCTTAGCTTCGTGCAAGCTACAGTCCAATGTATGGACTTTGAAGTTCAACTGGTGAGTGTACAGACTTCACCAATGAGACGCTCACTGTACAGACTTTGCCTTAGACTCTAAATGAGACGTTGGCAGAGACAATGCATGAGACGGTGAAGGACCGATGTATAGACTTCACCAACACGAATAGGCTGCACAGTCCACTGTATAGACTTGATGATATGAACTTCAGGAGGATATGACACGGCTGTACAGACTTTATTTTCCAAACGAATGAATAGACTTTGCCACAGTCTAATGTATAGACTTGAAGAAACTGAACTGAAGAGTCGATGCATCAGCTCAAGGAGTTGACGCACTACGGTGTGGACAGAGACAAATATGACTGAAGGGTCGACGCATCAGCACAATGAGTTGACGCACTACTGTGGAGACTGTGCAGACAGAGTGTAGACAGAATTAAATAGAGCATGTTATATGACAGCCATATGAACTCCATTCACTTACATGATAAAACAGCATTATGATCAGAGAATGACTGAATAATAGCATGATGACACACACAGCAAGATGACTCACAGTGAATAACTCACATCAAAGGCCAATCATCAAAACCACCATTAAAACCATCATCAAAATCACAGGGGCACAACATGAGTTTGTTGCAGGATGTATAGACTTGCTGATGTATAGACTTGCTGATGTATAGACTTGTTGCTGAAGGATATATAGAGTTGATGTGCCTGCAACAGGATGATGTATAGACTTTGAGTTACAGGATGTATAGACTTAGTAATGAAGATGTATGGAGAATGTATAGACTTTGCATGGCAAGCTATGCAATCCAATGTATAGACTTTATGTGTAGCAGCATAAGAGATGCACCAACTATATGAATGAACCAATGCAAGATATGAACAATGGTATGCACTGATGCATTGCTCATGCACACAACCTGTTCGATGAAATGACTAACTGTTTAAACAGATGCACAATGACGTCATATGCAAACACAATGTGACTTAGTATTTACTATCAAAAACCATGCACTGCTCATGCACACAACATGTTCGATGAAATGACTGATTGCTTAAACAGATACACAATGACATCATATGCAAGCACAGTATGACGTATAGTAGTTGCTATCATCAAAACCATAACAGTAATCATGGTGCACACGTATTCAACAGATACTATTAGGAACAAATAACTCTAAAGAACCTCTATCTAATTACCTCGTTTAGGGCTTAGAATTCCTTGATCAATCTGAGTCGGACGCACTAATTCCTGAGTTTCTTGAATTGAATCAGTGACTTTGGAATCCTCTAACTCCTTGTAAACTTGATCTCCTAGAATGAAATTCGGAGGGTAGTTAGTTCTAACTATAATAAAAAAATTCCTAGAAGAAACTTACCTCTAATTCTACCTCCTTACCTCAGTTCCACGCATGCCAAAAGTAAGGGTTGCACACGTCAAATCCGGGACCTATTTATAGGTTTAGCTAGGGTTTTGAGGATTAGAACGAACTTAGAGTCCAACTTAGGCTTTCAATTCGATCTTCTAACCTCCTAGACTTATCTAACTAGTAGATAGAATCGATCCTAGGTGATTTGGATGCAAAAAAATCTAATCTTTTTACGTTTTCTCATACTCACGGAACTGACAGAGCTTAGCGGTCTCGGACTGGACCGCTTACTGTCCCTTGCGGTCTCGCGATAGACCGTTTTCCCCATTGAGTGCCGAAGAAATTAGTTCAAACTCTTTTGATATTATCCATGTTATTATCCATCTATTTATCTCCTAAAAGAGTAATTATCTCTTTAATTCTGTGATTACACCTATTTTAAGGTTCTAGAATATGGGCTAAGGTCCAAAACAATCTCTTGGGCCTATTGGGTTTATTATATGGGCCTAATCCTCTTGGATTAGTGTAGGGCCTAAATAACTAGATTTAATTCATTATAATTCAATTAATAGCCTATTAAATGCTTTAATAATTAATATAATTATATTTCAAATCTGAAAAATCCTTTGAAAATTCTCGGGCGTTACACTTTTAAACTAAGTTAGTTTTGAAAAGTCATTAGTTTTGAATTGAGTAATTTGAGCGCCAGGCTCAAACCGGATATCCGATTTGGATTCCGTCAGCTCTCACAAGTCACTTTTATCTCCCAGATCGTGTTGGAATGATCGGCACGCCGATCAGGCTAGTATTTTATAATTTGAACCCCCGAACCCCTAATTATTGGAATTATTTTGAGCGAAGTTAGTTTTGAAAAGTAATTTAATTTTGAATTGAGTGATTTGAGTGCCGGGCTCAAACCAAGTATCCTATTTAGATTCCGTCAGCTCTCCCAAGTCACTCTTATCACCCAGATCTCATTGGAATGATCGGCGAGCTGATCTGGTCAGTATTTGACATTTTGGAATCCCGAACCCCTAGTTATCTGAACTATTTTAAACGAAGTTAGCTTTGAAAACTAACCTAGTTTTGAATTGAGTAATTTGAGCATCGGGCTCAAACTGGGTATCCGATTTGGATTCCGTTAGCTCTCTCAAGTCACTTTCATCACCCAGATCCCATTGCAATGATCGACGAGCCGATCGGGCCAGTATTTGGCATTTTGGAACCCCGAACCCCTAGTTATCGGAACTGTTTTAAACAAAGTTAGCTTTGAAAACTAACCTAGTTCTGAATTGAGTAATTTAAGCGTCGGGCTCCAACCGGCTATCCGATTTCAATTCCGTCAACTCTCCCAAGTCACTCTCACCACCCAAGTCGCGTAAGAATTAACTAATTAGCCGATCAGGACAGTATTTTACATTTTGGAACCCCGAACCCCTAGTTATGTGGATAGGTTCTTGTTACTTTGAATCTAAATTTATGTATATTCATTGATTTTAGAATTGAGTAATTCTGCCAAAATAAAGATATAATAAACACTCACCTGAGGGGGCTGTGCCGTGATCGTGGATCCATGAGGGAGAATTCCTACCTGGGAGAGGAGGCTAGTGATTGCCTACAACATGCTTGCCTGCTAGCTAGACATCTCCGCCCTCATATGCCGCTGCAAATCAGAGATCTCTGATCGGTCGATGTCTCTAACGTCGCTGGGAGAAGTACTGGGGCCGAGTGGGGGTGTACTAATGGCACTGGTACTGGTTGGGGCAGCCCTTGAACTCGCACACGATGATATCACCGTGCTAGTGTCCAGGCTCTCCCTAAAACTATATAGTCAGCCTTTCTTTGGTATGCTAGCTACTGCCACCCATGCCGCCGGATCCAACTCTGGCTGCTGCGCGTCTCCCTCCCCGTACTTCTCCGTTACAACTCTGCTATATGTTTCCTAAAAATTGAATAAAAAAACTTGTCAATTTCATATGAATCAATCATATTTAAATGAAAAGAAGAACTTGCATATGTAGATAAACTTACCGCTACTGAGCGAGCTCTCTCACTAACAAATTGATATGTCCCCTTCTTTTTGTATGTTCTATCGAACACCTCAAGGAACGACGGACCTCGATTAAACTCCACAGCCTATTTTACAATTCATAGTAAAAAAAGTCATATATATGAATAAAATATAAGAAGATAAATTGAAACATTACTTACCAGTTTTTGTTTATGAGTCGCGAAAGAGATGGACCCACTCATATGCACATTTACGTCCGGTTGTGACGCCTTATTTTTTTTGGCCTTTTGGGACTTTTCTATCCACTTGGGCTCGACAAATTTATCACATACAACGTCCCAATCCTCCTCCCTCATCTAAAGAGGGCGGTGCTTTTTCCACAGTTGTCGGTATTCACTCCCACCAGCGTCTTTCTGAGCCTTTACTTGGGCCTCATGCATTTTCTTTTGGTAATTTGTCTGCACAATAGCCGCCCAGGTAGAACGACCTCTCGCCGCGTCCTGTCCACACATAAACTAAAAAGTCCGCTGTAAATAAATTAAGTTTCACAGTTAGTATACTGTTGTGAATTGAGTTTGGAAAATACTTGAATTAAATGATTAAATTAATTACTAAGAACATGTCGAACAATGAATCCCAGATGCTCATCGAAAATTCTTTGAAAAATAATACTGGCCCGGGAACATATGCCATTACTAGTTGTATGGAATGATGGACAACACCGGTAGGTTCTAATTTATAACTACAATCCAGCACGGCAGACGTCCATCATGGGCCCTGCCTCCCTCGCCCTCGCGACTACTACTGAAATCCTGAAGCGGCTGAGTGGTGGAGGTGTGCCCTGCAGGTGGTGGGAGGGCACTGGGACCTGTAAAAATTAAATATCATAAGTAAAATGAATATTTTGCTGAAAATTAATATATATATAACTGCAGCCGGAGGTGTTGGGGGTGGCGCCTGTACAGGTGGTGGGAGGGCACTGGGACCTGTAAAAACTAAATATCATAAGTAAAATGAATATTTTGCTAAAAATTAAAATATACGTACCTACAGCGGGAAGTGGTGGGGGTGGCGCCTGTCTTTGTGGTGGGAGGGCACTAGGACTTGTAAAAATTAAATATCATAAGTAAAATGAATATTTTGCTGAAAATTAAAATATACATACCTGCAGCGGGAGGTGGTGGGGGTGGCGCCTGTCTTTGTGGTGGGAGGGCACTGGGACCTATAAAAATTAAATATCATAAGTAAAATTGTTGAATACGTGTGCACCATGATTACTGTTATGGTTTTGATGATAGCAACTACTATAAGTCACACTGTGCTTGCATATGATGTCATTGTGTATCTGTTTAAGCAGTTAGTCATTTCATCGAACAGGTTGTGTGCATGAGCAATGCATCAGTGCATACCACTGTTCATATCTTGCATTGGTTCATTCATATAGTCGGTGCATCTCTTATGCTGCTACACATAAAGTCTGTGCATTTCACTGATTGCATCGGTGCATTGTTTGTCATTCGCATATCAAAGTCTATACATCCATTAACAAGTCTATATAGCCAGCAAGTCCATACATCAGCAAGTCAGTACATTCTTCAGCAGCAAGTCTGTACATCCTTCAGCAGCAAGTCTATACATCAGCAAGTCTATACAGCCAGCAAGTCCATACATCAGCAAGTCTGTACATTCTTCAGCAGCAAGTTTGTACATCCTTCAGCAGCAAGTCTCTACATCAGCAAGTCTATACAGCCAGCAAGTCTATACATCAGCAAGTCTATATAGCTAGCAAGTCTATACATCAGCAAGTCTATACATCCTGCAACATGAACTCTGTATGTTGGTTGATTGCACGGACTCAAAGTCTGTACGTTGGCTGCTAGCACAAATTCAAAGTCTATACACTCTTCAAACTCCATACATTCTTCAAAGTCTATACACTCTTCAAACTCCATTCATTCTTCAAAGTCTATACACTCTTCAAACTTCATACATTCTTCAAAGTCTATACACTCTTCAAAGTCTATCCACTCTTTCATTTCAATCGGACCTCTCAACCCCAGTGCGAGGGTCGACCCCTGGGGTCGACCCCTATGGGTCTTTTCTCATTCCAGCAGCGGGTACCTGAAAGGGTCGACCCCAAGGGTCGACCCATATGCCCTATTCTTAGAAAACCCCCTCGAGGGTCGACCCAATGGGTCGACCCCTATGGACAAATGTCCAAAAGCAGCACGACTGCTCTCGAGGGTCGACCCCAAGGGTTGACCCATTGCCTTTGTGTCTTAAACCCTCTCACGAGGGTCGACCCCTTCAGTTCCGACCTCCAGCCGTCTTGTTTGACTTTCGTTTCCTTGCACCGAAAGTCTTCCAATCCATGTCTAATCACCACAAAACATTCCACAAATTGTGGATCTGGTTCCCAAGCTGTCTTTGACTGTTCTAATCATTTAATCAAACCCTAGTGGCATTAGATATAAGAAGAGAGGTGAGATCCGAATTAGATTCAAGGGAGTTCTATTTTGTGTGTGCAGGTTCGGAGTTGCAGCCTTCAAGCCCTATTCCACCTTGCTCTGAAGCTGAAATCCAAAGGAAGGAGCTTGAATAAAAGCCCAAGATAATATACATCGAAGAGCTACATCGGACATCAAGCTTCAACATCCATTCGTGCTAGAATCCTTCATCATCCTTCAAGAATGATCTAAGGGGAGTCAAGAAAGATTCAAGGGAGATAAAGAGAGTGCTATTCAGGGAAAAGAAGAGCCAAGCAAGCCCGGAGTAAAGCTCTGATCAAGTGGAGATTGAAGCCACATTCAACATCAACAACATACATTCATAGGAGAGCCAAATCAGGAGTTTTTCTCAACTGTGTCTTATTGTGTTTTAAGTTTCAAATTTGTATTTCCTATAAACTGCATACTTGTGTGTGTGTGGATCATTGTTACATCCGTGGTTATTTGTGTGTGTCGTATTTGATTCATGTACGTGCGTAGGTCTTCCTAGATCTACGTGTGTGTGAGGTTTGCTGCACTTGTCGCAGCGTGTGTGCGTTTTATTGATCCGCCTGTTGGATCGTGTTGGAGACATCATCATCCGTGTGTGTGTGTTTACTGGGGCTCGTCCCCGTGTGTGTGTGCAGGCATCATCCTGCATGTGTGGTTGGAGCGTCGTCTCCGTTTGGGGATTTATCCCCGAGTGAAGCCTCACCTAGTTTTGTGAGGGGTGGACGTAGGGAGCCCGTCGAGGTCCCAAACCACCTTAAAATCATTGTGCATTGTGGTTTGCTTTGTGCGTTGGCTTGGTTTGATTGTTGAATCCTCTTATATGATCGTGTGGGAACGGTGAGATTGAGAGAATCTGTTTATTGGCATAATCAACTTCCTTAATCTTGTTGTAAGGAGTTTACTCCACCACGCAGCATTCGTCTTGTCGTCTAGTGTGGAGGTTAGTGTAGGTTGTAATCTTACTTGCATGTTCATCATATTTGATGTTTTAATTGTTGTTTCATTACACTTGTTAAAAAGGGAAGAGTTTCCTTAAAATTTGTAATCGCCCAATTCACCCCGCTCTTGGGTGTCATTGATCGTGGGACCCAACAATTGGTATCAGAGCTAAGGCTCTAATTTCATAGATCTAACGATCTAGAGTGATCCGGATCAATGACCACCATGATGTACACCTTGAACTCACCACCCATGTTTGATGGCTGTAATTTTGATTTGTGGTTAGGTAGAATGTTTAGTCTAGTCAATTCATATGAACCTAAGCTATGGAAGCTTATTTCACATGGTGCTCATGAATTGCCTAAAGATAAAAATGTCTGGACTAAAAATCAAAAGTACAAACATGATCAAAATTGCTTGGTTTTGAAGTTGCTTATTGCTGCAGTTGATTCTAACTGTTTCCCCTTTGTCTCCCATTACAGATCCGCGAAGAAAATCCTGGATGGATTGGCAGACATTGAGGAGGATCTTAAAGACAGATGTCTTGTAGCGGGCACGAGTGAACAAGGGAGTGGTCAGCCAAGTGAATCAAGCTCAAGGGTAAATTCTGACTCTGATTGTGAAGATGAATTTGGCTATGAAGAACTGTTGAATGCATATGATGAGCTTGCTGAAAAATACAAGAAGTTAAAATTAGAAAACAAAGAATTGAAAAAGAATGCTGGTCAAAATAAAAGTGATTCCTCATGCAAAGAATGTTCACACCTTAAGGAATTGATTGATGGTTACATGTTTGACATTGAAATTCACAAAGATCAATTCTCTTCCTTGAGAAATGAAAATAAAGAGCTGAAAGAGAGAATGAGTCTTATGGACATTGGCCAAATTGAATTCGCTCATGATAAGAGACTTGAAAAAGAAAATGAAGAATTGAAATAGTTGAACAATGCCATGTCTGAAAGATTGTTATTTTTAGAAAAGGGAAAATATGTGGCTTTGGAAGAGTGTGAAGATGTGAATGAAATAAGGCAAGAAGTTGAATGTCTTAGGAAAACCAATGTCGTGTTAAATGTCAGTCTTTCCACTTGTGAAAAAGAACTTGCCAATTCTGAATTACACATTTCACCTCTTGAAAAAGAAAATTTTGACTTGAATGCTTCATTGTCTAAATTTGTGAATGGCCAAGAAAACCTGGATAAATTACTGGGTATGAGAGTGAACTTTCAAAGAGAAGGGCTGGGTTTTAATCCAGTGAACAAAAAGAAATTTGAGAGCAAGCTACACACTTCTTGTGTTCATACCGCTTGTGCGCCCAGCACCTCCACATCTCACTCCCATGAACAGACCATGTCAAGAACTCAATCAAATCTTAAAAAGAGTGTAGATGTCCAGAATGTGCATGCTAGAAATACTCATGTGAACTTCCATGCATCTAAGAAAAGAAATGTCTCATGTCTTTACTGTGGAAAACTTGGACATATGATGCATGATTGTTTCATTATGAAGAATGATGATTTGAGAGTATGTAGAAATCAGGCTAGTTTGAAAAATGCAAAGAAAGCATTCACCACAAAACCTTCCATACATTGTAATCATTGTGATAGAAAAGGTCACACAAAGTCACAATGCTGGTTACACATGAAGAAAATGAGTTTTCACTCAACACGTCATACTCACATACACAAACCAGTAGAGCCAATGAGAAAGAAAACTGTAATGTCACATGTTTCCTCACATCACTTTGGCAAATCTGGAAATGTTGAGTATACTTATTTTCTTGTAAAGAAAATTGATGATTGGAATGTTATTAAGAAGTGGAAGCCACGTGCCAAAGATGCTACTAACCAACAAGGACCCAAGATGGTTTGGGTACCTAAGAATGCCAAATGAGAAATTTGTTTTGCAGGTGTGCCTTGGGAATGTAAAGCATGAAATCTGTTCTTATCAAGAAGGTAAGGCACACAAGAGAGATAAATCAGGTTTCAAGAAAAATCAAAAATTGAATTTGAAGATCAGGTGATATCCCTCCTACTTTCTGTAGTGACTCTGTCATGTTTCGACTTACTCTCGGTCATATAGTCATGTAATCTTGCATATGTCTGCACATGCATTTCATTAATAGTTGTTTGCATATTTGTGCGCATATCACTTGTCATATAGCATCTTGTTGTAGGAGAGTTTGAAGATTCTTCAGATCATGATTTCACTACATATTTTGAGTTTGCATACACTTTCACGCACTGTCTTGCATAAGTTGAACATTCTGAATTCATGTCATGATGCATAGCAATCCTCCTACCTTCATCATCCATGACTACATAGTATATCAAATGGTGACATGTGAAAGGGCAGGTCAAGCCTATCTGAAAACTATTGTGACGACCCAGAGCGCCGGATACCGATATACCGATAATATCGATACACCGATACCAGGAACTGGGGAAGCCACCCAAGAGGCTGATGAGGCCCCTGAAGGGTTAGTGAAGTTTGTCAAGGGGATGTATAACGAATTGCAATCACAAGCGCGTATATATTAGATTAAGCAATAAAATTAACAGACGTGCAGAAGCAATTCAAAATAACCAGAGTGATACATATATAAACTAGTCCAGAAGCACAAAAGTACTAGTCCAAAAAGGTACAACTACACGGGGCATACCCCGGCAAAAGTACAGCAAAGGCCCAAAAGGACGACCCATCTACTGCTGGCGGCTAAGAACGGTCTCCGAGCAACTCACAAAACACCGGGAGACGACGGGCGCGGCTCACCTAAAAAGAGAAGGGTGAGTCACACCCAGACTCAGTAGGGGTCACGCGGATCCCTACCTCGCACTAAACAAGCATACATGCAAAAATAAAGACAATTAGATCATGCATTTAAATAAATTAACATGCATTGGCATGAATAAACTAATCACAGTAAAGCTGTAAACTCTAACTAAACAGGTATAACAGCTAATACATGCCAACGATAAATAAATGCAAGCGACAGAAACTAAATCTACCAGTAGAATATGCCTTAACTAATCCAAGCAGCAGGGAGTAGAACAACCACTGGGAGCAGAAACCAGATGCGTCCACTGACGACTTATACTGCGTCTCAAGCACTCGCAGTCGGCAACACGACAAGCTGAGCGCGTAAACATTACCAAACCAAGTGACCAGTCAGAGTGACATTCGTCAATGTCAGTCCACAGCCTCTGACCACGTGTGCACACACTGACTCTCGCCTGAGCCAAGTCCTCCAGCTAGTTTTCTCCATTGGTAGGACGCTACCATTGGCGAGGAGCCCACGGAACTAGCTTATAAACCGTATATGGGAACACCCCTCCGCTATCCCCTAGCGGGTCGGCACTCAACAGACCTTAGGGCAAAAACAGTGGCTCCATTGCAAGGAAAGAAAAGCTACTCTGTTGGGATTCACAAATATGCCATTACATAATAAAATAACTTAAACATGGCACATAGATATTACAGAATGCATAAAGAATAAGCCGGCGACTTTTTGAATCTGACAGGCAAGTAGCGGTCTGCTGCCACCGCGTCACAGGTGTGTGACGGTCGTGGACTGGCGTGTTACAACTATCACTACACGTGAGGTGATCTTTGGATCTAAGTTCTCCGCCTAGTACTATGAGTCATTTACTCAAAAGGCTGCTTATGGCACTGGATTGTTACTGAACATCTTGCATTCTTGCACACACTAAGGGGGAGCAACCACATTCACCATATGAGTTCAATGCTTAGGTTCACACATGAGTCATGCACTGCATCTTGAGATATCTAGAGGATTTTGGTTGTTAAAATAATTTGTGATGCCAAAGTTAATAAATTTGAATCAAAATTGACAAATCAATTCTTGTTGTTCTTGGATGCAGATTACACTCCCAAAATCCAAATGCTGATGGGCTGGCCATGACCAAGTTTGAATCAAATGAGGAATACCTTGCAAGGATGAAAATGATAAAATTTTCCTCAATTCACCACCGGGAGATAGGAAGTGATATTGATAGTAACCAAGATATGGTATGAAAAGTGCGCGTCTCTGTTAATGAAGGATGGGTTCAATAGGTGAAAGACTTGGAAGAAAAAGGATTTTCAAGACAAAGGTAAGAAAGTAAAATCTGAAATATCAACCTCCATGAGGTTGGTGATCTGAATGTTTGAAGGCTTCCATTCTTGTCTCCTGAAACAAGGTAATTCATCCTTATCAACTCATACAATGGCCTTTTTTCACTTGGTGATACCTTTAGATGACAAGTGTTGATTCTAAAAACTTGAGTTGTCATTTACTAGCATGCTGTGACAAATTGGTTGAATCTAGCTTGATGTGATGAACATACTCAATTGATTTAACAAAATGAAAACCCTGAGAGATGTGTATGAAGTGGTTGGTTACTGAATGACACTTGAATTGAATTACATGTCTGGTATATCAAATGGCGTTTGTGAAAGAGTGGATTATATCCACTTGGAAGTATTCCCTATGCGTTGAGTTTGGTCTTTGGACTAAAATCTTTGCCTCGTACCAGATCTTGATTGGCTTGTGATTGATTAATTGTTGAATGAATCTCTGAGATGAGTTATGTGAATTGAAAATATGTTTGTAATTAAATGATCCATACATTTGACTTTTGGATGAACTCTCATTTCAAAACTTGTGAAAGACATTTGAAAATCTGTTTTTGAACAATTCTAAAATTTGGGTTGCATTGCTTACTTTTGATCATTTATGCACCCTTATTCATAAAGGTCTTGTCATAAACAATGTTTGTTGATTCATGGATTGAATGAGGATGAACTTAATAAGATTTCTGTCACACTGGCTTGGAAATCAAAGCTCTCATCTTATTTTTGCATCATATCTTTCATTCTTATACAGCTATAGGTTGCATACATCAGAATCCAATGCATTAGGTGCATTTAGTTCACTCAAATGAAAAACCAAAAACACACACTTTGCACCCATGTTAATTTCTGCAATGCATTAGAACTCATGCATTAGTCGCACTTAGTTCAATCTTTTAACATCCATTCAATTGGTATCAAATTGACATCACATTACTCGCATGCATGTCATAGTGCATTTGCATAAACTCCCAATGTGTGTTTGTGTGTTAGTATATGCTATTCACCCCCATCCTTGAAATTTCTATGACCTTATGCTTTCTTGATAAATAATGTTGCATTTGAAGTCATTATCGGTGGCTTCATGTTGTACACTTTGGGGGGAGTAAAAGTGCATCTATTTAGGGGGAGTTGTATTGTTATGTATTCATGATATTTTCGGTATACATGCTGAATCAAATTCGCACATTTCATGCACAAAATATGAAAATGAGTGTTAAAGATAAGGATATATGAATTTCTTTTCAACACTCTTGAGATGTTAAACTTGTTGCATGTATGTTGAAGAGACAGTTGAGGAAAAAGCTGCCTACCTATCTTTGTTGAAAAATCTGAAATAAAAATGAACAGCAGAGCAATGCTTGATCTCACTGAGTAAACTGGGCACATGTCACCTGAGACGTGATGTGGTTCATATCTGAAAAATGTGGACTAGTACCTCTGTTCAAAATGAGGTGAGATGGTTCAGTATTCTAAGTAACCGGGGATTCTGGCATGAGCTCCATGCGTCTACTCGCGTAAAAAGGAATCATTTTGAACCTGATCACTCTTGAAAAATTCTGACTATCATGTGATACTGGTTGAGATGAAAAAATATTGATGAAAACTCAATTGTGGTAGAGCGTAGCCTCCAATACGCTGTTCTCAAAATTGAAGTGCAGTCTGTAAAATATCTCCCTGTGTTGATCTGAAAATCTAAATATTCATATTGAAACCATCATTTTTCATGTTACTCACTTACACATCTGAGAATTTGATTTAATATGTATTCAGAAAGTTAATTGACTGCATTAGCAATTACATTAATCTCCTATATGATTGGAAAATCTCCTATGTGCTACACATGTGTATTCTAATTATCATGACTCTCTTGCATCTTTCCTATACCCATCCCCTCTTAAATAAGTACGGGAGAGCTGTGTTACATGTATATATATATATATCTATTTGTTTGCTTGTGTATGTATCTTACATGCCATCCCTTGCATAAGTTGCATCTCATACATTTCAAACCACAAATCAAAAATTAAAAATCTGGAAAATACTGAAAACCAAAAATTGAGTGGACTTCCCATGCTATTTACTTGCTCAATAAATTATTGTGTTTGCTTGGCAAATGGGGAGAAAAATTGGGCACATCCAAGTAATCAACATTTGGTATCCTCTCTAGCCAGCAATTGGTGTTTCCCATATATTCCATGAACCCACTTATTTATAACTTACTCCTGCTTCATCAGAATTTCAAATGTCGGTTACTGTTCCTTCCACATTTATCATGCTACAATGTGCCTCTCCTCTGTTTCATCTTCATGAGGGAGTATGATTGGCATTACCCCGCTTTTTGATAATGTCAAAGGGGGAGAAATATTTCATGTGATTCATGTTTGCTGGTTTCATGATTGGGGGAGAACAACATGCTGGATTCATGATTAGGGATTCATGATTGGGAGAGAACCTTCATTTATGATGAGGGTTTATGCATAGCATTCATACACTTTACTTCTCCATGCATACATATCTGCATTCAAATACTTCACTATCATAGATCTTGAGATGCACATGTTACATATGTCATAAACTTTGCCTTCTTGGCTATTTCTGCCATATAATGACTCACAATGTTGCCATCATCAAAAAGGGGGAGAATGTTGAATACGTGTGCACCATGATTACTGTTATGGTTTTGATGATAGGAACTACTATAAGTCACACTGTGCTTGCATATGATGTCATTGTGTATCTGTTTAAACAGTTAGTCATTTCATCGAACATGTTGTGTGCATGAGCAATGCATCAGTGCATATCACTGTTCATATCACTGTTCATATCTTGCATTGGTTCATTCATATAGTCGGTGCATCTCTTATGATGCTACACATAAAGTATGTGCATTTCACTGATTGCATCGGTGCATTGTTTGTCATTCGCATATCAAAGTCTATACATCCATTAACAAGTCTATACAGCCAGCAAGTCCATACATCAGCAAGTCTGTACATTCTTCAGCAGTAAGTCGGTACATCCTTCAGCAGCAAGTCTATACATCAACAAGTCTATACAGCCTGCAAGTCCATACATCAACAAGTCTGTACATTCTTCAGCAGCAAGTCTGTACATCCTTCAACAGCAAGTCTATACATCAGCAAGTCTATATAGCCAGCAAGTCTATACATCAGCAAGTCTATACAGCCAGCAAGTCTATACATCAGTAAGTCTATACATCCTGCAACACGAAGTCTGTACGTTGGCTGATTGCATAGACTCAAAGTATGTACGTTTGCTGCTAGCACAAATTTAAAGTCTATACACTCTTTAAACTCCATACATTCTTCAAAGTCTATACACTCTTCAAACTCCATTCATTCTTCAAAGTCTATACACTCTTCAAATTCTATCCATTCCTTCATTTCAATCGGACCTCTCAACCCCAGTGCGAGGGTCGACCCCTGGGGTCGACCCCTGTGGGTCTTTTCTCACTCAAGCAGCGGGTACCTGAAAGGGTCGACCCCTGGGGTCGACCCCTGTGGGTCTTTTCTCATTCAAGCAGCGGGTACCTGAAAGGGTCGACCCCAAGGGTTGACTCATATGCCATGTTCTTTGAAAACCCCCTCGAGGGTCGACCCGTGTGGACAAATGTCCAAAAGCAGCACGGCTACTCTCGAGGGTCGACCCATTGCCTTTGTGTCTTAAACCCTCTCACGAGGGTCGACCCTCGACCCCTTCAGTTCCGACCTCTAGCCGTCTTGTTTGACTTCTGTTTCCTTGCACAGAAAGTCTTCCAATCCATGTCTAATCACCACAAAACATTCCACAAAACATTCCAAAAATTGTGGATCTGGTTCCCAAGCTGTCTTTGACTGTTCTAATCATTTAATCAAACCCTAGTGGCATTAGATATAAGAAGAGAGGTGAGATCCGAAGTAGATTCAAGGGAGTTCTATTTTGTGTGTGCAGGTTCAGAGTTGCAGCCTTCAAGCCCTATTCCACCTTGCTCTGAAGCTGAAATCCAAAGGAAGGAGCTTGAATAAAAGCCCAAGATAATATACATCGAAGAGCTGCATCAGACATCAAGCTTCAACATCCATTCGTGCTAGAATCCTTCATCAACCTTCAAGAACGATCTAAGAGGAGTCAAGAAAGATTCAAGGGAGTTAAAGAGAGTGCTATTCAAGGAAAAGAAGAGCCAAGCAAGCCCGGAGTAAAGCTCTGATCAAGTGGAGATAGAAGCTACATTCAAGATCAACAACATACATTCAAAGGGGAGCCAAATCAGGAGTTTTTCTCAACTGTGTCTTATTGTGTTTTAAGTTTCAGATTTGTATTTCCTATAAACTGCATACTTGTGTGTGTGTGGATCATTGTTACATCCGTGGTTATTTGTGTGTGTCGTATTTGATTCATGTGCGTGCGTAGGTCTTCCTAGATCTACGTGTGTGTGAGGTTTGCTGCACTTGTCGCAGCGTGTGTGTGTTTTGTTGATCCGCCTGTTGGATCGTGTTGGAGACATCGTCTCCGTGTGTGTGTGTTTACTGGGGCTCGTCCCCACGTGTGTGTGCAGGCATCATCCTCCGTGTGTGGTTGGAGTGTCGTCTCCGTTTGGGGATTTATCCCCGAGTGAAGCCTCATCTAGTTTGGTGAGGGGTGGACGTAGGGAGCCCGTCGAGGTCCCGAACCACCTTAAAATCCTTGTGCATTGTGGTTTGCTTTGTCCGTTGGCTTGGTTTGATTGTTGAATCCTCTTATATGATCGTGTGGGAACGGTGAGATTGAGAGAATCTGTTTATTGGCATAATCAACTTCCTTAATCTTGTTGTAAGGAGTTTACTCCACCACGCAGCATTCGTCTTGTCGTCTAGTGTGGGGGTTAGTGTAGGTTGTAATCTTACTTGCATGTTCATCATATTTGATGTTTTAATTGTTGTTTCATTACACTTGTTAAAAAGGGAAGAGTTTCCTTAAAATTTGTAATCACCCAATTCACCCCCCTCTTGGGTGTCATTGATCGTGGGACCCAACAAAAATGAATATTTTGCTGAAAATTAAAATATACATACTTGTAGCGGGATGTGGTGGGGGTGGCGCCTGTCTTTGTGGTGGGAGGGCACTAGGACATGTAAAAATTAAATATCATAAGTAAAACAAATATTTTGCTGAAATTTAAAATATACATACCTACAGCAGGAGGTGGTGGGGGTGGCGCTTATCTTTTTGGTGGGAGGGCACTAGGACCTGTACAAATTAAATATCATAAGCAAAATGAATATTTTGCTGAAATTTAAAATATACAAACCTACAACGGGAGGTGGTGGGGGTGGCGCCTGTCTTTGTGGTGGGAGGGCACTGGGACCTATAAAAGTTTTGCATCATAAGTAAAAAAAATATTATGTTGAAAATTAAAATATACATACCTGAAACATCATAAGTAAAACATATAATCACACAACATTTCATTGCATTTTCAAAATAGACATATATACATGTCTGTTGTGGTGGTCATGAGCCGACACTTGGACCTGTAAACAAAAATCTCTTAAGCTGGTATATAATTAATACATTTATATAGATAACTATTTGAATAGATATAGTTGTACCCGAAGAAGACGCCAAAGAGGAGGGAGTAGAGCCCCTCCCACTGCCCTGTCTCCTCCCACTCCCACTACGACCTCCTCGGACCATCTTTGATGCAAGCACACAAAATAATTAATACATATTAATCCATAATTATATAAGATTTATAGATGTTATTAAAAATTATGCAAAAATGTAAGAATATCTTACTAAATTATCAAAATTTATCTAGCTCAGCCCATGCTGATGATATATCTAACTCAGCCTCATCTTTGTCGTCCACAGTAGCCTCATCAGATTCGAACTCTATCTCTTCATCCGACTCCTCCTCCCCTCTAACATCAACATTTAGCTCCATCGGATCGACTTCTTCCACTTCATCTCCCTTAGGTAATGACAGTGGCTCATCAGATTTGTCCAGATTAATATGCGTGGAACCTACAACGCCAACTTCGTCTGATTGAAAATATTTGGCACTGGCAACCTCTAAGACATTTTCACTCACATTTAACTCATAAGTGGGAAAAGGTTTTACTTTAACCCTACAAATTACCCACCAATCTTTATTCTTAGACGATGGATAACTTGAATAATACACTTGCTGGGCTTGTGTAGCTAAAATGAACGGTTCATATATATTAAGTTTAGACCTATGTTTGACATCAACAATCCCATAAGTTATGTCATGTCGAACGAAATTGGGATCAAACCAATGACACTTAAATAGGAATACATGATTGTCTCATCCCAAATACTGTAATTCTATTTCTTCCTCAAGAATACCATAGTAGTCCAGTTCCACTTCATTGTATGCACTTCCCTTAACACATACGCCGATGTTCATCGTAGACTTACTTCGTCCATAATCACTCGTGTGAAATCTATATCCATTCACAATATATCCTAGACAGGCACGTGCAACTTTCGAGGGGTCATAACCTATCTCCTGTAATAAGTAATAAGACCTTGTTCAATCTATATGTAGATCAAAGTAGTTAAAATATTAACAATTACCTCAACAAAAGTAAATAGAAACATATATATTCAACGATCGACACTAACTCGATATCTCAGCCATTTGGCAAAAAACTTCTCGCGTTCTTTTTCAATCTCCATGTCCTGATATTTGGACATTTTTATGCTAATTCTGGATCAAATTATCTGCAATAAAAATACACTACTACTTAAATGAACTGTAGAAGAAGGATGAACAACTTATGGCCTTGTTGGAAATGTGAGTTAAGAACTTACTCAACATAAGGTTCAATAAAAAAAACACAAGGTTCAATCTCAATATAATTTAGAAGAATATATATCTGTGTGGCATACAACTCTCTATCTTCGAGCGTGCAAGTCAACCAACGTCTGAACGCACATCCAGGATGCTTAAATATACAGATCCGATCAGACCAATCAACAACTCCCCTATCATCATTACGTGGAGGTCGAGTACGACGAGTTTTAATCTCTGGCTCAAAGTACATGGAACAGAAGTTCAAAATTTCTTCAATAATATATGCCTCAGCAATCGAACCCTCCACCATCGCCCCAGGGAGGGGGCCTTCGAGCGTGGCTGGCCGGCAGAGTGATCGCTTCTTTTCTTCTTACCCCTCCTTCTTGTATTTGTGCATATATCCCCTGCATCCCTTCTCCTTTCCATTGTGTTGGGCATGGCCCAATCACAATTGGCCCATCTATCCTTTTCTTCTTCTACTCTTTTGGAATTGGGTTTGGCCCATTTTTTTCTTTTCTTTTCTTTTATTCTTTTTTTTCTCCTCTTCTCTTTTTCCCTTTTTTTTGTCAACTATCAGCAAGGTCCAATATTCTTGGGGAGGCGACCTTGAATTTAACAGATCATCTTTTTGAAAAAGTGACACATAAACCATGTCCACCAACCAAGTTTGTATAGTGATCATAATTCATTAGATTTACACAATTTTATACAATTGAAGCTGTAACTTCTATACAAGAATGCCTCAGCTAGGGCCAAAATAAGGTCACCCGCCTCCCCAAGTCTCAACGAGGCCATCAAAAAATGATCATGGCTGGGGTGGTGGTTGACGGCACTCACAGAGCACGTACCCAACCCGGCCGCACCTGAAACAGCTCCTCGGACAGTGCCCTGGCTACTCCGAGACCTACGCCTGCACCTCATCATGTCGCAGACGCCTGAGCTCTTGGCGTCGCCCGACACCACGCCAAGCCGCCTACCGACGCCGCCTCATGTCTCGTTAGCGAGGACCATGAACAGTGGAAGAGGATGCAACTACCTCCTCCTGAACCATCTGCGGGAGACCCTGTTGGAATTGTAATGCTCGACCCTGCTCCAGGGTGCACACTAGGTCTACCTCCAAAATCACCACCGTCCGAAAAGCTACCTCCACGTCGGTGACCTCGGATGCCATGAGGGTCCGACGAATCTCTGGCCTCAGTCCATCAACTAACTGCTGAGTCAAAAATCACGGACCTGCAATGGCCGACAGTGCATACCGGCTCAACTCCCTAAACCTTGCCCAATACAGGGCAACTGGCAGCGCTCCCTGAGCCAATGACAAAAATTGGGTGGACAAATCAAAAATATCCGCTGCTCTGGCGCACCGACGACCGCATCTACCGAAGGGGGCAGTGCTCCACGCTGCACATCCAGGGCCCCTACGGCCAGGTCTGCCTGGGGCCGCACCTCCCCCTTTCCGCCATCGCGGATCCTTAAACACGCAAAAATCTGAACATACACATCAATCCCAACTGAGAACATACACATCGATTACTAAATCCAAGAGTTAAATCAAGTGAAATTATGAGGTGAACGGATAAAGTTATTCTACTCATAAACACTTTCATCTTGATTCTGTCTAAACATCATGTGGGGTTTATAATATTAATAAGACCAAGGTTGGTTGTATTACCGATTCATATCGATTGGGGATGGCCAAGAATGCAATAGAAGGGAGGAAGATGGGAAGCTTCGGCAGGTGGTCCATATTAAAAAAATCCCACCCAAGAATGCAATATACATTATCATGCTCCCTCCCTTCATAGAAATAGCCAACACAAAGTTTTTTTCTTCTTGTTGAGTATTAGAATTGGAGGAAGGAAAATGATGCATACATTTTGAAGTCACTTTAAAACAATCATCTTTAAAAGATTAATCATGCTTCTATGATAGTCGATCATATATCTTATCAACTCCTGCCCCACATGCATGTACATTCTTTAAACTTTATCTTTGACATCATATATGCAGACTTTAGAAGATCAAAAGAATGCATGGATCTATACTAATGTAGTTAACAAAAGTAAACTGTTGAATTGTGCAACAACAAAGCCAATGCACATATCTAAGTTTGTAGGAATTAGGTAAAAGTAAACTGATAAAATGAGCAAAATTATAGAGTGTCATCTAAATAAGATGTGAACAAGTATTTCCAAGTGAGGATACATCCAAAAAAATATCACACACACACTCAAATTTAAAAAAAAATCCTTCCATCCCACCCTCTCCTTTGGCCCCTCCCCTTAAGAAAATCATATAAATATGCCATATTAAACTTCTAAAAAAATTTCGATAGCATCTCCCCTAAAAATTGACTATTTTCCACATTTGTACATCCTGTTTGGTCACATATACATCCACATCCACAATATTCATGGGGTACCTGCATCATATAAAATGCCCATCTATGAATATTTGATCGTTCGGTGTTGTTTATTATATGTACTTTACGATCATCTTAAAATTTTGGCAGAATCTCCCCACACTTCTCTAATATACCACCATAATTTACTAATTTTAACATTTCTCTAACAGCCACTATCATAAAATGTAAGTGACCACAAGAGTAGTCAAAATTAGCAGGTATATTGGAGAAGAGAGGGAAGGTGCTACCGAAATTTTAAGAAAATGATGAAGCACAAATAATAAACAACACCGAACGATCAAATATCCATAGATTGTCCAACAAGACAATTCAAGACTTTGTGTTTGATATATGTCATTAGTATCCAAACATACTAATCACATATATCATAACAAAAGTCTTGAACGAGCAAAAATGAAAAAAAAGTCATATCCACATTTACGCACACACATTTATATCCACATCCCCCTTCCCATCCACATTCACACACATTCACATTGGCATCATCACCTGCAAACAAAAATTCGCATCCACATTCACATACACATTCATATCCACATCCACTTTCACGTCCATATTCCCACACACACATTGACATTGACATCGTCTTCTGGAAAAAAAAACCATATCCACATTGACATACACATTCATATCGACATCCACACCTGTCAAAAAAATTAATTCACAAACACATTCCCCGCATCCCCCTCCCTCCCCTCCCCTTCCATCACCCTCCCACCCTCCCTTCCCCGCCCCCTTCCCTCTCATTAAAAAAAAAAAATCATCCCACCCTCCAAATAAAAAAAAATATCACACACACACTCAACTTTTTTAAAAAAATCCCTCCATCCCACCCTCTCTTTTGGCCCCTCCCCTCCCCTCCCCTCCGCCGCCATATCCCGCCAAGCCCCCCTTTCCCCTCCCTCCCCTTCCCTCATCCGCCTCCCCGCCCTGTCCCATCACCCTCCCACCCTCCCTTCCACGCCCCCTTCCATCTCTAATTCAGTTCCTCGAAGGAACTGAGGAAGCATCTGCCCTATCTTTCAAATAGACAAAATGATGGGTTCCAGATCAATTACTAGCACATAATTAGTGTCCTCCAATCCAATAAATTTTGTCTAGAATGGTGAAACCAGAAAAGAGACAAGTTGAACAAGAGACTCTCACTTCAAAAAGAGGCTTCTTTTGTCAGCAATTCAACTAAATGGTGTTGATGATCCCACTAATACCAAGTATTCTGTCCCCATTCTTGCACATGAGATTCAAGTCCAACAAAACAAGCATTGGAAAAGAGATTATCACATATTAGTTATGAAAAAGTTTAGGAATATTAATCATGCAAGAATAAGCAACAGAATTCTAGGGCACTCCCATGGTCCAAATGATCAATAATTTTCTAGTATCCAAAACTATGGCTTTTCCCCCTTATTATACAGTATGCATGAAAATGACAATAAGTACCTAGAATTATTGTGTGCAAATGTTGCATGAAGTGGAAGATTTACACCAATAAAAATGCCAGCCTGCTTGTGTTCCCTAATGAAATCATCAAAGTCCTTTTGGACACATAGGGTGTCAAATGACAGCAAGAAGACAGTGAACAAGAGACGTGCATATTGCACCTGGTATCAGGCTTGAGTTTACTTGCTATCTCATATCAGGTATGGTAGACAACATTTCTTAAATTATACGCTCATGCATATTCCAAGTTTCCCTCCAGAGTTTTCCATAAACTACATCATGGCCCTATCATTGTTAGCTGAATTCAGTGCCCAGTTTCTTAAAAAGTAACTTTTCTTGAAACACTTTCTTGAAACTATGCTTTTTGACTGTTATCATATTATTCATGTGCAAACACACAACTAAAAGTTGAATGAGGCTTTTCTTTTTCAAGATGCTCAGACTAGAGTGTGGAACTATGTTTTTTTTTTATTTTTTTCTTTTTCAGAAAATAGAAAAAAATGAATCGGTACCTAAACCGGTCAATGAGTTATAGAGGCAACATGTTAACTTTACATAATTATTCAAAGCATCTGGTTCAAGCATAAATAGAAAACACAGTTACACAGGTTAAATTGCTAATTGTTAGAATTTACAAAATTATACCTCTGAAAAATAGAAAATATATATTTAAATTATGTGAAAAAATAAAAAATCTATTACTCATCGGAGGTCCAGAGCTGAAGACGGCACTGCTGGTGCAGCCCTGTTCGTGATCATGGTGACCGGACATGGGGCAGAGAGGGCCCTGTTCGCGATCACGCTGCTAGTGCGGCACTGCAAACGACAGTTGGGAGACGGCTTGGACCTGTTTACGATCAGGGCTTGGCGCACTACAGACGGGAGTTGGGAGAGGCGAGAGGGCTGACGGGAGAGGGGAGAGAGCCGCGGCTGACCGGAGACAGAGAGGGAAGAGGGCCGGCGACCGGAGACGGAGAGGGCAGAGCTCGGGGCTACCGAAGGTGGAGATGGTGGAGGGCCGAGAGGCAGACGAGAGAGGGCTGACTGCCGAGAGGGGAGAGAGCCGCGCTGATCAGAGATGGAGAGGGCGGAGCCCGGGGCTACCGACGGCGGTGATGGCGGAGGGCCGAGAGGCGGAAGGGAGAGGGCCGAGTGTCGAGAGGGGAGAGAGCCGCAATGACCGTGTCGGATATTATGTTTTGATGATGACAAACACTATGACTCATATGTGTATGATGTCATATGTGTTTGGACCATAGGAATTATGTGCGTTGTTTGGCTAAATTATTCAAGACATAAATGATCTATGTTGCATAAGGACTGCATGCATCATATGTGAGTTCATGGTGAGGACACGCGCCGCATCACTCGACGGAGCACACGGAGCTTGCCGATATCCCTTTGGCTTGGCGACCACTTGGCGGACTAGCAGAGTCCCTTTTATGCTTCAGGCCATGCTGGGCCTTAGTTTAGTCCCTGCGTGGACACTTTTTGCATTGTTATGGACCTTTGTAGGCCATTTGGAGCCAATTAGGTTTTAGTTGGGCCCTTTTATGCTCATTAGATAGGAGATAGGGCTATTGGGCCATTTCTTTGGTTCAATCTCTGGCCCATTTGGGCTGGCCACCCACTCCCCTGCTTAGCCCACCTAGGGGTTTGCGCCCCCACCTCCTAGGGCTAGGGTTTGGGCGCCCCTATCACATCCTCCAAGAGGAGGAGGTGGCAGCCGCCCCCCCCTCTCCTAGAATATAGGAAGAGGGTGCGGTCACCTTTCCCCCCCCCCCCCTCTCTTGACCGATTCCTTCCCCCCCTCCCCCACTTGACCGCCCCTTTCCCCAATCCACTCCTAGAATCTAGGAGTGGTTCGCACCCCCCCTCTTCCCCTTGCCTTGTGGCGCATTCCCCCCTTTCCCCATGCCAGGTGCGGCCCCCTTTCCCCTCCCTCTGGGCTAGGGTTCCTACCCTAGCATATAAAAGAGCTTATGTACTTTTCTTTTGAAGTTAATGAAAAATTTATTTTGTGAGAGAATTGCTTGGTGCGCAACCAGCTCCAAAGGAAGAGGGCGATCCTCTTCCCCATCCTCTAAGGGGTGCGACGCCCCTCCCACCTCCGCCATCTTCTTCTTCAGCCATCTCCTTCAGCCTCTAGGGTGAGACGCCCTGGAGTTGAGGCCTGGAGGTCACGTGGTACGCTTCAACGCCAGCGGTCTTCTTCCCCACGTCCACGGGCGATCCGGTCGACGAGGTGACGACGTTCGTGGTGGCGTGCTGCTCAACCCCGGAGTGCCTGTCCGACCTGCACACTAGGGGTCCAAAGATGCAAACGGTACGCCCAATTCCCGACAGAAAATCCCAGGGGTGTCTTCAAGGTTTTTGTTCCTTTGCCTGTTAGCTTTCCAACCCATCTGGCCTCGCCCCAAAACTCTTTCATCACAGAAAGTTGTCTTCACAGGCACTTTCGTTGCGCAGATCGCATCCCTGGCAGTCTCGCCTGTGACCAGAGTCCACTTGGGCACCCGTTTACGGACCCTTGCCACCATTTCTAGCCCCATTTCCCTTCCTAATAATTGTTCCTCTGCCAGTTACGAAGCCATTCCAAGTGGTCTCGCCTCAAAATTCCATCGGGGCTGAGAGTTCCCTTTTTACACACTTTCTGTGCGGAGTTCTCTGCTACAGTACCCGTTCGGGACCAGTCAGCAGAGACCTCCAAAGGGACCACCCTCTAACCACCTCTGATTGACCTGAAATTTGGTAGGCCACCCCCTCACACATTACCCCATCTCCAGTAATCGCCACAGGCCCGGAGTCCACCTACAACCCCTCGCCATTACTGCCCTCCCGGGAGTCACAGTTCTGACTGCCCTGAATTGCAGACTGTGACCCCAACTCCCATCGCCACCCACGCCCAAAAGTCCCACGGCACCCCACCGGCCACCACAACCCACCGTTAGCCTCCCCTGTCAGTCACCTACCAGAGAAGACCCCGCCCCTATTGCTGTCCGGAAGGCCCCGTACCGGCCGTGTCTCTGCCCCCCCTGTCGCAGCAACCAGCAAGCAGCAAGCGTTGTGGATCGTCACTCTTCACGGACCATCACCGGCTCGTGACCCCAGCAGCAGTTCAGCATCCTAGCGCACGCCCTCGGCGACGTGGACCACCTCTACACCCAACTTCGGAGACGAGTGAGGCCCCGGAGATCGACTACCGGCGCCTTCCACCCACTTCGACTGCTGCCCGTCAGCCCGTGCGCCGACTGCCCGAATTATTTGTGTTGTTGTAGCCTGTTATCTCCCTGCGAGGAGTGGGCACCATTTGGGTTTGTAATAGTTATCATCTTGTGTATCGGGTTGTCGGACTCGGCCGGGGTTCCTTCGCCACGCCTAGGCGTGGAAGTACGCATTCCACTCCTTCCTTGGTACTTGCTTATTTTAGTATGTGATTGCATGTGGCGCGTCCGAGCGTAGGATCCTAGCCAGCATACACAATCACTGCGGATTGGTGAGGTGAGTGTACCCTTTTGTTCCCCGGGCCCTAGTCGAGCACCGAGCTCGAACTAGACTTCCATTTTCGCTCGGCGGCGCCTTGCCCGCTTAGATCCTAACGCCTCCCTCATAGGGACGGCCGTGAGTCCGGAGATCTTGTTGAGTGACGCGAACGCCCGAAGGAATACCACGCTAGTCGGGAACTCCGGCTTACCTTGTCACGTGCGCGTGCTGGTCGCACAAGTCATAGTCTTAGATTAGTTGCATTGTTGGTCAGTCCCGCATCAGTTCACGCATCATGTTTAAGTCAATTTGTGCATAACAGATATTGTTCATACAATATAATGTATTTTAGGTTAACATACAGTTAATAAAGTTATCACTGTGCATAAAAAGTCAATGCATCTGCATAAAGTCTATGCACATGACATTTTACTGTATAGCCTGTGTTCATGGCATTTGGTCTAAAAGTTGGTGTGCAATTGCACATTCCATGGTCTATGCATTAGTCCATTCTGGGTCGATGCTAGTCTAGCATCACACATACTGCATAATAAGGTCCATGCTAGTTAGCTTGTTATGCATAGTTATAAGATCAGTGCACGTCTGAGGTTTGTGCATACTTCATTGTTTAGCACACAACGCCCGTGCACATTTCAACTGTCAGCATGTAAAGGTTTGTGCACCTTTATCCTATGCATGTATTAGTCTGTGTATGTTTTTGCCTGACGTGTGAAGAACGTCGGTGCACATGTTGTCATATGCATGAAACATCGGTACACATCTTGCATTGAGCATATAGGGTCTGTGTAGGTTTTGCCCTACACACATAAAGGTCTGTGTAGGGTTCGGTTTTATGCATGTAAAGGTCTGTGCATTTTTTGGCTTGTGTGTATATAGGGTCGGTGCATGCTTTTGTTAAGGCATAGACACGGGTCGGTGCATGTTTATGTCTAAGGCATATACATAGGTCGGTGCATGCTTTTGTTAAGGCATATACATGGGTCGGTGCATGTTTTTGTCAAGGCATATACACGGGTCAGTGCATGTTTATGTCTAAGGCATATACAAGGTCGGTGCACCTTCTACCTTATGCATATAGGTCTGTGCATATATGCTCACTAAGTCTGAGCATGTTTTAGTCTACACTTAACTGAGTCGGTGCATGTTGTGACATACGCATGCATAGGTCCGTGCACATTTGCCTTGTGTGTATACAAGGTCAGTGCACTTCTTGCATTCAGCATATAAAAAGTTAGTGCATGTCCATGCGTGATGTTGAACCTAGTCTGTGCACATCTCTCTTAGTACATATCTAAGTTAGTACAAATTTGCTAGCCATATCAGAACCCTTGTGCTTAGGGTCTGATAGTCTTTGCACACGTCTAGTTGGGATATCTTATGGTATTAATATTCAGTATTCTATCATATAATTACATTACATTACAAAATGTTTGATGAAATGTCTTCACTCTGATGACAGGGACTTTACCGTAAAAAGGTCCAAGCGAACCAGGATCAGATTCTCGTGAGACTTGAGTGATCAGCACGTTATCCAAGATAGGCTGATACTAGGCGATCTTGCCATGTGTAAAGCAGCGGCAATGTAACGCTAACACATGGATAAGTCAGAACCAGATCTTGTTTGAAATTTGGGCAGGAGTTGTGGCGACCAGGCACCCATCTCCTGAAGGTTATAAAAGGAGGGCCGATTGCCCAGTTCAGACATCAATTGAAAGGAAGAAGGAAAAAGGTGAACAAGGCAGAAAGAAGAAGAGGGAGATCGTGAGATTGAGAGAAGAAAACAGAGAGCAGCATAGAGCAAAAAATAGCAGAACTAGAAAATAGAGAAGAGTTTTAGAGAAGAATCAGAAAGCAGCAGAAGAGGAGAGTCTGAGAGAAAAGAGATAGAGCGAGAGCAGCAGTGAAGAGTAGACAAGGGAGATTGAGAGAGTGGCAGAGAGCTATCGAAAAGGAGAAAGAGAAAGAGAGAGAGCGGGAGATAGAAGCAAAGGTGCTGCTTCGAAGAGCTCGTGAGTAAGAAGCATTTAGAAGTCCAGATCTGAGGTTCTTTTTGTTCTATGTTCTTTGGATCAAATCCAAGACACAGTGCTCCTACGTGAGCTTGTTTGTTTTGGTTTTAATGTCAGCTTTCGTTGTTGAATTTTATTATCCTTGTTTTCCATTTTACATACTTTTGCGAAGCTGTGTATCAGCAGATGGCAAGCAGTGTCACCCAGCAGATGGCAAGCTGTGTTGCCCAGCGGATGGCAAGGTGTGATGCCCAGCTGATGTAGGCAAGCTGTGAGGCCCAGCAGTTTAAGCTGTGTGTCACATCCCGAGCTATTATTACAGCGGAAGATGATTTCGAGAACGCGAACAGCCGACATGGTAAGCCTCTTGCAAGCAAGAATAATCAGAGCGCAAGAACAATCACACAAAAGTAATTACACAATAATTAACTCAAACCTTCACTTTCATTTTATGTCAAACAACCTCAAGTCCAGTACATGAGACATTTAAACTCACTTTAATCCTTTGGACTCAATTAAAAGAAAAAGTACATAGACTCTATCTAGACAATCATGACTTCTAAGTCTTCTCTCATTTCCATAAGACCTTCATTCGCTCTCGGACCCATCACTTGAATGTCCTGAATCTGAATCCGACTAACTTGCAGTTCCTGAAAAGATTGAAAAGTAGGAAATGAGCACACTTGCCTAGTATGTATCTTTGCATCAACATGAAGGCAATGTTAAAGTGATTAATGTCTTAGCTTTAAAGAACAAGATAAAATCATACATATACGAGGAAAACATGCGAATAAAGCTAAAATAACAAGTTACGATCAAACTTGAGATATGAGAATATGATATGATCAAGTATAGAACAAGAATATAATTTGGCCTTTCAAGAATGTAACAAAGATGTACTTTTCATAACCATGAAGGTTATGCACTAGAAAGTCATGTAACAAGCAAGAATGTACTCTTCACATAGTAACAAGTACTTCGTGAATTTATGTGGATCACCTGTGGATATTTCACTTAGTTATAGAGAAAGTACTCCCAGCGTAATGCGACGCCAGTAGCTTCATACCCCATGGTTTACACCATGTTTCCGACAGTCATCCGAGAGGACTAGTATAGGGCCCTTGAACATAATCAGTGCTCGAACTGCATCTTCATGTATAAATCAAGCTACTTCTACGTTTATAGCAATAATATGGCCAAGAATGTACAATTTCAACTATAGTTCCATGAATAAGCAATCAAAAATAAGAATGCTTCTATTGAGAATAAGAGATTTCAATAAATGCATTTAATAACTAGGTTATGCTATGGAAATAAATCGACAGCATAACGGTACATTCTTTAACTCTCAAATTTACTTAGGTATCTTAGGAATAATGTGACAGGTTCTAGATAATCAATTGGACCATCTTGGAACATAGGAAAATCAACACTTGAGTCAACCCCGGGTTAATCAAACTCAGTAAGCTAGCGGTCGTTTACTGGACCATTTCTCGCTCTGGCGATCTTGTACAGGACTGTTTTATAAAATAGTACGATATTTTAAAAATAGAATATCTGGAGTCTTAGCGGTCTAATGCATGGCTGTTTAGGATCCATTAGTGGTCAAGTGCAGGGCCGCTAGCAGAGTCAGACAGTTAACCAAATGGCCGCAAAAGTCCAGAATATAAAACATCAGTATAAGTGCTTTTCTAGACAATGGATTTTAGTGGTACAACCAGCTCGGCATCTGGAGGGAATCCTAGGCTCATGGAGACTTACGGAGGCCTTGAAACAAGATTTCTTAGTCCGTTGGAAGGAATATCCAAAGGAGAGGTCATCATGTCTAAGATTGTGTTCCTAATGTGCAAAAGTGTAACTAATGACAACATACTGGGAAATGTGCTATGTACTTAAGAAAATGACTCTTAGAAGAGAGAAAAATCGTGATAAAATAGTGATCAAGTTAAATCATGAATCATCTATCATTTCAAACATGTATTTACTACAAAATATATGATTTTGGTCAAAGATAACATAAGTTAAAATAATGCCAATGTGCATAAAAACATGAAATCTATTATAATGAACGATAGAATTAACTAAGTATATGAAACCAAAGTTCAAACCAGAAATAAAACTTAGCTAACTAGGCTTAACATATACTAATCATGGCTAATCTGTAATATGTATCGATTATCAAATTACAGAAATCAGAAATCAAAAACGGTCTAATACAGGACCGTTTAACTTTGTCTAGTGGTCTATCGTACGACCACTATATTTCCTGGCAGTCGATAGGAAGGCCGTTTCTTCCTGTGTTCATCCGAGTTGAAAAGATCATAAGACTTAATGCTGAACTAACGCATATCATGCCTGGAAATCAACATATTGTAACTTCCATAACCATGATAGAACAAATATAGGCCAATCAATATGCATAGGTTTACGTGAATAACAAGAAAATTCCATTTTCACTTCATTAAGGCTAAGAATTATGCACGAATAGTAGCCTAGATGCATAGTCTTAATAAAACATGAAAGTCACGGTGTGCAATGCATGAAATCAAGTGCAACAAGAGGGCTTTTAATCCTAGAATAATGTTTTAGCCATTCATGAGATAACCTACCTCTGTCCTGGACTTTTGCTTTCGAATTTAAGGCTGGAAGTTAACCCTAGTTTCCTGCGCTTCTTGTGCTAAATCAGCAACTTCACATCACTATAACTCCTTATTCTCTTGACCTAAACACGTGAAATTTGTTGGGTAAGAAGAAGATATAAAGGAGAACAAAAAGTTCTAAAGGTTCAGGTTCTAAATACCTCATTTTGGGCTCCTAATCTCTTGATCTTCACCACACCGTTGCACAGTTTCTTGGGTCGTTTGTATGAAATAGCAACTTTGGATGCCTCTAACTCCATGTGTGCTTGATCTCCTAGCACGAAATTTTGAGGGAAGTTAGTCCTTAATATTAGAATAAAAACCTCAAAAGAACCTAACCATAATAATATCTCCTTACCTTAGTTCCACGCGAGCCAAAAGTAAGGGTCGCACAGGTCAATCCTAGGTTCTATTTATATGGTTTGGCTACGGTTTCGTGGATTAGATCCATTCTAGAGTCCATATTTGACATCAAACGAACTTCTGAGAGTCCTAAGAATGCTTACCAGTCCTTCTACCTTGATCTCTAGGAGATAAAACATCAAAAATCTAATCTTTTTGCTCTTTCTTCCACTCACGGAACTGGCAGAACCAAACGGTCGTTTATGCGACCGCTTAATAGGCGTAGGCGGTCTTACGATAGACCGCTTATGGGTCTGGGTACCGAATTTGACTTTAATTCAAACTCTTTTATTCATTTATCCATTTATTGATCTAAACAAGAGGTATTTATCCCCTATATTCCGTAAATATACTAATTAAGCTTCTAGAATATGGGCCAAACTTCATGGGCTTGGTCCTTAAATCCTTTTTGGGCTTTATTAAGTAGGCTAGGCAAATTGGTTATCATATTTGGGCTTTAATAATGATTTATTTATCCCATAAAATTCTTATTAATTCTCAAAAAATTCTTAAATACTCTAGAATACTTTTATAAATTTTTCGGGCATTACACCCTCCCCCACTTAAGAGAATTTGGTCCCCAAATTCAACATATGGATTATATGGAGAGTGTACTTACAGTTAAATAACTCAAGAAATCTTTTATGCATGGCTTCTTTGGTTTCCCATGTTGCTTCATAGGGCCATGATTTCTTCCATTGGACTTTAACCATAGGAATGATTTTATTCCGTAGTTGACATACTACCCGTTCAGGAATCTTGATTGGTGTTTGCTCGTACGTCATATCCTTTTGAATCTCCAGATTATCATAGGTGATAACATGGTAAGGATCATAAATATATTTCTTCAGCGTAGAGACATGAAATACGTCATGAACTCCTGCTAGTTGTGGAGGTAAAGCTAATCGATAAGCCACTTCACCAACCCTTTCCAGAATTTAAAAGGGCCAATGAATCTTGGAGTAAGCTTGCCTTTGATACCAAATCTTTAAATACTTCGACCTGGAGAAACCTTAAGGTGCACATGATCTCCTACTTGAAACTCCAAGTCGCGCCTTCGATTGTCAACATACGATTTCTGCCTATCTTGTGCCATATAGAGTCTTTCTCGAATAAGCTTTATCTTCTCGGTAGTATCCCTAATAATATCGGGGCCTAGAAATTACCTTTCCCCTACTTCATTCCAGCATATCGATGATCGAAAGCTTATTCCATACAGAGCTTCAAATGGTGCCATTTGTATATTAGCTTGGTATCTATTATTGTATTCAAATTCTACTAGAGGCAAGTGATCATGCCAACTTCCTCCGAAGTCAATAGCACAAGCCCTGAGCATATCTTCCACCACCTGATTTGTCCTTTCAGTCTGGCCATCAGTTTGTGGATGCAATGTTGTGCTAAAATTCAGTCGGGTCCCTAATGAATGTTGCATACCCTTCCAAAACTGTGATGTGAATCAAGGATCTCGGTCAGATATAATAGTGACAGGGACACCATGTAATTTGACAATTTCCCTCATGTATAATGCTGCTAGTACATCCACAGACCATTGACTTTTGATCGATAGAAAATGTGCGGACTTAGTCAACCTATCTATGATTACCCATATCTCGTCGTGTCCACCTCTCGTCTTAGGTAAACCCATGATGAAATCCATCCCTACACTTTCCCATTTCCATTCGGGAATATCCAAGGGTTGTAATTTTCATGCAGGTTTTACATGCTCTACCTTTACTTGCTGACAAGTGAGACAGCGAGACACAAAGTCTGCTACTTCTCTCTTCATGTTGGGCCACCAAAAGTTTTTTTTAAATCTTGATACATCTTGGTAGCACCAGGATGAATAGCATATTTCGACCTATGTGCCTCTTCCATGATTAACTTCTTAGTGTCATTATGATTTGGCACACAAATTTTACATTTAAATAGTAGTCTTCCATCATTTGACATAGAAAATTCTGGTCTCTGATCAACACTATCCCTGATTTCCATCAATGCAGGGTCATTCTCTTGTAATTTGACTATGTCCTCAATTAATGTAGGTTGAGATCTTATATTAGCAATTATACATCCATCTCCTTCCCTGTCAATATCAAGATTTAAGTGAGAAAAATCCTTGATAAGACAAGTCATACCTTTCCTGAGACTTGCTAGAGTTGCCCTCGGTCTTCTACTAAGAGCGTCAGCCATAGCATTTGCTTTCCCTGGATGATATTGAATTATGAAGTCGAAGTCCTTGAGATACTCCAACTATCTGTGTTGTCACATATTCAATTCCTTCTGGGTGAAAAGATATTTCAGACTTTTATGATCTGAGAATATAGTGAATTTCTCCCCATAAAGGTAATGTCGCCAAATCTTTAAAGTGAAACTAACCGCAGCTAATTCCAGAGCATGTACAGGGTAATTCTCTTCATGACGCTTCAACTGTCTTGAGGAATAACAAATCACCTTCCCATTTTGCATAAGAACGCATCCTAGGCCAATGTCTGACGCATCCGTATAGACTTCAAATCCACCACCCTCAACAGGCAATGTCAAAATAGGAGCTGTAGTGAGGTGATCTTTAAGAGTTAGAAAACTCTCCTCACAGTCCTTCGACCATATAAAAGGATTTTCCTTTCTTGTAAGTCTAGTTAAAGGAACGGCGATCTTAGAGAAATCCTTAATAAATCTCCTATAATAGCCAGCTAGACCCAGAAAACTTCTTACTTCCGACACAGTCGGCAGCCAACTCCAGTTCTTGACTGCTTCTACCTTAGAAGGATCGACAACGATACCTTTCTTTGAAATAATATGACCAAGGAATGAGACTTCCTTAAGCCAAAACTCGCACTTGCTAAGCTTTGCATAGAGTTTATGCTCTCTTAGTGTCTGCAATGCTATTCTTAAGTGCTCTTCATGTTCTTCCCTTGTTTTGGAGTATATAAGAATGTCATCAATGAAGATGATGACAAACTAGTCAAGATAAGGCTGGAAGAGATTATTCATAAGTTGCATAAACGCTGCTGGGGCATTGGTTAACCCGAACGGCATTATCACAAATTCATAGTTGCCATAACGGCTCCTGAAGGTAGTTTTGTATATGTCTTCATCCTTGATCCTGAGCTGATGATAACCTGACCTGAGGTCTATCTTGGAAAAGTACTCCGCTCCGAAATCTGATCAAAGAGCTCATCAATACGCGGCAATGGATATTTATTCTTAATTGTGAGGTGATTCAATCGCCGGTAGTCAATACATAGCCTGAGAGATTCATCTTTCTTTTTGACAAATAGAAATGGTGCACCCCAAGGTGAAGTGCTAGGTCGTATGAAACCCTTGTCTAACAACTCCTGAAGCTGTCTCTTCAATTCCTTAAGTTCTATGGGGGACATCCTGTAGGGAGCTATTGAGACAGGTGCTGCTCCGGGAACAAGTTCAATGGAGAAGTTTACTTCCCTTTCGGGTGATAAACCGGGTAAATCTGATGGAAATACCTCGGAAAACTCATTCACTAAGGGAATATCTTCTAAGACGATCTCCTTGGACTCAGTAATGATTACGGAAGCAAGAAAAGCTTCACATCCTTGCGATATAAGTTTGCAAGTGTGAAGAGAGGAAATGATGGTAGGATGTTTCCTATATTTGATATCAAGGAAGGAAAACCTTGGAAAACCTGATTTACAAAAGGATATTATCCTATTCCGGCAATTTATATCGGCATCATGGTCTACAAGCCAATCCACCCCAAAAATAGCATCATAGCCTTCCATGTCAAGGCATACATGGTTCGCAGGGAGATTATGACCTTCTACCATTACCTCACTATTGGGGTAGTAATTGGTGAGCTTTATTCTAGGACCTAAGGGTGTAGTAATAGCAAGGTCCAAAGGTAAAGGAACTGATAAAACTGACAAGGTTTTTACAAAAGTAGAAGATATAAAGGAATGAGAAGCACCGATATCAAATTGTACAAATGCAGGATATGAACAAATTTGAACGGTACCTTCCATAAGTCCGTCATCCCTGGGTGCTTCCTCCTAGACTATAACAACATTAAGACGAGCAAGCCCCCTACGTCCACCACCGGACGATTGTTCCTTCTTGAGAGGGCAGTCTGGCATGCAATGCTCCCAACTGCCACATCGTAAACAAACACCGAGACGCTTCTAGCATTCTTTTGTTGAGTGGCCAAACTTTTCACTAAAAGAGCATGCCGCCATGACTTGTTTTTCTTCCTCCTTGACCTACTTATTTTTATAGGAACCACTACCGCTCCCATTTCGAGATCTCTTCCTGCTATCACGAGATTTGTAGGGCTCCGTGATGCTAAACTTTTCCTTCTTATTACGCCGATCAGACCTTTGGCTTGACTCTTCTCCTTTGGCTTTTAATTTGTTGACCTTCTCCAAGGTCCTTTCACATAGATATGCCCGTTGGACCATCTCCACATAGGTACAGATATTTTGAGTCCCGAGCTACTGAATAAAACTAGGTCTTAACCCATCCATGAACCGATTAGCCTTTAATAAATCGGTACTGACTAGATGAGGAGCATATGGCGCTAGCCTAGAAAACTAAAGTTCATACTCGGCTACCGTCATCATGCCCTGGCGTAAAGAAGCGAACTCCATAGCCTTTCGCTCCTTGACATGTTCAGAGAAATACTTGGCATGAAATAATGTAAGAAAACCTTCCCATGTATGTGGTGCATCAGCTGGCGGTGTCGGGACCGACTTCCACCATGTACGTGCATCTTTGTTTGGTTGAAAAGCGGCAAGACACACTTTCTCTTGATCAGCACATTGCATGACCTCGAATATACGGTTCATCTCATCTATCCAGTTCTCGGATTCATCTGGATTTGAAGAACCATAGAATCGTGGAGGGTTTAAACTCCAAAAATTACGATGTAAATCTCCAGCTCTTGCCCCTGCGCCTGCTTGGGCCATAGTTTGTAGTGCTTGGGTGAGACCCACAATAGTTTGCTGCATACCGTTCCAATCCACACGATGGGCCATTGTGAGAATAAGGTACCTGAGAGAAATAACAAATTGTTAATTCCCATGGAATTTAAAAGGGATTCATCTAGAGCTAATTTACTATCTCATCCAAAGCTCTACCCAATTCTCGCATAGGTGGGAAATTTTTTCCTTAGTTCATAAGTTTGGGTCTTAAACCTTAGACTTATCCTATGACATGTCTTTCTCCCTAAGTCCTTAGACTTAGGCTCTGATACCAACTTAACTGTCACGTCTCGAGCTATTATTACAGCGGAAGACGATTTCGGGAATGCGAACAGCCGGCATGGTAAGCCTCTTGCAAGCAAGAATAATCAGAGCGCAAGAACAGTCACACAAAAGTAATTACACAATAATTAACTCAAACCTTCACTTTCATTTTATGTCAAACAACCTTAATTCCAGTACATGAGACATTTAAACTCACTTTAATCCTTTGGACTCAATTAAAAGAAAAACTACATAGACTATATCTAGACAATCATGACTTCCTAGGTCTTCTCTCATTTATATAAGACCTTCATTCACTCTCGGACCCATCACTTGAATGTCCTGAATCTGAATTCGACTCACTTACACTTCCTGAAAAGATTGGAAAGTAGGAAATGAGCACACTTGTCCAGTAGGTATCTTCGCATCAACATTTTTTTAAAAGGCAAATATGACCTTGGATTGGTCGGGGAGGGTGAGCCCATCCAACTGGGTGAGATCACTCTACCAAGTCAATGCCGAAGGCAATTTTATTGAAAAATTGGTAGTTACAATATCTTTGGGGCATACCCCTACATAAGAAGAAAGGGAAATGAAATATTACAATCTCAAATTTGGAGTACCCATCCTATCTAGCCTACGGGCTCCACGAATTCTAGATGGAATCATGTCAGGTTGTTATGAAAAATAGAACTGGAATTACATTGGCAAGCAAAGTTGGCGAGACCATCTGCTGGCTGGTTGCCTTCTCTAAATATGTGAGAGACATTTGTCTTCACTCTCCGGACTAGCTCGCGTATCTCAGCAATGATGGGTAGCAGCCTCCATGGACAGGAGCATTCCTTCTTGATGATACTTAGTAGTGTCTTGAAATCAGATTCCACAATGTGAAGATTGATGCCAAGAAGTGTAACATATCACAAGCCGTAAAGCATGGCACGAGCTTCTGCTATTAGACTGTAACATCTGCCATAGTAGTGGCTGAAGGCTAAGCAGATGTCACCCTTGTGGTCCCTAATCAGACCTCCTCCTCCACCATTACTGGGGTTGCGTTTACTGGCACCATCAATGTTGAGCTTGAAGGTTCCATGAGGGGAAGGAGACCAATATACAATGATCGGATCCCTGTGCTTTTGGAGTTTGGTAGCAATAGAGAGGTGTTGTAATGAGCTCAGAGAAGATAGATCTCCCGTCTTGGAAAAAGCAGGGAATTTGGTGTTATTGATTATTTGAATAATCCTGTGGTATATGGTTGTCGGTGAGCTGTGTTTGCCTTCAAACCGACGCTTGTTCCTTTCACACCAAACCTCCCACAGCCATAGAGAAGCTAGAAGCAAGGACACCATACCAGCTTGGGTAGATATACGGGTTTGTTGAATCACTTGGCGCAAGAATGCTTGACCCGAGCCATAATTTGCAGGATTAATTTGGAAGCAATGGCCCATAATTCTCCATGTTGATCCAGCAAGCTCACTGCGCAAGAGGAGGTGAGAAGCAGTTTCTATTTGGGGAGCTTGACAGCAAGAACATTTGGAGCAAAGAAGGATGCCACACTACTGAACTTTGTAAAAAGAATGGCGGATTGCAAGAATTGAACCTGGTCACTCATTTGGGGTAACACATCAACATGAAGGCAATGCTAAAGTGATTAATGTCTTAGCTCTAAAGAACAAGATAAAATCATACAGATACAAGGAAAACATGCTAATAAAGCTAAAATAACAAGATACGATCAAACTTGAGATATGAGAATATGATATGATCAAGTATAGAACAAGAATATAATTTGGCCTTTCAGGAATGTAACAAGAATGTACTTTTCATAACCATGAAGGTTATGCACTAGAAAGTCATGTAACAAGCAAGAATGTACTCTTCACTTAGTAACAAGTACTTCATGAATTTATGTGGATCACCTGTGGATATTTCACTTATTTATAGAGAAAGTACTCCCAGTGCAATGTGACGCCAGTAGCTTCATACCCCATGGTTTACAATATGTTTCCGACAATCATCCGAGAGGACTAGTATAGGGCCCTTGAACACAATCAGTGCTCGAACTGCATCTTCAAGTATAAATCAAGCTACTTCTACGTTTATAACAATAATATGACCAAGAATGTACAATTTCAACTATAGTTCCATGAATAAGCAATCAAAAATAAGAATGCTTCTATTGAGAATAAGAGATTTCAATAAATGCATTTAATAACTAGGTTATGCTATGGAAATAAATCGGCAGCATAACGGTACATTCTTTAACTCTCAAATTTACTTAGGTATCTTAGGAATAATGTGACAGGTTCTAGATAATCAATTGCACCATCTTGGAACATAGGAAAATCAACCCTTGAGTCAACCCCGGGTTAATCAAACTCAGTAAGCTAGTGGTCGTTTACCGGACAGTTTCTCGCTCCTGGCGGTCTAGTATAGGACCGTTTTATAAAATAGTTCGATATTTTGAAAACAGAATATCTGGAGTCTTAGCAGTGTAATGCATGACCGTTTAGGATCCATTAGCGGTCAAGTGCAGGGCCTCTAGCAGAGTCAGACGGTCAACCATATGGCCGCTAAAGTCCAAAATATAAAACATCGGTATAAGTGCTTTTCTAGACAATGAGTTTTAATGGTACAACCAGCTCGGCGTCTTGGAGGGAATCCCAGGCTCACGGAGACTTACGGAGGCCTTGAAACAAGATTTCCTAGTCTGTTGGAAGGAATATCCAAAGGACAGGTCATCATGTCCAAGATTGTATTCCTAATGTGTAAAAGTGTAACTAATGACAACATACCGAGATATGTGTCATGTACTTAAGAAAATGACTCTTAGAAGAGAGGGCAAATCGTGATAAAATAGTGATCAAGTTAAATCATGAATCATCTATCATTTGAAACATGTATTTACTACAAAATATATGATTTTGGTCATAAATTGACATAAGTTAAAATAATACCAATGTGCATAAAAACATGAAATCTATTATAATGAACGATAGAATTAACTAAGTATATGAAACCAAAGTTCAAACAAGAAATAAAACTTAGCTAACTAGGCTTAACATATACTAATCATGGCTAATCTGCAATATGTATCGATTATCAAATTACAGAAATCAGAAATCAAAAATGATCTAATACAGGACCGTTTAACTTTGTCTAGTGGTCTATCGTACGATCGCTATATTTCCTGGCGGTCGATAGGAAGACTATTTCTTCCTGTGTTCATCCTAGTTCAAAAGATCATAAGACTTAATGCTGAACTAACGCATATCATGCCTGGAAATTAACAAATTTTAACTTACATAACCATGATAGAACAAATATAGGCCAATCGATATGCATAGGTTTGCGTGAATAACAAGAAAATTCCATTTTCACTTCATTAAGGCTAACAATTATGCATGAATAGTAGACTAGATGCATAGTCTTAATAAAACAAGAAATTCACGGTGTGCAATGCATGAAATCAAGTGCAACAAGAGGGCTTTTACTCCTAGAATAATATTTTAGCCATTCATGAGATAACCTACCTCTGTCCCGGACTTTTGATTTCGAATTTAAGGCTGGAAGTTAACCCTAGTTTCCTACACTTCTTGTGCTAAATCAGCAACTTCACGTCGCTCTAACTCCTTATTCTCTTGACCTAAACACGTGAAATTTGGAGGGTAAGAAGAAGATATAAAGAGAACAAAAGTTCTAATGGTTCAGGTTCTAAATACCTCATTTTGGGCTCCTAATCTCTTGATCTTCACAACACCATTGCATAGTTTCCTGGGTCATTTGTATGAAACCAGCAACTTTGGATGCCTCTAACTCCCTGTGTGCTTGATCTCCTAACACGAAATTTTGAGGGAAGTTAGTCCTTAATATTAGGAATAAAAACCTCAAAAGAACCTACCCATAATAATACCTCCTTACCTTAGTTCCACGCGAGCCAAAAGTAAGGGTCGCATAGGTCAATCCTGGGTTCTATTTTTAGGGTTTGGCTAGGGTTTCATCGATTAGATCCATTCTAGAGTCCCTATTTGGCATCAAACTAACTTTTGAGAGTCCTAAGAATGCTTACCAGTCCTTCTACCTCGGTCTCTAGGAGATAAAACATCAAAAATATAATCTTTTTACTCTTTCTTCCACTCACGGAACTAGCAGAACCAAACGGTCATTTATGTGACCGCTTAATAGGCATAGGTGGTCTTACGATAGACCGCTTACGGGTCTGGGCGCCGAATTTGAATTTAATTCAAACTCTTTTATTCATTTCTCCATTTATTGATCTAAACAAGAGGTATTTATCCCCTATATTCTGTAAATAGACTAATTAAGCTTCTAGAATATGGGCCAAACTTCATGGGCTTGGTCCTTAAATCCTTTTTGGGCTTCATTAAGTAGGCTAGGTTAATTGGTTATCATATTTGGGCTTTAATAATGATTTATTTATCCCATAAAATTCTTATTAATTCCCAAAAAATTCTTAAATACTCCAGAAATACTTTTATAAAACTTCCGGGGCATTACACTGTGTATTAGCAGAAGCCACACTCGGGTTGAGTGTGGGGTGGATGTAGGTCTAGAGGACCGAACCACCTAAAAATCTTCTGTGTTCTGTGGTTTGATTATCTGTTTGATTCCACTAGATGCATGCTTAGGATCATGATCTAATTGAATATCTGTTGAGTGCCTTGTGTTCTATTTGTCACTACTAAGTAAATGTCAAATCCATATCTGACATTGAGTTGTTTATTAAGCTAATGATCTGTCACTCAGCAAGCTTAGTCTATTAGTTCAAATTCTACAATAGATAATTTGTCAAAGTTTTATTTGTCAAGTTTTAGAGCAAAGTTTTTTTAAGAGGGATTCTTTCACCACCCCTCTGAATCCTTCTGCACCGAACTATAGATTCATCTATTGGTATCAAAGCATACCATAGATTATAACAATTGGTATCAGAGTGGGTGTCTGCACAGAGGGTCCAACGACCTGTAGATCTGTCCTGGATTGCTTGTGGCATAATCTGGTTTCAGTTTCCTTATTGCTATTTTCTGATCTGATCTGATTTGTTTTGAATTCATGGCTTAAATTCCTGTATACACTGGTTCGGATTTCTATGGTTGGTATGGTTGTTTTAGAGACTATGTGATGCATTTAAATTCTGATGTATGGACACTCATAGCTCACAGTCCACATGAAGTTCTAGAGGACAAATCCCAATGGAAACCTTTAGAGAGACTGAAATCTGCTGAAAATCAAAAGGCCCTAGATCTAACCAAAAGGGCAATAGACTTTAATTGTTTTCCATTTGTTAATGAGTGCAGAGCGCAGTGGGGATCATCAACAAAATATTAGGAATACCATGTAGGGATGAGGTGATGTGTTTAATGGCCAGAGATCATCTTCAAGATAAGTCCGAGGACTCATCCTCCCAGGTAAACTCTGAGACCGAGGATATTAGTTATGATCATTTAGTTGCCATGCATGAGCATCTATTAGATAAATATGATAAAGTCAGATCAGAAAAAAGAAAATTAAGAAAAGAGAAAAATGATGAAGTCACCCGTCTAAAAGCTGAAAATGAAAAACTAAAATCAGAATTGAAAAATAAAGAAGGATTATGTGAAGATTGTTCATCATTGAAAAAATTGTGTGACAGCATAGAATCTGATTTGAGCTTAAAAGAAACCGTGATTGATTCATTAAAAGAAGAAAATGAAGAAATGTTGCTTAACAAGAAGGAAATTGAAAAGAGAGAAGAAAAACTGAAACAAGAAAATGAAGAATTGAAAAATGAGAATAAGAAATTGAAGAAAAAGATTAATCAAGATAAATCTGACCTAACTTGTGAAATCTGTCTAAAACTGAGACAATCATATGATACATGTTTGACAGATATTCACAAGCAAAAGGAACATATGGTTATGATGAAAAATGAGAATGATGAATTATATTCAGAGATTTCTGAATTGGAGGATGAATTCATCTGATAATCATTAGACTTTGAATTCTGTGGATAATGAGAAATTGATAAAAAGAGCTTGATCATGTTAATTTGAAACTGAGTGAACTGAAATCTGATAATAATGAACTTGCTGTTAAGAATTCTGAACTAGAAAACAAGCTGAAATCATTAGGAGGTGATCATGTCCTAATTAATGAACTAGTTCAGAATGAGCAATTGATAAAAGAAAATGAAGGATTGAAGATGTTGAACTCTGCCATGTCTGAAAGACTGCTTGCCTTAAAAAAAGGGAAAGTTAGTAATGCAGAACCTAAACAACTGAGCAATCTGGAACAAGAAATTGAGAAATATAAAACTGCTAACAAAGTGCTAAGTGAATGCGTTAATTACAGTGAACAAGAGATTGCCAGTTATGAGATTCAGATTACTTCTCTAGAAAACGAAATTTGTGATCTAAAAGGCTCTCTGTCAAAAACTCTGAAGGATAAAGAAAAGTCAAAAGGTCTTTTGAATGATGAAGCAACTGAACAAAGAGAAGGGGTAGGTTGTGATTCTAAAATTAAAAGAGTTATGAGGAATCAACTGTATACAACATTTGTGCGAAGTTCAGAAGGAGCTAGCACTTCTAATGCTTTCCTGAAAAAATTGTCATCCCAGTAAATTCAAACAGAAAATAAAAACCTGACAACCAAGAATCCATCTGTTTTTGAATTCACGGCTAAGAAGAATTCTAAGCTAGCTACTGTTCAGATAAATCAGAAACAAACTAAAAAGGGCAGAAAGAATGGTAGTTTACAGAAAAAGTTGATTCACCTTCATGTTGAGAATTTGCATGTTGTAAATAGGATGAACACACACATACATCCACATAAAAAGGAAAATCAAAACTTTAAAAAAATTCATGCTAAAAACTCATCTGATAGAAGCCATGCTACAAGGAAATCTAATAGCACTTGTCATTACTGTTGTAAGCATGGTCACTACATGGATGATTGCTATGTGCTGAAAAAGGATGATCTGGATGTTGATAGAAAGCCTACTAGGAAATCTGTTTCTACTCAGAAAAAGAAGTTTTCATATTTCAATTGTGGTAAATATGGACATGCTGCAGTACAATGCTATTCTTTTAAAAGAAAAGGAAAATTCCATGTTCACATTGATCATGTCAACTCCCATGCTAAGAAATTTCCTATTGTTAAAAATAAGATGGATCAATGTTCTTATTGTGGCAGGATAGGTCACACTACTGTTCATTGTTGGTATGCTAAAGGGAATAGATTCAATTCAAAACCTGTTAAATACCTTGCAAACTACCATGCTGCTGGTAGACATAAATTTGCATACAAGAGAATGACTCCTGAATGTGGAAAGCCAAGCCACAAAGCTGCTGCTTGTTGTGTGGCTGGTTTCAATAAACAGAATTTTTACTCTGCTCATAGATTTCATGACACCAGTAGTGTGCATAAAAAGAAGTTGAAATCTACTGCATCATGCTATTACTGTGGTCAGATAGGTCATTCAATGAATAATTGCTACTTGATGAGATTTGATGACCTTCGTGCACAAAAAATGTTTAGAACACCTGTTGGGGGTAATATAGGATCCAAGGTTGCTTGGGTTCCTAATGGATCAAAATAACCTAGTTGTTGCAGGTGTGCCTTGGAGATGAATAAAGGGGTAATAGACCAGGGCACCAGAAATGACCCCATTTCTGAGTTTTCCAGGTAAATTCACTGTATTCTCTGTCCTTAGATTCATTGCTTAATCTGTCAGTTAAATTGATTGATTGCATAGCATGTTAAATTTGGTTCAGCATTATCTGCATTGCATATTTCTTGAAAATCTGTTAGGACTGCATTGGCACTGTATTGTCTTACATGACCATTATGGTATATCAAATGGTGTCGGGAGAAGGGCAGATTTTTGTCTATCTGGAAACCCACTCAATGCGTGAGGTGGTCTCTTGGACCTGAGTACTCTGTCTGGTACCATGGGTCATATAGTACATAGAGCAGTCTATATATTCATAAGCATAATTCATGATTTCCGATGCATAAAAGTTCATGCATTTGTGGCATTTAGAATTCTAGATTATATTGCATATAGTCAGGGGGAGTCTGGTTGTCCTTGCATGATATTCATGCCACTCAAGTCATTGTAATGCTTTTAGGAAAGCCACTGCATATGTATGCATATAGTTAATTGCATTGTATTTCATTTTGAAAAACTTCAAAAAGAGGTGTTTTAAAGCATATAGACAGGGGGATCGTTTTAATTCTTCAGTCTACCATACCTGATTTGGTCCTGTCTATCCATTTGCGTCCTTATTTCTTACTTATATGCCAATGAATTATATCATCAACACATTCCACTTGGCATCTGATTTTATCATCATCACTTGGTAACATTTGAATTCATTTTTGACTCTCATCTGAATTCTGAGTTCTGGAAATTCTGTCTGCTACTCCTTACTTTGCTGAAGGAAAGCTTCATTTGGTCTGATTGAATTCCAGACTTTGCTTCTAGCTTCTGAACTTCTGTTCAATCTCAATCTCATAACTTCTGCTGCATAACTTGAAATATCTGTCAGTTTACTGCTCTTCAATTAAGCTTCCTGAAAATCTGCCTGATTCACTTTGATAAACTCAGTAACAAGCATGAGCTTTTGAACTCATCAATTTCTATGCATGATTGTTTTGTGTGTTGCTGATCTGAAAACAACTAAAGTGAGAATTGAAGAAAACTTCAGCATGTGTACTGTTTCATAAATCTGAAATTACTCTTAATGAAGAATCTTCTATTATACAGGTTTAAGAGTATTTGTTGATTTGAAATTAGTTTAAGTCTAATGTATTCTTAAGTTTGAACTCAATGGACTTGAAAATATCTGATTCAAATTTTTTAATAAACCTTAACTGTTTGGCTTATATAAGTTCATGTAAGACTTCCTGAAATCTGAAAAGTTGAAACCTTCATTCACTTTGGTTGAGATGCATAGTGTAAGTATTGTTCTTAAACATTAAATTTGTCTGAAACTGTTCTAAAAGAAATATTGTGGACAGAGCAATGACTGTGGTTACTGAGAAACCCGTCCAAAGGACTGTCATGAAGTACTATAGTTAACTCTGCTTAAAAATTATTAAAAATAATTTAAAAATATGATAGAGCAATGGCATGGCTGTATTGAGTAATTGGGAATTCCGGCCTCTAACCAAGGTGTCTCCTCATGTAAAAGATACTTCTAATGCTACCTCTGTTCTCTAAATAGAGAAGCAATACGGTTATCACACTGAGTAACTAGGTCATTTCACCTAAGACGTGTTGTGCCTCATGTAAAAAGGTGTTGATTAAACCAAAATTGCTCATTGAAAAACAAATTGATGCTCAATAAGAAAAAACTGAGAAATATATGCATCAAAAAATTTCTGCAAGAAAAGTCTAAATTCAGACGTACTCATGAATGTTTATTCTCAATACTACTAGTGTAACTTCTAAAGGAGTCTTGGAAATAAATTGATTAAGATGGAAGGAGGTTAAACTAGGGTTTTATATGAGCATTTAGTTCAACTTTATTAAAGAATTGTTTCAGATATTAGTATGGAGTGCTTGTTTAAGAACTTTGTTTACATCATTCTTAATCCATGCTTATCAATTAAAGCAAATTCATAAGCCCTTATAATGGAAGACTCTGAAATATAAATATTGATTTATGAAATTGGTATCTCACTGAAAAATTCTTCATCTCAGCATTTTTAAAAAATTCACTGCGACATCTGATCAATTACTACTCTCTGTCACTGCCATTTCCTAATCAATTACCGAACTCTCTCTGAATATCTGTGTTTTGATAAATCTATGCTCAATAATTTGATTACTCTCCTATACTTTCTCTAGACATATCCCTCATCTGTTTTTCCTATTGAAAGCCTTGCTCATTCTGTCACAAGGATGCAATGCATTGATTTAAAGGGAAGAAGAGAATCTTATCTAGACTGCATTCATTATTTTTCAAAGGGGGAGAATCATTTGTAGTTTCATATGTTTTTGTCAAAGGGGGAGCACATGTTTGGATGGTTTTTTCCACAACTACAGGCACTGCATTCACTTTCCATAGGGGGAGAATAGGTTCCAGTTCTAGTACCTCCACTTCCTTCCTCTAGAGCAGGTCTGTATTCTTATACGGGCATTTTGAAGCATGCTACTTTTGCTGCAATATTAGGGGAGAATATGGGTGCCACATTGTCTACATTTGTCTACTTGACTTGGATCTTCTGTTTGCATGAGCTTTAATAAATTACTTCATCTTTGTCCTCTCTTTTTGATGAAGTCAAAGGGGGAGAATATGTGGAGTCATGCGTCATATGTTGCATGTGATTTGTCTGTGTATGCCTGTGTATGGGGGAGAATGAGCTTGCAACATTAGAATTCCTCTCATGAATAATTGAATATTTGGTCCATTCGATTTATTGCCTTGTCATGTTGAATCATATGATTTATAGTGTTGCCATCATCAAAAAGGGGGAGAATTTTGGATATTATGTTTTGAGGATGACAAACACTATGACTCATATGTGTATGATGTCATATGTGTTTGGACCATAGGAATTATGTGCGTTGTTTGACTGAATTATTCATGACATAAATGATCTCTGTTGCATACAGACTGCATGCGTCATATGTGAGTTCACGCATCATGTTTAAGTCAATTTGTGCATAACAGATACTGTTCATACAATATAATGTATTTCAGGTTAACATACAGTCAATAAAGTTATCACTGTGCACAAAAAGTCAATGCATCTGCATAAAGTCTGTGCACATGACATTTTACTGTATAGCCTGTGTTCATGGCATTTGGTCGAACAGTTGGTGTGCAACTGCACATTCCATGGTCTATGCATTAGTCCATTCTGGGTCGATGCTAGTCTAGCATCACACATACTGCATAATAAGGTCCATGCTAGTCAGCTTGTTGTGCATAGTTATAAGATCAGTGCACGTCTGAGGTCTGTGCATACTTTGTTGTTTAGCACACAACGTCTGTGCACATTTCAGCTGTCAGCATGAAAGGTCTATGCACCTTTATCCTATGCATGTATTAGTCTATGCATGTTTTTGCTTGACATGCGAAGAAGGTCAGTGCACATGTTGTCATAGGCATGAAACGTCGGTACACATCTTGCATTGAGCATATAGGGTCTGTGCAGGTTTTGCCCTGCACACATAAAGGTCTGTGCAGGTTTTGCCCTGCACACGGTTCGGTTTTATGCATGTAAAGGTCTGTGCAGTTTTTGGCTTGTGTGTATACAGGGTCGGTGCATGTTTTTGTCAAGGCATATACATGGGTCGGTGCATGTTTATGTCTAAGGCATATACAAGGTCGGTGCACCTTCTACCTTATGCATATAGGTCTGTGCATATATGCTCACTATGTCTGTGCATGTTTTAGTCTACACTTAACTGAGTCGGTGCATGTTGTGACATACGCATGCATAGGTCCGTGCGCATTTGCCTTGTGTGTATACAAGGTCAGTGCACTTCTTGCATTCAGCATAGAAAAAGTCAGTGCATGTCCGCGCATGATGTTGAACCTAGTCTGTGCACATCTCTCTTACTGCATATCTAAGCTAGTACAAATTTGCTAGCCATATCAGAACCCTTGTGCTTAGGGTCTGATAGTTTATGCACACATCTAGTTGGTATATCTTATGGTATTAATATCCAGTATTCTATCATATAATTACATTACATTACAAAATGTTTGATGAAATGTCTTCACTCTGATGACAGGGACTTTACTGTAAAGAGGTCCAAGCGAACCATGATCAATTCTTGTGAGACTTGAGTGATCAGCACGTGATCCAAGGCAGGCTGATACTAGGCGATATTTCCACGTGTAAAGCAGTGGCAATGTGATGCTAACACGTGGATAAGTCAGAACCAGATCTGGTTTGAAATTTGGGCGGGAGTTGTGGCGACCACGCGCCCATCTCCTGAAGGTTATAAAAGGAGGGCCGATCGCCCAGTTCAGACATCAATTGGGTTGCATCCCTAGTTGATATTTGGTGTTTGATTTTAATGTTATCAAAACGATTGTGCTTGTGTGTGTATGTGTTTCATTGAGCAACATGTTTGTATCTTGACTGATGAGTTGAAAGATGGCTTCAAGGTTCACACTTGAAAGTCATATGAATCCTTGGTGTTTAATGAACTCATGCTACATATCTTGGTTTGCAGGATCAAAACTATGGTTCATGTTTTGGAACTCAAAGGAGTGCATCAATGAAGTTCTTAGTGAAAAGGGGAGTTAACTCACTCATTGCATTATGTCGACTCCCACTCTGTTTCATGCATTTCATCAAATAGGTTTTCAAAGTCTTGGTTGGGCATTTTCATGCATTTTCCTCATAAGATTTTTGGGCTTGAAATATCTCAATCTATTAACTTGAAATTTGATGAATGTGACTTTAATGATGCATACTCATTATATGGATTCATGGACATTTGGTTTTGACAATTCTAGTCAATGTTGCTTAATCTTCAAATCAATAGTGAAGTGATTCTATTGTGCCTTTGCAAGTGTGAAATGAAGTTGATTTTTGGTTGAGAAAAACTGGGGTTTCAAATGGTTCTATAGCATTGAATGAGTCCCTTGCATATTCTTGGTGGAACTTGATTAATTGATTTTCCCATTTGGTTGAATGATGATTTCACTTTGGTTATATGCATGGATACTTGCTCTTGATTTTTGATTAGAGAAAACTAAACTTTCTCTAAGGATTTATGAGCAAGCTAAATGTTTGATTCCCTCATGCATATCATACATGTGTTTCATATGGGATTTCATGATTATACTTCATGCAATTCTTACATGGACCATGTTTAAATATGGTTGAGTGAATGGCTAATTGGTCTTGAACTTTGGATTGAAAATATTGGGCTTAGTTTGTGATTTCATGTGTCATCTTCATAGATTTTTCATTATCTTTATTTCATATGCGAACCAATTGATTTAACTTATTTTTCATCATATAAATTCACAATTGAATGTTTGAATTCATTGGGTTGCATGTTAAGATCATTGAATCATCATTAAAAATCATTTTCTAAAGTTTCAAGTTGAATGGGTCGACCCTCTCACTGAATGGGTCGACCCTTGGGCTGTAAAATGGCCATTCAGAATCTTGTCTGTAAGTGGGTCGACCCACTTGCAGAGATGGGTCGACCCATTTAGTGTTTTGGGCAAAATCAGAACACTGTCTGTAAGTGGGACGTCCCACTTGTTAGATGGGACGTCCCATCTAGTTTCGCAGCTCCGTGCGTCCATTCCGTGGGCCACCGAAGCCTAACGAAATCACTTCCGATTGGGCTAAAATTTGACCCTAATGTCCCTAGGTTATTGATAGACATATTAGAGGGCTTTTGCAAGGGTTTTGCATGTGTTTATTGGTCTTTTGCATTCTCATATATATACACTTATATGAACTCCGAATTTTGGAGAGAAACCCTTTTTATGCTAATGTTTTCTATCTTGTAGGAAAAGAAGGCCAAGGAGGAGACAAGAAGAGCTTGAGAGAAGGTTTTGATCTCCATCCAGTCATCTCCGAGGTTCGTGGAAGAAGAAGAAAAGGAGCAGATTGACAAGAGGATCAAGAGGACGCAAGAATCGCCATCATCCGACTTCCTTCCGACTTGTGCTTCAAGGAATATCTTCATCCGGCTATTGGAGTTCAAGAGAGATAATTCCTACATGCTTTCTATGTTGTTCTTGATATTCTCCATGATCTATATCTTGGGTTGTACTTTGATTTGAGCATATTTGGTTATTTGTGTTTATTTTCTGAACACTAGAGATACTCGTGTGTGTGAATCGTCTGCGCACGGTTGTGTTTATTGTGCTTCTATTGTTGTAGCGTGTGTGTGTGTGTGTGTGCTGCTGGATTTACGATCCAGAGTGTTTGGGGTTTGTCCCCGTGTTGATGTGTCTACAGCGTGAGGAGAGGTCTCCTCGTGGGGATCTATCCCCGTGTGTGTGTGCAGGCGTCGTCCTATGTGTTTGGAGCGTCGTCTCCGTGTTGGGGATTTATCCCGAGTGAAGTCTTACCGGTTTGGTAAAGGGTGGACGTAGGGAGCCCGTCGTGGTCCCGAACTACCTTAAAAACCCTTGTGTTGTGGTTTGCTTTGTGGTTGTGCTTAATAGCTTAATCTGTTTATCTTGATCGTGTGTGAACGGTGAGATTGAGAGAACTAAGTTTGCATTGCTTACTTTAATTTCTTCAATCACGTTCAAAGTTGTTAATTCCTCTTAGTTAGTTTTTAATTTACCATCGATCGTCGGGGACAATTCAACCCCCCTTCTTGTCTACTCGCCTACCCGGGGACCAACAATTGGTATAAGAGCCACGGCTCTAGTTTATTGGGTCTAACGACCTTTAGAGTGATCCCTCGGCGAGTTTCATTTAGCAACATGTCTAGCTTTACTCTTCCTTCTCGTTATGATGGAAATAATTACATTTCTTAGAAAAATAGCATGTGTGCTTATCTTGGTTTTAATGAACATGAAATCTGGAAAGTCATATGTGATGGTCCACATAAACTTCCGTCAAATGAAATAAAATGGAATGACAAGCATGTGAAGAAAAATGGAATTAACCTTCGAGCATTGAATTTTCTTAGGAACAACATAGAGTCTAATGTTCTATCTCAAATTTTTTCGTACAGGTCAGCGAGACATTTGTGGGATCAACTGGCAAAATATGAAGCTAATGAAAAGACTTCACAAGTCGGCTCAAGCTTAATGGCCAATGATGAAGAAAACAAAGAAAGCTCAGAGGTAAGGTGAGGAAATTTCTTTGATGAGTTAATGGATCTTTATGAGGAACTGTTAGATAGATATAAAAAGGTCAAATCTGAAAAAAAGAAATTGACAAAGAAAATTGAAGATGTTGTGATTACTTCTGTTTCAGATGAAAATGTGCTTGCTAACTCTTCATGTGAAAGTTGTGAAACTTTGGAGTCAAAAATTGAAGATCTAAAGTCAAAAATTGAAGATATGAATCCAAAGTTGAATTGTATTCAGATGAGATTTCGTGTATGACTGAATATCTTGAAATGCTAAAAATCTAATACCTCTCTTGCATGTGAAAAGGAATGTCATGATTTGCTTGAACAAAACAAAACCTTGTTGTCTAAGATTTCTTTGCTTGAAGAACTGAAAAGTATCTAAGAAGCAAGTTAGATTCATTTTCTGACGATGAAAAAATGTTTGAAAAGCTTCTTGATTCGAAAGTGATAGCAAGAGCATCATGATTGAAGTTGAAGATCTTAAAAAGAAAAATGGTGCATTACTAATTCAGAATTCCTTCCTTGAAGGTAGCTTGAAAAGTCTTGATAGAATTGAAAAAGAAAATTCATTGTTGAAATCTGAAAATGAACAATTGCATGTTAAGATTTCAAAATTTGCTGAAACTGAGAAAGTTCTTAAAAAATTAACTGAAAAACTGCATGCCATAAATGATGAAAACAAGAAAGTCATGGAAGAAAATGAAAACTTCAAATCTGTGAATTGTTTGTTGAATGATAAAGTGTGTGCATGTGAAGAGGAAATCACAAGTACTGAATTGCATATCTCTGCTCTAGAAGAAGAGGTGCAAACATTAAAAAATGACTTGTCTAGATTTGTTAAAGGAAAAGAAACTTTGGATAAAATGCTTGGTGTGAAAATGAATTTTCAAAAAGAAGGCATTGGATATTCCCCTATGAACAAAAAGTCTTTTGAAAATAAATTAAAAACTTCATTTGTTCATGCCTCCGACATTTCTAGCACTTCCAAAGCTTCTCCTCCCACTTCTCAAAAGAAATCTTTTGAAAATAGCTTTGAGAAGAAAAAAATGTTAACACAAAACCAACCATGTCAAATAGATCACAAAAATTAAAATCTAATGTTGAATGCTTCTATTGTGGTATGTTTGGACATGTCATGGATGAATGTGTTGTTATGAAGAAAGATGAACAAAATACTTTCAAGAGAAAAATGAGTGTTTCTTGCTTTTATTGTCATAACTTGGCCATGTGATGAAAAAATATTTTGTGAAGCAAAAAGATGAACTTGATACCATGAATGCTAAGTTTAATGTTCAAAGAAAATTCAGTGACAAACATGCTTATGGTGCTCAAAGATTTTCATATAAAAATGAAAAATTCTATGGAACAACTCAAGCTCACAATGAAAAATCATTCGAAAAAACTACTACTCCTTGTTGCTTTCATTGTGGTAAATATGGGCATGTAATGAAAAACTGTTGGTTTTTGAAAACTGACAATTTCATGATTCTAGAATGAATACTAGGTTTAATTTTGTTAAATCTAGATCTTTTGAAAATAGAATATGGAATACATTTGAGCATTCTTTTGCTCAAAAAGGAAAGTCTTTTGCTAGAGTTGTCACCCCTCAATGCTATTATTGTGGAAACCATGGACATATCATTGAGAATTGCAGAATTATGAAGAATGATGATCTGGTGCCAATGAAAATGTCAAAGAAAATATTTGGAAGAAATGCCACTAACCTCCAAGGACCCAAGAAGGCTTGGGTGTCAAAATCTGTCAAATGAGTTGATTTTAATGAAGATGTGCCTTGAGGTAAATAAAGAATGAAAGGGATTCAATAAAAGGGAACAAGGCACACTCATTTGGTAAAACCCCAACTTTACTTCTTTATTGTCAAAATTGGTGATTTTAATATTTTTCACTTATATTAATATGTTATGTTTTTCATATAATGTTTTGTTTGAATTGCAATTCTTCACGAGTCATACATGCTTTCATTGAATGAATTTTCGGTATATCAAATGGTGATATGTGAAATGACAGATCAAGTCTGTCAGGAAGCTATCACAATGTGTGAGGTGATCTTAGGATCAATGTCCTCCATCTTGTACCAAAATTACTTGATCAAATGTAACAATTGGTATTGAATAATGACCATGGCTCAATTTAAAGCTCATTAACCTTGTGTGGTTGCCTTGCATGAATGACAAGTTGCTTGATTTGTTCAAACTGAAACACATATCTCATGCAATACTGTTTTGAATGATCATGGTTAAACTCTTGGGCTTTAAGGAAAATGGTTCTTCATGATAAAATCTGAAATAAAATGCTCATGGTTCAGTGTTAAATTCTTTGAAAATCCATCTTATGCATTTACTTGCCTCATGCTTTCTTAAATGTTCAAGTCCTTGCAAAAACTAAAAACATGCATAAAAAGACTACATTGGCATTTTTGCATATCATTCATAGATCATTGCATATCATTGTGAATACGAGTCTCATGCATACCTTGATTCATGAATGCTTGCATGAATGATTCCATGAATCCTTGCATGCGTGTATGTATTTAGTTTATGAAACACCTTCTTGAATGTTCTAAGTCTTCACCTCCTTCCTAAATAAAGATGTAGTGATTTCATTCATACGTGATATATGTCATACACTAAGGGGGAGGATTCATTTCTGACCGTGCATACATTTAGGGGGAGTCATAGCCGTGTCTTGTCAAACTCATTCTATACATGTAAAATAAAATTTTACCCCCACACTCTTGTACATAATGAATTTAATGACTTTACTTGATAAGGATTTAAGAAATTCCTTCCAACACTTCAAAGGGAACTTAAATCTCTACATGGACATTAAAGAGTAATCGTGAGAAAAAATTGCCTACCCCACAAAATTCAATAAGTGGAATGTCAAAACAAGTAGCCGGGAATCCCCATTGAGACAAATGAGGAAACTTGCGCCGAACGGTGAAGCAAAAATCCACATGTGTGACGAATCCAAGTAGCTGGGAATCCCCATTGAGACATATGAGGAAACTCGCGCTGAAAGGTGAAGTCCATTAAAGAAACAAAATAGGGGTTGTGCGAAGCTACCGAAAGTCGAGAATCTAAAGTAAAAGTGTAGAGAGGAGATTACCTTCTAGTGTTCTTTAGAAAATCTAAAAATCCATATATTTTGAACCTCATTATTCATTGCATCACATTTCACATGGGCATTTTTGTGATGTATGTATTCTATAAATTTGTTTACATTCATGGTTTATGTAGTACTTCTAGTTGTGTAAGCACAAATCTCTTAGTTATGCTTCATGTCTTACATTCTTGAATTTGAATCACATGCTCTTTTCTTAACCCGTGCCTCATTGAGGGGCAGTTACTATATGTAATATTTGTGTGCATGATGGTTGTGCTTGTGTGCTTGCATGTTCATGCTTTCCCCTTTGGTCTAATTCTGAGCATAAACTTTGCATTTGAAGGATGAAGGTCACAATGTGCATAGCTACATATCATGCATTATTAGCGTTCACAAGTGCATATTCATTGCGTTTGAAAGATGAACCTCATCGTGTGCATATTTGCATATTTGGCATTTTCAGCATGCATATAGTTCATACATGATATCATCTTGAACACTTCATACTTTTCAACAATTGACATAGTTCATTTTGAAATACATCATTTTGAACACATCATGTTGCATAAATGCTTAAAAGAGTTCTTCCAACTTTTGTATCATATCTTTGGGGCCAACTCTTCAAGAATTGAAATTGCATATCTTTGGGCCTTTAATTTGAACAACATTTGGTATCATATTTTTGGGCCTCTAATTAGCATCAAGTGATATTTGAATTGGTATCATATCTTTTGGCCTATCATGTTCATATCATGTCACATAACCCCATGTCTTTTTGTAGATGACAAAAAGGGGAGAATGTTTGGTTGTGTGCTCAATGCTTGATGATTATTGGTTGTGTACTCAATGTTTGATGCTTAATGAGAGAGAGTAGTTTTAGGGAGAATGTGATTGAATGTCTTATCTTTCATTCTCATAATGATTCATGAAATGCTTCTACTCTACCTTTTGGAACTCTCGCACACATTGTTTTGTCATCATCAAAAAGGGGGAGATTGTTGCATCCCCTAGTTGATATTTTATGTTTGATTTTAATGTTATCAAAATGAGTATGCTTGTGTGTGTATGTGTTTCAATGAGCAACAGGTTTGTATCTTGACTGATGAGTTGAAAGATGGCTTCAAGGTTCACACTTGAAAGTCATATGAATCCTTGGTGTTTAATGAACTCATGCTACATATCTTGGTTTGTATGATCAAAACTATGGTTCATGTTTTGGAACTCAAAGGAGTGCATCAATGAATTTCTCAGTGAAAAAGGGAGTTAACTCACTTATTGCATTATGTTGACTCCCACTATGTTTCATGCATTTCATCAAATAGGTTTTCAAAGTCTTAGTTGGGCATTTTCATGCATTTTCTTCATAAGGTTTTTGGGCTTGAAATATCATCAACCTATTAACTTAAAATTTGATGAATGTGACTTTAATGATGTATACTCAATATATGGATTCATGGACATTTGATTTTGGCAATTCTAGTCAATGTTGCATAATCTTCAAATCAATAGTAAAGTGATTCTACTGTGCCTTTCCAGGTGTGAAATGAAGTTGATTTTTGGTTGAGAAAAACTGGGGTTTCAAATGGTTCTATAGCATTGAATGAGTCCCTTGCATATTCTTGTTGGAACTTGATTAAATGATTTTCACATTTGGTTGAATGATGATTTCACTTTGGTTATATGCATGGATACTTGCTCTTGATTTTTGATTAGAGAAAACTGAACTTTCTCTAAGGATTTATGAGCAAGCTAAATGTTTGAATCCCTCATGCATATCATACATGTGTTTCGTATGAGATTTCATGATTATACTTCATGCAATTCTTATATGGACCATGTTTAAATATGGTTGAGTGAATGGCTAATTGGTCTTGAACTTTGGATTGAAAATATTGGGCTTAGTTTGTGATTTCATGTGTCATATTCTTGGATTTTTCATTATCTTTATTTCATATGCGAACCAATTGATTTAACTTGTTTTTCATTATATAAATTCACAATTGAATGTTTGAATTCATTGGGTTGCATGTTAAGATCATTGAATCATCATTAAAAATCATTTTCTAAAGTTTCAAGTTGAATGGGTCGACCCTCTCACTGAATGGGTCGACCCTTGGGTTGTAAAATGGCCATTCAGAATCCTGTCTGCAAGTGGGTCGACCAACTTGCAGAGATGGGTCGACCCATTTAGTGTTCTGGGTAAAATCAGAATACTGTCAGCAAGTGAGACTTCCCACTTGTTAGATGGGACGTCCCATCTAGTTTCGCAGCTCCGCGCGTCCATTCCTTGGGCCACCGAAACCCAACAAAATCACTTCCGATTGGGCTGAAATTTTACCCTAATGCCCCTAGGTTATTGATAGACATATTACAGGCTTTTGCAAGGGTTTTGCATGGGTTTATTGGTCTTTTGCATTTTCATATATATACACTTATATGAACTCTGAATTTGGGAGAGAAACCCTTTTTATGCTAATGTTTTCTATCTTGTAGGAGAAGAAGGCCAAGGAGAAGAGAAGAGCTTGGGAGAAGGTCTTGATCTCCATCCAGTCATCTTCGGGGTTCGTGCAAGAAGAAGAAAAGGAGCGGATCGACGAGAGGATCAAGAGGACACAAGAATCGCCATCTTCCGACTTCCTTCATACTTATGCTTCAAGGAATATCTTCATCCGGCTATTAGAGTTCGAGAGAGATAATTTCTACATGCTTTCTATGTTGTTCTTGATATGCTCCATGATCTATATCTTGGGTTGTACTTTGATTTGAGCATATTTGGATATTTGTGTTTATTTTCCGAACACTAGAGATACTCGTGTGTGTGAACCGTCTGCGCACGGTTGTGTTTATTGTGCTGTGGTTGTTGCATGGTGTGTGTGTGTGTGCTGCTGGATTTACGATCCAGAGCATTTGGGGCTCATCCCCGTATAGCTGTGTCTACAACGTGAGGAGAGGTCTCCTCGTGGTGATCTATCCGTTTGTGTGTGTGCAGGCGTCGTCCTGTGTGTTTGGAGCGTTGTCTCCGTGTTGGGGATTTATCCCCGAGTGAAACCTTACCGGTTTGGTAAGGGGTGGACGTAGGGAGCCCGTTGTGGTCCTGAACCACCTTAAAAACCCTTGTGTTGTGGTTTGCTTTGTGGTTGTGCTTAATAGCTTAATCTGTTTATCTTGATCGTGTGTGAACGGTGAGATTGAGAGAATTAAGCTTGCATTGCTTAGTTTAATTTCTTCAATCACGTTCAAAGTTGTTAATTCCTCTTAGTTAGTTTTTAATTTACTATCGATCGTGGAGGAAAATTCAACCCCCCTTCTTGTCTACTCGCCTGCTCGAGGACTAACAAATTGAAAGGAAGAAGGAAAAGGTGCACAAGGAAGAAAGAAGAAGAGGGAGATCGTGAGATCGAGAGAAGAAAAGAGAGAGCATCAGAGAGCAAAAAATAGCAGAAGCAGAAAATAGAGAAGAGTTTCAGAGAAGAATCAGAGAGCGAGATAAGAAAGCAGCAGAAGCGGGGAGTCTGAGAGAAAAGAGGTAGAGCGAGAGTAGCAGAGAAGAGTAGACAAGGGAGATTGAGAGAGTGGCAGAGCGCTACCGAAAAGGTGAAAGAGAAAGAGAGAGGGGGAGATAGAAGCAGAGGTGCTGGTTCGAAGAGCTCATAAGTGAGAAGCATTTAGAAGTCCAGATCTGAGGTTCTTTCTATTCTATGTTCTTTAGATCAAATCCAAGACACAGTGCTCTAGTGTGAGCTTGTTTGTTTTGGTTTTAATGTCAACTTTCCATTGCTAAATTTTATTATCCTTATTTTCCATTTTACATACTTTTGCGAAGCTGTGTATCAGCGGATGGCAAGCTGTGTCGCCCAGCGGATGGCAAGCTGTGTCGCCCAGCGGATGTAGGCAAGCTGTGAGTCCCAGCGGTTTAAGCTGTCTATCAGCAGAAGTCACACTCGGGTTGAGTGTGGGGTGGATATAGGTCTGGAGGACCGAACCACCCAAAAATCTCATGTGTTCTGTGGTTTGATTATTTGTTTGATTCTGCTAGATGCATGCTTAGGATCATGATCTAATTGATTATCTGTTGAGTGCCTTGGGTTCTGTTTATCACCTAACTGTGTAAATGTCAAATCCATATCTGACATTGAGTTGTTTATTAAGCTAATGATCTGTCACTCAGCAAGCTTAGTCCATTAGTTCAAATTCGCAATAGATAATTTGTCAAAGTTTTATTTGTCAAGTTTTAGAGCAAAGTTTTTTTAAGAGGGATTCATTTACCCCCCCCCTCTGAATCCTTTTACACCAAACTATAGATTCATCTATTGGTATCAAAGCATAGCATAGATTACAACAGATCGGAGACGGAGAGGGAAGAGGGCTGGCGATCGGAGACGGAGAGGGCGGAGCCAAGTGCTACCGCAGACGGACATGGCGGAGGACCGACTACCGAGAGGGGAGATCGGGAGTGGCTATCGGGCGAGACTCAGGATGGATAGGGGAGAATGGGCACGGTCGCACGGGACCACGGGGGTGAGGGGTGAGAGAGAGATTCCCGATTTCGTATTTTCATTTTTTTTTCATTTTTTTAGGATTTACAACGGATTTCAGACGGAAATATTTCTGTCGTAAATCTGTCGGAAGTATCGACGGATATTCGGACGGAAATAAATCCGTCGAAAAGTTCATCTGAATTTCTAATTTGTGGCGCCAAATGCTCCGACAGATTAAATTTCATCCGAATATCCGTCGAAAATTCTGACAGATGTTTCGACATATACTTATCTGTCGGAAATACCGATGGAATGTCTGACGAAATTTAATCCGTCTAAAATTACGACGGATATTCAAACGAAAATAATCCGTCGAAAAATGCCATCGCTAATACCACCTTTTCTTGTAGTGTACGATGGATTTATAACTAGTAAAAATTAGGGTTGCCAATGGGGTGGGCCGGCTTGACAAGCCTACGATCCTGGTCCAATTTCGGGTTGGGTTGCAAGGCCATTTTCGATATATAGACCCTTGGTAGGGCATAAAAGTCTAGCTCGACCATGCCCACAAGCTAAACTCGGGCTTTGAGTTCGGCCCGCTCACTAGCCCGACCTACTCTATTTTATTCTATCACCATTATTTTTTAGTATGTTTTTAAATTAAATCTTATTAATAAAGTTGGAGATGGATTTATTTTCCATCCCAAAAACCATCACAAATATTTTAACATTTTTTAAAAGTAAATATCTTTAATAAAATTTAAGATGGAACAATATTCAATCCTAAAATTCGTCACAATTTTCGATGGATTTTGGGACAGAATAAAATTTTGTCACAAATCCTAAACTATTTTTAAATCATAAATATAAATAAATTTGAATATAGGATGAAATTACATTATATCTCAAATCCATCAGAAATTTCGGATGGATTTGAGATGAAATTGTAGTCCGTCACAAATATTTTAGCATTTTTTAAAAATAAATATTGTTAATAAAGTTTGAGATGGAATGATACTCCGTCCCAAAATCTGCCACAAATTTCGATGAATTTGGGACAGAATATAATTTCGCCACAAATCTGAAACTATTTTTTAATTATAAATTTAAATAAATTTGAATTTATGATTGAATTATATTTCGTCTCAAATCTGTTAGAAGTTTTTAACAAATTTTAGACCCAATTGTAGTCTGTCATAAATATTTTAATATTTTTGAAAAAATAAATGTCTATAATAAAGTTTGAGATAGAATCATATTCCATTTCAAAGTCCGTCATAATGTTTGACGAATTTTGGGATGGAATATAATTCCCTCTCAAATTCTAAAGTATTTTAAATTATAAATATAAATAAATTTGAATCTATGATGGAATTATATTCTATCCTAAATCTATCAAAAAAATTGGATAGATTTAAACGAAATTATATCTGTGTCAAAATCTGTCGAAAATTGTGATGGATTTTAGGGTGGAATGTAATTTGTCTCTATTTGCGATAACTTTTAGGACAGAACAAATTTTGTCACTATTTGCGACAGATTTTGGGTTGTCTCTCTACACCTTCAAGATTTGTTTGGGGGGAAGAGCATTTGACTATCCCGAGAAAACCCACAAGCACTCAACAACACGTTAGAAGGAGTTTTGAGAGTGATCCTAGATGACAACCCTTCGATACTTAAGTCAGAGATGAGCGTAAGAACAAAGAGAAGAGCAGAGAGAGAAAGGGAAGAGAGCCTCGAGGGAGAAACGAGTGCTAGACAACGTGACAAGTGCCCGACAACGTGAAGAGTGCTCGGCAATGTGGCCAGGGCTTGGAGAACGATAGAGAACTCACTTTCTCTCTCTGAGGCAAGGAAGGTGGAGTGATCTAGAGTTCTGTCACCGTCGTACATGTAGCTCACTCTCTGGCTTTATGTATATGTGTGTGTCCCTCCCCATTGTAAATATGTCAAGCACCTATTTATACTACACAACAAGGAAAATAAGTTTTTCCGACGTCCATATTTCATCACAAATTCATCAGAAATACATCGGAAAGTGCATTTTCGACGGATTTGCGACGTATTTTTGACGAAATATGGATGTCGGCACAATTAGGTCGCTAATTTCTGATGTAAAATATTTGCATCGCAAATTCATCAGCAATTACCAATGAAAAGAAACTGTCAAAATTTCCGTCGGTATTTATGTCGATAATTAATAATAAGGAAATTAATTAATATTTGCGACGATACATAATTTGGTCGTAAATACATTTAAACTTTTCAATGTATTTACGACTAAAACCTATTTCGTCGAAAATTTATAGGCAAAATTATCGACTTATTTGTGATATACAAAGTATTTCATCAGAAACCTATGGGTTAAATTATATCCGATGAAAGTTAATTTGGTCAAAAATATGTCGGAACATTTCGACTTATTTGAGAGGAATAATTTAGATGTCGAAAATTTGTGGGTCAAATTTGTTCTGATGAAGCGTTAGTTGGTCGAAAATACGTCGGAATATTTCGACGTATTTGAGATAGATAATTTAGACGTTAGAAATCTATGGGTCAAATTAGTTCCGACGAAACGTTAGTTAGTCGAAAAGACGTCAGAGCATTTCGACATATGTAAGATGAATAATTTATACGTCGAAAACCTGTGTGTCAAATTAGTTCCGACGAAGCGTTAGTTAGTCGAAAATACGTCAAAATATTTCAACGTATTTGAGATGGATAATTTAGATATTGGAAATCTGTGGGTCAAATTAGTTCCGACGAAGTGTTAGTTGGTCGAAAAGACGTCGGAACATTTCGATGTATGTGAGACGGATAATTTATACGTCGAAAACCTGTGTGTCAAATTAGTTCCGACGAAGCGTTTGTTGGTCGAAAATACGTCGAAAAGTTTAGAGTTATTTGAGACGGATAATTTATTCGTCGGAAACCTGTGTGTCAAATTAGTTCTGACGAAGTGTTTGTTGGTCGAAAATATGTTGAAAAGTTTTGACTTATTTGCAATGAATAATTTAGACGTCGAAAATATGTGGTTAAAATTAGTTTCGACGAAGCATCAGTTGGTCAAAAATATGTCGAAATTCCGTCGAAAACTTTCTCCACATTTTTTATATATTTTTTGAAATTTTAAAAACCTGTTTAAAGCTACAATTATACACTACACAATGTACACAACTCAACATAAAACACGTAATAAATAAGTTATACAACACATAATAGGATAAAATCCGTTGAACATTACAACAAAGAACGTCCACAACACATAACTCAATGAATAAAAAAGTTACAATTACACTAATTCAAATGTGTTATTTTTTTCATAATATCATTAAAAAAATCAAGAGATATCCGCTACATCATCCTCATTCGTCATTCGTAGCATCTCCACCATCACCAACTGCAGGAGAATCTTATATCACAAAAATTTAATATTAAATAGATTTTAAAAAAAATAATTAATAATAAATCTAATTAAATTTATTTTTGATTTTCTAAATTGGAACGTAGATAATATGAAGATGATTTCTTTGACTCCAAAAGCTGAATTCTTTGAACTAAGTAGTAATGTTATAACTCTGAAGTGTACGAAATTAAAAGTTAAATTAAATACTCACATGAGAGGGCTGTGATGTGCTCGAGGGTGCTCCCTGAGTAAAAATCCCTGCCTGGGAGAGGAGGGTTGCAACCCGTTGTGCCCCGGACTATTTTGACGAAGATTCTGAATGAATTGTCATGACTTCAGGCTCAATGAATTTGCATGTATACATGTCTGAAGAATGCCAAAAATAGGTCAATGCATTAGTTAACCTTGCACGCATTTGAGTCAGTGCATCACATTGCATCACATTGGCATACTCTGCTGCATACAATGGTCTGTGCATCTATCTGTTGAATACTTGGGTCTGAAGCTGGTTGGATGTTAAAAATAGTCTTGCAAAGTTCTGTCTGCTTGTGTTTACATCAAGTCGTTGTAAGGATTGCATCGGTGCATTGGTCGTCACTGACCACATAAAGTCTGTACAGAGTTTTACCTAGACTGCATCAACTCAAGTCTGTACATTCTTTGGCAGTAAGTCTGTACAACCTCGGTTGTTTCGTGCATCATTTCAGCAAGTATGTACATCGTCTTATGGTTGCACGCCACACGGCTGAGCAAGTCTATACATCTGTTAGCCTTGCCTCATCCACGCAAAGTCTATACATTCTGTGTGGCTTGTTCATGCATATGCTTTATCCGTGCATCAAGTCTACACATTGTCTCGCACACGCACAACAAGTCTGCATGCATTACTCAAAGTCTGTACAGCCTGTGTTCGCAAGATCAAGTCTGTACATCATCTTGTGCATGTATCATTCAAAGTCTGTACAGCCTGTGTTCACAAGATCAAGTCTGTACATCATCTTGTGCATGCATTCAAAGTCTGTACAGCCTATGTTCGCAAGATCAAGTCTGTACATCGTCTTGTGCATGCATCATTCAAAGTCTGTACAGCCCGTGTTCAGAGCATATCTGTGCATCGTTTGCACAGTACACCCAGAGTCTACACACTCGTTGAAGGCATGTCCAAGCATTCATATTCAAAGTCCATACATTCCTATATGCATATGCATCCTTCAAGACAAAGTCTGTACAATGGTTGACTGCATGTCCGAGCATCCTTGATTCAATGTGTAGACTTCCCTATCTGCATTTGTGCAACCTCACATACAAAGTCTATACACTCGCTATCATGCATTCAAAGTCCATACATTCGCAACCATGCATTCAAGTCTACATGTTCTGTTGCACACTGCCACTACACAAATATCTGTATTTTGCATACATAGGTCTGTGCTTTTGCATTTTGAGCTACATACGTCAATGCATCTTCTCTGCCTTTACTTCGTTTGACCCTAATGACCTTAGGGCGACCTTTGCTTCTTGTATGTGTTGTGAAGGGGGTTTGGAAAGGGCTTTTAAGTCCCTTGGGGGTTCAATCCCCTTGGATAAATAGCTGCCTCTATCTTCCGATCGATTGGAACCCTTTTGAGCTCTAACCTGTTCATCTTGCAGGAAGAAGGAGAGGAATGTGTGTGATCTATTGAAGGAGAAGGGAAGGAACGCCAGAGACGTCCCCTCATGAGCCGGAACTGAGAGATCTAGAGGCAGCGGCTACTTCCTCTTCATCCTTGCTTTGGGCGTCTGAAGCTTAGCAGATCGGCTCCCTCTTCTCTTGGTTTATCAATCCAAGACACACTTCATATATCTCCGACTTTGGTTGAAGGATATAGGGGAAGATCTTCATTGTTTCAAATCTTATTAGTCATCTTGCGCTTAGAACGTTTATCTCATATTTGGGCTTGTATCGTTTTATTCTATTTCTATATCTGGATATTCTCGGAGCTTGCTCCGAGTGTGTGTGGATTGTCTCGTCGTCGTGTGAGAACCCACGTGTTTGGGCCGTCGAGCCCGTGTGTGTGTGGTTGCTACCGTCGAGCAGCGTTCATAGTGAAATCCTCTCGAGGTGAGAGGGGTGGAAGTAGGATGGCACTTGGTGCATCTGAACCACCTAAAAATTCTGTGTTGTGGTTTGCTTGATTGGTGTTGGTTGTCATCTTATTTTCCGTTCACTATTCGAGTGTGTGACGGTGAGACGTGAGAGTACTCAACTGTCCGTCCAAACATAGTTGTCCGAGTGAGCATTTATGTGTGCTGGGGAGTTATGAGAGCTTGATTGAATTTAGTTCATTCGTTTTAATCAAATCTTTGCCCTACTTGTATTCTTCATATCTCTGGTCTGTTTGAGTTGCTTAATATTTTGTTGAAAAGGGTGGGCAATCAATTCACCCCCCTCTTATGTGCCTCCTAACCGGGCCAACAATTGGTATCAGAGCCTTGGCTCTGCTTTTTAGTAAACCTAGCGGTTTTAGAGAGATCTGTTAGGAATGGCCAACTACCTCAACAAGGGGATGATGCCCGAAGGGCATTCTATTCAACGGCCACCCTTCTTCGATGGGAGTAATTACCCATACTGGAAGAATAGGATGACCGTATTTCTTAGAGCGCAAAGTCATGAAATATGGACTGTTATTAGGAATGGTCCGTATGCTGTTAACCCTGATGAGGATATGTGGGATGATGATTCTATAAAGAAAGCCACTATAAATTTTAATGATTTGAATATATTTCAGTGTGCTATTCACCCTGACGAGTATGCTCGTGTCTCCATGTGCAGCAGCGCCAAGGAAATGTGGGACAAGCTCAAGCTCATCTACGAAGGCACCACAGAAGTCAAGGAGACAAAGGCGAATATGCTGACCCGTGACTACGAGCTCTTTAAAATGAAAGATGATGAAAATATCTCCAAGATGTTCTCACGACTTATGGAGATCACCAACGGACTGAAGTCACTCGGAAGAGAGTTCAACAACAAGGAATTGGTGCGGAAGGTGTTGAGGTCACTGACACCAAGTTGGGACATCAAGGTGACAGTGATAGAAGACTCCAAGGATTTGACAACACTCACCGTGGATGCACTCATAGGGTCATTAATGACCTATGAGATCAATGTGATCAAAAGGACGGAAGAGGATCCAAAGAAGAAAGGGACAATCGCCTTGAAAGCACTCCCGGAGAGTGTCTCGAGCCAAGAGGAATCATTGGGAACCACCGACGATGAAGAGGTTGCTATGCTAACAATAAAGGTAAGACAATTCCTGTGCCAAAGCAGAAGATTTGGCGGGAAGTTTAGGAAAGGGAAGAGGCAGCCAAGACAAAGAAATGAACCACCCAAGGCCGCTGAAATCATTTGCTATGAATGCAAGAAAGCGGGGCACATGCGAGGAGAATGCCCCGAGCTCCAAAAGAAGAAAGGAAAGGTCGTCAAGGGCAAGAAGGCAAAAGCCATGAAGGTAACATGGAGCGATGAAGATGAAGATGAGCCCACGACTGATGATGAGGAGCAGGACATTGAAGAACTCGTGAAGACAATGTGTCTCATGGCCAATAGCGACAGTGAACAGGTAACTTCTGACACTGACGCCATTTCAAATGAACAGTGGGAACTTGCTTATAAAGAGTTAGATGAGAAATATAGAAGAATGAAAAATGAAAATAGGACTTTAAAGAAAAAGATCCATGAAATTGTTCACTCATCTAATTCTTGTGAAAAATTTAATTTGCTTGAAATGCAGATTAAAAATTTGAAAAATGCTAATGGTGCTTTGGAAACCAAGGTGTCTCTGTTTGAAGAGGAGATAGCATGCTTAGATGTAGAGAAGAAAAATGCATTTAAGCTGAAAGAAGAAATCCAAGAAAAGCATGACCTCTTGAACAAAGAGTTTGAAAAATTGCATGTTCAACTAAGTGAATGTGAAAAGCAGAAAGTAAACTTGAAAGAGAAGAATGAGAATTTTGTTATTGAAGTTGAAAAATTGAAAAGTGCGAATGGAAAGGAAGTGATAGAGAAAGGAAAACAAGTTGATAAGAATCAAAGTGCAATGCATAGCAACAAAACTCATGCTCATTATGCTGTGAAAAATTCATTTTATCAAGGAGAATGTTCACACACACACTTTGGAAAACAAGCTGTTAATTCCAAATTCCCCTCAACCTTTAAAAATGTAAATAAAAGGAAACATTTTGGTAGGAGAAGACCCATGTGTTTTTATTGTGGGAAAATAGGACATGAGATGTACATATGCCAACTCATGCAATATGATGATGAATTATTTTTCAGTAGATACTATGAGCCACTTGGGATTGCTAACGTGGAGGGACCCAAGCTTGCTTGGGTACCCAAATCAAAATGAGCATGATTGGCAATTGGTGCAGGTCTGCATGAAGGCGGGAGACAATAAATGGTACCTGGACAGCGGATGCTCCAGGCACATGACTAGAAACAAACTCCTCTTTGCAGACCTTGCTGAGAAGAATGGCGGAACGGTAATCTTCGGAGGACAGGACAAGGGTAAGATCATAGAAATTGGGAGAATTGGTAAGGACCCTAACCACTGCATTGAAGATGTTTCATTAGTTAGAGGTCATCATCATAACTTACTTAGTGTTAGTCAACTTTGTGACAAGGGTCACAAAGTGATTTTTGAATCTTCACACTGCACAATTATTGATGCTAACACACAGAAAATTAAGTTCATAGGTGTGAGATGTAACAACACTTATCAGGTTGACTTTGATGAGCTTGCACCAAAGAAACTGTGTTTAGTTGCTAACAAAAGTGAAGATGTTTGGTTGTGGCATCGCCGTCTTGGGCATGGCAGTTTTAATGTGATCAGGAAGCTGAACCGTAATGATCTAGTTAGAGGTCTTCCTAAACTGAATTTTGAAACTTTAAAAATTTATGAAGCATGTAATAAAGGAAAATAAACCACCGCATCCTTTAAATGCAAATATATTGTGTCTACAGAAAAACCCCTTCAATTGTTGCATTTGGACTTGTTTGGTCCCACCAGGACTCGCAGTCTTGGCGGGAAGCTTTATGACTTTGTGATTGTCGATGATTTCTTGCGATATGCATGGGTTTTATATCTTGCTAACAAAAGTGATGCTTGCAATGAATTAATTGATTTCTACACAAAAGTTCAGAATGAAAAATGATATTCAATTCAGAAAATTCAAAGTGACCACGGAAAGGAATTTGAAAATCATGAGTTTGATGCTTTTTGCAGGAAACAGGGGTATGAGCATCAATTCCTCTCACCAAGAACCCCTCAACAAAATGGCGTGGTCGAAAGAAAAAATAGGACGCACGTGGAGATGGCACGTACCGTGCTTGCCGAGAATGGTCTTCCTCGATATTTATGGGCAGAGGCGGTGAACACCGCTTGCTACATAACAAATAGAGCAATGGTAAGACCAATCCTTAAGAAAACTCCATACGAGCTTTACAAAGGTAAGAAACCCAACATATCACACTTCAAGCCTTTTGGTTCAATTTGTTATATCTTGAACAATGGAAAAGACAATCTAGAGAAATTTGAAGCAAAAAGTGATACAGGGATCTTCCTCGGGTATGCTCTAACATCTAGAGCTTACCGTGTATATAACACTAGAACACTTGTTGTCGAGGAAAGTCCACATGTAGTAGTTGATGAATTCACAATGAGAAAATCAAATGATGGTCATTTTCTTATTACAGGTGAGGGCGAAGTTGAAAAGGGAGAATCAAGCAAACAAGGTGAGGTAGCAAATCAAGAAGAAGAAAAGGAACAAGAAGAAGAAGAAGTGGATCAAGAACAACATCTGAACCTTCCACACCAATGGACTGCGCACAGGGACCATCCATTGGAAAATGTGATCGGCGGTATGGATGAAGGAATTCAAACTCGGGCTTCAATGAGGGAAGTAGAAATACTCGATAATCGAGCTTTACTTTCCAGCATTGAGCCTAAATCATTAGATGATGCCTTAAATGACAATTCTTGGGTTCTCGCCATGCAAGAAGAGCTACACCAATTCCAAAGGAATCGGGTGTGGTTCCTCGTGCCCCGGCCTGATGACCATCCTATCATTGGAACTAAGTGGGTTTTCCGAAACAAACTTAGTGAAGATGGAATGGTTGTAAGGAATAAGGCAAGATTAGTAGCCAAGGGCTACTCTCAAGAATTTGGCATTGATTTTGATGAATCATTTGCACCTGTGGCTAGATTGGAAGCAGTCAGAATTTTACTTGCTTATGCTTGTCACAGGAACATTAAACTATTTCAAATGGACGTGAAGAGTGCCGTCCTCAATGGAGTAATCAAGGAAGAAGTGTACGTGGAGCAACCACCGGGCTTTGAAGATGAAAGATATCCCGACCACGTATTCAAATTGGACAAGGCACTATATGGTTTGAAACAGGCTCCCCGGGCATGGTATGATAGATTAAGTTCATTTCTTATTGTAAACGGCTTCAAACGAGGTAACATAGACCAAACTCTGTTTACAAAAACTTGTGATGATCATTCATTAATTGTTCAAGTTTATGTAGATGATATTATTTTTGGAGCCTCCAACTCACAAATGAATGATGAATTTGCCCAACTTATGCAGGGGGAGTTCGAGATGAGCTTGATGGGAGAGCTTAACTTCTTCTTGGGATTACAGATAAAGCAAATGGATGATGGCATATTCATCAACCAGAAGAAGTATACACAAGAAATCGTGAAGAAATTTCAACTTGAGACTGCCAAGCCCCTTGATACACCAATGTCCACCTCACAGAAAATGGAGGAAGAAAAAGGTAATAAAGTTGATCAAAAACTTTTTAGGGGTATGATAGGATCCTTACTTTATTTGACTGCCAGTAGGCCTGATATACACTTCAGTGTTTGTCTCTATGCAAGATACCAATCTTGTCCTAGGGAGTCTCATTTAGCGGCCGTGAAAAGGATCTTCAGGTATTTGAATGGAACTCTTGACCTTGGTTTGTGGTATCCAGGGAATAACTCATTTAATTTACATGCTTTCACTGATTCTGATTATGCCGGCTGCAAAATGGATCGAAAAAGCACAAGCGGTCACTGTCAGTTTCTTGGGGGCTGCATGGTTTCATGGGCTTCAAAGAAACAGCATTGTGTGGCTCTATCAACTGCTGAAGTCAAGTATGTGGCTGCCGGTAGTTGTGCGGCTCAAGTGCTTTGGATCCAACATCAGTTGCTGGCTTTTTGTTATTCCTTAAAGAAAACTCCCATAATGTGTGATAACACTTCTGCAATAAACTTGTCCAAAAATCCTGTCCAACATTCCCGCACTAAGCACATAGAAGTTAGACACCACTGCATAAGAGATCATATTAATAAAGGTGATTTTGAACTTGTTTTTGTTGATACAAAACACCAACTTGCTGATATATTTACAAAGCCTTTGAATTCAGAACAATTTTGCTTTCTAAGAAGAGAATTGGGAGTGTGCAGATTAGACACTTAGAGATTTTGAGCTGAATTGTACAAACACTCTTTTCATTTTTTTTTAAAGAAACTGTTCATATTGCCTTTTGATTTGCACATAAAAGCTTTTACCATTTTTACTCTTTAAACTTTGTCTTTTATCCATATCATAGTGAATAACACCTTTGGTTATTATGCATGCTTTAATCTTTCTGCATCCGCATGTACATAACTGCATATACTTCATCAATGTGTGCATGAATGCCATGATTAACCGGTATATCAAATAGTGTTAGTGGAAAGGTGGATCAAGTTCACCTGGAAGCTTTCCTCATATGTGAGTGTGGTCTTCGGACCTAAGTACTCCGCCACGTACAGGTAATCAAATTACTTGAAAACATCATTTTAAAATGCTTGTATGTAGATATTCTACACACCTTTTAGTTGATATCTTCTAAGACCTTACGCCCTTGCTAAATAAAATGCTTTGACTAGGACATGTTTTAACATGGCACATACTAAGGGGGAGGTTTCTGCTATAATGGTGCATACATTTAGGGGGAGACATCACCATGAATAGGCTAATTCATCATTTACATTCTACGCAATCTCTCACACAATTTGCACATGTGAGTTAATGAATCTAGCTAATAAGGATTTCACTTATTCCACTTAACACATATTAGGACTCTGGAACCCCTACATAGAAATCACGTGACTTGTGAAGAAAAAGCTATCAGCCCTGTCAAAAATAATCAATAAGTGTGATTTGACATGAAGTAAATCGGGAATCCCCCTTGAGATAAAGGAGGAAACTCGCATTGAAAGTGTCCTATCCATAATTTCATAAATGACGATGCCAAGTAACCGGGAAATGCCCCTGAAACAAAGGGCATGACTCGTGTCAAAAGGTTAGTCATCTTGTCTTTAAAAAATCAAAATATTCGTGGGGTTGTGCGAAGCTACCAAAAGTCGAGCACGTTGTATGAAAGTGTAGGGAAGAAAAGTTCCTATATGTGTTCTTTAGAAAATCTGAAAATCCATGCTATTTAGATTTCATTGCTCATATTTCACATATTCATCTAGGGAGTGATTGTATGGATGTACACCTTGAATCAGCCATATCTCATGAGTCTTGCAGTACCACTTATTGTAAGCACTACCCTTTTATTATTGCACATGGAATTCATGTTCTTGGTCTATAGCATATTTCCTAACCCGTTCATAAAGAACATGTTTGCTATTTTATGGTATGATGAGTGCATATGTGCATAACTGACCTTAACTTGTGCATATTCAGTTAATTGTGCATATTCAGGCTTAACCTTCATACTGTACCACTTTCATAATCCCCTATTTGACTCTGACAAAAAGGGGGAGAAATAACTCTTTGAATTGCTTGAATGAAGATTCATGACTTCTTTGATTGATTATGTTTTTGACAAAAAGGGTTAGTTGATCTTGATCATGCCTGTTTTGTCTTCCATCATGCAAATATCATAGATCTCTATACGGTTTTATCTTCGTCAAAAAGAGGGAGATTGTTGTGCCCCGGACTGTTTTGACGAAGATTCTGAATGAATTGTCATGACTTCAGGCTCAATGAATTTGCATATATACATGTCTGAAGAATGCCAAAAATAGGTCGATGCATTAGTTAACCTTGCACGCATTTGAGTCAGTGCATCACATTGCATCACATTGGCATACTCTGCTGCATACAATGGTATGTGCATCTATCTGTTGAATACTTGGGTCTGAAGCTGGTTGGATGTTAAAAATAGTCTTGCAAAGTTCTGTCTGCTTGTGTTTACATCAAGTCGTTGTAAGGATTGCATCGGTGCATTGGTCGTCACTGACCACATAAAGTCTGTACAGAGTTTTGCCTAGACTGCATCAACTCAAGTCTGTACATTCTTTGGCAGTAAGTCTGTACAACCTCGGTTGTTTCGTGCATCATTTCAGCAAGTCTGTACATCGTCTTATGGTTGCACGCCACATGGCTGAGCAAGTCTATACATCCGTTAGCCTTGCCTCATCCACGCAAAGTCTATACATTCTGTGTGGCTTGTTCATGCATATGCTTTGTCCGTGCATCAAGTCTACACATTGTCTCGCACACGCACAGCAAGTCTGCATGCATTACTCAAAGTATGTGTAGCCTGTGTTCGCAAGATCAAGTCTGTACATCATCTTGTGCATGCATCATTCAAAGTCTGTACAGCATGTGTTCGCAAGATCAAGTCTGTACATCGTCTTGTGCATGCATCATTCAAAGTCTGTACAGCCTGTGTTCGCAAGATCAAGTCTGTACATCGTCTTGTGCATGCATCATTCAAAGTCTGTACAGCCCGTGTTCAGAGCATATCTGTGCATCGTTTGCACAGTACACCCAGAGTCTGCACACTCGTTGAAGGCATGTCCAAGCATTCATATTCAAAGTCCATACATTCCTATATGCATATGCATCCTTCAAGACAAAGTCTGTACAGTGGTTGACTGCATGTCCGAGCATCCTTGATTCAATGTGTAGACTTCCCTATCTGCATTTGTGCAACCTCACATACAAAGTCTATACACTCGTTATCATGCATTCAAAGTCCATACATTCGCAACCATGCATTCAAGTCTACATGTTCTGCTGCATACACTGCCACTACACAAATCTCTGTATTTTTCATACATAGGTCTGTGCTTTTGCATTTTGAGCTACACACGTCAATGCATCTTCTCTGCCTTTACTTCGTTTGACCCTAATGACCTTAGGGCGACCTTTGCTTCTTGTATGTGTTGTGAAGGGGGTTTGGAAAGGGCTTTTAAGTCCCTTGGGGGTTCAATCCCCTTGGATAAATAGCCGCCTCTATCTTCCGATCGATTGGAACCCTTTTGAGCTCTAACGTGTTCATCTTGCAGGAAGAAGGAGAGGAATGTGTGTGATCTGTTGAAGGAGAAGGGAAGGAACGCCAGAGACGTCCCCTCACGAGCCGGAACTGAGAGATCTAGAGGCAGCGGCTGCTTCCTCTTCATCCTTGCTTTGGGCGTCTGAAGCTTAGCAGATCGGCTCCCTCTTCTCTTGGTTTATCAATCTAAGACACACTTCATATATCTCCGACTTTGGTTGAAGGATATAGGGGAAGATCTTCATTGTTTCAAATCTTATTAGTCATCTTGTGCTTAGAACGTTTATCTCATATTTGGGCTTGTATCGTTTTATTCTATTTGTCTATCTGGATATTCTCGGAGCTTGCTCTGAGTGTGTGTGGATTGTCTCATCGTCGTGCGAGAACCCACGTTTTGGGCCGTCGAGCCCGTGTGTGTGTGGTTGCTGCCGTCAAGCAGCGTTCATAGTGAAATCCTCTCGAGGTGAGAGGGGTGGACGTAGGATGGCACTTGGTGCGTCTGAACCACCTAAAAATTCTGTGTTGTGGTTTGCTTGATTGGTGTTGGTTGTCATCTTATTTTCCGTTCACTATTCGAGTGTGTGACGGTGAGACGTGAGAGTACTCAACTGTCCGTCCAAACATAGTTGTCCGAGTGAGCATTTATGTGTGCTGGGGAGTTGTGAGAGCTTGATTGAATTTAGTTCATTCGTTTTAATCAAGTCTCTGCCCTACTTGTATTCTTCATATCTCTGGTCTGTTTGAGTTGCTTAATATTTTGTTGAAAAGGGTGGGCAATCAATTCACCCCCCTCTTAATTCCCTCCTAACCGGGCCAACACAACCTCCCGAGTAATGCGTGCCTTGATGCGTTCCTCGATGTCATCTACCTAACTTTCGATGATGGACGTAATATGGCTCGTAGAATCACCGGTGGAGGGAGTAGAGAAGGAACAACTACCGGGGTAGGACGAAGCTGAGCCCGGACAAGATGCTAGAATCGAGCTGGTGTCCAAGCTCTGCCCAAAATCGTATACTCATCCTTTCTTCGGTGGGCCGGCTGCTGCTACCCACACCTCAAGATCTAGTTGCGGCCGCAACGTCTCCTCCTCCCCGTACTTTTCAGTCATATGCCTGTCATAAGACTCCCACAAATTGAATAAAAAATATTATAAATTTCATATTAATCAATCATATTTAAAAATTGAAAGAGAAAAGAAATGTGTATAATCTTACCACTACTGAGCGAGCTCTCTTGCTCACATACTAATCGGTCCCGTTCTTTTGATGAACTGTAGCAAATAAATCACGGTACAAGACCGTACCACCCCTCTTCTTTTCCTATTATACATGTTATAGAGAATAAATAAGGACATATAAGAAATAAAATATAATACAATTAAGACTATTACTTACCAATCTCTCCTTCTCGGTCGCGAAGGAAACAGATCCAGAAGTATGGAGATGCACGTCTGGATGTAACGCACGTGCGTCTTTGGCTTTTGCGGATTTGGCCATCCAATTAGGCTCGGCCCATCTATCACAGAGGGCCTCCCAGTGCTCCCTCCTCATCCATGCAGGGCCGTGTGCCCTCCAAAGGCCACGGTCCTCGCTCCCCCCAACTAGAGACTTGGCACGGTCTCGACAGCTGTGTAATTGATGCTTATAATTTATAGTTGTTGTGGCCTCCCATGCATGTCGAGCTCGTCCGGCATCAGCTCTCCTCACAAACTAATATCCTTACTGTCAAGAATTAAAAAATTTTAAGTTAGTCAATTTAAATTACGGAGTTGGGAAATATGTAATTTAAAAGATTAAATTGTATACCAGGAACTCGTCGTACAATCAATCATGGATATCCTGTGGAAACTGTTGAAATGACTTATATGGGCCGGTCACATGTCGCTCAATAATGTTGGTAATAAAATGAGAGGCGTCACTGGACTCTACTTTATCCCTGCAATTACATATGTTAAAATGATAGCCAACAATTATATAGTTGATGGATAGATAACGAACATAATTCATGAGTTTAAATATTTACCCAGAGACCCAACATGGCTTGCGTCCCTCTTGCAACACCACCTACTCACCCTCGTGATGGCTAACAACATCGTCTTCCGGTTGTGCGCCCTGGTGGGCGGACGAGCCAACTATCGCAGGTGGTGTGCCCGACGTAACTGTTACAAGTAAAATAGAAGTAGTTAATCAAAATTTAGATCATCATTAAAAAAAGAATTTATTCAACAAGTAAACATATAAAATTTTCATCATTTAACTAAGAATTTAAATAAACACAGTAGCAGAATGTGATGGAAGTGGTGTACTCTATAGACCAGATGCAGAGGCACTCGAACTTGTAAACATAAAATATCATGAGCAAAACAAAGTGCATATTCACTACTCATTTATCTAATAATTTAAATAAACATACCCGTAGCAAGTGGTGGGGGCGCTGTACTCTGTGTATCTGATGCGGAGACATAAAATATCGTGAGCAAAATAAAGTGCATATTCACTACTCATTTATGTAAGTGATGTGCGGAAGGATAGGATATGGAGGGGGGGTGAATATATCCCCCGATTAAAAATTGTGCCCAAATTAAAATAACAAATCTGGCGCTACCCAATCTTAAAATAGATTGAACAATATGTTAACAAGAGTTTGCATAGAACATACGTCGAACAGTTAAGCACTCAACGCACACTAGAGGGAAATGAAATGAAAGTTAAGTAGCACTCTTGCTGACAGATCTAACGACAATATAAGAGTAATGCTTTGCACAGAACAAATGTCAAACAGCAAGCACTCAGTACCCACAAAAGGAAAGTGAGATAAACATCATGCGGATCTTTTGCTGAATAGATCTAAAAGCGATATAAAAGAAAAGCTTCAACTGGAACCTATATCAAACATTTAACAGATCGAAGGCAAAACAACCCTGAATGCTACCTGTGAAGGGGATGGATGAAAAGGATAGCACACACACACAACCAAACCAACAACACAGGAGATTTTTTAGGTGGTTCGGCCAGACACCCACTCTGCCTACATCCACCCCTAACCAGACCAGTGAGGATTACGCTGACTAACAACTTGAACCGATCGGACTCACAGCTTGCTACACAGTTGAGCCTCACAGCTTGCTATCCACTGAGCCTTATAGCTTTGCTTAACCAAAGGAACAAATCCTCTTATAGCTAATGAAAATTTAGCTTGCTTCGCTGACTAACAGCTTGATGGAGGAAACAAAAGAAAACAAGAAAACCTAAAATGAAAGCAACATATGAAAGCGTGAAAGATGTAGCTTCAGATGAGCATAGTGGTCTGGATTTGATCCAAAGACCAACTGTCAAACAGATGAACAACACACTCTGGCTGCTTCTCTTTTCTTCACCCTCTATCTCTCCCTCTCTGATTTTTTCTTCACAGACATCACTCTATTTCTCTTCTCACAGCTCTCTCTTTTCTTCTTCTTCTTCTTCTTTTCGTAGCCTCTTAGCCTCTCTTTTTTTCATTTCTTGGAAGCCCTCATAGAAACTCTATTATCTTCCTCTCTCGTGCAGGAGCTTTTCTTCTTCACCAAGTAGTCGCTTCTTCTTCAAAGGAAGACCCATTTATAGAACATAGTATTGTAAAAGTTTTTGGATAAAATATCTGATTCTCCTATTTTTCCATTGGCCACTACAAGAAATAACCTTTTTAACAACAAAAAAATTTGTTGTAAAAGGTTAAAATTTTGTTGTTAAATATTTTTCACAACAAATAATTTTGTTGTTAAAAATTGTTATAAAAATATCGTCACTATATGTTTTAACAACGAACTTATTATTTTGTTGTTATAAAATAAGTAATAACAACGAAAAAAAATTGTCATTATATGTAACATAAAACAACAAAAAAATATCATTGTTATATATGCTTATAACAACAACAAAAATTGTTGTAAAAATCATGTTCTATGTTTGACCAAATTTTTAATAATAATTCCTTTTGTTGTTAATAGAATCTTTTACAATGAATCATTTTGTGATTATAAATTATCGCAACAAATATCTTTGTTGTTAAAATATTTTTAGACTAAAAAGTAAGAGTAAATATTATATATTTTAATCAAATTTATAACAATATGATTTATTATAAATAATTTGTAGTCATGATGGATTTTATATTATTAAAAATACTACAACCACCATGTCATCAAATCGTCATTGAAAGATGAAATTATATTTCTAAACAAAAAATGCCACATTTACAACATATGGATAGAATGTACACAAGTCAATATAGTGGAATTAGTTAATCATCATAAGTCACATAAGACTATATTGATTTTAAAGTAAAACACAATCAAATAAATAAATAACAAATGTAGTTGTTCAAGTATATACAAAGACAAATGACAAAAAAAATCTAAGAAATAAGATCAACCAAATATTAGGTGGAAGGTAATGGTGGAGAATGAGAAATTGATGGACGACTCCCTAAACCAACTAATAATGCTCGTATTTGTTGTAGCTCTGACGAAAGAGATATATATTGATCCTTGACATTTGCTAATTCTTCTTTTGTGTTTTCAAGTTCTTCCTTTGTTTTTGAAAGCTCGTTCTTTGTATCCTCAAGTTCATGAACATTCGCAAATTGTTGTGACGAAGAGCAATTAAGACATCTATTGCGCTTGCTTGATGATATTGGAGGCTCCCCATGACCCATGCCTTTTATATATCTAGATCTTGTACCTAACACTTGTGAGACAATTGCAGAATGATCAAGAGGGGTCCCTGTAGCCTCAGCTTCTGTCATTAGCGCGACCATTTTTTCCTGAAAGAAAATGGATGATATACTAAGTTTTGTTTAAGAATAATTGTTTGTGTAGAATATTTCAAAATTCATGAATATTACATGGAAGAACTAAAATAAAAAATTATGTACACTTGATATAAAAGTAAATAAGAAAGAATAGAAAACATCTCATCAATCTTCTAGGTTTTAATGCAAAAAAAAAAATTCTAAACATGTCAATAAAGAAAGACCAGGTGGATGGCTAGGTTTATTCCAGACCTGGGCAAGTCCACAGAGTTACAACATAGCAAATAATATCATAAACCAAAGATAAATAGATCAATCAACAATTCTCATTAAATTCAAAGAAATGTCACAACATTAACTAACTGCCTTCTAGCACTTCATCTAAAAAAATACTCACATATGCTTCTTGTGCCTCATGAGTGGCCCATCCATGTCCTTCACGATAATGAGTGCTTCGAAAGAATTGAATCTGATCTAATTCTTTCTAAAAAAAATTCACATTAATTTTCTCACCAAGGAACAATCAATGAATAAAGGAGTAATAATCTTTACCATTTCGTCACGGGCTCGAAGAAATGACTTTTGCCCAGTACTGTGTCGAATAGTAAGCTTGGAGATATTCTCGGCATTTGTTTTAGAACGTTCCTATATTATACAAAGTGACATAGTAATGGGCATATATGCATAATAAAATGAATAAATTATTATGAAGGATAGTGCATTTTTGGTAAAATTAAATACCTTCCATTTCCCATTAGTAAATATGTTAACACATAACCATTCCCAATCATCTTGGGAAATCTGTCTATAAGGATGTGCACGTGCTGCCACAAACGTAGCATAGGATTTAAAATGTTTATGCATGGCATTTCTATGACTGCAAAATTGTGCTCCCCATATGGAATGGACACAATTTTTAATCGTTTCATTCTCCATGATATTGACATAAAATTTATCCTACAATGAGACACATTATACAAGAAACAAAAATATTTGCTATCAGAATAATGTAGAGACAATTAAGTAAAGCTGCAAGCGACTAAATGAATTAAATGTAAGTAATCTAGATAAATGAATGACAATGGATTACCTCTACATATGGGTATAAGTGTTCTAAATCCTCAATTTTAATATCTGAGAATCCCTTCACTCGCACGGGACCATAATGTCTTATTATATATCCCAAAAGACTACTAAAATCTTTTGCATTTGGTCCAATTGCCTTACGCTTTCCTACTGGGACGGTGATGGGTAATGGCCGCCCTCCATTTGCTTGGATCTTTTTCTCAAGCTCAATACCTCTAGTAGGGCCTCGCCCTTGTTTTCTTTGAGCCCCATCAAAAGGAGTAGAGTCGGAAGAACCTGTAGTAGCCAAGTAGACACACTAATACATAATGAAAAAGCAATATTGTAGTAGAAGCATTTATTGAACAAAAGCAACTAAAAAGAAATAAATACATAGCAATGTAACAATACCTGAAGTATGATTTGTAGTAGGTACAAGTGGAGGATCAACCACTGAGTCTATCAAAGGAGCACGTAAGCGACGACCTGGGGCCATAGAGCACTATACCTTACAAGATCCAACCTCCAAAACCTGCATTCAATCAACCCATTGATGATTAGAGAAACATTCTTTTTGTCTGTCTGTCTTTGTCTGTTCAATTTCATTATTCTTCATGTGCTTACAAAACAATTTCATTACAAAACTATACAGGGATGTTTTGAGAACATACAACTTACACATGTAAATCCCTTCTTTTTACATTGATATATACAGTGGTACCAACCACTTATCAAGGAAAAAGTCATGCTCTTCTCAAAGCCCTCAAAAATGGATACCTTATTTACATCCCATGGTTCCAGATCAATGTTTAGTAAGCCATTAAAGTTGCTAATCAGCACCACATAATGTCACATTTTTTTCTCCCACATCAACAAGCATGCTATAGCTGTGACTGGAGCTGGTCTTATCAAGAATTAATTTACCAAATGTTCCCTCCTTAATTATGTATATGCTACATAAGAATAGATATATATCCCACTACTTTGGGATCAAGCTAACAAGTGGTGAGGAAGATCCCTTAGAAAGAGTTTCTCTCTCTCCCACCATATGATTCCCTCTTATAGCTTGTCGTAGTCAAATAAACACATACAAGAAAGATAGATATTTGTCATATCCTAACATGAGACACATCCACCTATTTCATCAATCTCAAGTATGTCACATTACAACATGATACATACACGTATACTTCAAGATTCATCCTTGTCAGATATATCAAGATTACACACATTATGTGCCTGCTTGTGTGAATGCATGTGTGAGATAGACTACGGAGATTCTAGTGGAATAGTTCCTGCAATTATAACCCATGTATTCACTGACTAGCCAAGTACAAAAGTGAGCCTTATTCTTTTGCAAAGGTAAAATTCTGTTCGTACTGTTGAATAAACTACACAGCTACTGATTCAAACAATATTATGTGTGCAGGGGCATTTGTGTGCATGCATTGGTGAATGTCTGACGGACTATACAGATTCTAGCTGAAAATTAATGCAACTGTAACTCATGTATTTGACTTACTAGCCAAGCGCAAAAACCTACCTTCTTCTTCTCCAATGGTAAAGTTCCTTCCCAATTATTGAATAAACTGTACAGCTACAAATTTTAATAGTATTAAATGCAAAATGCACAATTCAAGACATGTCTACATCCCCAAAATTCCACACAGTTCACTCCCCCTGATTCTTTTAAGTCTAGATCTTGCTTTCTTCTTCTCCCACCCATCAATACTCCAGACACAAAGCCATGCATCAGCACCTCATCAATTCGGGCATTATACATCTGAACTGTAGAATCTTCCATTCCTATGGCAATAATATTATTATCCTGAGGATGTAATGCTAAGAAGATGGCTGCCGGAAGAGGTGGCATGAAAGTATTCATGGCCTTAAAGGTCATCATTTTTGAACAATGAGACTTTCCCACCAGATGCAAACATAACATGTGAGTCATTTTTTTTGACAAAGTAATACATGCAACTGATTCATCAGATTGAGTATTTTCAGATGTATCATTGGTCATAGAAACTCCATTGGCTGGTTGCCATAGCTAAGGTGCAAGGGATGCAGTGTACTTTCCAGATGGATTCCTCTCAGTACGCTGCCATTTCCAAAGTTACAGAATCAAGAACCTCATGGCCCACTCCTGCATCCGCATGAGCATTTCCACCAGCACATGTTATCTTAAGTAATTCATCAACTTAGCCAAATTGCGGTACCTTACTAGCTTCAGAGTTAAGATCTGATGGCTCCAATATTCCCCTGAGATGAGGAGCTCTACTTCAAATTAGAGGCCTGCTAGCTCCATTAGACCTGCTAGCCAGTCATGGTCCTTCAAGCATGAACATGCACACATTATATAAAGGCATATGAAAGAATGCACACAGGAGGACTCTTGCTGCCATGGGTAGTCCAAAGGTGTGAGCATTTGCTGACAGCAGTAATGCTGGTACAGTGCAAGTGAAGCCAACAGGCTGAAAGACATAATGTTGCTAATCAGCACCACATAATGTCACAATTTTTTCTCCCACATCAACAAGCATGCTATAGCTGTGACTGCAGCTGGTCTATGATTTAGCCTCTAAAAATTCATACATCTAGTGAGTATGATATGATAAGCTCATCTATGATTTGGTTCTTGAAGATTGATGTTCTGAGCTTCATTAATGCTGAAGTGAGCAATGAATCTCTAAGGTCCACTGATTTTAACTGAGCTACAGATAGAGGTTTGTTGAACTAGGTTGCAAACTTGACTATTGAACTGCATATACTTTGGAATCTGTAAGCCTACACTTCAGTAATTCTAAACCTTCCTGAGGGACTTGGGCTGGCTTCATTCAACTTTTGAGCCCCTTCTTTCAATCGGGCCTTTAAGTAGTTTTTTTTTTGGTACTACCTTCTGAAATGACAATTTGCTGAACTTGAGAATCTGAGCTTATGAATATGGAGAAATGGACTATAATTGAGATTCTTACATGATTTCTGAAAGCTTCTAAACAAGGACGTTCGATAGGATCTCGACCAAGAATGCACACAGGTGCAAAGTGGGGCTATGGCTATAATGGGGTGATCCCTGGGGGCCAAGCACGCCTTGTGAGGGCACATTCATCATTCGTCTCTTTTATTTTTGTTCATTCTGATTTTAACAGATTTCAGAAATTGCGTTAGCCATTATCTTTTTCTTCTCTTGAGTTTCAACATTCAAGAACCCACTTTGATTGAGATTCCTGTTTTGGCCTGAAGAACTGGAACCCAAGCCCCTTTGTTTCACCCTTTTTTTGTTCGCCCATGCTTAAGCACATTTCTGGAATTCTGATTGGTGACTGCTTTATGATTGTTATGCAAAACTTTCAGTTTCGGCCTTGAGAAATCAAGTCTTCGTGTTCAAAATTCAGTCCCCCATCTTTTATCTGCTATTGCTTTCCCCCAACCTGTTCCCAGTCATAAACAATAAGTTGCAGTGCTTGGATTTCTGAATTTTTAACAATCAACTTGAATTCCTCATTCCATTCAGGATTCAGGCTACTACGCTTAACAATAGTCTTCTTTGATGGAAGCTTGTCTTCAGTAAGCTTTAGCTTGGTATATGGATCAGATTTGCCCAAGGGATCTTTCTTCTTCAGGTTAAGGGCCCTAATGACTTTAACATGTAGAGTTCCTACATGCCTTTTCTGTGCTTTGGAAGGATCCATAATAGGGACTTCCAATGTCTTGGGCCAAAGACACATGATGGCAACCTGATCCTTAATAATTTCCTGAACCACTCTGTAAAAACCAGGAATTGCCATAACATCTGTTCCAAGAAGTTCAAGTCCAAAATCAACATGTGGCTTCTCCATAAGAGACACAAGAATCTTTGCTATACAAGGAAAACTCGGGACCAGTGGCTTCAAGGTGATCCGTGGTAATGCAAATACTTGCAAATCCACAATTTGCACGGTTGCTTTTAGACCAAATGCTTTGACTACCACTGTAATATTTGGATTACCAGCCCATTTCAGATATGGCTCCATTATCAACTCCTTCTCATCAGTATCATATATTTTCATGCCTTGGAGGGTAGGTGGCAATGTGCCCAAAGCTTTCAATTCTGAAATGCAATTTCAGTAGAGGTATGGTTTGAGAACCTAATCCAATTCTTTCACCGAGTACAAGGTCCTCCCATGTTAACATATCTTGCAATTGCTAACAGTATTGTGGGTTCTGTAGCATCCATTACAGATAGTGTGATTTCTCATCTCCTCAGGTAAATAGCTCCTTAATATTTTGATCCTTTGTAACGCTAAATGGATTCTGAGAACAATCCATGATGGCAGCTTGCACTTTAGGATTTAGAAATGACAAAGCCAATTCAGAATTTGCCATGATCTTTGAGATTACTTCTTCTGGAGTAAGTTCGATTTGATCAATTTGCCGCTTAACATCTGGACTGCTCAGATCGACATTTTTTTTATAATCCTATTGTCCCAATCACTGCCTTCTCTTTTTATCCTTTATTCTTTTTATCGGGTTTGTCCCCCTTTCTTGAACAGAAGAGAGGGAGAAGCTGCGGGAGGAGAAGGTGAACAGTGCCCTCCCAGCAGGATGGAAGAATTAATTATGGGCAATCTAGCATCATCATGTTCAGCAAGTGCTTTCCCCAAAGTTCTTGATAAATTTCAGATCCTAAGTCTTTAAGGATATCCCTTTGATCCTCAAAGATTTCGTAGATGTTTCCATTCAAATCCAAGTCAAGTGTAGATTGTCCATTCCTTACACGGCAATTGATGCCAAGGTCTGGAGTACGGTTCTCTTCACCAGCTAGAGGTTCTGCAGGCTTCTCTAGTCCTTGTTCAACATTCTCACTGCTTTGAGCTGGTGGAGGAAGAACTGACAAATCTTTCCAAGATGGGATAGTGACACCAGAATTGATGTTCTAGCAATGGCTGAAGGATCTGCCAATTGTAACCCAAAGTGCAGTCCTTTAACTAGGGCATTCTGTACTTTAGATGGCAATGCTTGTCTAGTGAGATTTTTAGTAGGTAGCCACAAAAATATATATATATATATATATATATATATATATGCATGTTTCAATATAGATGGGGACTGATCACCTAATGCCAAAGGGTGCATGCGGAGGTGAACCCCCTACTCATACAATATCCAGTGAGCACTGTGGCTAATTGTTGACCATGCAGGGGTTTGATTTCCATATTGTTGAGGAGAGACATTTATGGTGCATAATGAATGTCTTGGTTTCAGAAATGCAAAAGGGGCTCTGCCCTTAGTTTAAAGATGATGAAGCCACAGGGATATTCAATGAATGGGTTTGATTTCGCAGGGATAACAACATGGCCTTGGTTTCAGAAATTTCAGATGCACCTTTCTCTACTCACTGATTCAGCAGGCAGCGATACAAGTATTAACACAGCACAATTCACAGTCCAGTGGACTTGAGAAAAATCTGATTACATTACAGTTCATGTTTATTTTCTAGTAATGTTAACACTTATGTAAAAATACAATGAAAAAGGCAAAAATAGGATTGAAAGCATCTATATGCATTTATAAAAATACACAAACTACAGGAATTCTAAAAGATCTAACCTCCAACACCTAAACTTACCAGATTCTAACAAAGGTGTCTTTTTGAATCTGTAAAACCTTGCCTTCTTGAGATCCTTCAGATTGAGTAGAAGCCCTTTGTGTGCAAATGGAAAAGGCTAATTTTTGAATTTATGTGTATAAAGGAACAAAGAACATCAGTCTAGTTAAGAGAATAAGATAACATCATAGACCTTCAGCAACATTGGCTAATTATCAAATTCTACATGCTTGGTGGTTATAAACCTGATTTATTAGGCATGCAAACCTCAAACAATTGAATCACATCACGCAGATATTGTATATGCAAATAGAGTAGAAAGGACACGATCAAGACTCCCATAAATATAAAAAAAAATAGAAGAAAGTTGTCATGCTGAAATACAATTTACATGTTGCTGCTATACTTTTCACTTAATTGTAAAAATATGAGATCTAATCACTATCAGATTCAAAAAATATGGCTTCTTCCTCCTCGGAACAATATTCATTTAGTGTCTCATCAACATCTTCATCTTCTTCAGGGTCAACACAAATAAAATCAATATCTTCGTCACACCCTTCAAGAGATACCCTAGAGAGTTCCTCAGGAGGTACATGGTAGGGATCAACATCATCTCTAGTCAAAGGCCCAACTTCATTCTCATCAACTTGTACATTACGAAATGCTTCAGCAGATTCCAATTGTTGGTATGCTTCAACTTCATAAACATTAGCATCACTTGAGCTGTCATCTTCACTAACATCTTCTGAAATGTCAAACACATTCCGATTAACTATCTTTTGCACTACACGCCAGCCAACACCAAGCTTTGTGTCATCAACATAGAACACTTGTTCAACTTGGGAGGCCAAAACAAAAGGATCACCAGCGTACCATGTGCGTGAAGTGTTTACACTTGTAAACCACTCATCCGTCTTAATTCCATGCTTCTTATTGCTAACATCCCACCATTTGCACTTAAAAAGATACACATGATTACCTCTTAAATACTTCAATTCAAGTATATCTGTTAACACACCATAATAGTCAATGTCAACACCTTCATGTTCCCCTTTGACAACAACACCACTATTTTGAGTTGCACGATTTCTTTGTAATCGCTCTGTGTGAAATCGCATTCCATTTATAAAGCATCCTGAATAATAGATGACATTCTGATGGGGTCCACATGCAAGTGAGTAAATATCATCTGCCACATCGAGACGTTTTTGGTTAACTAGCCCCTTCACCTATCATTTGAAATTATAATATCAATCAAATAATAAATTAATCAAACAATTAGTAATTTTCAAGCATTTATTACTAACCTTTTGTTCAAACCATTTAGCAAAATTATGTTCATGCTGCTATTGAACATTAACCGCACCTTGCATCTCAAGTACTTATCTATGTTCACTGTTTAATAGATGTAATAATAAATGTTAAAATCATGGGGCAAACATTTTTTCATAAAAAAATAATAATGTTTTTGACAGATAATTAATTTGTACTTACATTAGGTAATCATTGATCTCATCACAATTATTCAAAACATACCAGCGGATCTTATTGTAGTCAACAAGATTCAGAGTATCCATGTGCTTACCACCGAGTGGACGGACATCTTGTGCAAAAACTGACAACTTATCTTTGTATTGCTCTTGATTTCCATCATAGTTTCGCTCTGGTTGATTAAATCTTGTTTCAATTTGATTCAAGTACATAGAACAAAATGTGAGACACTCATTATTGATGTATGCTTCTGCAATAGAACCTTCTGGACGAGCTTTATTCCGAACAAAGCTTTTAAGCTTACGTAAGAACCTATTAACAATTCAAATATTAGTCTATATATAAATGAACATGCATATGATAAAAAAAGTTATATAATTACCTCTCTATTGGATACATCCAACGGTAGTGTACTGGACCACATAACATTGCTTCGCGTGGTTAGTGAATTGCAAGGTGGACCATTATATCAAAAAATGCAGGTGGAAATATCATCTCCAACTTACACAAAATCATCACAATGTCTTTCTCAAGCCGTTTAAGTACTTCAATCTTTAGGGACTTCGAACATAAATCTTTAAAGAATAACCCCAACTCAATGATTGGAATGGACACATGTTTACTCAAGTAGCCACGTAATGCAACTGGCAGTAATCGTTGCATCATAACATGACAATCATGACTTTTCATTCCTGATATCTTATGATTTTCAACATTCACACATCGAGAAATGTTAGATGCATATCCATCAGGAAATTTAACATTCTTTAGCCATTCACAAAAACTTTTTTGCTCCTTCTCTGACATTGTATATAATCCTCGGTCCATAACAATTGAATCACCATCTTTTCTCAAGTGCAACTCTTGTCTTATATTCATTTCTTGCATATCTAGTCGAGCCTTCACAGAATCTTTTGTTTTGCCTTCGATATTCATGAGCGTGCCAAAAATACTTTCACATATATTTTTTTCAATATGCATTACATCCAAATTGTGTCTCAGTTTCAAGTTTTTCCAATATGGCAACTCAAAAAATATGCTCTTTTTCTTCCAATTGAGTTCAATTGTAGAACGCTTCCTTTTTCTAGTGCTTGTTGTTTTCCCAAAATTCATGTCAGGAAGTTCTTGTATTTGTTCAAATATATCATCACCTGACAACTCAGTGGGTGGACCACGGCGCTCTTGTTTACCATCAAACTTATAACTTTTTCGCCAATGATGATCCATCGGTAAAAAACGTCGATGGCCCATGTAGCATTGTTTTCTTCCATTTTTCAGTGTTTGGGAACATGTTTCACTATTGCAAGTAGGACATGCTAACTTACCTTTAGTACTCCATCCAGACAAGTTTGCATAAGCAGGAAAATCATTTATTGTCCACAAAATTGCAGCATGAAGTACAAATACTTCACCTGTGAATGCATCATATGTCTCAATACCATTTTCCCACAACTCTTTTAATTCATCAATTAATGGCCTTAAGTAAACATCAATATCATTACCAGGTGACTTTGGACCAGGAATAAGTAAACTCAACATAAAAAATGGATCCTTCATACATTTCCAAGGTGGCAAATTATATGGCATCAATATCACTGGCCACATACTATAAGAATTGCTCATATTACCAAATGGGTTAAAACCATCACTTGCAAGACCTAACCGTACATTTCGAGGATCACGAGCAAACCATTCATGTTCTCTATCAAACTCACGCCAAACTTCAGAGTTTGCAGGATGTTGTAGTACTTCCTCACCATTTACATGGTTGTTTGAATGCCACCTCATGTCTTCAGCGACTTGCCTTGAAACAAATAACCTCTGGAGTCTTGGTTTCAATGGAAAATAGCGTAAGACCTTTTGAGGTACTTTCTTTTGTTTACCTTGGTTGTATTTGTACCTTGATTCACCACAATTTGGGCATTTTTCTTCCTTCTCATATTCCTTCCAAAATAGAATGCAATCCCATTTACATGAATCAATCTTGACATAGTCTAAACCCAAATCACGCATAATGCTTTTGGCCTCATAAAAGCTTTCAGGTAGTGTCCCTCCAGGTGGTAGTGCTCGTTTCATTAATGGAAGCAACAAATCAAGTGACTTATTACTCCAATTACACATTGTCTTCACATGAAGGAGATTAATAAGGAAGGATAACTTCGAGAACTCCCGACACCCTGGATACAATTCAGATTGACCATCACTTAGTAATCTAGTAAATTTGTCACCACCACTCGTACTTCCACGAGTTAAGGGTTGACTACTAGATGTGGTCTCACTATTAAATGCCTCTTGAGCATCATCAATGATGGTTGCTGCAACTTGAACATCATGTATAATGTTTTGAACACCATCATAATTGGTCTCATTTCTTGGCCCTTGATCATAGTCATGATGATATTCACTTTGAATTCTAACTCTGTCAAACTGTTCTCCATGATGTACCCAACAAGTATAACTCGCAACATCCCATTGATATACAAGTGATCTTCAACCTCATTCAAATCTTGGAAGTACACATTCATACATTTGACACAGGGACATCGGATTCTATTAAATCCATCAACACTAGATCGTGCATGAGCCATAAAATTATTTACCCCTGCTTTATATTCGGGGCAAAATCGATTTCTAAGTTGTATCCAGCTTCTGTCCATTCCCTATTTAAGATTCAATGACATCAAATGTAAAATTAATTGTCAAAAAATAAAATCACAACTTCTAAATGTGTCCACGTAGACATGCACCTTCATGAATAATGATATCACAAAAATAAGGGAGAGAAAATCTTCACCTGGATGAAAATGGGGCCTGGATTGTTAAGCTAATAATAAATTTGGTGTTGGATGTAGATTTGATGTCTCCAATATGCTGCAATTAGATGAGATATAATCACGAATTATATAATAGCAAAAGTTCGGTAACAATGTGTATAACAAACTAGAGTAAGAAAACAAAATGAGGAAGAGTATTGATGAGCACTTGTAAGAACATTGGAATTAATGCGCGTGTTCCACACAATTTGGAAGGGTGTTCCAAAATTCTTGCACATGGTTGATACAGCTTGGAAGAACATTGGAATTAATGAGTGTGTTCCACACAATGCACCTCTTATCCAATTCTCCTCTTGGATGGGCGGGGATTGTGATGGTATGAAGTTCCACTAATAGTGGTAGTTTATGATTAGTATGAGTAGCAATTACTACTCTGCTTCTTTGAAAAGTCCCATTATTTCAAATTTGTTGCATACAAAGGGTGTTTCACTTTAATTTCTAAAGTGTTGTTTCACTTTTGGTCTGTTTGGTTCATGTGATTGATTGTCATTTAGACACAGGACCTTTGACAACTTTTACGGGTGATAAGGTTTTGGATGTTACACCCATGGTATCCGCATCAATTTTATGCCAGGACAGCACCCCTTGAACCTTATGAGGATGTGCATTAGGTGGCAAGACTAGAGTATTTGACCCTTGTCACATGTTTCTGATTTGGACACCCATTCAAATAAAATAAACGCTATAGTAAGGTTCTTTGTATTTACTCCCTGCCAAGTACTAAAAGACATTTAAATATAATCTGGCCAAATGGATATTTGTTTCACCCAAGGTGTAAAACAAGTCGAGAACCTCCGCCATTATGTCATATTTTTCCATCAGTGTCCTAGGTGAAAACTGTCATGGGAAAGCTATTGTCCTTATTGCTGCAAATCTGCACTGTAAGTTGATCTTCAGCAGTTTGCATATACGAAGTGCTAGAGGGCAGCTTAGATCATTGTGAAAGTAATACATTGTTCAAGGAAGACATAACTTCTGCAATCCTTCTTTTACCGATGTGATGATTAACACTGATTTCATGAAATCCAAGAGTAACTCCCGAGGTTACTAGGGATGTATGCTTGTTAGCTCGGATGATGGCTGCAAACTTGTATTTCTCACAGATAGAAGATCTAATGTTTGAGGTATCAACAGTTGATATATCTAGGACTTTAGTCACACTAAAAGAGTCTGCTTATTAGCTTACTTGTATAGTTTTGATGAACTCAGAGATCAAGCAAATGAACTTCATCGCTCTTCAAAAAGGGATGCAAAGCATTATATAGGTATTTGACAGTGTGAATCTATTGCAGTTTATTATTAGTAGTAGTATTCTGTTTAGATAAATAACATGGACTGTTATTCAAAGACATGATGTCGCATCCTCCTGGAGTGTTTCGTACAGCTAATGTTAACATCTCTGTTAATGGATAAACAATGGAAGCTTGACCTGGAATCACCAATATGAAACTCGGGAATTTTATTCCCTAACAATATGGATTCAGAAGTGGAAATAGCCGAAATGCAAGTCCTGTATTAAAACATTGAATCAATGATCTTCCTTTGCCTAAACGGAAGTCTTGTGGTAAAAGATTGAGCCGATGATCTTCCTTTTCCTGTATGGAGAATCATGTTAAACATTGAATTGATGATCCTTCTTTGCTTATGTGCAGAGTTTTGGAAACAAATCCCACTAAATGAACCTTACCGTGTTATACTTGGTGGTGTGAGAGATAAGCTATGAGGTGGTTTAGGATGACAGTAAAAATAAACTAAAACATAAAAAGAGTACACAGAGTTTCATAGATGCCTAATAAGAAATATTCAACTAAAAATACAAAATAAGGTAGCATCAAATAAATTTCCCCGGGGGGCAGAATAGAGGCTCTTATTTAAGACAAGAATACACATACTATGCGAACTATGTGAAGTAAATTGGACAGAAAGGACTATATACCATGGTTCTGGAAGGGGAAAAGGGAGTTACAAGGTTTGTAGAGTCACAAAGAACAAACCTGCAGTCGGCTGTTGAAGGTCGGACTCCTTCAATCGCAGGGATGGCGATGATCCTAGGCAGCCAGAGGGCAGGGCGAGCTGGGCGGCGATGCTGTGACAGGGCGGCCAACGCGATCCTGGGCGGCGAGAGGGCAGGGCGAGTAGGGCGGCGACGCCGTTTTTGATGAGTCGGCCAACACAGCATGTGGCAATCTTGCGGCCAAAGGGCAAGGCGAGTTGGGTGGCGAGCTTGGGCGGCCAACACGATCCTCAGTGGCAAACCTGGGCAGCAATATTTTGGGAGGCCAGAGCTCAAGGTGATCAACTAGCCGGTGGCGACATCGTTCTTGAGAGGGCAGACGGGAGGATGGCGCCCGCGATCCCACGGACGTGCTGTTGGGTTGAGGATGTGGGAAGGAGGCCAAAAGCGCATGGAGTCCAAGGAGATGTCGACGAATCCCAGGCCGTTTGAGGGGGACAGAGATCGCGCGATGAGGATGCGGAGGGAATCAGGGGGAGAGAGAGACGGGATGTGGGAGAGGTCGTGCGGGTGAGGGAGAGCGGGACGGCGGGAGAAACAGTTCGGGAGTGTTTAACAACGATTAAAGTTGTTATTAATACTAATAACTTTTATTTATTAATAACAATATAGAGGTTCGGTTTTATATCTCATCTATTTGTTATTATTTAATAAGAAATAACAACTAAATTATAAACTTTGTTACTAATGATAATCTCTTTTATTTAATAACAACAATATTTAAACTTTTCGTTTTTATATGTCAGTTATTACAACAAATATTTGTACCTTGTAATTTTTTTAGTTGTTATTAGTCAAATTTCTTGTAGTGGGCCCACCTAGAAAGGAGAGAATAATCCTCTGCCATGAAAAGGTCCCACGTAACTTCGGATCACGTGCCATATGATTTGCCTTTTCAACCTTGGGGCGTGTGACAGTGGAAGTTGTGAAGAGATCCCATGTGTTCCTCACGTGTCTGACCGTTTTCTATATTGGCGAGCTATTTGTTACTCCTATCGGGTTTTTTATAACCTTAATTAGCTATTTGTCTACCTTAGGGAGCTATTTATCACCCTTAGCTTTTCTTTAGCCATCGCCACAGCTCCTTTCTCTGCCTTACTGACTTGCTGCATCAACGCCATAGCTTCATACGTCGACTCTACCTTCTTTCTTTCCACGCATTTGTCCTTGCTGCCCATTTGTCAGCCTAACACAGCTATTTGTCTGCCATGTCTAGTCATTTGTCTCCACTATCCATACTGAGCCGTCGCCCTTGCTGCTTTCTTCTTTAGCTTCAGCCGACGCCAAAAGCCATTTGTCACCCTTGTTCCTCTATTTTTCAGTTTGACTATGGACCTTGACCTCGTTGACCACGACTGATGTTGACTTTGACTTGGGTCAACATTGACTTAAGTCAAACATGAAAAATAACGTTGGCTGGAGCTAGTTGACTTTGACCAATTCAAACTTTGACCGATCCATCTTGACTTGAGTCGACCCTTCGATTGTTCTTCTGGCTTCTTCGAGGGCTTCAGGGATCACTATAGAACACTGTAGCTCATTGTCTTCTTGTGATTTACTGTTGATCGTGTGGCTTGTAGTGAACCCTTCTCTCTCTGCTCCATTTCCCTTCTTTCTTCATTTGATAACTCTTCTCGGGCTATTAATCACAGATAATAGTCATTTTTCTCACTTGAAGACCCATTTGTCACAACTGTTAACCCAGAAGTCGTCGCCCTGTCTCATGTAACATAGCCTTCAGAGCCATCGCTAATGTCTTCGTTGAGACCTATTTTTCACCCTTAAGAGGGTATATGTCACCCATAGCAGTCTATTTGTCAGCCTTATGTGTGCATTTGTCAGCCTTAGCTTCTTCTGTTGGTGGTTAAACACAAGTGGACTTCCACTTCATGTAGCTTCAACAATTCACACATATTCAGCGCTACAACCTATTTTTCACCCGTAGAGAGCTATTTGTCAGCCTTACCTGCCTATTTTTCACCACTAATGAGTCATTTGTCTGCCTTATCTTCCTACCTTGAAGGGTTTGAATCTTAACATATTTGTGACCCACTTCTAAAGAATTAGGACTTTGACTGCACTGACTTGGGTTGACCACTGTCTTAGCTCCATTGACTATGCGTTGACTTCGTTACCACATTGACTTTTCTTCAGTTCTTCAGAAAATAACTAGCTTTCAGCCTATTCTATGTGCAACTGTCAACCTGTTCTTTGTGCAATTTAGAAGTAAACTACACACACAAAATCATTATAGCTCCATGCATGATTCTACATCAACAAAACACATTGACTATCCACATGAAGAGTATACATGACTCATAGTTTTGACAACATCAAAACACAAGGACACAACACTAAGACTTTAAATAAACATACCCGCAGTAGTTGGTGGGGGCGGTGCACTCTATGTACCTGGTGCGGAGACATAAAATATCGTGAGCAAAACAAAGTGCATATTCACTACTCATTTATCTAAGAATTTAAATAAGCATACCCGTAGTAGTTGGTGGGAGCGGTGCACTATGTGTAGCTGGTGCGGAGACATAAAATATCGTGAGCAAAATAAAGTGCAAATTCACTACTCATTTATCTAAGAATTTAAATAAACATACCGACAGTGGTTGGTGGGGGAGGTGCACTCTGTGTAGCTGGTGCGGAGACATAAAATATCGTGCGTAAAACAAAGTGCATATTCACTACTCATTTATCTAAGAATTTAAATAAACATACTCGCAGCAGGTGGTGGGGGTGGTGTACCCTATGTACTTGGTGTAGAGACATAAACTATCATGAGCAAAATAAAGTGCATATTCACTACTCATTTATCTAAGAATTTAAAAAAACATACTAGTAGAACCCCTCATGGAACCACCTCTCCTCGAAGTCCTAGTACGACCTCGAACCATCTAATTATTGACAACAATTAAAAGTAGTGCATATTAGTCCACAACTAATTACGAGGAGAGGTGGTAAGTAATAATGATAAGAAGTGTAGATATGTTAAATTTCTTACAAAATATTCAATCAGTATCTATTTCATCTTCAGATGCTGAAGATATATCAAACTCATTGTCATCTTCGTCATCTTCTTCATTCTCACTAGATTCATACTCTTCCTCCTCAGAGGACTCCTCCTACCCAACAATTGCTTTATTTAGCTCAGTTGAATCAACTTCTTCCACTTCGTCCTCTATAGACAACTGAAGTGGATCGTCAGATTCGATCAGATGAAGAATAGAAGCAACCAACTCTACAGTGTCACCCTCGTCTGATTGAAAAAATTTGGCACTAGAATCCTCTGAGGCAGGTTCAATCAGATCTAACTCATCATTACGCACAAGCCTTGGTTTTACCCTACAGACTGCCCACCAATCTTTATTCTTGGACGATGAATAACTTGAATAATACACTTGTTGGGCTTGTGTGGCCAAAATGAACGGCTCATAGGTATTCAAATGGGATCTATGTTTGACATCGACAAGCCCATATATGGCGTCCTTTCGAACTGAATTAGGATCAAACCAATGACACATAAAAAGGAATATATGGTTGTCTTGTCTGAGATACTGTAATTATATGACCTCCTCAAGAATACCATAGTAATCAAGTTCATTTTCAATGTATGTACTACCTTTCACGCATACACCGCTATTCATCGTAGACTTATTTTATCCATAATCTCTGGTGTGAAATCAATAACCATTCACAAAAAATCTTGGATAGGCATGCGTGACCTTCGAAGGTCCATAACTTATCACCTGGACTCTTTCATCAGTAACATAACCTTCTTCAACCTATGAATATAAACCACGTTACTTTAAATTTAGACATACACCTAAAGCTTTGTGGAACTTAACTTCGACACTTACTTGACCTTTAAGCCATCTGGCAAAAGATTTCTCTCATTCCTTTTGAACCTCCATGTCATTGAGGCGCGGACATTGAGTAATTAATTTTGAATCAAATTACCTACAATGATGAATGCAACATCACCGTAAATGGGAAGAAGAATGTCAAGCAACTTATAAATTTTAGCACCTACGAAGTTGAGGACTCACTTAATATAAGGTTCAATCTCATAACGGTTCAAAAGAACATATATCTCTGCGGCAAACAACTCTCTGTCCTCTAATATGCGATTCGAACAACATCCGAATGCACGTCCTGGATACTTAAATATGGACAACCGGTCGGACAAACCCACTTCTCCTCCATCATCATTACGTGGAGGTCGTGTGTGGTGAGTTTGAATTTCGGGTTCGAAGGACATCGAACAGAACTTGAAAATTTCATCAATAATATAAGCCCCAGTAATCGAACCCTCTACTTTAGCCTTGTTGTGAACCTTCATTTTCAGGTCATGCATACACCTATGACAACAAGTCATATGATAATGACATACAGTGACAATGAATGAGTTATGTAACAATTGTCAAATAAATTATAAATACATAATGATGACCTCTCAAATGGATACATCCATCGAAATTGTACCGGTCCTCCAACTTTGGCCTCGTATGGCAAATGGATAATCAAGTGCTCCATGGAATCGAAGAATGCAGCGGGAAATATCTTCTCCAACTTGCATACCGTTGTGACCACATTCTGTTCAATAGTTTGCACGTCCCCAATTTTGAGTTCTGATGCACATAGAATTCTAAAAAAGTGACTCAACTCAGTCAATGCTCCCCATATAGGATTTGGCAATATGTCACGGAATGCAATGGGTAGAAGTCTCTCCATGAACACATGGCAGTCATGACTTTTCAATCCATATATTTTTCCCTCATTGACACTCACACAACGGGCTATGTTAGACACATATCTATCAAGGAATCTTAATTGCTTCAGCCACTGGCACAGTTCATTGATCTGTGTCTTTCAACACGTAAGCTACTTTAGGTTGCACAACTTTCCCTTGTACCTGCCGTAATTCCAACTCTGGTCGTTTGCAAAGTATCTTCAAGTCCGCTCGCACCTTGGCATTGTCCTTTGTTTTGGCTTTCATGTTCATGATGGTGTTGAACACATTATCAAAGACATTCTTTTCAACATGCATGATGTCCAGGTTGTGCTGTATCAAAAGGGCTGACCAGTAAGGCAATTCCTAGAAGATACTTTTCTTCACCCAGTTGTGATCCTCTCTAAATCCACGAAGATGTCATGTACTACCTGACAATTACACTATATCTGGTAAGTTTTGCACCTGTGCCGCCATTTGTTGACCAGACATACGTTCCAAGTCTGCTTCATCCATTTCAACTGTGTTCTTAATGAATGAGTCCTTTTGCCTTCGGAAAGGATGGTCAATTGATAGAAATCGTCGATGACAATCGAACCAGCATGATTTCTTACCATATTTCAGAACAAATGATTTGGTATCAGCCATACAGTAAGGACATGTCAGCCTCACATGTGTGCTCCAGTCAGATAGCATTCAATATGCAGGGAAGTCACTTATTATCCACATCAATGCAGCCTTCATAGTGAAATTTTGTTTTCTATACGCATCATAAGTAACAACTCCATCATTCCATAATCTTTTTAACTCATCAATCAGTGGCCTGAATATATGTCCAAATTTTTTCCTGGATTTTTTGGACATGGAATCACCAAAGTTAAGAAAAGGTTCTCTCGCTTCATGCACATGCCTGGCGGAAGGTTGTACGGCGTCATGAACACTGGCCAACATGAGTAAGACGCCATTGAACCTCCAAATGGGTTGAAGCCGTCTATGCATAAACCTAACCTAACATTGTGTGGCTCGTGAGCAAAAGCAGTATAGGTACGATTGAAATGAGCTCAAGCTTCACCGTCGGCGGGGAGACTGATTATATCATCTACACGACGTAATCTTTCTGTGTGCCATATCATATGTCGAGCTGTCTTTGATGACATATACATTCACTGCAATCTGGGCGTGAGAGGGAAGTATCGCAGTGACTTGTAAGGCACGTCCTTCTGCTTTGAATTGTCCCCTCTCTTAGGTTTAAATCTATCCTGATGACAAATATCACATGATCTTTTATCTATATTATCTTTGTAATATAGCATATAGTGATTAGGGCATGCATCTATTTTTTTGTATCCAAGCCCTAACTCATTGACCATCTTCTTTGCACAGTAAAAATTTTCAGACAACTTCTCATCTCGAGGCAGCATACTCTTGAAAAGGAGTAGCATACGGTCAAAACAACTCTCACTAAGGTCAAATTTGGATTTCAAATTCAACAACTGTGAGACAGCAGACAACCGAGTGTGATTTTCACAACCATCCCACAGCGGCTCAATAGCATCCTGAAGTAACTGATAAAATCTTTCAGCCGTCTTGTTTGGTGGTTCTTCGTTGTATACGTGTTCCCCTTGTACAATAAAGTTACGGCCAGAAGCATCGATTACCATGTCTGCACAGGTACTTGTGCCTGTAACATTGCCAGGCTCATACGACCAGAAGTCCTCACCATGACACACTCAATTCATATAACCTTTCGTGAACCCTTTCCTGTATGAATAATCTTGCACATCCCATAGCGAAAGAAATCTCTTATTTTTACAAAGTAAACAAGGACATCGGATGTTACCACACTAGTCCAAAAAGGCGAGCTCGAATTTGTATTCACACAATTAAGCTGGATAATGGGGAGTGGTGCGAAGATGAGGTAGTTTTGATGGAGAAGGCAGTTTTGAATCGGGAGTTGGCAACCTAAATTCCTTTCTCAAGCAGGTCGTGTATGTTTGATTAAATCAGTACGTCAATCCATTCCACTCTACACTGCCAGTGCATCATCGTTGCCTTCTACAGTGATCGCAAATATCAACAAAATGTGTACTACATTCTTATAGGGCGGTCAGGATGGTAGATCCAAGCGACATTGGGTATCTTGGCCCCTCATTACAAAACCAATTGAGGAGGGTGGACTGGGAATTAGAAGTTTGCAAGAAGTGCAGGTGGCGATGGTGGCCAACCAAATCTGGGGAGTTCTTCAAGGCTCCTCATTGTGGTCCAAATATGTTGCATCCAAATACATCAAGAATCATCTTAGTACCATTGTCAAACCATTCCCTGCAGGTGTGCCGAGGGAAGTCTTTAATGAGGCAAAGAGGGTGGTTCTGTCCAATATTAGGTGGGTCCCTATGGATGGGGAGGCAATTGATTTTCTAAAGGATAATTGGTGTGGCACCCCGCTTGCTCCTCAGGCTAGCTTTCTGAGAGTCACCCTCAAGGAGGCCATTACTAATACAGCACACTCGGTATGGTCTCTTATACCTGCACACTTAGTCCCAACAGTTAGTGTTGTGTTGTTGGAAAATGGACCAGACCGGTGTGTCTGGGCTGATAATCTTGCCGGCAATTTCACCCTCAAGTCAGCATACAACTCCATTAGACAGCAAGGGGCGCAACGATGTTCGCTTAAAAAGACTTGGGGACAATACATCCCCCCGCGTGCTTCCATCTTCCTGTGGAGAATGCTTTACCTAGCTATTCCTGTTGACTGCCACATTAAAGACTATGGGATCCCCCTTCCATCCAAGTGTGTGTGCTGCTTAAATAACAACCAGTAGGAGAGTATTAACCATCTTTTTGTTAATAGCCACATTGCTGGCACTCTGTGGAATCACTTCAGACATTTCTTCGATTCTAGGTGCAGATCCACTGAGCTCATCACCATCAAATGCTGGGACATCATACGCTTTGCTGATACACAAAATCCTCTGGGGTATGCTGCAGTCCTTATAATTATACTCATGTTGTGGGAGATTTGGAAGGCGCGTTGCAAATGTAAATATGATGGCAAGAGGTTTTCCAATGGCCTGATTCAACAATATATTATGGGGTAGGTGGATTATGCGCTTCAACAGACCAACTTAAAAAAAAACCATCCGCAGCTGATCAGCAAATTATGACACAATTCCAATTGAACTTCAAATGTAAAGTCCAGTTTCCGAAGATTGTCAGGTGGACTTGTCCTGCCTTTGGCTATGCCCTCAATGTGGATGGGGCCTCTAAAGGTAATCCTGGGTTTTCAGGTGAAGGAGGTTGTTTAAGGAACCACAAGGGAGAATTGATCCATGGTTTCTCTTACTTTTATGGGGTGGGCACTAATCTGGTGGCAGAAGCGCGTGCTCTGCTTGATGGTCTTCGCATGGCGATGAAGAGCAGGCTTCCTATCACTATCATATATTCCGACTCTATGGCCCTCATTTCTCTCATTCGCTCTAAAGACCCTCCTCCTTGGATGATATGCAAATGGTGGGAGGACATTATCTCTATTCTGGACACCACTAAGTGGCAGTTGGAACACATTTATAGGGAAGGAAATTCTCTGGCTGATGCACTCGCCTCCAATGCCTGTGTCAATCGCAGCGACTCAGACTTTAGGAGATGGATTGATCTCCCTCGACAATCCCGCGGATGTGCCACCCTTGATGCGTCTGGCTTACCAAGTTGGCGGCATTAATGCTTTTCTACCATTTGTTTATGTGTTGTCAATTACATTTATCCCTAGGGGTATGCCCCACAGTTATTTGTACCTAACTTATTCATTATTAATAAAATTTTGGCTTAAGATTTGCTTGGTGGAGCGAGTGCTCTCCCAAGTCTGATCTTGGCCATTATTAAAAAAAAAAACTAGTCCACTACTGTTGGATGGCCCAATACAAACTGAATAAACCTATCAACTCTTCCTTAAACTCCTCTGACACCACTCCATCAACTACTCTGTGATTCATCCATGAACGATCAATTCTAGCCATATTTACTTAACATATTAAAAAAATCATATCAATATGTCTTATCACTACTTCTAAAAAAATTTCGACAGCATCTCCCCTAAATATTGACTATTTTTCATATTTGTACTTCATGTTTGGTCACATATACATCCATATCCACATACACTTTCACTTCCATATTCACCCACCCACGTTGACATCGACATCATCTTCTGGAAAAAATCATTGTCATACTCGCATTCACATACACATTTTCTCACATATTGGTATCCACACCTGTCTAAAAATTTAATTCACATCCCCGCCCCCTTTCCTCTCTAATTTAAAAAAAAATCCTCCCACCCTCCAAATAAAAAGAATATCACATACACATACACTCAAATTTAAAAAAATTAAATCCCCTCCATCCTATAAACTCTTTTGGCCACTCAAATTAAAAAAATCACATCAATATGCCATATTAAAGTTCTAAAAAAATTTCGACAGCATCTCCCCGAGAAATTGACTATTTTCCACATTTGTACATCATGTTTGGTCACATATACATCCATATCCACAATATTTGTCACGTACCTACATCAAATAAAAAGCCCATCTATGGATATTTGATCGTTCGATGTTGTTTTTTATATGTGCTTCACGATTATCATAAAATTTCGGCAGCATCTTCCCACACTTCTCTAATATACCACCATAATTTACTAATTTTAACATTCTTCTAACGGCAACTCACATAAAGTGCAAGTGACCACAAGAGTAGTCAAAATTAGCAGGTATATTGGAGAAGAGAGGGAAGATGCTACCAAAATTTTAAGATAATCATGAAGCACATATAATAAACAACACCGAACGATCAAATATCCAGAGATTGTCAAACCGGATAATTCAAGACTTTGTGTTCGATATATGTTATTAGTATCTAAGGATACTAATCACATATATCATAACAAAAGTCTTGAACGGGCAAAAATGAAAAAAAGAGTCATATCCACATTTACGCACACACATTTATATCCACATCTCTCTTCCCACCCTCCCAAAAGAAAAGGGGGCTTGGAATTTCATCAGATGTTGTAAGAGGACACCAAGTGATAAGGAGAAAAGGTTCATCTTCGAGATCAGGCATGAAGGTTAAAATTCTCAAAGGAGCAGTTGGCTTTCTTAAAAGTAATCTCTATGCAACTCTTGAGTACATATGTACTCTTACAACATCACCTGGTGTACTCTTACACATCAGATGAAATTCCAAGCCCCTTTTTTTTGGATGGACAATCAACAAGGACAGGTTCATCCTCACCGCCATCTATTTCTTCGTCGTATTGATCATGCATTTGCAGAGCCCACTCTTTGTATGGCCTTTCAAGTTGCACAATGTTTACTAGTTTTCCATCCTTAAATATTTCAACAATTGCATCAGTCTCTTTTAACGAGCCTTATCTCCAAAATCCTTCAAGGCCACAATAAAAGGGTCATGATGTTGAAACTCAGTCATGGTAATATGGATAACAGAATCTGCCAAAGTATCCACAAGAATAGGATTGTGAGGTGGTGAATCCAAAAGGGAAGGACCCATTTGCTGGCAACTGATCGAGAATGTAAAATGTTTACATCAGGATATTCTGTACCAACTGGTTTTAGTTTTGCTGGCAACCGAGCCCCTCCCCCTCCCTGTGTCTATGTGTGTGAGAGTGAGAGTTAGAGAGGGCGGGAGCAGGGAGTGGGCCGAGTCGTGCATGTGTGTGTGTGTGAGAGTGAGAGTGATAGGGGGCGGAAGCAGGGAGGGGGAGGGGGGCCAACGGGAGAGGGAGAGAGGGGAATACCTTCAGTGGGGGGTGTCCGTAGGAAATAATTTGACTGTCGCCGCTGTCGAAGCTCACCGCTACAGCTACACCCTCGCTGCCAGTGCCGCCTCCACTCGCCCCTCACCTACGTCCTCGCGGTAACTCTGTCGCGCCCGCCCGCCCTCGCCACTCCGCCGCCCACTCGTGAGAGATTGAGAGGGGGGTGAGATCGTGAGATAGGAAAGAGAGATGAAGGAGGGGTTACAACGCGGGCATTTTTGCACGTTCTTTTCTCTCTTTATTTGCTGCCATTTTTTCATTTGCCATCATTTTTTCTCTTTCTTTTCATTTTTTATTTCTATTTTCACCATTTTTTTCATTCATTCATTTGTCATTTTTTCTCGTTCATTTATTTCTTCTAATAGGATAAAATCTCTCTCAATATAAAATAACATTACATCTAAAAAAAGAAATTTATTAGTTATTAGTTATTATTTTGAGATCTGAAGATATGTAATTTATAAATTTTTGGAGCTACTTATGAAACGTAACACGGGACCCACGGAAATGCTCCGAAACCCTTGAATGTTAGAGTGGGAGAGAGCAGCGGCACCGACAATGGAGAGCTGGGGCTCCTCACGGGGCATGTTGGAAGCACTCAGGATAATAATAAAATATCATTGTATCTTTTATCTGTTTTATCGTGTGAGGGCGTGCCAGTCACGTGTGTGACAATGTATTCAAGTTCCAAGACTGGGTGGTCTGCAACCCAAGGTACGCTCCTTCTGACTAACCAGACGATGGTGGGCATCGGGTCGGGACTGGAGACCCGCTATGCCAAAAAGGCCACGACGTTAAGAGGGGAAAACGTTTGATTAATCGCCAAGAAATGGAGCTGCATGGCCTGCAAGTCGATTCCTATAAAAAGAAGAGAGAGCGTGTTGACAAGCCTTGAAAGCCCCACATCGGGGTGCGAAAAGGTATTCAAAGCCGTATCGGTCACATGTTCACCATTTCATGTTCTGTGCCTCGGCATACATGTGTTGTGATTTTACCGACACGTCTATAATAATTATTCGGGAGTTAGGGCTCCACGTGGGGGCATGTTGGAAGCACTCAAGATAATAATAAAATAGCATTGTATCTTTTATCGGTTTTATCGTGCGAGGGCGTGCCAGTTACGTGTGTGACAATGTGCTCAGGTTCCAAGACTGGGATGGTCTGGACTAACCCAAGGTGCGCTCCTTCTGACTAACCAGACGATGGTGGGCATCGGGTCAGGACTAGAGACCTGCCGTGCCATAAAGGTCACGACGTTAAGAGGGGAAAACATTTGATTAATCGCCAAGAAATGGGGCTGCATGGCCTGTAAGTCGATTCCTATAAAAAGAAGAGAGAGCGTGTTGAAAAGCCTTGAAAGCCATACATCGAGGTGCGAAAAGGTATTCAAAGCCGTATCGGTCACATGACCATTTCATGTTCCGTGCCCCGGCATACATGTGTTGTGATTTTATCGACACGTCTATAATGATTTTTTGAGAGCTAGGGCTCCTCGCGGGGAATGCCACATGGAAGATCTCGGATCTTGTGCCAACCTCCTTGGGTCATGTGCACATCATTTGGGGCAGGGTTTGCCATCCCGGCCGAACAGGCCGTCTCGACCATGGCTCGGGACGGGACGAGATGGAAAACTATAATATATATATATGATGGAATAAAATAATTTAAATGATATGTCATCTCAGTTGGTTAAGTGTTCCACCGTTTGAACGGGTGTCTCCGGGTTCAAATCTCAGCTCAACGTAATATTTTAAACATTTTTTATTAATATAACTTTTAAAATCCTGATTTGGGGAACTTAGTCACGCCCCCCGCTCGAACGTCTCACATTCTGAGCCATTATTCACCCTTGCAAACCCATTTTATACCCTTAACGGCTATTTGTTAGACTTAACATCTATTTGTCACCCTTATGACTGATAGCCATCGCCTTAGCATTTTCCCTATTAGACTGAAGCCGTCACGCTAACTCATTTTTCACCCTTAACGCTCTATTTGTCGCCGCTGCCTTGACATTTTTCACCATTGTTTTGACATGTGTCACCCTTATGTGACTAATTGTGTTGTCTTGTTGCAGCTATTCATCATGATTGGATAGATAGGTCGATGCACCTAGCTGATGCATCGACGCAACTGATAAATTTCATGTATTCATTCACACCTGTTTGCTTGTCTTCATGAATATGCATGAGTCTGCATTCTTAGAGTACCTATTGCAATTTCTCATGAAGCGTGTTTTATAAGAGTTTCGAAGGTTAACTCTTAAGGAAGGATATTTTGGTAATTTACCCTATTAAATTGGTAAATAAAGCGGACCTTGATTTCTCGACTATCTCTCACTTCTAAGCTTTTATTATCGTCTGCTTCTTTCAACCTTAGCCAAGCTCTCTCTGCCTCGGTGCATCAACGCCCTTCTCCGTAACTCCCTGAAAATCCTAAGTCTGAGCATCACCTTCATACCTCGATGCACCAGAGGTTTCCCTCCATCTCTCCATCATCCTGTTAAAGTAAAAAAACCATCACTCCTTGTTTTACTCGTTGTTTCTCCTACAGTATCTCTCATCGGCCTCTCGTCTACTTCAATGTCTTCGCCAACTACAAGAAGTAGAGGAAAACAGACAGTCTCAGAGAAACAGCCTGCGGTTGATGTATCCAGACGAAAGGAACCTTGGTCCAAGCGATCTCATGACCGAGATGCATCTGCCAATGGATCTCAACAGCTGGAGTCAACAAAGGCGACAAAAAGGAAGGACCGAGAGTCAGATTCACTTGTCAGAAAAAGAGGGGCAACTCAGAAAAGAGTTAAGAAGAGTTTAATAAGGATATAGCTCAGAGATGAAGGTGACAAACCAAGTGAAGTAGTGAGAATTTTGTTTCCAAGGTACAATGATATACATGACCACCAACTGCTTGAAACTTTTCATAAATTAATGGAGATGATTGAATTTCAAGGATGGAAGAAGTTTGTGAGTAAGCATAAAATCTATTATCCCAAGTTGGTGACTGAATTCTATGGAAACCTGAAATATGATGCTAGCATTCCAAAGTTTTGGACTCATGTTAGAGGAGTTGAAATTGAGATCACCAAGCGTCTGTTGCATAAAGCTCTTAGAATTCCAGAGGGTGAAGCTGAAGAAGTTAGTTTTGTCTATGATACATTTAAAGCATATTCAATTATGACTGGTTTACCCAGCAATCCTCGGGATGAAAATCAGACCTACATCACCGGCTTCAACACCAATCGATTTCCTCCCATACAAAGGTTGCTACACCACATTTTTACTACAATCATAACACCTCAAGGTGGTGGTCGGGGTCGGCTAACTGTGACCCAAAGATTCCTATTCTACTGCATGTTCAAGAACATTAAGGTCTATTTGCCAAACCTGATGATTCAGATAATGGGTTTCTATAAGAATGCTGGAAGACATTTACCATATGCAGAACAGTTGACTGCAGTATTCAAGAGAATAAAGATTCCGTTGGAAAATAAAAAATTCAAGGAAATCCCCACATCAAATATCTATACAATGGATTTTGTTGAAAAGTATATGAAATTTAAAAAGGTCAGAGGTAAGATTTTAAGGCAATTACTTGGGGATAATCCACCACAAGTGGTTGAGCAGTCTCAACATCAGCCTGAGCAGCCAGAACAACAACTTGATCAACCTGAAGAACAAGATCAACAGATGGAGCAGCAGGTTGAGCAAATGCAACATCAGTAGCAAGAACAAGAACAGCAACAACAAGTAGAACAACAGTAGCAATTAGAGTTTCCACTACAGCGGTAAGTGCTAGAACAGCAATAATAGCATCTAGACCAGTAGCAGCCAGAACAGGAGCAGCAACAAGAAATTCAAGAAGAAATGGCTGAGGTTCAACTGGATCATCAAGAACCTCAAGCATCACCAGAACACCAACCATAGAACATCCCTCCTGCGAGACAAGCTGTAGCTGCAGATCCTCAAACCTCTCGAGCTTTTACATCATGTGTTCAAGAGGCGGGCACTCTCTTTCATTTCATATCTGCACAATTTGGGATGCAACATTCTGCATTGAAAGAACAGTCAAACTACTTTGAGCATCAGATGGTTCAGTTCAGAGGAGAAGTAAACTCTGGAATGAGAGAAATGTCAAAAAAATTTGATTAGAAATTGACTCATCTTAGGATGGAAATGAACATCAGAATTGCTGAAATCAACAAAGACAGGACACGTGGCAACATGAATTTTCACAAACTAGTCCAAGATATTCAAGGAGTCCTTGGAGTTGCTGGAAATCAGATTGGCAGGTTGACTGACAGATTCAACCGTAACGATGACAAGTTATTCACCGCTGCAGAATATTTTCATGAAACCAGAGAACAACACAATCATCTTGTTAGGAATTATGATCATATGACAGAAAAATTATAGATGATTACATATGACATTAAATACATGGTTGAAGTATTCAAGGATCATTACCCTCAGCCAGCTTTTGAAGACCAAGGAGACAGATGGTCGCCGAGTATGGCTCCAGAGTCATCCTCTCAACTTCTTATCGAGGCTACTCAGTATGATGCACAACTAACCCATATTGATGATATGATCCATCATTAAACAACTGTGCTCAACGCTAAAATGTAGTTGTTTCATGAAGCTCTACTTGAAAGGCATTTCTCCACTGACAGAAACCTCAGAACAATTGCTCAAAGGGTCAATCAGAATGCAGAAGAACTACTGGCCTCACTTCAGCATGCTACACTCCCTCCTTATGGTCCTTCTACACAAGATGCGTCCACTCAGACTGATGACACACTTGGAGAGTGATAATCAGGGATGCTGTCACAGAACCCCTCATTTTTTTTGCTGATGGAAAAGGGGGAGAAGAAAATGAGTCAGAGTCATACAGAGTCAAAGAGGAGGTGAAAGAAAAAGTCAAAGCTGGCAGAGCTAAAACAGTCAAAGAGGCATAGTCAGAGAAGACCAATCATATGAGTTTGTAGTCAAGAGTCATGCATGTCATGTAGTTATGTAGTTATGCAAAGTCGTGCATAGCATTTTGTTATGACATAAACATTACCACTCACTTCTAATTCTAGAGGGAAGCAAGTTGTACACACACTTCTAGCTATTCCTCACCCTATTGGGATATTATTCAACCCAAATGCATATTTTACACCATTAGAGACACATTTGTCACCCTTATTCACAACCAACCATCATCTTAGACATCTCATGTGAGAACCGTGGACAAGAGCACTTCTTTCATTACCGTTGAGTATTTCTCACCCTTGATGGTCTATTTATCGGCCTTAACTCATATTTGTCAGTCCTATGAAGATATTTGTTTGCCTTGTTTGCTAAAGTCATCGCCTTTGACTCTTTTCACACTCAAAGTTGGAACCGTCGTCTTAAATCTATTTGTCACCCTTATATATCTCTTTGTCACCGCTGAAGCTTCACTTGTCACCCTTAGGAGAGTATTTGTTACCTTTAGTCTTCTTCTACTGTTCTTCCTCTTTTGTCATTTTCTATGTCAACTGTCGCTGGCCAAAGCTTGGCCAGGCTTTGACTGGACTTCAGAAGTTGCAAAAGCTTGACTTTGACTATTGACTTTGTCTAGAGTAATGGTGACTTGGGTCAACATAAAGTTGACGTTGACTAGAGTCTTCCATGTCTTGGCGTTGACTTTGACGACTGTGGTCAGCCCTCGCTTGTTCTTCATATTGCTTTAGAGCCCTTGGGATTACTGTTCACATTTGTCTTCTTGTGAGCACTGTAGGTCCTTTGTCTTCTAGTGAGCACGTCTCTCTCTCCTCCAGTTCCTCTTTCTTCTATTCTTCTTTACCTTTAGCTTCCTTCTCATTTGTTACCAATGTGAAGTTATTTGTTACTCCAGTTGAGCATTTGTCACCCATACTCACCTAATTGTCACCACTAAAGTCCAGAAGCCGTCGCCCTTACTCTTACACTGCCTTGAAAGCCGCACGTTGAACTTGTCTCTATTGAGCCCTATTTGTCACTGTTAGCAGGGTATTTTTCACCCTTGCCAACTCATTTGTCACTCGTGTAGACACATTTATCACCCTTAAGCTCCAATTGGTCCACGTGGAAAACGGGACACATCGGCAACGCGGGGGTGTTGTTCGCGTATTGCCACCGATGCAACGCCGCAGTCTACATCAACAAAAATGATGACGCCAAACTGGACCTCAAAATTAAAAATCCCTAATTCTATATTTACTCTTCCCACAATCTCTTGGCTCTTAACAAACCTACCAAAATGTGGTTTGTCTCTCCATCGTGCTCAGCGTCTCATCTTCCTCGAAATGCTATTGTCTCCCCTACAAGCCATTTGCGAGCTCTCCATCATTTGCTGTGAGATCACCCTCAATTGCGAGCTCTCTTTCATCACTGATAGCCATGGAGCCAAAGGAGACACCCATGCAACGCTTCGTATGCCGTAAACTGGATGTCCCAACTGATAAATCTCAAGAAGTTACGGTTGTTGTGCCCCTTAGGCACAAGCATGTGCTATGTTGATTTGATGATAGCAATGCTATCTTATTTTAATGATTGTAACACAGTGAGTGCATTATGATATTATGTGTTCTTTATGATGATGGCATGTTGATTTGAATGCTTAAGTGTGTTATATCTGATTTAGTCTGTGGAGATTGCATGAGTGTGCCATGTTTGATATCCTTGATGGGTAGACTCCCTCAGACTGTCCATCTTATTTAGTGTCTCATGCAGCGTCAACGCTGTGAGTGTGTCTCAAGTCTGTAGCGTCAATGCTGTGAGTGTGTCTCAAGTCTGCAGCGTCAACGCTGTAAGTGTGTACACAGCATTCTCAAGTCTGCAGCGTCAACTCTATAAGTCTATACATTGCTGCTTTGCATTGGACTTAAAGTCCATACATTGACAAGCCTGTACAATGGCTGCAGCATGCTCGCATAAGTCTATACACTGCATTGATGTGTTTCTGTGCACATTGCATTTTCCTGTTTGCATTAGTGCATTCATCACTTCTATCAGCTTAGTCTGGACTGAAGTGGGTCGACACCCCTTCTTGATGGGTCGACCCCCCGAGAGAGCATGTCTATACACTGTGTCCAGAACATCTTCAACTCTGTACATTGCATTCATTCATGCTTTGGAGTCTGCACATTCATGTGCACAGTTCATGGACCAAGTCTAGACATTGTTGCATTGCTTTCACTACATTGCATTGGCTAAAGTGTGTACAGAGCTGCTTGCATCGTTCATAACGTCCATGCATTCACTGAAGCTTGCTTAGCTGAAGTGTGTACATTGCACTGCATGACTTGAAGTCTGTACATCGCATGTGTGCTTCATGCTAAGTCTATACAGGCTAAGTCTGTCGGTCTTGTGACTTATGCATTCATCAAGTCTATACGCTGGAAGACGAAGTCTATACAGCGTCTCACGTTGCAGCCAGCAAGTCTGTATAGTGAGCGTTTCATTAGTGAAGTCTGTACACTCACCAGTTGAACTTCATAAGTCCATACATTGGACTGTGCACTTGTGCATCACATTAATGTCTATACATTGTGCATCGTCTCAATTTGCGTCTCATGCCAAGTCTGTACATCACTGTAGCTACATCGTCTTGGTCATCGTCTCACTCGAGTAAGTCTGTACATCGTTGGCCAAGTCTGAACAGTGCATCCTGCGTCTTATTTAGCGTCTCTATTTGTGTCTTACTGTTGAAGTCTGTACATCGTTTCACTGTTAAAGTCTATACAGACTTCAGCGTCTCATGCAGCGTCTCTGTTGAAGTCAAAGTATGTACAACCCTTTCGCTTGGCAAGTCTATACATTGACCTCAGCTTTCAAAGTCTGTACAGCCTTTCATGTGAAAGTCCATACATCGCCCTTGGAGTCCAAAGTCTATACATCGTGTTTGGACTAAGTCTGTACAGCCATTTACATAGTGAAGTCTACACATTTGTTTGCATTGTATGAAGTCCATACAGTGGGTAAAGTCTGTACACTGTCCATGTTTCATACAGTGTCAACTCAGTGTTACATGTAGCGTCAACTCTGCAAGTGTGTACATTGCTTGGCTAAGTCTGTACACTGCAGCTCACATCTCTGTGAAGTCTATACATTGGACTGCCAGTCTTTACCTACGTTCAGAGCCTCAAGTCTATACAGTGGTAAAGTCTGCACATTGTGCTTTGAAGCTCAAAGTCTGTACATTGGCTTCACATCTTCAAGTCTATACACTGGCTTATTCTTCAAGTATATACAGCCTGTCTTCACGATCTAAGTCTATACATCGTTCCTCAAAGGCTAAGTGTATACATTGTCTATATTGCATTACATGCTTCATATCAAAGTCTATACAGCATGCCTTGTTGTTCACAGCCTTCAAAGTCACATTGTATTGCGTCAACGCAGTGCATTGGCATGTAGTGAAGCGTCAACGCATTGCATTGTGCATGCCCTGGCAAAGTCTATACATCGCTTGTCTTCATTTGAGTCTCACTGAAGTCTACACATTGGGGCAAAGTCTGTACACTGCATTCGCCTTCACAAGTATATACATCGCTTTAGCTTCGCAGAGTCTATACAAAATGTCGACACCAAATTGATGAGTTTCTGTCTGATTGTCTGACAGGTGCCTCGGCTCGTGAAGCTTAAGGAGGGCACGTGATCTGAGGGGTGATCAGATGGTGACACGTGGAAGCACCCCATTACAGGATGCTGCCATGTGGATGAAGCTACCTCGGATCTGGCGAATTCCTTGGGCGGGAAAATGTGGAAGCCACGCGCCTAGGGGCTGCTACTACTGCTGCTGCTATATATACGAGCCTTCTTCCACAGAAGAAGACTGATCGAGTTGGCAAGAGGTGAAGTACATACAGAGAGCCACGATCCAGACAGAGAGTGAAAGAAGAAGAGAAAGAGAGAAGAGAAGAGAAAGAGAAGAAGAGCAGAAGATAAAGAAGAGAAAGAGAGAGATAGAGAGCTCGAGTTGAGAAAGAGAGAGAGGTTGAGGTTGTCTGGCTTTTGGATCAAATCCAAACCAGAAGTGCTCATCGAGAGCTATATTTTGTGCTTTATTATTTCAGCTTTCCGTTGCTGTCTTGTTCTATCTTTCATTTTCCTTTATACATTTCTTCAAGCTGTTTGTCAGCGGAGCAAGCTATGAGGCTCAACATTTATAGTGGTGGATTCCACTGGACAGCAAGCTATGTTGCTCAGCGGGCGAGGAGGATTCCTCGGACGGCAAGCTGTGTTGCCCTGCTGATGTATGGCAAGCTGTAATGCCCAGCTGTTCAAGCTGTGAGTCAGTAGGAAGCCACACTCAGGTTGAGTGTGGGGTAGATGTAGGTCTGTTAGACCGAACCACCTAAAAACCTCTGAGCAGTGGTTTGATTTCTTCATCTGTTTTATTGCTTCCGCTAGATGCTTGCTTAGGGGCGCTTTGGTTTGATGTTCTATAAGTATTCATCTATTTGCTGCGCACACTATATGTTTGACTGTGGTTTGATTTCTTTTATCTGAATTCGCTAGATGAATGCTAGGAGCGCCTCAATTGGTTTTTTCCGTCTGAATGCTCTAAGGCACAAGCTCCTTTGATTTGATACAGTCTACAGTTTAGACTTGCTTAGGTTCGTTCTATATATATCTGCAATTGTTTTTAATTCCGCATCTCTGATTGCTTAAGATTTAGTTTGAGCGAAATTTTTAAAGGACATATTCATTCACCCCCCCCCCCTCTGAATACTTGCACCGAACCCAACAACAGTTCCTACGGTCGAAGAAGAAACGTCTAAGGAACCTAGGGTTTCTAAGGGCTCCACTTCAGGACGACAAGTTAAAGGTAGGGGGTGTAGCAACCCTGGTAAAAATAAAAGGAAATAAAAACCCCAATTGATCAAAATAAGATTAAAAGATTTAATGAATAAATGATAACAGCCTAAAGAAGTAAATAATAAACCAAAATGTAAATAACGCCTTGACTCAAGGTGCTAATTCAAAAAGAAACGCCCTTATACAAGGCGCGAATTCCAGAAAGGACGACAACAACAGATGTCGTCAATTCTTAAACGGCCAAAATAATAAAAAAGGGCAAGTAAACGTGACGCCCTCCACATGGATGCATTTTACATAAGAAATGACTTTAACAAAGGCGTCAATTTAAACTAACGCCCTATCGCAAGGCGTTAATTCCGTTCGAGTTTCGTTCGACCCAGGAGACTATCCAGAGCAAGTTTCTGGATAACTACGTGAAAGATTGGATAGGGTAAGAACTCTATTAGGGAAATATTACTTCCAATACGATACTAACTCCATTAGGATCGTAAAAACCCTATAAGTAACCCTTCCTGTCGAACCCTAATAGGCTATTTGGTTGAAGGAAGCTCTGCTGCCGTGAGTGAAGAACAGGTAATGTTCTTCTTCCTCTGCCTTCAGTCAGAGAATATGAAGATTATTAATTGTTCTTCATCTTCTTTTTCTGTAGGTTGCCTGTGAGGGAGCTTTCCCTGTCTCGCTGAAGAACGTGGGTTCTTCATCATCTCCCGTCTTCTTCCGATTACAGAAGGGGGGGGGGGGGGAAGCTGTAAATTTCTCTACGACCGGAGTCTAGGAGAAATCTTCTACGAAACCATCGGGAGGCTGCTATTACTTGACTATCAGTGCTGTTAGAGTTGCTGTTTACACAACTTCTGAACACTCTGTCTAGAACAGAGTATCGTTCTCTCTTCAACTTTCTTCAAGTGTCTTCACCCAGAACATCATCAGGTAGGTTTTCTCAAGAACGTAGCCCAAACTAGTTTAAGATCTTTAATAATATCATCGGTCATCCATGCATATAGTTTTACTGTGGTTTCAAATGTTTTGTATAAAATTTCAAAAGAAACGCCCTTGACAAGGGCGCTAATTTAAAAGAAGCGACCCACACTAGGGCGCTAATTGTAGTTTTGACGCCCTGCCCAGGAGTTGTCAATTTCACCCAATTGTTAATTAATCATGTTTAAAAATTTAATATCTATAAAACTACGAATCTAATAGGATGCATGATCATACCTGTTGAATCCTGCTATTTTTCTTGTCCTGACCATGTAATTTGTTTTCCTGAAATTCTATTTACCTGGAAATTCTACTGTTCATGTGAAAACTTTATAAATCCTGAAATAACGACCTCCTGTAAGTCGTCTCATATATAAGTGACGCCCTGAACCAGGGCGCGAATTTGAAAGTAACGCCCCTATTAAAGGCGCTTTCTACTAAAATTCCAGGATTTAGAGATTTTGCAAAATAGAAATGTATAATGGACGACCGCTGCAAAAGTCGTCAAAACATAAATAAACGCCCCTATAGAAGGCGTTAATTTGATAAGTGATGACTTAGATTAAGTCGCTATTTTCCTGTGTTACTATTTTGGAATTATTTTCTGTTAACCGAGGGTTTTGATATATATATAATTATATTATCTGGCACTATATTTCCATTCCGTGAATATAGTCCCATGTTTCACGATGGTTTATCGCATTACCCTCAATTCTCAGTGACATACAAGCTCTCCATTGGACATTCCGTTCCTTTGGACAAGCAAGTTAGTCATAGAGACCTCCATAAGACTCATCGAGCCTTGGATTCCCTCAAGGAGGATTGAGCAGGTTGTACCATGAAAACCTATCACACTACTCTGCCATGTCACTCTATAGAAACATGGTATACCGGCCCTCATGTTATGCTATGTGTATGATATGAGAATTATCTTAATGAACGGGGAAAGCATGCCATTATTGTGATGTTCTTGTGGACCCCAATTCTATATCAAACATTATTATGATGTTCTTGTGGACCTCAATTCTATATTAAAAGAGTGACCATCTACTTGTGGGCACTTACTTGTCATGGTACCCAAGTTAGGGAACCAATTCCACCCAATTTATCGACATGTCATGGTTTATATGCTTTGCGTAAATTTTATCGCCAGTATGTCCTTACTCAAGGGCCTTGCCCTTGAATTCCATAAAAATCTTATCTTATCATCTTATTAAAGTTTGTTCTTGAAACTCCTTATTGGCTATAAACTATCGTGGATGTCTAGATCTATCTTTAATGCTGTGCATATAAGGGCCCGATCTGGTCCTGGGAGGAGCACCCAAAAGTACTGGTGCCCATGGGAGTTGTAATGATACCGGTGTCTAGCATTACACCGAAGTACTCTTTCTCTTGATCTTTGGCATTCCACACTCTCTCTTTCTCGCGTGCGTGACTTGACTTGCGTGACTTTAGTAGTGTGGCCCGACACGGATAAAGTACTTGCGTGAAGTAGCCAATTCTCACATGACATGATAAATATCTTGACATATATTTGATACAAGTTCTTGAAAGTTCATGAATAGTTCACTTCATTATCTCTTGTTATACTCTCTATCTTGTCGTTTTACGCAAGCATGCATAGCCATAGTGCATTTACATGTGACAAATGTAATTACTTAAACCCATTGCTAGTTCTTGAGATATAATTTCCTACTGAGCGTTCGCTTACTCAGTGTTTCCATACTTTTCTGGTAAGTCCGACGATGAGGGAACTCAGTCTGAAGGGGAAGGTCAAGAGTGAAAGAGTTAGAGCAACTCAAGCGTCAATTAGTCCTGTCTTTTCTATATTTTCTCGAGTCAATGTTGTACTTTTCTTTTATTAAGCCTAGTATTTGCAAGGGTTTGTAATAGACATATTTTTATAAAGGAAATAAAGGATTGGGTTATCTTTACTTTTACGCATCTCTGATTTTTGGTGTCGAATACTCTAATCCTCTGATTGACATGAATGATATAAACTCGTCACGCATCTCTGCGTATCTTCCGCGCTCGGGGCGTGACAGTTTTTGTGGTATCAGAGCCTAGGGTATTCAATTCCAAGGAAACCCAAGTCCAAGGATAAGTCTGAACCTCTAACCAGTGAGATTGGGTAGAACCAAGGGTTAAAGTCAACATAGAATTAAAATCCTTTTAACGCAATCACATACTAAAATAGCTATTGTAATTGTAGGACAATGGCTACCGAACGTGCTCAATGGCGCAACATGCAACGCACTCTTCAAGGCATGACCCAGGCACTTCAACAAGTGGCACAAGGAGGTGCACATCGTGGAGCAGGAAATCTCTACCAAAGCTTTAAGAACATGAACCCTCCTAAGTTCATGGGATCCACTGATCCAGATGATGCCGAACACTGGATCCGAGAGACGGGAAGTGTTTTTAGAGTCATGCAATGTTCGGACCAAGAGAAGGTCCTGTTAGCCACATTTCAATTGGAAAGAGACGCCCGATGCTGGTGGGAGTCGGTAGAAGCCACATTAGATCAAGGACAAGTTACTTGGGAGGAGTTTGTTGAACATTTCAACAATAAATATTTCTCAGATCGAGTTCAAGAGAAGAAAGCCGCTGAATTCGCCGCACTTAAGCAACGATCTTTATCTGTGGCTGAATATGAAGCACAGTTCTATAGGCTGTCTCGGTACGCTAAACACTTAGTTAGTACTGAGAAGATGAAAGCTCAAAGATTCCTTAATGGGCTCAGGCCCCAATATATCACACAACTGGCACCGATGGACATACAAGTCTATTCGAAGATAGTTCAACGAGCCCAATTACTAGAAGATGCCACGGAACTATCTGATAGGATCCGTGGGAAAGACAAGAAGGAGAATGTTACTAGCTCCGGCACCTTCAAACTTAATTTCAAGAAGAGGCCAAGTAATGGAGGCATTCCCTCCCAGGAGTAAAAGTTTAAGATGACCAAACCTTTCTCCATCACCACTACACCTGCTAAGGTGGTATGTATGCACTGTGATAAGGCCGGGCACAAGGCCGAAGAATGTTGGAGGAAACTTGGAGCGTGTCTCCGTTGTGGGAGCCGTGATCATCGGATTCCCGACTGTCCCCTACTCAATGATCAAGCCGGTGACGGAAAGCACCCGGTAACAAAGAATGCTCGTCTCCACGCAATTAAGGAGACCGAAGAAGACAAAGGCGGACTAGTAGAAGGTACACTGAAAGTTTGTTCCAAGTCTGCACATGTCTTATTTGATACGGGTGCATCACATTCTTTTATTTCCAAGAAGTTTGCTGACCCACTGCCTATGGAACCGGAATGGATGAAAATATTTTTATCTACTCCTCTCGGAAACGAAACCGATATTACGCACCATTATCAAAACTGTGAAGTCTTAGTAAAAGGAAGAAATCTTCCTATCAACCTCATATGTTTAGACCTAAAGGAATATGATGTCATATTGGGAGCAAATTGGTTATCTAGGTATCAGGCAACTGTGGATTGCCGTAACAGCAAAGTTACTTTCAAGGACTTTCCAGAACTAGTCTATTCTAGCCCTAAGAGTCGGAGCAAGTCACCTCTTATTTCGGCTCTCCGAGCTAGCAAGCTAATAAGGAAAGGATGTGTATCTTTCCTTGCATTTGTCACCATTAAGGAGACTAAGGAGACTAAGCTAGAAGACATCCCAGTTGTGCAAGAATTTCTGGACATGTTTCCGGAGGACTTGCCTGGATTACCCCCACAAAGAGAAGTGGCCTTCACCATCGATTTGGTCCCTGATGCTGGACCAGTTTCTAAGGCACCATATAGGATGTCCCCTGCCGAACTCAAGGAGCTGAAGGAGCAATTGATGGAACTTCTCAAGAAGGGATTTATTAGACCAAGCACTTCCCCGTGGGGAGCACCTGTGCTATTTGTAAAGAAGAAAGATGGATCCATGAGGTTATGCATCGACTATCGATAGTTGAATCATCTCACTATCAAGAACAAGTATCCACTGCCGAGAATCGATGAGTTATTTGATCAAATATCTGGATCCAAGTATTTTTCCAAGATTGATCTCAGGTCAGGTTATCACCAACTAAGGATCAAGGATGATGACATTCATAAGACCGCATTCAGAAGCAAGTATGGCCATTATGAGTTTGTTGTTATGCCTTTTGGACTAACAAATGCCCCTGCTGCTTTTATGCAGTTGATGAATAGTATATTCAGACCTTATCTAGATCAATTTGTGATGGTTTTCATTGATGATATATTGATTTACTCCAAGACCAAGGGAGAGCATGAGGAACATTTAAGGATTGCATTACAGATATTGAGGATAAATCAGCTATATGCAAAGCTCAGCAAATGTGAATTTTGGTTAGGAGAAGTAGATTTCTTGGGGCATGTTATATGAAAAGACCGTTTATCCGTAGATCCATCAAAGGTTGAAGCTATAAGGAATTGGGAAAGACCGACCAATGCTAGCGAGGTCCGTAGTTTCTTGGGTCTTGCGGGCTACTATCGGCGATTCATCAAGGATTTCTCCAAGATAGCCGTACCACTCACTAGGCTAACTCGCAAGGAGATACGCTATGAATGGAGCGAGGATTGTGAACGAAGCTTCCAAGCTCTCAAGGATCACTTGACTACTGCCCCAGTCTTAGCTCTACCAATTGAAGGAGAAAAGTTCGAGGTATACACCGATGCATCTGGCATTGGCCTCGGATGTGTTTTAATGCAACAAGGGAAGGTTATAGCCTACTCTTCTCGCCAATTGAAGAAGCATGAGGAGAACTACCCAGTTCATGATTTGGAATTGGCTGCGGTAGTATTTGCACTGAAGATATGGAGACATTATCTGTATGGAGTGCAGTTTCTTGTATACTCTGACTATAAAAGTCTTAAGTATCTCTTCCCTCAGAAGTAATTGAATATGAGGCAAAGACGTTGGCTAGAATATCTTAAGGACTTCGACTTTACTATACAATATCATCCTAGAAAGGGTAATCTTGTAGCTGATGCCCTTAGTCGAAAGCCGAGAGCATTATTAGCCAATTATATGATTCAGGAGTGGAAGTTGCTAGAACAATTTACTAGACTTAATATAAGCATGGACAAGGACAGTAGGTGTGTCACCTTATCCCATATGAGCATACAGCCAGACTTGCTATCCGAAATACAAGGACTTCAAGGTAGTGACCCGGTATTAGTGGAAATCAAGGGCAAACTAGAAGGATAATCTGTGTTCCAACTAGCTTCAGATGGAAGGTTGTTATTCCAAAATAGAACTTGTATACCGGATTGTCCAGAATTAAAGAAGAAGATCTTAGATGAAGCTCACAGATCAAGGTACATAATTTATCCAGGATCTACTGAGATGTACCAAGATTTAAAAAGGACCTTCTGGTGGCCTAATATGAAGAGAGAAGTCGCGGACTTTGTGTCTCGCTGTCTCACCTGCCAACAAGTTAAGGCTGAACACCAGAAGCCTGCCGGAAAGCTACATCCTCTGGATATTCCCAAATAGAAATGGGAGGATATTGGTATGGATTTCATCATGGGTCTAACTAAATCAAAAGAAGGATATGATGGAATATGGGTTATCATTGATCGATTAACCAAATCAACGCACTTCTTGCCAATCAAGAGTCGATGGTCAGTTGATGTTCTGGCTGCATTATACAGCAAGGAGATAGTCAGATTACATGGTATTCCTATCTCGACTGTGTCTGACAGAGATCCCCATTTTACTTCGCATTTTTGGAAAGGACTACAACATTCATTGGGAACGAGACTTAACTTTAGGACAGCTTTTCATCCTCAAACGGGTGGTCAGACCGAGAGAACTAATCAGGTGGTTGAAGATATGCTCAGGGCTTGCATCATTGATTTTGGTGGAAGCTGGCATGACCACTTGCCTCTGGTTGAATTTGCATACATTAATAGCTACCAGGCAAGTATACAAATGGCACCTTTCGAAGCCTTATACGGAAGGAGTTGCCGATCACCCTTATGCTGGGACGAAGTTGGAGAGAAACAACTATTTGGTCCAGATATGGTAAGGGATACCACCGAGAAGATACAGTTGATTAGAGAAAGACTGCAAGTAGCTCAGTCTAGACAAAAGGCTTATGCTGATACAAGAAGAAGAGATCTCGAATTCCAAGTCGGAGATCACGTCTTTCTCAAGATATTACCTGGACGTGGAAAAAGGAGATTTGGTGTTAAGGGCAAACTTACACCAAGGTTTATCGGACCTTTTGAAATACTAGAAAGAGTTGGCGAAGTTGCTTACCGCGTCGCTTTACCTCCTCAATTGTCCGATATTCACAATGTATTCCATATATCCATGTTAAAGAAGTATGTGCACGATCCGTCACATATCATTGATCATGGAGACCTGGTGATTCAAAAGGACCTTACTTATGAACAAAAGCCCATGAAGATCCTCGATCGCGAGGTACGAACATTAAGGAACAAAATTATTCCCATGGTTAAGGTGCAATGGAGTAAATGTTCAGAACACGAAGCCACATGGGAGACCGAGGAGTCTATGAGGAAACGATTCCCGAACTTATTCTAAAAAGGTATATACTCTACACGCTCCACATATATATATATGTACTATTGAATTTGGGGACCAAATTCTTTTAAGTGGGGGAGGGTGTAGCAACCCTGGTAAAAATAAAAGGAAATAAAAACCCCAATTGATCAAAATAAGATTAAAAGATTTAATGAATAAATGATAACAGCCTAAAGAAGTAAATAATAAACCAAAATGTAAATAACGCCTTGACTCAAGGCGCTAATTCAAAAAGAAACGCCCTTATACAAGGCGCGAATTCCAGAAAGGACGACAACAGCAAATGTCGTCAATTCTTAAACGGCCAAAATAATAAAAAAGGGCAAGTAAAAGTGACGCCCTCCACATGGATGCGTTTTACATAAGAAATGACTTTAACAAAGGCGTCAATTTAAACTAACGCCCTATGGCAAGGCGTTAATTTCGTTCGAGTTTCGTTCGACCCAAGAGACTATCTAGAGCAAGTTTCTGGATAACTACGTGAAAGATTGGATAGGGTAAGAACTCTATTAGGGAAATATTGCTTCCAATATGATACTAACTCCATTAGGATCGTAAAAACCCTATAAATAACCCTTCCTGTCGAACCCTAATAGGCTATTTGGTTGAAGGAAGCTCTACTGCCGTGCGTGAAGAACAGATAATGTTCTTCTTCCTCTGCCTTCAGTCAGAGAATATGAAGATTATTAATCATTCTTCATCTTCTTTTTCTGTAGGTTGCCTGTGAGGGAGCTTTCCCTGTCTCGCTGAAGAACGTGGGTTCTTCATCATCTCCCGTCTTCTTCCAATTACAGAAGGGGGGGGGGAAGCTGTAAATTTCTCTACGACCGGAGTCTAGGAGAAATCTTTTACGAAACCATCGGGAGGCTGCTATTACTTGACTATCAGTGCTGTTAGAGTTGCTGTTTACACAACTTCTGAACACTCTGTCTAGAACAGAGTATCGTTCTCTCTTCAACTTTCTTCACGTGTCTTCACCCAGAACATCATCAGGTAGGTTTTCTCAAGAACGTAGCCCAAACTAGTTTAAGATCTTTAATAATATCATCGGTCATCCATGCATGTAGTTTTATTGTGGTTTCAAATGTTTTGTATAAAATTTCAAAAGAAACGCCCTTGACAAGGGCGCTAATTTAAAAGAAGCGACCCACACCAGGGTGCTAATTGTAGTTTTGACGCCCTGCCCAGGAGTTGTCAATTTCACCCAATTGTTAATTAATCGTGTTTAAAATTTTAATATCTATAAAACTACGAATCTAATAGGATGCATGATCATACCTGTTGAATCCTACTATTTTTCTTGTCCTGACCATGTAATTTGTTTTCCTGAAATTCTATTTACCTGGAAATTCTACTGTTCATGTGAAAACTTGAAAAATCCTGAAATAATGACCTCCTGTAAGTCGTCTCTTATATAAGTGACGCCCTGAACTAGGGCGCGAATTTGAAAGTAACGCCCCTGTTAAAGGCGCTTTCTACTAAAATTCTAGAATTTAGAGATTTTGTAAAATAGAAATGTATAATGGACGACCGCTGCAAAAGTCGTCAAAACATAAATAAACGCCCCTATAGAAGGCGTTAATTTGATAAGTAATGACTTAGATTAAGTCGCTATTTTCCTGTGTTACTATTTTGGAATTGTTTTCTGTTAACCGAGGGTTTTGATATATATATAATTATATTATCTGGCGCTATATTTCCATTCCGTGAATATAGTCCCATGTTTCACGATGGTTTATCGCATTACCCTCAATTCTCAGTGACATACAAGCTCTCCATTGGACATTCCGTTCCTTTGGACTAGCAAGTTAGTCATAGAAACCTCCATAAGACTCATCGAGCCTTAGATTCCCTCAAGGCCGATTGAGCGGGTTGTACCATGAAAACCTATCACACTACTTTGCTATGTCACTCTATAGAAACATGGTATACCGGCCCTCATGTTATGCTATGTGTATGATATGAGAATTATCTTAATGAACGGGGAAAGCATGCCATTATTGTGATGTTCTTGTGGATCCCAATTCTATATCAAACATTATTATGATGTTCTTATGGACCTCAATTCTATATTAAAAGAGTGACCATCTACTTGTGGGCACTTACTTGTCATGGTACCCAAGTTAGGGAACCAATTCCACCTAGTTTATCGACATGTCATGGTTTATATGCTTTGCGTAAATTTTATCGCCAGTATGTCCTTACTCAAGGGCCTTGCCCTGAATTCCATAAAAATCTTATCTTATCATCTTATTAAAGTTTGTTCTTGAAACTCCTTATTGGCTATAAACTATCGTGGATGTCTAGATCTATCTTTAATGCTGTGCATATAAGGGCCCGATCTGGTCCTGGGAGGAGCACCCAAAAGTACTAGTGCCCATGGGAGTTGTAATGATACCGGTGTCTAGCATTACACCGAAGTACTCTTTCTCTTGATCTTTGGCATTCCACACTCTCTCTTTCTCACGTGCGTGACTTGACTTGCGTGACTTTACTAGCGTGGCCCGACACGGGCAAAGTACTTGTGTGAAGTAGCCAATTCCCACATGACATGATAAATATCTTGACATATAATTGATACAAGTTCTTGAAAGTTCATGAATAGTTCACTTCATTATCTCTTGTTATACTCTCTATCTTGTCGTTTTACGCAAGCATGCATAGCCATAGTGCATTTACATGTGACAAATGTAATTACTTAAACCCATTGCTAGTTCTTGAGATATAATTTCCTACTGAGCGTTCACTCACTCAGTGTTTCCATACTTTTCAGATAAGTCCGACGATGAGGGAACTCAGTCTGAAGGGGAAGGTCAAGAGTGAATGAGTTAAAGCGACTCAAGCGTCAATTAGTCCTGTCTTTTCTATATTTTCTCATATCAATGTTGTACTTTTCTTTTATTAAGCCTAGTATTTGCAAGGGTTTGTAATAGACATATTTTTATAAAGGAAATAAAGGATTGAGTTATCTTTACTTTTTCGCATCTCTGATTTTTGGTGTCGAATACACTAATCCTCTGATTGACATGAATGATATAAACTCGTCACGCATCTCTGGGTATCTTCCGCGCTCGGGGCGTGACAGGGGGGTTCGTTATCTCCCTTACATAGCTATTTGCCCCTCTTATTGACCTATTTATTTGTCACACTTATCTACCTATTTGTCACTCTTAAAAACCTACCTGTCACCGAATTTCATACATTTGTCACCATTAAGCACCTATTTGCCACACCTAAACTCCATTGTCTATACATTTGTCACCCTTGTCTTAATCGTAATATTTTTTGTATTTCTTGATCAGTCAATTAACTAAATTTCTTGTTTACACATTTTTTTGAATCTAGTGAACACAAAGGTCATCACGGCCCGCTGTTCTATGGACATTTACATGAAGGATAGGGATCAGATGGCATTTCAGGAATGTCACAAGTCATTGATGAGGACCACACATTTTGGTCCATATGTTGACAATGCTTCTCCCATCACCTTCACCATGACAATATTGGAGGAGATAATTTGCGCCCATAGTGGAGGAAATTACTTCCGTATGGGTAGTAAGGAGGTCGCATTCAGTGTGGAAGATGTGGCCATAATATTAGGATTACCTTGCTTCAGTCAGCCGGTTCAACATTATGGATCCGTAAAAAAAAAGTCTAAGTTGCAGCATAGATTTGGGTTTGCAACAACATTTGACCGGAAGAAAGTGTGCTCTCTTATCCAGCAAATTGGTCATTCTGATGAAGAGCGGGATGTATCCGACACTGTTCGGCTGTGGATTGTACTCCTATTGTCGACATTCCTTTGCCCACGGTCAACGTATTCTTGTCCACAACAGATGCTATCATGCTTAGATGACATTGAGAGAGTTTCATATTACAATTGGGTAGCCGCCGTGGAACAGGTAACGATGCACAAGTTTGAGCAATTGGTGTCGACGGTCTAGAAACGATGGTCAGGTATGTTGTGCCCATGTGGTTTTGATGATTGGTTTTGATGTGAGTCAAACACTATGAGTCATTATGCGATGTTCAGTCATTTTGTCACATCACAATGCATTCATTTCAATAGTTGCTGCATACCTTAAGGTCGATGCATATGGTGAGCATCTGTTCAGTGCTCTTCATGCATGTGCATAGTCTGTTCAGGGCTCTTCATGCATGTGCATAGTCCATGCATACATTTCATGTCTGAACATTCTTCATGTGCATAGTATGTTCAGTGCTCTTCATGCATGTGCATAGTCCATGCATACATTTCATGTCTGAACATTCTTCAAGGGCATAGTCCATGCGTTCATTCATTGATCAAGTCTATATAGCCAAAGCCAATGCTTTTCACGTCTCACTTAGCGTCTCATGCTATACTGCTAAGTCTGTACATTGGCCAAGTCTGTACAGAGTCTTATTGCATCGTTTATCAAGTCTATACATCGCATGCATTACACACAGCAAGTCTGTACATCCACCGTCTCACTTAGCATCTCTATGCATATTTGATTTGAAGTCTGTACAGCCCAAGTCTGTACATCCATCTGTCTCACTTAGTGTCTCTATGCATATTTGAGTTGAAGTCTGTACAGCCCAAGTCTGTACATCCATCCGTCTCACTCAAAGTCTATACATTGCAGCCTGTTCGTGTTCAAGCTTTCCAAGTCTATACAATGTCTGCACAGTCTATACATATATTAGCCATAATCAATGCATTTGGGCATCGTTCGTTACAGCAAGTCTGTACATCGCATCGCATGCACATTGCATATGCAAAGTTTGTACATTGTCTGCCCTGCACACACAAGTCTATACATTGTCCTGTAGCACACACACGAAGTTTTTACAACCTTTGTGTTGCATGAACACAAGTCTATACATTGTCTCATGCATACATAAGTCTGTACAATTTGTGTGGCTTGTTCATGCATGTGCTGTGTTGTCAGTGGGTCAGTTAAGCAAGTCTATACAGACTTGTTCCATGCGTTATCTTAAGCAACTCTATACATTCATCACATTGGTTCTTAAGTGCTATGTTGCAAGTCTATACATGTTGTAGTTCAGCATCTTTAAATACACAGCATGCACGCAGACAAAGTCTGTACAATCCCTTCCATGCATTCTAAGTCTATACATGCTTCGGATGGCATCACATAAAGTCTGTACATTCTTTAAGTCTATACATGCTTGGTTCAAATCTTGAACTAACTCGATGCATCCATTTTTCTCTTCGTTCAGGTTGATTCAAGCTGATGAGTGGCACATGATCCGAGGTTGGCACCTAGCACATGACCCGAGGTTGGCACCTGGCACGTGATCCGAGGTGCTCTCTGGGCGAGAATCTGGAAGCCACAGGCCCTCCTACCTGCTGCTGCTATAAAAAGAATAGTGGTGTTCGAGAGCAGAATGATCGTGATAAAAAGGAGCAGAGAGTGATCGAGAAGCAGTGAAGAAGCCTGCACGATCCAGTGTGGAGTGATAGAAGAAGAGAGCAGCAGAGAGGCACCGAGCAGAAGAAGAAGAAGAGTGAGCCTGAGCAGAAGAAGAATAGAGAGAGCAGAAGGGAGATCGAGAGATCCAGCAGAAGAAGAAAAGAGAGAACATCGTGAGAGAAAGAGAAGCAGAGAGAAGAAGAAAGAAGAGGAAGAAAGAAAGAGAGTTCGTGGATAAGAAGAAAGAAGACTTTATTGAAGATCTGTCTACTGGACCGTGGATCAAATCCAGGCCAGTCAGCTCCATGGGAGCCACATCTATGTTATTATCCTTTACAGCTTTCTGATTGCTGTATTTTTGTTTCTTATTTTTCCTTTTATCTGATCACTCATTTTCCGATTCTCCTGTTTGAGGTCGGGGTTCCTCCTGTTGGTTTAGGAGAAGGGAGATTTTAATCTCCGGTTGTAAGTGACGGTGTGTCACTTGTGGGTTCCCTCTAGTCTCAGAGGAAGGGAGTCTCTGACTCCGGGTTTGCAGGTAGTGGTTGCTACCTGTGGGTTCCCTCCTGGGTGGAGGAAGAGACACTTTGGTCTCTGGTTGCTAGTGACGGGTAGTCACTAGTGGTTTCCCTCCGGTCTGGAGAAAGAGGAGAGGTTATTCCCCTGGTCAAGCTGTTAGGCAGCACATGTTTGCAGACTGAGTCTGCGGTTCTAGCTTTTGCTAGTGGAAGCCTCACTTCGGTTTGGAGTGAGGGGTGGACGTAGGTCCGGAGGACCGAACCACCTAAAAACCCTTTGTGCACTGTGGTTTGAATGTTCATTTCTATTTTCGCTAGATGTTTGCATAGGCCGATTTGGATCTTCTATCTAGCAGGGAATTTGATTGCATATCAATCATCTGTTGCTGGTCCTGTGAGAGTCACCTTGATTACTTAATCACTGCTCTATGTATGCTAGACTCGATTTCAACCTACAGTCATGAACGTGTTTAATTCCTTATCAGGTTTAAGTTCATGCACACTGTCTGTTCGATAACTGCTTTGTGAGTCCCTTGGTATTGATCCTAAGTCACTAATCTGTTCATCTGTAAGCATCTTAGTTGACCTAGTGAATCTATTATTTCTGCAACTGCTCATTGGTTTTCAGCTTGTATCAGGAAGTTTTAATTGGGCAAGAGTTTTATATGGGGATTCATTCACCCCCCCCCCCTCTTAATCCATCGCACCGATCCCAACAATTGGTATCAGAGCGGTCTCTGACTTCCAGATCCAACGATCTGCAGAGGATCCTGCTGATTTGATTTCATGCTTTACAGTTCCAATGCGGTGCATTCTTCTGATATTGCTTTCTTGCTCATTGATCTGAGTCTATTCCATTGCTTTATAATGGCATCACATGTAGTTTTTGATGGTTCTAACTTCAAGAAATGGTCATGCAGTCTATGTGGTTTTATAAACTCTATAGATCCAAAACTTTGGAATCTCATTGAATATGGTCCACATGTTTTGCCTCGAGAGAAGAGTAAATGGTCCCAGAAGGATAAATAATTGAACAGTGAGAATATAAGAGTTCGGGACATTCTGAAGAATGTTGTAGACGTTAATGTCATTTCCTCTATTCTTACATGTAGGACTGCGAAGGAAATCTGGGATTCAGTGATCACATTTCATGAGAATCAGAAATGTCTTACGGCAAGAGGAAGTACCTCAAGCAATGAAGAAGAAGATAAGGTAAATTCTGAATCTGATTCTGACGAAATGACCTTTGATGATTTAAAGGAAATGTATGCTGAATTGTATGAAAAGTATAGAAAAATAAAATCTAAAAATAAAAGATTAAAGAAAAAGATTGATCAAAATTGTTCTGATTTATCATGTGAAAATTGCTCAAAATTGAAACAATCTCATGATGCTTATCTGATTGATATTCAGAACTATAAGAAGCAATTGGAAGAAGCTGAAAATACAGGCTCAGAAATGAATCAACTGAAGCTTGAAAATGAAAAGGTTAAAAGGCTTCAACAAGAAAATCAAGCTAAACTTGGCAAGCATAAAGAACAAATTCTGTGCTGAAAAATAAAAATAATGAACTTACTGTTAAGATTTCTGAACTAGAGAATGAGCTGAATTCATTAGGAAATGATCAAATCCTAATTGATGAAATAGTTCAGAATGAACAAATGATTGAGGAGAATAAAGGTCTAAAAGAACAAAACAAGAAACTCATGGTCTTAAATGTTGTTATATTATAGAGTCTTCTGGCTGTCGAGAAAGAAAAATCTGAGGTAACTGAATTGAACAATTCCATGTCTAAATCTGTGAAGGATAAAGACAAAATGAAAATGCCTCTGGAAGATAATGTAAGTGGTCAAAGAAAGGGGACTGGCAACATCTCTAAAAATAAGCAGGTCAAGAGGAACCAACTGTACACCGATTTTATTCAAAACTCTAAAGTAGCTGGAACCTCAAGACAATCCCCAAAACAGTCTACTACAACTGAAAAACAAAAACCACTAAAAAATAAAAGGAACAATCTGCATGCCAAGAACTTAATTGATAAAAGCCATGCTTTAAAGAAATCCAATAATGATTCTTGTCATTACTGTGGCAAGCATAGTCACTTCATGGATAATTGTCTTGTGCTGAAAAAGGATGATCTGAATGTTGATAAAGTACATGCTAGAAATTCTCATGTTAAGAAACCCTCTTTTGTTTAAATGAAAAGAATTCATTGCTTCTATTGTCATGAGAGAGGTCATCTCATGCATGAGTGTAGACAAATGAAATTAGATGATCTAGTTGCTATAGGAATGCATGACAAACAACTCCATGCTAAATATCATGCAACTCCTAAAAGAAAACTCCATTGCTTTCATTGTGGCAAATTGGGCCACATTGTTGCAAATTGTTGGCATGTTAAGAGGAGAACACTTAACTCCAAACCTGCTAAAATCCCTGCAAAAAGACATGCATTTTATGAGAATTTTAACAGAATGAGTTCTTCTCTATGTTTTGAATGTGGAAAGCCAGGTCATAAGGCTGCAACCTGTTGGCTGGCAGGATACCAAAGCAAGACTGGTTTTGGTAAACAGAATTTTAATTCTGTTAACAAAAATTTTCATGCATATGCACATAGAATTCATGCTAATAAGAATGTGCATAAATCAAATCTGAAATCTGCTGCATCTTGCTATCATTATGGTAAATCTGGACATTTAATGGATGGTTATTCTCTGATAAAATTTGATGATCATCAAGCTAAAAATTTGCTTAGAACACTTGCCAAAGGTGTCACTGTTAATTCAGGACCCAAGACCTCTTGGGTACCTGTTGCATCAAGATGATGTGTCTGTTGCAGGTATGCCTTGGAAGTTGATAAATAAAAGGGGTAATAAACCAAGGCATTCAAGAATGAAAACCCCAGTTCTACATTTACCAGGTATGTCATGTTAAACTCCTGTCATTCAAAATTTTCTATCTTTGATTACTTCATAGCATGTTAAATCTGTTTTTGCATATTCATTCATCATCTGCATTGTCAAAATTTGAATTCTCTGAACTCTCCTCATCCGAAATTTATGTTTTGCACTCAACTCTGTTGATAAACATTGCCTGATTAAGAATTCTTTGAAAACACCTGAATTTCACATGATTTGCATTTGACATACAGTCATTGAAAATCTGATGCACTTAGGAGACCAAGTTCTCCGCCTAGTACCATGGGTCATATTACTTGATAGGGCAGTCTGAATGAACATGAGTCACAAAATCATGTGTTCAATCTTCAGTGGAAACATTGCATGTTTTCAGGGGGAGTTTGTTGAGTCTTTGCATGTCTTTACATACATGTAGTTAATTGCATTGCATTTCATTACATTGAAAATACCAAAAAGATTGATTGAATGCATATTGTCAGGGGGAGTTAATGCATTGCATACAGGTTGTCAATTGCATACTCTTATGTCAAAATTCATTGCATATTAACCTTGAAGATCCTGAAGCATGCCTGACCTCCTGATATCTTGCTTGGGGTGCATATCCTTTTTATTGATTCTATTGATAAACCTTGATCATATCTAAAAACACTGGGCCTCAAAATCACTTATTCTTGCTGGATCTCTTCTATCAGTCATTCATAAAGATTTCAATGGGGCATGTCTCGATCATAAATCTGAAAACACTTGAACTAGGAATCCTCTATTATACGATTTTATGAATGTCTGAAGTAACTCAGCTGGCTTAAGTTTAATGTATCCATTGAGTTTGTCTTTAAATCTCTTAAAAATATCTGAATCATGTTTAATAAACTTTAACCAACTATTTCATGCTGTGTCTTGTAAAAACTTCTGAAATCTGCACTATTGAATACATGGCTTTATTTGGTTAAGTACATAAAATTAGTATTGATTTGGAGCAAATGAGCTTTCTGAAATGTCTAAAGGGTAAATAGTTGTCTGAGCAATGACTTTGGTCACTGAGAAACCATGTCCAAAGGATTGTGTCATGAGGTGCCATAGTTAACTCTGCTTAAGAATGATTGATAATCTGGCAGAGCAATAGCATGCACACTGAGAAATATATCTCACTCATCAAAGAAATGAGTTGAGGTATGTCATGAGGTGTAAATGTTAACTCTGTTAATATAAAGCATGACTGTTAGTCACACTAAGTGCTTAGGGATATTGGCGTCTGATCAACGTATATCCTCTAGTTACAAAGTGTGCACTGAACTAGAGTGCTCGTAAAATTTGTAGCATGAAAATTTGTTGAACAAACTGTAATATTTGAATATTGATGCAAAAATCAAATTGCTATAACCCTAGACAAAATCACTTGACTTCATTATTGCTTGATCTCAATACTAGTGAATGTAATTCCGAAAGAAGTCAATAAATTTGATTGTGTGAGAGAAAGGGAGGTTAATCAAGATATAAATATGAGGGCTTGGTTCATTTTTATTAAACCGTGATTTTAGATATAAATACAGAATTTTATTGACAAACTTTGCATACATCATGTTTAAACTATGCTGATCAATAAAGTTCATTCATAAGCCCTTATGATGGAAGACTTTGAAAAATTATGTTTTGGATTTATGAGATTGGTATCTCCTTGAAATTCTTGTTGAAATTCCTTGTGTTTGGACCTTATTTGAAACTCCTTTGCTTACTGTCCTTGATTCATCTTGACCAGAATTTATCCTTGATTGCCATTGTGGTCTCCTTCTCATCCATTTCATAAGACTCCATTTATTCAGGAGGAGCTTCCTTGTCATATGAATCATGCTGCATAGAAATTCTTAAAGGGGGAGAATTGTGTGCTTGCATTCATATATTTAGGGGGAGATCTTGCATTTCTTGTTGCATCTGCATCTCTACATTCATTCCTCCCCATGGTTCATCTTGATATTAACAAAGGGGGAGATTATTGCCAAAGGGGGAGACTTTCCTTCATTCATTGCATGCAGGTTTCTTTTGCTCTCTCAAACTATTTTCTTTTTGATGAAGTCAAAGGGGGAGAATAGTTTGAGCCATCAGAATGACTCACAGTGTTGCCATCATCAAAAGGGGGGAGATTATTGTGCCCATGTGGTTTTGATGATTGGTTTTGATGTGAGTCAAACACTGTGAGTCACCATGCGATGTTCAGTCATTTTGTCACATCACAATGCATTCATTTCAATAGTTGCTGCATACCTTAAGGTCGATGCATATGGTGAGCATCTGTTAAGTGCTCTTCATGCATGTGCATAGTCTGTTCAGGGCTCTTCATGCATGTGCATAGCCCATGCATACATTTCATGTCTGAACATTCTTCATGTGCATAGTCTGTTCAGTGCTCTTCATGCATGTGCATAGTCCATGCATACATTTCATGTCCGAACATTCTTTAAGGGCATAGTGCATGCGTTCATTCATTGATCAAGTCTATACAGCCAAAGCCAATGATTTTCGCGTCTCACTTAGCGTCTCATGCTATACTGCTAAGTCTATACATTGGTCAAGTCTGTACAGAGTCTTATTGCATCGTTTATCAAGTCTATACATCGCATGCATTACACACAGCAAGTCTGTACATCCACCGTCTCACTTAGCGTCTCTATGTATATTTGATTTGAAGTCTGTACAGCCCAAGTCTGTACATCCATCCATCTCACTTAGTGTCTCTATGCATATTTGAGTTGAAGTCTGTACAGCCCAAGTCTGTACATCCATCCGTCTCACTCAGCGTCTCACTCAAAGTCTATACATTGCAGCCTGTTCATGTTCAAGCCTTCCAAGTCTATACAATGTCTGCATAGTATATACATATATTAGCCATAATCAATTGTTGTGTAGTGGACAGCGGATCTAGAGGGGAGGGGTGAATAGATCTGCCCCTCTTTTCGCAATGTAACCCTCTATATAGCTAGATGAATTAAATTGCAGCGGAATATAACTAGCTAAACGAAGGACACAACGATTTGCTTAGCAAGATGATTACTAATATATCGATTCGAACCTAAGCATGCATTTAGAACGAAACAATCATACAAACAAACCACAACACATGAGATTTTAAGGTGGTTCGGACTGAATCCCCAGTCCTACGTCCACCACTCACCACATCCGGTGAGGCTCCACTAGTGCCACACACTGAACCGTAAATCGGAAAGACCACCGATTGCCTTCCTACTAACCACCTGGTAGGGACGTTAACAACGCAGATCGGACAACCTCCGATTGCCCTCCTGCTAACCACCGGTAGGGACGATTCTCAGATTCAATTGTTTGTATGAAATGAAAAAGAGAACAAATATGAAATCACTCAAACAAGATATAGAGTATGCTCAAAGAAAAGAATCTTGTCTGAGTTGCAGAAGCTTGAATCGGATGCTTTGACAGTGTCTTCTTTCTTGCGGGATGATCTTCATTGAACCTCTTCTAGTTGATGAAGAAGACGATGGATGTAGCTTCAATCTTCCTTTTGATCTTATTGAGTCGATGAAGAGGATGTAGAAGATGTAGGATGCAGCTTAGATCACCCTTGAGAGCCTTGATTCCTTCTTCTTCCTTGGAGGTTGAGATGGCTTTAGATCTGGACTTGAATGCCTTGGAATGGATGAAGAACTCCTTCCCAAAACACTGTTCACGGAGGTGCTACAATACCTCGAAAATGAACTCCCTTGATCTCCCTTGAAGCCCTTTTTGTTTCTAATCCCTCAAGTGAGAGTTTTATAGACCTTGAATGGTCTATAGACAAGCCTCAGACCAGATCCATAATTTGTGGGTGATTAGGTGACTTTTGGATTAAAGAAATCCATGTTGAATGACCCTTCTCGAAGTTGGAAACAAAGTAAACATTGAAGGCTCGGGGCTGGCGGTCTACCGCTACTGTGAAATGCTGTAGACGAATGGCCCCTGGGATTTCCGGTCGACCGCCACTGGCTGGCGGTCGACCGCTACTGAAACATCTTCGGCCTGGGATTCCCTGGCTGGGGCGGTCGACCGCCCCTGTGCTGGCGGTCGACCGCCAGCTGGGCAGAACCCGGCTAATCCCGAGCCGGTCCAATTTCCGTTCTAGCTCCGTCGTTCAACTCCATTAGCAGCCCGTGCATGTCGGTGGCATCTCCCTTGATAGTCTAAAAGATATCAATGGAGTTTATGGCCTTGGATTCTCTTGGCTATGCTTCTTTATGTATTGACCTTATATGGATGACGAGCCGAATATCGCGTGTCGGCTTGTGCTTGTTTTCGCATCTTTGCTTGGGCGCGATCCACGAGCTTTCACTTTGCCGAATCCATTGTCTTTCTTGTCCATGTAATGGTGTACCTGTCATGGTCGAACCATCACGCATGTCAGTCACATGAGAGTGGGAAATATCAATGACTAATAGTGTTTAGCCATTATCAAAATCAAGAATACCACAGAATGTATATGACCATAGAATGATGTCGAATGACCCAAGTGACCACAGAATGACTCAAATGACTTCAGGGACACAACATTCTCGCCCTTTTTGATGATGGCAACACTGTGAGTCATTATGTGATATGAATGTCTAAAATGGCACAAGTTATAACAAATGCAATATATGCAGCTCAAGATTCATGATAGTAATAGCATGGGAATGCAATTATGAATGCAGATATGAATGCTATGCAATATGAATGCTAGCAGTTATGCAAGCCCCAAGCCCCATCACATAGACATATGAGATGCAAAGTGAGCAATGGATTCTCTCCCCTTGGACTCTCCCCGTACACCATTCATACATCCCCTAATAACAACGCGAGATAACGCATAGCTAACGTGATAAACGCATAGCTAACGCATAGGACTCACACAAAGAATTCTCCCCCTTTGTCAACAGCAAAAAGGAGGGATAAAGTGAAAGGTCTGTGAGACCAGAGCTGAAAAGAGTGAAGAGCAAGCCATTATATGCAAAACTGAAGCATGCCGTGAGCAACATATATGGTTCAAAGCTAATGAAATCCGAGATCATCAACAGAGTTCGAAAAGTAGCTACATCCAAGATTTAATAGAAATGAACCAAAGGTGCATATCATGGCAGTGTTTGACCTTCCCTTGTCTTATATATCCATATTCAATAACGACAAAGGCAATAACACAAAAGCATGTATTGAGGCTAAACAATCATGACTAAAGCATGGAATTTTACGAATTCAAGAAGTTTGATTATCAATATCATTTACATTTGAAGGCACAAGACTCATATTTTACGAGCAATCAAGTCTAGTACATGCCTCCAAGCCGTAAGAATACACGTTGTTTAGACGCCAGTATTCCTAGGAATTTGGTAAGACTGACTGTCATGTTTCAAGATGAACAGAGATAGCAAAGTCACGTCATGACATATCCTGTCTCAATTCTGTGATGAGGGGATATATTTCTCAGCAATTATACCATTGCTCTGCCTAGAGTCCAAAAGTTTTAAGACATAGATAACAAGGGCACATCATGACATATGCATTTGTCACTTGATTTGATGACATGACATGTTTCTCCGTGCAACAATATCATTGCTCTGTCAAATTAATTTTCAAGAATTCCAGCTCATCAAGATGTTTAAAAATATTACTAAGCCTGAGTGTATCACCAAGATGGTCATGAACTTTAAATTTTCAGCTATCAGGATAGTCATTCAAAGCATAATATGCAATCTCTAGTTAAGGTCTATTAAAACCACAGAACATAGATGATTTCATAACAGATATTTCAGAACGTCAAGGAAATCATTAAATCTGAACCATTTTCTTTGGATGGACAATCATTAGGGCATATAATAGAAAGCTCTTACACCATATGTCCATCTGTCTCATGAACTCAAACCAGACTGTAAGCCACTGAAGTGCAGTTTGCAAGAGGTTAAGAGAATCAACAAAACTCCCCCTAAGGATATGCAATGGATACGCGAAGGGGTTATGTTTGCAATCAAGTGGAATGACAAAGGAGGTTGACCTAGTCACTCATGAAGATAGCAGAAATGAAATGTATGACCCAACACATGGTTGTACACTTATTAAATGCCACAGAATGAATATGCATGAATGTTGCACAAGGACAACTCCCCCTTACTATATGGCCTATATGCGACATTGACACATGATACTTGGCGGAGGTAAAACCTCACGCATATTGAGTGCTTCGAGACAAGCATAACCTGCCCTTCCATACATCAACATTTGCTATACCATGGCCATGCAAGAATGATGCTACACAAACCATACAATGCATTATGAACATGAACTCAATTCATTATTATGCATCTACATGCAATGCAAAATGACATATTGACATATCAACAATGCATGAAACACCAATCTGCAAAAACACACACTAAATTGAACATGATCATCATTTTAAATTCTTATTGGCCTGAGGTCGGCAAAGACCAAGCTCCCTTCTGAGTGTTGAAAACCTGTCATTACACAAGGGCTTTGTGAAAATATCAGCAATTTGATTTAGAGTATCAACAAAATGCAGTTCAAAATTTTTCTTACTGACCTCATCTCTAATGAAGTGATGCCTAATCTCAATATGCTTAGTCCTAGAGTGCTGGACTGGATTTTTTGCAAGGTTGATAGCACTAGTGTTATCACACAGAATCGGGACACAACCAGGATCCACCAAGTAGTCTTGGAGTTAGTGTTTAATCCACAACACTTGGGTGCCGCAGCTCCCCGCAGCAACATATTCTGCCTCCGCGGTTGAGAGGGCAACCGAGTGTTGTTTCTTGGAGGCCCAAGAAACTAACACCCACCTAGAAACTGGCAATAGCCACTAGTACTCTTGCGATCCAGCTTGCATCCAACGTAGTCTGCATCAGTATAAGAGATAAGAGATAAATCACATGATGACGAATACCACAATCCCAAATCTTGAGTGTCGGCAAGATATCGAAGGATGCGTTTGGCGGCAGTCAAATGAGATTCTCTAGGACTAGCTTGAAATCTAGTACAAAGGCATACACTAAACTGGATATCTGGTCGGAATGCAGTTAAATTAAGCAAAGAGCCAATCATACCTCTATAGATCTTTGCATCCACTAATTTACCATTTTCATCCGAATCCAGTGATGTTGTGGTGCTCATAGGAGTTGCAATGATTTTGCAGTTAGCCATGTCAAATCTTTTCAGTATCTCCTTGATGTATTTTGCTTGACTTATGAAGCAACCATCTTCTCCTTGGTTGACCTGCAAATCGAGAAAGAATTGAAATTCTCCCATTAGGCTCATCTCAAATTCGCTAGTCATGAGATTAGCAAATTCCTCACACATTTCAGATTTTGTAGAACCAAACACAATGTCATCGACATAAATTTGAACAATCAAGATGTTCTTACCTTGCTTCTTGGTGAAAAGTGTTTGATCTACCTTAACTCGTGTGTACCCTTTTTCAATGAGGAACGAGCTTAGTCTCTCATACTAAGCTCTTGGTGCTTGCTTAAGTCCATAAAGTGCCATGTCTAGCTTGTATACAAAATCTGCATTGTTAGAATTCTCAAAGCCAAGGGGCTGCTCAACATAGACTTCTTCTTTCATCAAGCCATTCAAGAAAGTACTTTTGACATCCATTTGATACAGCTTTATTCTAAGGGAGCATGCAAAGGCAAGTAAAATTCTGATGGCTTCGAGTCTAGCAACTGGGGCATAAGATTCATCAAAGTCTACCCCAAACTCTTGTTTATATCCTTGAGCCACCAATCTAGCCTTATTTCTTATTATCTTGCCATCCTCACTTAGTTTGTTCCTAAAGACCCATTTAGTGCTTATGACAGATTGTAATGAAGGTCTAGGAACAAGATGCCAAACTTTGTTTCTTTTAAACTGATTTAACTCTTCTTGCATGGAATTTATCCAGTTTTCATCTTTTAAAGTATCATCAATATTTTTGGGTTCATGCTGCGAGACAAGAGCAAGTTGATCTAATTCTTCCACAATTTTAAAATGTGACCTAGTTCTAGGTGGGTCATTCAAGCTACCAATGACATTCTCTAAGGGATGATCCTTAAGAATTCTAATGTTTGTAGAATCGTTACCTTCTCCTGGAGCTTGATCCCTTGCATTGCTTGATTCAGCTAGGTCACCATCTTCTTTTTTTTCTTCTTGTGGAGGATCACTCTTGTCCTTTATGCTTAGGAATTCCCCATCTTCATCGTTTTTCCTGTAAGAGTTATCATTGTTAGAATCATGATATTCATCAAAAGAAACATGGGGTGATTCTTCTACAGTTTGATTTTTGATATTGTAAATTCTATAAGCCCTTGATCTATCAGAATATCTAAGGAATATACATTCATCGCTCTTGGCTCGAATTTATCTAAGTCTCTTTTGTCATTGTTGTGAATGAAGCATTTCGATCCAAACACTTTCATATGTGAGAGAGAGGGCTTTTTACCTTTTAGCAACTCATAAGGAGTCTTTTTGGTGTGTGGTCTTACCATAGAGCGGTTGATAATGTAACATACCGAGTTTACCGTTTCAGCCCAAAACCTCCTTGGAAGTTGCCGTTCTGCAGGCATGGTTCTTGCCATCTCTACAAGTATCCGATTTTTCCTTTCAACCACACCGTTTTGCTCCGGCGTTCTTGGTGAAGAGAATCGGTGTGAAATGCCTTCAGCCCTGCAGAGATTATAGAAATCAACATTTTCAAATTCACCACCATGATCAGATTGAATCTTGAAAATTTTAAACTCATCGTCCTGCTTTATCTTCATGTAGAGTGCCTGAAACTCATCAAAAGCACCATTTTTTGTGTGTGAGAAAGAAAACCCATGTGAATCTAGAAAAGTCATCCACCAAGACATATCCATATTTTCTACCACTTAAGCTAGCAGTTCTGGTTGGGCCAAACAAGTCCATATGAATTAGCTCGAGTGGTTTGGATGATGTATTTTCAGATCTTCCCTTGAATGATTTTCTAGTTTGTTTACCTAGGGCACATGCATCACACAATTTGTTTTCTTGTTTAAAGGATAGTTCAGGCAAACCTTTCACCATTGAATGCTTCACGAGTTTATGCAAGACATTGTAGCTAGCATGTCCTAGTCTACGATGCCATATCCATGCAAGTTCAGATTTTGGTGCAGCAAGACAAAGATTTAAATGAGCAGGATCATCTAAGTCAATCATGTAAACATTGTTGACTCTCTTACCAGAAAATTTTACCTTGTCAGATTTTGGTTCAAGAATTCTGCATTCATGAGAGTCAAATAACACTTTGTGTCCTTTATCACACAATTGACTTATACTAAGCAGGTTATATTTCAATCCTTCAACTAACAACACGTTACAAATGGACTTGGAGAGGTTCTTACCTACATTACCTGTTCCAATGATTTTTCCTTTATTGTTTCCTCCAAATGTAACATATCCTCCTTCCTTTTCCTCCAAGAGACAGAATTTTGATTTGTCTCCAGTCATGTGTCTTGAACAACCGCTATCAAGGTACCACCTGTTATGTATGGCTGCAAGACACTCCTACACAAGCAATTAAGCAAATGTGTTTGGAACCCAACCAAATTTGGGTCCCATCATACTCTTCAAATTTTCAAAGCATGAAACCATTTCTTTTGGAATCCAGACTTTTCTAACATTCATGTTTTGTTTTCTTAGAGCAGGGATTTGGTTTTTCTTTTCAACTTTGACATTCATTTTCTGTTTGGAGGTTCTTGGTTGGAATTTGTGAAAGTTTGATGAAGTTGCCTTCTTAACCCATTGTGGCCATTGGTTATTTTTGGGTTGAGAGTGATTGTTCTGCCACCTAGGAGATTGAAAGTTATAGGATTGATGAACACATGAATCACAATTTCTCCAAAAGTATGGTGGTGTTGGCCTATATGAATGTGCAATCCAGTTTTGGTGATATCTGGAAGATTGAGCATGCAATGGCCAAGAATGTGTTGACCTATGCTGCGGGGAAGGTCGACCTTTCTTAGGTCTTTGGACAGGCTTTTTGGGAATGTTGGTGACTCCCCCTTCAATCTTTTCTTTTCCTTTCTCCTTTTGTTTTTGCTGATTTTGTGTGGGAGTTATGTTTGAGGTGGAGGCTTTGGAAGATGAGACAAATGTGAATGTTTTTAGCCCAATTGGCCTTTTGTTTGTTGGTTCAAAACCCAACCCTTCCTTGTTAAAATTCATCCTAGTACCTAGCAAAGCATCTAGGTTTTCTTTTCCATCCACAAAATTTTCCAAGGATTGTTGTTTATCCTTCAATTCTTTTTGTAAGTTTTCAATGTCTTGCAAGAGTTGAGTGTTGACATGTTTGACGGCTTCATATTTTTCAATACTCAATTTGCTGTTCTTTTCATACGTTTGCATTTTGAGCTTCATGCTGTCAATCTCATTTCTCAAATTTTCATTTTCAGTTTCCAAGTCAGCCATTTCTTTTCTTCCTTCTTTCAAATCCTCAATCATTTTCTTAAGATCTTCAATTTCAGTTTCAAGTTTAGCATTCTTATCATCCTTGTCATGATTATGCACAAAAGAATTGATTTTCTTTTTCAATGATTTATTCTCCTTTTTGTACATTTCATATTTTTCCATGAGTTGTATATATGCATCCTCCCAATCATCAATTGTATAATCTTCAAATGGAGAATTTACCTCAGTTTCTTCATCACCTTTGGTCATAAGGTAGAAATCTTCTTTTTCTTTGTCCGAGGAGCTAATTCCGTCATCACTTTCCTCTTAATCGCTCCATGTGGACACCATGGCCTTGTTCTTCTTCTTGCACTTCCATTTGTCAGATTTTCTGAATCTGTCGGGACAATCATTCTTAAAATGCCCTGGTTTGTTGCAAGAATAGCAAATGATTTTATCAGATTTCTTAGAATTTTCAGAATTAGATCTGAAACCATTTCTTACCTTTGACCTTCCTCTCATGAAGCTCTTACCTTCCTTTCTTAAGAATTTCTTGAACTTACGTGTGAGCATGGCTACATCATCCTCATCTCGCTCACTTGCCGAATCCTCACCATCATCAGAAGAGCCTTGACCGCTGGGTCCTGCTTTAAGAGCTAGGGACTTCTTCTTAGGTGCCTCAGCCTCTTTGTTCTTGAGGTTGATCTCATAGGTCATTAATGACCCAATAAGTTCATCTACCTTGGTGGTTGCGAGATCTCTTGATTCTTCAACAACGGTTGCCTTCGTGTGCCATGCTGGAGTTAATGATCTGAGAATTTTTCTTACAAGTTCTTGCTCTGTATATTTCTTTCCCAAATCAGTTAAACTATTAGTAAGCACAGTTAAGCGAGCATACATATCTTGAATTGACTCATCAGGCTTCATGCGGAACATTTCATATTCAGAAACTAAAATATTGGCTTTTGTTTCTCGTACCTGAGAGGTTCCTTCGTAGATTACCTCTAGCTTATCCCACATCAATTTCGCAGTTGCGCAGGTGGCTACTCTTGAGAATTCAACTGGATGGAGTGAGCATTGCATGATATGTTTAGCACTCCAGTTGACGGTGGATTGCCGTATTTGTTCTTTGGTCCACAAGTCCTCATTATCCGTAAGCTCATACGGACCTTTGCTGATCACACGCCAAAGTTCGTAGTCTTGGGCGCGAATGAACACCTGCATGCGATGTTTCCAATAAGGATAGTTAGATCCAGTGAAATAAGGAGGTCTATTCACAGAGTGTCCTTCAGGTAAATAACCCTTAGATGCTGATCCACCATTTCCCTCAAGGTCGTTGGACCCCATAATGAGAGATTAGGCTCTGATACCACTTGTTGTGTAGTGGACAGCGGATCTAGAGGGGAGGGGTGAATAGATCTGCCCCTCTTTTCGCAATGTAACCCTCTATATAGCTAGATGAGATAAATTGTAGCGGAATATAACTAGCTAAACGAAGGACACAACGATTTGCTTAGCAAGATGATTACTAATATATCGATTCGAACCTAAGCATGCATTTAGAATGAAGCAATCACACAAACAAACCACAACACATGAGATTTTAAGGTGGTTCGGACTGAATCCCCAGTCCTACGTCCACCCCTCACCAAATCCGGTGAGGCTCCACTAGTGCCACGCACTGAACCGCAAATCGGAAAGACCACCGATTGCCTTCCTACTAACCACCTGGTAGGGACGTCAACAACGCAGATCGGACAACCTCCGATTGCCCTCCTACTAACCACCGGTAGGGACGATTCTCAGATTCAATTGTTTGTATGAAATGAAAAAGAGAACAAATATGAAATCACTCAAACAAGATATAGAGTATGCTCAAAGAAAAGAATCTTGTCTGAGTTGCAGAAGCTTGAATCGGATGCTTTGGCGGTGTCTTCTTTCTTGCGGGATGATCTTTCTTGAACCTCTTCTAGTTGATGAATAAGACGATGGAAGTAACTTCAATCTTCCTTTTGATCTTCTTGAGTCGATGAAGAGGATGTAGAAGATGTAGGATGCAGCTTAGATCACCCTTGAGAGCCTTGATTCCTTCTTCTTCCTTGGAGGTTGAGATGACTTCAGATCTGGACTTGAATGCCTTAGAATGGATGAAGAACTCCTTCCCGAAACACTGTTCATGGAGGTGCTACAGTACCTCGAAAATGAACTCCCTTGATCTCCCTTGAAGCCTTGAAGCCCTTTTTGTTTCTAATCCCTCAAGTGAGAGTTTTATAGACCTTGAATGGTCTATAGACAAGCCTCAGACCAGATCCACAATTTGTGGGTAATTAGGTGACTTTTGGATTATAGAAATCCATGTTGAATGGCCCTTTTCGAAGTTGGAAACAAAGTCAACATTGAAGGCTCGGGGCTGGCGGTCGACCTGCAGCTCCTAGCGGTCGACCGCTACTGTGAAATGTTGTAGACGAATGGCCCCTGGGATTTCCGGTCGACCGCCACTGGCTGGCGGTCGACCGCTACTGAAACATCTTCAGCCTGGGATTCCCTGGCTGGGGCGGTCGATCGCCCCTGTGCTGGCGGTCGGCCGCCAGCTAGGCAGAACCCGGCTTATCCCGGGTCGGTCCAATTTCCGTTCAAGCTCCGTCGTTCAACTCCATTAGCAGCCCGTGCATGTCGGTGGCATCTCCCTTGATAGTCTAAAAGATATCAACGGAGTTTATGGCCTTGGATTCTCTTTGCTATGCTTCTTTGTGCATTGACCTTATATGGATGACGAGCCGAATATCGCGTGTCGACTTGTGCTTGTTTTCACATCCTTGCTTGGGCGCAATCCACGAGCTTTCACTTTGCTGACTCCACTGTCTTTCTTGTCCATGTAATGGTGTACCTGTCATGATCGAACCATCACGCATGTCAGTCACATGAGAGTGGGAAATATCAATGACTAATAGTGTTTAGCCATTATCAAAACCAAGAATACCACAGAATGCATATGACCACAGAATGATGTCGAATGACCCAAGTGACCACAGAATGACTCAAATGACTTCAGGGACACAACATTCTCCCCCTTTTTGATGATGGCAACACTGTGAGTCATTATGTGATATGAATGTCTAAAATGGCACAAGTTATAACAAATGCAATATATGCAGCTCAAGATTCATGATAGTAATAGCATGGGAATGCAATTATGAATGCAGATATGAATGCTATGCAATATGAATGCTAGCAGTTATGCAAGCCCCAAGCCCCATCACATAGACATATGAGATGCAAAGTGAGGATTCTCTTCCCTTGGACTCTCCCCGTACACCATTCGTACATCCCCCAATGACAACGCGAGATAACGCATAGCTAACGCATAGGACTCACACAAAGAATTCTCCCCCTTTGCCAACAGTAAAAAGGAGGGATAAAGTGAAAGGTCTGTGAGACCAGAGCTGAAAGGAGTGAAGAGCAAGCCATTATATGCAAAACTGAAGCATACCGTGAGCAACATATATGGTTCAAAGCTAATGAAATCCGAGATCATCAACAGAGTTCGAAAAGCAGCTACATCCAAGATATAATAGAAATGAACCAAAGGTGCATATCATGGCAGTGTTTAACCTTCCCTTGTCTTATATATCCATATTCAATAACGACAAAGGCAATAACATAAAAGCATGTATTGAGGCTAAACAATCATGACTAAAGCATGGAATTTTAGGAATTCAACAAGTTTGATTATCAATATCATTTGCATTTGAAGGCACAAGACTCATATTTTACGAGCAATCAAGTCTAGTACATGCCTCCAAGCGTTAAGAATACACGTTGTTTAGACGCCAGTATCCTAGGAATTTGGTAAGACTGACTGTCATGTTTCAAGATGAACAGAGATAGCAAAGTCACGTCATGACATATCATGTCTCAATTCTGTGATGAGGGGATATATTTCTTCTCAATTATGCCATTGCTCTGCCTAGAGTCCAAAAGTTTTAAGACAGAGATAACAAGGGCACATCATGACATATGCATTTGTCATTTGATTTGATGACATGACATGTTTCTCCGTGCAACAATATCATTGCTCTGTCAAATTGATTTTCAAGAATTTCAGCTCATCAAGATATTTAAAAAGAATACTAAGCCTGAGTGTATCACCAAGATGGTCATGAACTTTGAATTTTCAGATATCAGGATAGTCATTCAAAGTACAATATGCAATCTCTAGTTAAGGTCTATTAAAATCACAGAACATAGATGATTTCATAATCGATATTTCAGAACGTCAAGGAAATCATTAAATCTGAACCATTTTCATTGGGTGGATAATCATTAGGGCATATAATAGAAAGCTCTTACACCATAGTGATGTCTGTCTCTTGAACTTATTCTCACACTGGAGACCATTGAGGATCAAATACAAAAAGGATGAATGACCCAAGAAAAATAACACGACTCCCCCTAAGAATATGCAATGAATGCGCGAAGGAGTGATGTTTGCAAGCAAGTGTAATGATAATTGTCAAGAGGAGAATGACTTGAAACATAAAGGGGTTGACATGACATGCATGACCCAACACCTGGTTGTACACTTATTAAATGCAACAGAATGAAGATGAAACATATGCATGAATGTTACACAAGGACAACTCCCCCTTACTATATGGCCTATATGCGACATTGACACATGGTACTTGGCGGAGGTGAAACCTCACGCATATTGAGTGCTTCGTGACAAGCATAACCTGCCCTTCCATACATCAACATTTGATATACCATGGCCATGCAAGAATGATGCGACACAAACCATGCAATGCATTATGAATATGAACTCAATTCATTATTATGCATCTACATGCAATGCGACACATATGCAAAATGACATATTGACATATAAACAATGCATGAATACCAATCTGCAAAAACACACACTAATTGAACATGATCATCATTTCAAATTCTTATTGGCCTGAGGTCGGCAAAGACCAAGCTCCCTTCTGAGTGTTGAAAACCTGTCATTACACAAGGGCTTGGTGAAAATATCAGCAATTTGATTTAGAGTATCAACAAAATGCAGTTCAAAATTTTTCTTACTGACCTCGTCTCTAATGAAGTGATGCCTAATCTCAATATGCTTAGTCCTAGAGTGCTGGACTGGATTTTTTGTAAGGTTGATAGCACTAGTGTTATCACACAGAATCGGGACACAACCAAGATCCACCAAGTAGTCTTGGAGTTGGTGTTTAATCCACAACACTTGGGTGCCACAGCTCCCTGCAGCAACATATTCTGCCTCCGCGGTTGAGAGGGCAACCGAGTGTTGTTTCTTGGAGGCCCAAGAAACTAAACACCCGCCTAGAAACTGGCAATAGCCACTAGTACTCTTACGATCCAGCTTGCATCCAGCGTAATCCGCATCAGAATAAGATATAAGAGATAAATCACATGATGACGGATACCACAATCCCAAATCTTGAGTGCCGGCAAGATATCGAAGGATACGTTTGACGGCAGTCAAATGAGATTCTCTAGGACTAGCTTGAAATCTAGCACAAAGACATACACTAAACTGGATATCTGGTCGGGATGCAGTCAAATAAAGCAAAGAACCAATCATACCTCTATAGACCTTTGCATCCACCAATTTACCATTTTCATCCGAATCCAGTGAAGTTGAGGTGCTCATCGGAGTTGCAATGATTTTACTGTTTGCCATGTCAAATCTTTTAGCAGCTCCTTGATGTATTTGGCTTGGCTTATGAAGCAACCATCTTCTCCTTGGTTGACCTGCAAACCGAGAAAGAATTGAAGTTCTCCCATTAGGCTCATCTCAAATTCGCTAGTCATGAGGTTAGCAAATTCCTCACACATTTCAGATTTTGTAGAACCAAACACAATGTCATCAACATAAATTTGAACAATCAAGATGTTCTTACCTTGCTTCTTGGTGAAAAGTGTTTGATCTACCTTACCTCGTGTGTACCCTTTTTCAATGAGGAACGAGCTTAGTCTCTCATACCAAGCTCTTGGTGCTTGCTTAAGTCCATAAAGCGCCCTGTCTAGCTTGTATACAAAATCTGCATTGTTAGAATTCTCAAAGCAGGGGGCTACTCAACATAGACTTCTTCTTTGATCAAGCCATTCAAGAAAGCACTTTTGACATCCATTTGATACAGCTTTATTCTAAGGGAGCATGCAAAGGCAAGTAAATTCTGATGGCTTCGAGTCTAGCAACTGGGGCATAAGATTCATCAAAGTCTACCCCAAACTCTTGATTATACCCTTGAGCCACCAATCTAGCCTTGTTTCTTATTATCTTGTTATCCTCACTTAGTTTGTTCCTAAAGACCCATTTAGTGCCTATGACAGATTGTGATGAAGGTCTAGGAACAAGATGCCAAACTTTGTTTCTTTCAAACTGGTTTAACTCGTCTTGCATTAAATTTATCTAGTTTTTATCTTTTAATACTTCATCAATATTTTTGGGTTCAAGCTGAGAGACAAGAGCAAGTTGATCTAGTTCTTCCACAATTCTAAAATGTGACCTTGTTCTAGGTGGGTCATTCAAGCTACCAATGACATTCTCCAAGGGATGATCCATAAGAATTCTAATATTTGTAGAATCGTTACCTTCTCCTGGAGCTTGATCCCTTGCATTGCTTGATTCAGCTAGGTCACCATCTTCTTTTATTTCTTCTTGTGGAGGATCACTCTTGTCCTTTATGCTTAGGAATTCCCCATCTTCATCATTTTTCCTGCAAGTGTTATCATTATTAGAATCATGATATTCATCAAAGGAAACATGGAGTGATTCTTCCACAGTTTGACTTTTGATATTATAAATTCTATAAGCCCTAGATCTATCAGAATATCCAAGGAATATACCTTCATCGCTCTTGGGCTCGAATTTATCTAAGTCTCTTTTGTCATTGTTGTGAATGAAGCATTTCGATCCAAACACTTTCATATGTGAGAGAGAGGGCTTTTTACCTTTTAGCAACTCATAAGGAGTCTTTTTGGTGTGTGGCCTTACCATAGAGCGGTTGATAATGTAACATGCCGAGTTTACCGCTTCAGCCCAAAACCTCCTTGGAAGTTGCCGTTCTGCAAGCATGGTTCTTGCCATCTCTACAAGTGTCGGTTTCTCCTTTCAACCACACCATTTTGCTCCGGCGTTCTTGGTGAAGAGAATCGGTGTGAAATGCCTTCAGCCCTGCAGAGATTATAGAAATCAGCATTTTCAAATTCACCACCATGATCAGATTGAATCTTAGAAATTTTAAACTCACCGTCCTGCTTTATCTTCATGTAGAGTGCCTGAAACTCATCAAAAGCATCATTTTTGTGTGTGAGAAAGAAAACCCATGTGAACCTAGAAAAGTCATCCACCAAGACATATCCATATTTTCTACCACTTAAGCTAGCAGTTCTGGTTGGGCCAAACAAGTCCATATGAATTAGCTCGAGTGGTTTGGATGATGTATTTTCAGATCTTCCCTTGAATGATTTTCTAGTTTGTTTACCTAGGGCACATGCATCACACAATTTGTTTTCTTGTTTAAAGGATAGTTCAGGTAAATCTTTCACCATTGAATGCTTCAAGAGTTTATGCAAGACATTGTAGCTAGCATGTCCTAGTCTACGATGCCATATCCATGCAAGTTCAGATTTTGGTGCAGCAAGACAAAGATTTAAATGAGCAGGATCATCTAAGTCAATCATGTAAACATTGTTGACTCTCTTACCAGAAAATTTTACCTTGTCAGATTTTGGTTCAAGAATTCTGCATTCATGAGAGTCAAACAACACTTTGTGACCTTTATCACACAATTGACTTATACTAAGCAGGTTATATTTCAATCCTTCAACTAACAACACGTTACAAATGGAGTTGGAGAGGTTCTTACCTACATTACCTGTTCCAATGATTTTTCCTTTATTGTTTCCTCCAAATGTGACATATCCTCCTTCCTTTTCCTCCAAGAGACAAAATTTTGATTTGTCTCCAGTCATGTGTCTTGAACAGCCGCTATCAAGGTACCACCTGTTATGCATGGCTGCAAGACATTCCTGCACAAGCAATTAAGCAATGTGTTTGGAACCCAACCAAATTTGGGTCCCATCAAACTCTTCAAATTTTCAAACATGAAACCATTTCTTTTGGAATCCAAACTTTTCTAACATTCATGTTTTGTTTGCTTAGAGCAGGGATTTGGTTTTTCTTTTCAACTTTGACATTCATTTTCTGTTTGGAGGTTCTTGGTTGGAATTTGTGAAAGTTTGATGAAGTTGGCTTCTTAACCCATTGTGGCCATTGGTTATTTTTGGGTTGAGAGTGATTGTTCTGCCACCTAGGAGATTGAAAGTTATAGGATTGATGAACACATGAATCACAATTTCTCCAAAAGTATGGTGGTGTTGGCCTATATGAATGTGCAATCCAGTTTTGGTGATATCTGGAAGATTGAGCATGCAATGGCCAAGAATGTGTTGACCTATGCTGCGGGGAAGGTCGACCTTTCTTAGGTCTTTGGACAGGCTTTTTGGGAATGTTGGTGACTCCCCCTTCAATCTTTTCTTTTCCTTTCTCCTTTTGTTTTTGCTGGTTTTGTGTGGGAGTTATGTTTGAGGTGGAGGCTTCGGAAGATGAGACAAATGTGACTATTTTTAGCCCAATTGGCCTTTTGTTTGTTGGTTCAAAACCCAACCCTTCCTTGTTGAAATTCATCCTAGTACCTAGCAAAGCATCTAGGTTTTCTTTTCCATCCACAAAATTTTCCAAGGATTGTTGTTTATCCTTCAATTCTTTTTGTAAGTTTTCAATGTTTTGCAAGAGTTGAGTGTTGACATGTTTGACAGCTTCATATTTTTCATTACTCAATTTGCTGTTCTTTTCATAGGTTTGCATTTTGAGCTTCATGCTATCAATCTCATTTCTCAAATTTTCATTTTCAGTTTCCAAGTCAGCCATTTCTTTTCTTCCTTCTTCCAAATTCTCAATCATTTTCTTAAGATCTTCAATTTCAGTTTCAAGTAGAGCATTCTTATCATCCTTGTCATGATTATGCACAAAAGAATTGATTTTCTTTTTGAATGATTTATTCTCCTTTTTGTACATTTCATATTTTTCCATGAGTTGTATATATGCATCCTCCCAATCATTAATTGTGTAATCTTCAAATGGAGAATTTACCTTAGTTTCTTCATCACCTTTGGCCATAAGGTAGAAATCTTCTTTTTCTTTGTCCGAGGAGCTAATTCCGTCATCACTTTCCTCTTAATCGCTCCATGTGGACACCATGGCCTTGCTCTTCTTCTTGCCCTTCCATTTGTCAGATTTTCTGAATCTGTCGAGACAATCATTCTTGAAATGTCCTGGTTTGTTGCAAGAATAGCAAATGATTTTATCAGATTTCTTAGAATTTTCAAAATTAGATCTGAAACCATTTCTTACCTTTGACCTTCCTCTCATGAAGCTCTTACCTTCCTTTCTCAAGAATTTCTTGAACTTACGTGTGAGCATGGCTACATCATCCTCATCTCGCTCACTTGCCGAATCCTCACCTTCATCAGAAGAGCCTTGACCGCTGGGTCCTGCTTTAAGAGCTAGGGACTTCTTCTTAGGTGCCTCAGCCTCTTTGTTCTTGAGGTTGATCTCATAGGTCATTAATGACCCAATAAGTTCATCTACCTTTGTGGTTGCGAGATCTCTTGATTCTTCAACAACAGTTGCCTTCGTGTGCCATGCTGGAGTTAATGATCTGAGAATTTTCTTACAAGTTCTTGCTCTGTATATTTCTTTCCCAAATCAGTTAAACTATTAGTAAGCACAGTTAAGCGAGCATACATATCTTGAATTGATTCATCAGGCTTCATGCGGAACATTTCATATTCAGAAACTAAAATATTGCTTTTATTTCTCGTACCTGAGAGGTTCCTTCGTAGATTACCTCTAGCTTATCCCACATCAATTTCGCAGTTGCGCAGGTGGCTACTCTTGAGAATTCAACTGGATGGAGTGAGCATTGCATGATATGTTTAGCACTCCAGTTGACGGTGGATTGCCGTATTTGTTCTTTGGTCCACAAGTCCTCATTATCCGTAAGCTCATACGGACCTTTGCTGATCACACGCCAAAGTTCGTAGTCTTGGGCGCGAATGAACACCTGCATGCGATGTTTCCAATAAGGATAGTTAGATCCAGTGAAATAAGGAGGTCTGTTCACAGAGTGTCCTTCAGGTAAATAACCCTTAGATGCTGATCCACCATTTCCCTCAAGGTCGTTGGACCCCATAATGAGAGATTAGGCTCTGATACCACTTGTTGTGTAGTGGACAGCAGATCTAGAGGGGAGGGGTGAATAAATCTACCCCTCTTTTCGCAATGTAACCCTCTATATAGCTAGATGAATTAAATTACAGCGGAATATAACTAGCTAAACGAAGGACACAACGATTTGCTTAGCAAGATGATTACTAATATATCGAGTCGAACCTAAGCATGCATTTAGAAAGAAACAATCATACAAACAAACCACAACACACGAGATTTTAAGGTGGTTCGGACTGAATCCCCAGTCCAACGTCCACCCCTCACCAAATCTGGTGAGGCTCCACTAGTGCCACGCACTGAACCGCAAATCGGAAAGACCACCGATTGCCTTCCTACTAACCACCTGGTAGGGACGTCAACAACGCAGATCGGACAACCTCCGATTGCGCTCCTACTAACCACCGGTAGGGACGATTCTCAGATTCAATTGTTTGTATGAAATGAAAAAGAGAATAAATATGAAATCACTCAAACAAGATATAGAGTATGCTCAAAGAAAAGAATCTTGTCTGAGTTACAGAAGCTTGAATCGGATGCTTTGACGGTGTCTTCTTTCTTGCGGGATGATCTTCCTTGAACCTCTTCTAGTTGATGAAGAAGACGATGGATGTCGCTTCAATCTTCCTTTTGATCTTCTTGAGTCGATGAAGAGGATGTAGAAGATGTAGGATGCAGCTTAGATCACCCTTGAGAGCCTTGATTCCTTCTTCTTCCTTGGAGGTTGAGATGGCTTCAGATCTGGACTTGAATGCCTTGGAATGGATGAAGAACTCCTTCCTGAAACACTGTTCACGGAGGTGCTACAGTACCTCGAAAATGAACTCCCTTGATCTCCCTTGAAGCCTTGAAGCCCTTTTTATTTCTAATCCCTCAAGTGAGAGTTTTATAGACCTTGAATGGTCTATAGACAAGCCTCAGACCAGATCCATAATTTGTGGGTGATTAGGTGACTTTTAGATTAAAGAAATCCATGTTGAATGGCCCTTTTCGAAGTTGGAAACAAAGTCAACATTGAAGGCTCGAGGCTGGCGGTCGACCTGCAGCTCCTGGCGGTCGACCGCTACTGTGAAATGCTGTAGACGAATGGCCCCTGGGATTTCGGTCGACCGCTACTGGCTGGCGGTCGACTGCTACTGAAACTCGTGCAGGCTGGGATTGCCTGGCTGGGGCGGTCGACCGCCCCTGTGCTGGCGGTCGACCGCCAGCTGGGCAGAACCCGGCTTATCCCAGGTCGGTCCAATTTCCGTTCTAGCTCCGTCGTTCAACTCCATTAGCAGCCCGTGCATGTCGGTGGCATCTCCCTTGATAGTCTAAAAGATATCAACGAAGTTTATGGCCTTGGATTCTCTTGGCTATGCTTCTTTGTGCATTGACCTTATATGGATGACGAGCCGAATATCGCGTGTCGACTTGTGCTTGTTTTCGCATCCTTGCTTGGGCGCGATCCACGAGCTTTCACTTTGCCGAATCCACTATCTTTCTTGTCCATGTAATGGTGCACCTGTCATGATCGAACCATCACGCATGTCAGTCACATGAGAGTGTGAAATATCAATGACTAATAGTGTTTAGCCATTATCAAAACCAAGAATACCACAGAATGCATATGACCATAGAATGATGTCGAATGACCCAAGTGACCACAGAATGACTCAAATGACTTCAGGGACACAACATCAATGCATTTGGGCATCGTTCGTTACAGCAAGTCTGTACATCGCATCGCATGCACATTGCATATGCAAAGTCTGTGCATTGTCTGCCCTGACACACTAGTCTATACATTATCCTGTAGCACACACACGAAGTCTATACAGCCTTTGTGTTGCACGAACACAAGTCTATACATTGTCTCATGCATACATAAGTATGTACAATTTGTATGGCTTGTTCATGCATGTGTTGTGTTGTCAGTGGGTCAGTTAAGCAAGTCTATATAGACTTGTTCCATGCATTAGCTTAAGCAACTCTATACATTCATCGCATTGGTTCTTAAGTGCTAGGTTGCAAGTCTATACATGATGTAGTTCAGCATCTTTAAATACACAGCATGCACACAGACAAAGTCTGTACAATCCCTTCCATGCATTCTAAGTCTATACATGCTTCGGATGGCATCACATAAAGTCTGTGCATTCTTTAAGTCTATACATGCTTGGTTCAAATCTTGAACTAACTCGATGCATCCATTTTTCTCTTCGTTCAGGTTGATTCAAGATGATGAGTGGCACGTGATCCGAGGTTGGCACCTGGCACGTGACCTGAGGTTGGCACCTGGCACGTGATCCGAGGTGTTCTCTGGGCGGGAATCTGGAAGCCACAGGCCCTCCTACCTGCTGCTGCTATAAAAAGAATAGTGGTGTTCGAGAGCAGAATGATCGTGATAAAAAGGAGTAGGGAGTGATCGAGAAGTAGTGAAGAAGCCTGCACGATCCAGTGTGGAGTGATAGAAGAAGAGAGTAGCAGAGAGGCAGAGAGCAGAAGAAGAAGAAGAAAGAAGAAGAGTGAGCCTGAGCAGAAGAAGAATAGAGAGAGCAGAAGAGAGATCGAGATATCCAGCAGAAGAAGAAAAGAGAGAACAGCGTGAGAGAAAGAGAAGCAGAGAGAAGAAGAAAGAAGAGGAAGAATGAAAGAGAGAGTTCGTGGATAAGAAGAAAGAAGACTTTATTGAAGATCTGTCTACTGGACTGTGGATCAAATCCAGGCCAGTCAGCTCCATGGGTGCCACATCTATGTTATTATCCTTTACAGCTTTCTGATTGCTGTATTTTCGTTTCTTATTTTTCCTTTTATCTGATCACTCATTTTCCGATTCTCTTGTTTGAGGTCGGGGTTCCTCCTGTTGGTTCAGGAGAAGGGAGATTTTAATATTCGGTTGCAAGTGACGGTGTGTCACTTGTGGGTTCCCTCTGGTCTCAGAGGAAGGGAGTCTCTGACTCCGGGTTTGCAGGTAGTGGTTGCTACCTGTGGGTTCCCTCCTGGGTGGAGGAAGAGACACTTCAGTCTCTGGTTGCTAGTGACGGGTAGTCACTAGTGGTTTCCCTCCGGTCTGGAGGAAGAGGGGAGGTTGTTCCCCTGGTCAAGCTGTTAGGCAGCACCTGTTTGCAGACTGAGTCTGCGGTTCTAGCTTTTACTAGTGGAAGCCTCACTCCGGTTTGGAGTGAGGGGTGGACGTAGGTCCGGAGGACCGAACCACCTAAAAACCATTTGTGCACTGTGGTTTGAATGTTCATTTCTGTTTTCGCTAGATGTTTGCATAGGCCGATTTGGATCTTCTATCTAGCAGGGAATTTGATTGCATATCAATCATCTGTTGATGGTCCTGTGAGAGTCACCTTGATTACTTAATCATTGCTCTATGTATGCTAGACTCGATTTCAACCTACAGTCATGAACGTGTTTAATTCCTTATCAGGTTTAAGTTCATGCACACTGTCTGTTCGATAACTGCTTTGTGAGTCCCTTGGTATTGATCCTAAGTCACTAATCTGTTCATCTGTAAGCATCTTAGTTGACCTAGTGAATCTGTTATTTCCGTAACTGCTCATTGGTTTTCAGCTTGTATCAGGAAGTTTTAATTGGGCAAGAGTTGTATAAGGGGATTCATTCACCCCCCCCCCCTCTGAATCCATCGCACCGATCCCAACAAGGTACAATTGGCCGTGCTAAGAAAAGCTGGGAATGCATCGCAGGCCCATACATTTGTATTTGGTTGTTCTGTCGCACTTGTTGTAAGTTTTTTTATTTTTGTTGTGTAATAATGTGTCAATCATTAATTCTACTATATTGTAAAATAACTTGATGTATTTCATATTACAGGTCTGGTTTTTTTAGCACATGCGGGTGCGGCAGCCACTAAGATAGATGGCATTTTCCCGACTATTTAGGTGGGGGGCATTTCTAGATAGGAAATTAAAATTCTCCATTCGATCCCTGCGAGGTCAACATGTATTATGAGTACTAAAAACTTCTTCTTTGTCATTCAACATTAATGAATAACCGAAGTGATGTGGTTTGAAATGCAGGTGATCGAAGAGCTCCTTATTAAGCCAAGTGAAAGGGACATGGTGTACGGTGGTCAGATGATGACCCGACCCTATGATGAGGAGACTTCCTCATCAGCTCCATACATGTCTGTGCTACAGGATATTGCCGCTACATTGAAGATCCAACAGTGGCTACTTGAGGAAATGAGGGCCTTCTTTCTGACTAGGGTGGAGGGGACTCACAATGTTGCTGAACATATGCATCCTAGTTTGGAAAACATTGCCGCTGATGCAGCACCTCCTAGGCCAGTCGAACAGGTGACGGATGATGCAATGCCACCTCAGGCAGCCCCTGGAGAGGAAGTGCAAGGGGCTAAAAATGTTGAGCAAAGTATTTGTTAAACTTTGGTAGACATTGCCGCCGATGTCCCACCTCCAAGGCCCCTTCAACAAAGTACGGATGATATTGTGCCATCTAAGGCAGCCCCTGAACAGGACGTGAAATGTGATATCCAAGCTCAGGTGGAGGCGACCAATGGGCATGGTGACCGTCGTCCAGGTGTCTTTTCTCAGTCCCTTCATCAACGGGACGAGAAACCCGTGAGGAGACCAAGGGCACCTGCAAAGAAAACAGTACGGGGAAAGAAGAAGGTGAGTCTGCATTGATCCTACTTCTTACAGTATAGAATCTAAGATTGGTATATTGGCATAAATGTAGAAGGGAGATGAAGCCGACCAGATCAAAAAACTCTTACAGAGTGATTGGATCTGCAAAGGCCGGCTGAAGCCGAGAGATAATAAGATTGTGAATGAATTCATTGATGCTTGTGCCTCGGAGGATATTGAGTAAGTTGTCCTCTTATAGTTTCTGTAATTATCCTGATTCGCCTTACTCTGACTACCATAAAAATTTTTTGTCCAATATAGTGGCACCATATTTGAATTACAGAACATGATTGTTTTGAAATGTCGTCATGTCATTGATCAATTATACGGCCAGATGATAGATGATACGGTACTTTCTTTCATTAATTGTGCAATTTTACGTCTCGCGCTGCCCTGAACTTGTGTTTCTACTACTAATAGAATCGTGATTATTTGTAGGTGATCAACGCCATGATATACCTTCTCCACTCAATATGCAATGAATTTGGCATCTTTTATCAGTGGGTTTGTTTCCCCACCATTGTAGTAAATCACATCAACAGCAAGACAGTGGCCAACGATGCAAAAACCATGGAATTGGTGTAGTGCTGCTACGAGAATGATGAATTATCACAACTGCAGCAGAATAAATATTTATTCTCCATGTTATACTCAAGTAATCACTGGCATCTATTTGCTGTTGACACGGAGAATCGCAGCTTTGTGTCATACAATTCCATGAGAGGCATGGCCATCCATGATGCCACTACAAGAAAATAGGTACTTTTTCTTATCCATGTAGCTATATTAAAGATATTTATAATGTGTCTATTAATTATTCCTTGATAATGTCAAATATTTCATATGCATGCTGCAGTTGTACGGGGGTTACTAAAGGAATATAAGACATTTGAGGGAGTTGAATGGGAACTTTTGTTCAACAATGCATGTCCCCAATAGGCAGATGGAAGCCTCAACTGTGCCATTTATGTACTGAAATATGTTGATGAATTGTCAAGAAAGAGGGAGACATCATGGACATTTACTGAGGGTGATTGTAATATGATTAGAGCCCGGTTTGGGGCCGAACTCATTACCTTTGGAAATATAAGATCTTAAACAATTTCACATCTCAAACCTTAGAATGTGGCATACCTATCTTGACAAATATTTGTTTATTGTTGCAGTCAGGAACAGGAGAACAGGAGGAGGAATAAGAGTAGAACACACCGAGAAGGCCAAAACACAGGTGGCGATTATCCCTTTCTGCGTTAATCACGGCCGCCACCCATCCATCTTATTAATAAGACCAGGGCAACATCCCTAATCTTAGATGTGACTAAAATAACCCTAGTTAAGACCATGTGTTTTGTACGATCATGTTGAATAGGGTTGTTAGCAATATTGACAGTGTATCCTCGGATCACGTGTCCATCATGTGCTCACATCGGTTCACGTGTCAAGAACCTGGCCTTCAAGCTGGGCATGTGGTAGACACACGTTAATCTGAAATAAAGCTTCCCAGGCTATTTGTCAGCCGTAAGAGACATTTTACACCCCCATTATCTATTTTACAGCCATAACCATCCATTTGTCAACCTTAGGCGAGAAAGCCGTCGCTTTAGCCATTTCCTTCTTGCCTTGAGCCATCGCCAATATCTATTTGTCACCACTAGGTGACCATTTGTCATCACTAGCAGAGTATTTATTACCCTTAGCAGAACATTTGTTACTTCTAGCAGCTCATATGTCACCCTTATACTTCAGTTCAATATACTACTAGTCTTCAGAGAAGGTGACACTGCAACTTCTGCTCCAACACCTCACAGTGAAAAACTCTTAGGACTAGAGGATGATTTCTTCCTTTCATATTCAAAGAGGTTAAACTATGTATGTGGTTTATATGTATGTGGTGAAGCGGTTTTTAAACATGTAAAATCCTTGTGTACTTTCTTCACACTATTATATAGTTAAATGACATGATTTCAGCAAGAGTGTTTTGACGCATGGACTTCAGAGTTCTTTTTCTAACTCATCATTAATGATTGATAAAAAGATTGCCTTATAAAATCATGGCTTAAAAATTGACAGCTGATTTAATGATCAATAGTTGCCATCATCAAAAAGGGGGAGAATGTTGTGTTATCTGGTTTTGATGATGACATACTATAGATCATTAAGGCTGAATTGATTGATCAGATCGTAAAAGTTAATACGTGTGTATTAAAAGGAGAGACTAAAGCAGACATAGCTTCAAGTCTTGAATACAACATGTCGAAGCATCAAAGGAAGAGTGTCAATGTTGAAGAACAAATTCATCATTCATCAGTTTCTGTTTAAAGGTTTTGGACACAAGAGTGTCAAGGCAAGGCAAGTCAGCCTCGATGCACTTCTAGCTGTAGAAGCCAACCTCAGAATCTTGGAGTCAGCAAAGCATCAAAGCCACAAGGCCAATGCATCAATGCACTATCTCAATTCTCATCTAGTGCACCGACGCACTAAGAACAAAACCTGTCAACAAGTCACATTGCGTCGAAGCATCAAAATAGCTGCATCGATGCATCAAGCATGAAGTAAGAATTTGAAGTCTGTGCTTCGATGCATCTATGAAGTGCATCGATGCACTCAGCTTGGAACGCTTCATGAAGCTAACAAGGTCAAAGTAGCTAACAGATGACCCGACGTGAGAGGATATGAATCACATCCTGCGACACACTGCCTCGACCTGGCAACATTGTGCCTCGACCTCATCCATTCAGACACAAAGCTCAGTGGCGACAACTAGATCTGTAGAGTAGACAAATATACTGGTAAGGGTGAAAAATAGATCCTAGAGCTAACAAATGAAAAGCAGAAGGAGCTGAAAGAAGGAGTCAAGTTCACAAGAGGACAAAAATATGAACAGTGTATCAAGAGTTTCTACAGCAATCAGGTGGATAATGAAGGGACTCAAACAAAGTGCAACGACAGTAAATGTTGACTGGTCAAAGTCAATGCCAATAAAAGAAGACTCCAGCCAAGCTCAACTTTCTATTGACTAAAGTCATGAAGACGTAGTCAAAGTCAAAGGTCAATGATAGACTAGTCAGCTACAGTGATCCAGGTCAAAGAAAGCAGCTATTGGAGATAAAAGAAGGCAACGGCTACTCATGTAGTAAGAGTAATAAATATGTAGTAAGGGTGACAAATGCTGGTTTAGTGGTAACAAATACACACCTAGCGGTGACAAATGGCTAAGGCGATGGCCAAGGCATAACTGGAAAAAGGATAAGGCGACGGCTATTGAACCTAAGGGTGACAAATATGCCTTATGACTGACAAATGGACGATAAGTGTGTAAGGCGGATCTAGAGAGGAGGAGAATAGATCAGCCCCTTTTAAAATGACTAGCTAAGAAAATGTAGATAAGGGTAGGCGGTGTCATTTTCTCCCCTTCATCAGATCCTCCCTCCGCATGCCCTTCGACTAGGGTTCGCACTGTGCTGAGTCTTTGAGAGAGAACTGAGGAGGACTAATGCAAGTCCCCCTCCTCTGCATAACTAAGCCTAGCTAGGGTTGCAGTTCTTCTGACCCTGACGAGATGCGACGACACCGATTCCTCCTCCGATGACCGTCTTTTTCCCCTCTCGAGGTTCTTCCTACATCCTTTCGATGCTATAGGTTTTCCGCTTCACCTCTCAGTAGATGTAGGGTTCCATGTGTCTATAAGAAGCCAAGCGATGGTTGCTAGCAACTGTAGAGATGACATTGGGCGACTTTCTTCTTCTTTGCGAGCTCTGTCACCTGTGGCTTCGATGGCATCAATTGTATCATCGGTGGCCTCAAACAAGCCACACATTCACTGGTTTGGCCTTCTATCCTTTCTACATCAATATAGTTTCTCAGTTGCTCTGTGATGCTATCCTTTCCACCCCTTTTACCCCTTGTTTAAAATATATTTGTATGTGACATCCAGATGTGGTTTAATCGATTTTTCCTTGTTTTCCATGTTGGATGATCTATTTAGTTTATATGAAGGGTCGTTTATGCACACCAATATAATGCGGTTTAATTAAGATGTAGTTTTCATTTCTTAGTCGTAAGGGGTTGTGATTTACGCATGAGGTTGTTTCAAATTACATCTCTAATATACCTAGATTTCATGCCACAATGATGCTTATTTTAGTCGATTTAATGCATCTTTCATATATGTATAAATACATACCACGGTTATGTAGTCGAATGGCTAAAATGCATCCTTAGCATGAGGTCTCAAGTAAGTGCCTCATGCCTCCACTCTGAATTTAGAATGGCTAAAAGGCATCCTTAACATGTTGTAGCCTTATGTGGATTTAAATGTATTTACATTTCACTTCTTCCTTCTTGTTTTGTTGTTAATGATTATTTTAAATTTATCCGTAATTCCATAAATGTATCTTCGCATCTTTAGACTTTGGTTGATGATACTCTATCATGTGCAAATCTTTTGTATAGGCTTCTAAAAACCTACTGACATGGGAAAATATAAGTGTTATGTAGTGTGGGTTGGTCAAGCACCTGGTATATATTGCACTTGGCCAGAATGTTACACTCAAGTTAATGGATATCCATGAGCTCAGTATAAGGGATCCTATTCTATGGAGGAGACAGAACATGCTTATTATGAGGTCTTGATTACCTGCAATGACAATTCAACCCCAATGCGTGTGCACAGTCTTGAACAGTATGTGCACCGACCTGTGTGTGCGCGATGCAGGATGTGCATCGACGTTATGTGCTATCTATCAACAAAATGCACTGACTTCATATGAAGGTTAGCAAAAGTACACAGACCTTTGTGAAGGTATGAATAGTGATATCATCGACCTTATATGCAGTCCAACAAAATGTGCTTAGACTAAATGTGTAGGTGATTGACTTTTTATGATTTCTGACATTTGACTTATGGTGTTTGTCATCATCAAAACCACAGGGACACAACAGTCTCCCCCTTTTGGATGATGGAAACACTATTAGCCAAACAAATTTAATGTTGTTATTAGAAAATGAGGGTGTTTAAACATGCAAACACTCAGACATGCAATCAATGACACACACTGATCCCCCATGACACACAGACTATCAACCAGAATATACTTCATGCTCAAAGACATTCTCAAAGTTATTCTCATAAGCCATTTAAGCCATACCCCCCCTAAACCCTCAGACATCTTCTCCCCCTTTGACATCATCAAAAGGAATGTACGGAGAATCAAGGTACTACGATGCGTGAGAAACCAGAAGCAATTAATTCACTTAGTAGAACCATCTCATAAGCAACTCTTAAAGTTCCAAGTAAGGTAACTGAATAGAGCTGAAATACCGCATAGCTAATAAGCAGGAAGGCACAGAATAAGAGTGAAGATTGTCATCGTACAAAAGTAAGAATGAGGACCAAAGTGAAACAGTTATGCCAAGAGAAAGCTATCTAAATGCTATACTAATCAAGTAAATGGAGGCTCATCTACAGGTGGATGGTCCAGAGGTATTGAGGATAAACAATCTACAAAGATTTTTGGAGGGATGAAAGATTTTTTTTTGTTGAGCAGTAAAAGTCATTGAGTAATCTTGGTAAATCACACATTGATATGTGAGAAGATACCTTGATTAGAGGCCAGAATTCCCAGATTCTCAGTGTGATAATCGTATTACTTCTCTTTAGAGAACAGAGTTAGCAATATAAGTGTCTTTTGACATGAGGAGACACCTTGATCAGAGGCCTGAATCCTCAGCTACTCAACACTTTAATGCCATTGCACTGCCATGAATTGTTAAATTTTTTCAGAAATCTTTTTTTTAAAACAGAGATATTATGGCACTTTATGACATAGAAGATGATTCATTTCTTTGATGAAGTATCTAGTTTCTCAGAAACCAGAACATTGCTCTGAACTATTGAAATTCCCCTGAACAAATTGATGTTATTTGTTATATGATGTTTGAAGACAATACCAGATGTACTGATCCACATAGAGTTTACTTCCAGAAATTTAAGTTTCAAACATTTAGGAGATTTCATGACATAATAGTGTCAATAGTGATCCATGTTCATTAATGATGCAAGAAGACAGTCTTCATATTCTTTATCTAGGTTTTTGCCGGATTATTAGAGAGAAGCTTTTTAGCTAAATTTCAGTTAATCAAATTTGGAAGTTTAAGAGAGTTGAGAGATACTAGCTTTTGTGAAAAAGACTGCTTTCGGTTCTCAATGACCTTAGTGCAGTAATAAGATCTCTCAAAATCCTTTGAATCAGTCACCTAAGAAGCCAGACATGAAGCTCCCCCTTTCACCTAGACTGACTGATGGACTTCAACCTTTCAGCTTAACAGATGCAAGTGTCTTCTATAGAATACATACTGAAAATACCTCCCCCTCACAATATGAATCATATGAGCATACAAGTAAGATGCAAAAAATATGGAAATGCAAAAATGAGAGTTTATGGGCTTGAACCTGAACTATATGGAAATGAGCCTGTGGTACAAGGTGGAGAACGTAGGTCAGAGGACCTCTTCACACATGATGTGGGTTTCTAGTTAGAAGAAATCTGACTTTCTCCTAGCTTATCATTTAATATACCAACATGTTATGCATGCCAAAAAAAATATGACAGACATAGGATGAAAATACCATGCAAATGAGGTATACATGCAACTCAACATGGGCACATATACATGAATGCATTTTATTCAGAAATTTAGATTTTTTTAAAAATGCCTAGTTCTCTCTTCAATGTAGAGAATTTGTCATTGTCTAGAGGTTTAGTAAAGATGTCAGCTATCTGATGGGCAGTGTCTACATGGATCAATTCAAAAGTGTTTTTAGACACCTCATCTCTGATAAAATGATGTCTGATTTTAATATGTTTGGTGCGATAATGTAAAACAGTATTTTTTGCAAGATTTATGGCACTAGTATTATCACAGTAAATATGTGTGTAGTCTAGTTCAACTTGGTAGTCCTGAAGCTGGTGTTTAATCTAGATCACTTGTGTACCACAGCTCCCTGCAACTACATACTTAGCTTCTGCAGTGGAGAGAGCCACAGAGTGTTGCTTCTTGGAAGCCCAAGAAACTAAACACCCACCTAGAAATTGACATTGACCACTAGTGCTCTTCCTATCTAGCTTACACCCAGCATAGTCTGCATCCGTATATGCAATCAGATCTAAGGTGTGTGATGCAGGAAACCATAAGCCTAGAGTGTGTGTAGCAGATATGTATCTAAAAATCCTTTTCACAGCAACTAGATACAATTCAGTAGGCCTAGATTGATACCTAGCACACATTCCTACACTGAATTGTATATCAAGTCTCGAGACAGTTAAATAAAGTAGGGATCCAATCATACCTCGATATAATTTTGCATCAACTTCTTTACCTGATTCATCTGCATCTAATGATGTGTTGGTACCCATTGGAGTTGAGATGTGCTTCAGATTAGTCATTCCAAAACGCTTGAGGATGTCCAAGGTATACTTGGTCTGGTTAATGAAGTATCCATCATCCTACTGTTGTACCTGCAAGCCAAGGAAGTATTTCAATTCTCCTACCAAACTTATTTCAAACTCAGCAGACATCAATTGAGCAAATTCATTACATAGTTCAGAACATGTTGAACCAAAGACTATGTCATCTACATATACCTGGACTATGATGAGATCTTTATTCAAACTTTTGGTAAACAAAGTTTAATCCACCTTACCTTTGTTGTAGCCCTTGCTGATCAGAAATTCTATCAGTCTCTCGTACCATGCCCAAGGAGCCTGCTTTAGACTATATAGGGCTTTATTTAACCTGAAAACCTTATTAGGATGTGAAGATAATTGAAATCCAGGGGATTGTTCTACAAAGACTTCTTCTTTAATAAATCCGTTTAAAAAAGTACTTTGGACATCCATTTGATGAAGTTTTATGTTTTTAGAACATGCAAAAGCTATTAAAATTCTTATTGCCTCCATCCTAACAACATGTGGATAGGATTCATCAAAATCAACCCCAAATTCCTGACAGTAACCCTTGGCTACTAGTCAGGCTTTATTCCTTGAAATTATTCCATCCTCATTAATTTTATTTTTGAAGACCCATTTGGTTCCTATTATGTTTGTATTTTTAGGTCTCGGAACTAGTTCCTAGACATTATTTATTTCAAATTGACCTAGTTCCTCACTCATAGCATCAACCCATGATTCATCTTTCAAAGCCTCATCAACAGATTTGGGCTCAATCTGTGACCCTAAGGCAACTAGATCTTGATGATTTACATTTTTGAGATAAGACCAAATCCTAGGAGATCTCCTAGGTTGCCTATGATATTATTCACAGGATGATCTTTCAAGAATTTAACATTAATTGAGGACTCACCTGTTTCAGCTGGGCTTACTTGACTTGGAGCAATTGAAGCTTCAGGTGGTTCAGGTTCTTCCTCCACCATCTCCTCTAGAAAGTTTCCATTATGCCTTGAGCTCCTGTCATCATCATCCAAGTCAGTGATACCAGTGTTTGATTCATCGAATATAACATGAGAAAATTCTTCTACTATTTGGTCTGAAACATTAAAAACCCTATATACCCTAGTTGTTTCAGAGTATCCTAGAAGAATTCCAGGGCTACTTCTTGCATCAAATTTATCTAGGTCCTTTTTATTATTGTTATGAATGAAGCATTTTGAACCAAAAATCTTAAAATATGAGACATTTGGCTTCTTACCTTTCAAGAGTTCATAGGGGTTTTTTTATGGACGGGTCTTACCAAGGCTCTATTGATGATGTAGCAAGCGGTATTAGCTGCCTCTGCCCAAAACTTTCTGGGAAGCTGACTCTCCACCAGCAAAGTTCTTGCCATTTGAATGATTGTACGATTTCTTCTCTCCACTATGCCATTCTGCTCTGGAGTCCTTGGAGATGAAAATCTGTGAGTTAGTCCTTCATTGTTACAGAATTCAGAAAATATAGAGTTCTCAAATTCTCCTCCATGATCAGATTGAATCATGGAAATATTGTGAGTTCCTTCTTGTTTGACTTTATTAAAAAGATGTTCAAACTTCTGAAAAGCTTCACTTTTATTTGCTAAGAAAAATAACCATGAATATCTAGTAAAATCATCTACAATCACAAACCCAAATCTCTTCCCATTTAGACTCTGAGTCTTGGTTAGGCCAAAGAGATCCATATGCAAAAGCTCCATTGGCTTGGAGGACAAAGGCTCAGATCTGAGCTTAAATGATTTGCGGGTTTGTTTGCCTAGAGCACAGGCATCACAGACTTTTGAAATGGAACTAAATTTGATTTTAGGCATGCCTCTAACTAAATCATGCTCAACCAGTTTATTCAATGTAGAGAAACTAGCATGACCTAAACGTCTATGCCAATTAAATGTATTATTTTCAAAATCAATAGCCAAACAAAGATTTGATTCAGATTTTTCATTTAAATCAACAATGTAAACATTATTGACTCTATGTGCTTCAAACTTAAACTTGTCAAAATTTATTTCAAGTATTTTGCATGCATTATCATCGAACACAACTATGTGATCCTTGTCATATAACTGACTAATACTAAGCAGGTTGTGTTGAAGACCCTCTACAAGCGAAACTTTTTCAATGGAGTTAGTGGAGGACTTACCAACTATTCCTATTCCAACAATCTTACCTCTATTCTTTCCTCCAAATTTGACCAGACCCCTTACCTTCATTTCCAGTTTGCTGAATTTGGATCGATCGCCTGACATGTGCCTGGAGCAGCTGCTATCTAGGTACCACCTATTGTGCTCGGCTGCAAGGTTAACTTGTAGAGGACGGATCAAGCAGAGTAGTTTGGAACCCAAAACAGGTTGGGTCCAAAGACATTGTTCAAATCTCTAAGCATACATTTTGGAATCCAAAATTGTTTCACAGTATTTTTCTTTTCCATGTTGTTGACAGTTTTTTTGAAATTATAATTAGAATTCTGTCCATTTGGTCTAAAGGTGTGGAATTTGTTCCTGTTATTGGACTGTTCATTCTTCTAATATCTTTTGTATCCATTCTGTCTAGAATAGACATACTCATTAAAGACTTTCTGTGGAACATGATTTGTGGCGACCCAAGATCCAGATACCAGGAAAGGAACCCGATACCATTCGAATCCTGGCCCGCCGCCCACGAGCCGTGACTCAGAAGGGCTAAAAAGGAGTGTGGAGGTACAAAGAAATAGAAAATAAAGTAGGACAATTCAACAATTAACATAAATAAATAAACAACTACAACAGAGTCCAGTTTAACAGAAAGTATAATCTAAAGAAGTAAAATGTACCACGTGCCAAGTGAACACTCGGCCCGGCGAGTTGGCAACTAAGAACCTCCGCACAGCACCCTCGAACCTCGAGGAAGAACCGCCGCACCTGAAAAGTAGGGGTGAGCCTCCTGAAACTGGCCCAGTACGGATCCCGCGGAACCCCAACTGAGAACAACGGCGGCACCGAAAGCAGTAACTACGAAAGCAGGAAAGTAACTACGGTGGCCGGCAAAACCTCAGCTCTACAGCTACTCCTACTATACCAAAAACACGACCCGGTCTCCTGTCGGGGGACAACCAAGTCACACTCCCGACATCCCTATTCCACGGGCGGGACAACCAGAACGCGAACCGCCCTAGCCACGCCACTAGGAAAACGCCACGATACCTCCGTAGCGGAGGCCTGCCCTCACAGAATGGCCCAAGCCAAAACCACACATGAAGTCCCATCTCGCAGATGGAAACAGAAACCTGGGACACGACAACTCACGTCACGTGACGGGAGTACCGCCCACCAAAAGAACGATCGGATGCGTCCCCTGACGTCTTACACCGCATCACAAGTGTCTAGCTACGACGCACCGGGCGCGAGACTCAAACACACACAGTAACCAGTAGTACCATAAAACAAGGACTAGCTGAGGTCGCGCTCATCAGCATGGGTCCAAAGCCCTCAGCCCCGTGTGCACACTCAGACCATACGCCCTAGGCCTGTCCTCTAGCTGGTAATTCCCCCTAAGCCCGGACTCGACTGTACGTGGGGGCCCTACAGTAACCAGCCTACTCACCGTCTCTCTCTGGTCAGCCGCTCCACCACTCCCGGGTGGGTCAGCACCGCGTGCCGTAATAAGGCTATGACTAGTGGGGGCTCACAGAACTTGGACACAGAAAACCACACACGCACCCATCGCATGTAGCGCGGAGTAACAGGCGGCTCGAGGCCACCAGACTCTTGACAGCCACTAGACCTACTAATCACAACGGTCCTCGAGTCACAAGACTCGGGGTCAAGACCATTGCATCCGACATACTAAGCCGTCAATCTGTCCTAATCCCTAGGTTCAAAACCACGATGCGATGACTCACGAAACAGTTCACAACTACCGAGACCATTCCCTCACGAGGGAACTAAGAAACCTCCAGTCCCAGACTGGGAGACTAGACTCGCCGTCCAAGGCCACACGCTTGGCCCACTCGGAAGCCACCTTTCGGACAAACAACGACGTGCGGGGAAACCTCACCGCACTCACCCGGAACACCTGGGGTCACCCGGAACACGCTTGGCCCACTCGGAAGTCTTGAACAGTATGTGCACCGACCTGTGTGTGTGTGATGCAGGATGTGCATCGACGTTATGTGCTATCTATCAACAAAATGCACCGACTTCATATGAAGGCTAGCAAAAGTACACATACCTTTAGGAAGGTATGAACAGTGATATCATCGACCTTATATGCAGTCCAACAAAATGTGCTCAGACTAAATGTGTAGGTGATTGACTTTTTATGATGTCTGACATTTGACTTATGGTGTTTGTCATCATCAAAACCACAGGGACACAACAGGTATTAGAACGTTGTTTTGATCGCTATTTTCACACGATCCACTCTTATCTCTGGAGTCATTTTGTTAAGTACATGGCATATACTCTGGTATGTGACCATTAGTTACACTTTGCATTTATAGCACACTCTCTTGGACTTATGAACCTCTCTGTTGGATATTCCTTCTGTCGGACAAGGGGATTATGTTTCATGGCCTCCGTAAGACTGCGAGCCTGGGATTCCCACTAGGATGCCGAGCTGGTTGTACCTTTAAAACTCAAATTGTCTAGAGGCACTTATACCATCAATGTTTTCTAAATTCTGAGTCACAAACGGTCCTGACTCGACCGCATAGTTCTGCCTAACGGTCCAGACTTGACTGCCTGATTCATGAAACGGTCCAAGAAACGACCGCTTATTTCTGATTTTGTCTAACCTGAGGTTGACCCTTGGGGTTGGTTTTCTTGAATTCCTAGATGGTCTTAGGATTATCAGGAGTCCCAACATATGCTTAACAAGTAATATTAAGATATGAAACTTAATAAATGTACCATTATGCTGCCGGAATGCCGCGAGAGTATAATATTTTTTTAATTCTTCCTTGATATCTCATGTCAATTTTGGTACGTACTATACCTTGGTTATTTGGTCATGAGACGTATTATTTGGAATTGAATTATTGGCCGAAATTATTGTATATCTCGTGGAAGTAGCTAGATTTATAACTTGAAGATGCAAGACCGAACACAGATTGTGTCCAAGGGCCCCATGCTAGTCCCCTCGACGGATTGTCAGAAACGTGCTATAAATCATGGGGTACGATGATACTGGCGTCGCATTACGTTGGGAGTACTTTCTTTTATAAATGAGTAAAAACCACGAGGCTCGTTATGAAATTACATGCTTGTTAATGACTTTCTAGTACATAGCCTTTACAAGGTTGTGTAAAGTACTTTCTAGATACTTACTCGTACATTCTTGTTCATGAAAGGCCAAATTTACATCTACATGATTAATCTTGCTTGTTCATGGTCTATACTCGCTCACGTCTACTTGCTAAGTTATTTCATGATTCTTGGTTATCTTGGTTTATATCGCTTGTTCATCGCGTTCTTATTTTTTAATCTTGATCTTAGAGCTAAGACATTAATCACTTAAATAGTGCCTTCATGTTGATATGAAGATACCTACTGGGCAAGCGTGCTCATACTGACTTTCTCAATTTTTCAGGAAGTACTGGTGAATCGGATTCGAAATATACAAGTAGCGGGTCCGAGAGTGATTGAAGGTCAAATGGATTGAGAGAAGGCCTAGTTGTGAAGTGTCTAGTCGAGTCCTATTGTAATTTTCTATTTTCTTGAGTCTATGATGTAAGGATGTTTAAAGTCATGAATTTAATGTACTTGTGGTTACTAGTATGGAATAAAGTTAGAATTTGGAAATTTTTACTTGTGCAATTACTTTTATATGATTGTCTTGTGCTCTGATTTCTTGCTTGCGAGAGGCTTACCATGCCGGATGTTCATGTTCCGATATTCCTTCTGCTGTATTAAAAGCTCGGGGCGTGACAAGGGCTTATCTTCATGCTCTTAGTTCATCGTTAGGATCCCTTTCTTTGTTTTAATGAAACATAAATTGTAATTTGGTATCAATGTGTTTGATAAATACCTTTAGATTTGATGGGCAATACATGATTTCATTATTCCTCCCTTTATTCATCATCTTGTGTATGTATAAATTATGATGTAGCATTAAATCAACTACTCATAGAGTTGATTGAGGAAGAAGAGGAAATGTACAATGACATCGAGGATTTTTATGTATGAACTACTTATTTGTATTGGGAAAAAAATGATTACATTGTGCATAAGCCAAGAGATCATAGTGCATATGCCAGACCATATACATATGTGAGATTAATTATCTATGTGAGATCAATTACCTATGTGAGATCAATTATATGGTAGCAACGGCTGTGCATGTGTTTGTTGGCACAAAAAAAAGAGAGAAAGGAATAAAAAAGAGTGAAAAGGGGGGCCAAAACCAATACAAAAAATAGAAGAAAAGAATAATTTGAATGGGCCGGATGTGAATGGGCCGATGCTGGCACTCAAAATGTGATGAACGGTGATCGAGCTGCAAAGACGAATGATACTGGCCTACTGAAGCACAGAAGCCGATGAAGAACAACCTACTGAAGACTTCCCAAGCCGCCAGAGCCTCGAGTCACCTGGAATGAACACCATGGACTTCGCCTCGGGAGAGTCGAGATGAATCCACAACTAACCGGCAGTGCGACCAAGCCTACCTAATGATCCGGTATCGACTCCGTCCACTACCAAAAAAAGCGGGAGTTCAAACGGAATTTTCAGACGGAATCTAGTCCGTCTGAATATCCGTCATAAATTACGACGATCTTCTGTATTTCAGACGAATTAGAATCCATCGGAATATCTGTCATAATTTCAGATGGCTATTCCGACGGAAATTAATCCGTCTGAAATACAGACTACATTTCCGACGGAAAATAATTCCGTCTGAATCCGTCGAAAATTTCCCCCAAATGACCCGATACGGAACCCTCTCCCTCCCACTCAGTCACACTCTCACTCTCTCTTTCCAGTCTCTCCCTACCGACGAGACCCCATCGGAGCTCACCTTCGTCGCCGTCCCCGTCGGGCGCCCCTCCTCCCCCATTCCGGTGGTGTCCTTGCCGTCGCCGCCTAAGCTCGTCGTCGCCGCCAGTACATCACCGTCGTCGCGGGTACATCACCATCCTGGACACGGTCTTCGCCATCGCCACCCTCGCCGGTCCTCGCCGTCCCTCGCCATCTTCTCCGATCCGGTAAGCCCCCTCCCTCTCCCTCTCCCCATTCCCCACCGGTGCCATTGTCTTTTTGTTTTTGTTTTTGGAGGTTGGGAATCATCCGAGAGGGGTTCCGAAGGGGGGGTTCCGGTGGTTTGGGGGGCGGGGGAGGTTGGACTGGGAGGGACGGGCCAGCAGGGGGGAAGGGGGAGGTCGTCGACGGTGGGAGGGGAGGGGGGTTTCAGGGACGGTGAGGGGGGGGAGGGGGAGGAAGAATCAGATCGGTGGGAGGGGAGGGGGGTTTCAGGGACGGTGGGGGGGAGGGAGAGCTCGTCGGTGGGAGGGGGTTCAGGGAGGGTGGGGGGGGATGTCGGAGATGGGAGGGGGGTTCAGGGAGGTCGGAGGGGGGAGCTCGGAGGTGGGAGGGGGGTTCACAGAGGGTGGGGGGGAGGGGGGGTCGCCGGTGGGAGGGGGCGTTCCGGGATGTCGTTAGAGGGTCCGGGGGTGGGGGGGAGGGGGGGAGCAGCAAGAGGTGGTCGCTGGGGGGAGGGGGGTGCGGTGGGTGGTGGGGAGGGGAGAGAGGGAGGTGCCAGCAGGAGAGGGGCTCCGGTGGGGGGGAGGGGGGAGGGGCCAGTAGGAGGTCTGGGAGATATTAATTAATTATTTTTTATTTTATTTAATATATTTTGTATTCATTGAAGGATAATCGGTCGAGAGGAAGGGAACGAGAGATTCGAAGATTCTTTTACAAATAAACAGTAAGTAAAAATTTAATTTCAGACAGATATGTGTTGTTTCATTTTTTTAATTTATGTAATCTTATTTAGATTTATTGGTAGGATGTCTTATTTTTTTTGGATGAATACTTTTTTTAAAGCAAAACATCCCTTGTGGATTTAAAATAACCAGTTGTCCTTCAGCAGAGACTCCTCATCACACCAATCTCCATTGTCAGTTTTGATTTTGTCAATGGTCATTCTAGCTCTCCTTTGTTTCACTTGAAGATGATAGAACTTTGTGTTTCGGTCCCCTAACTACAGCCAGTTAGCTTTGGCTTTCTGCCCCCAGAAAATTTCTTCAAGGTGAAGGCATCTTCTAAGTGCAGCTTGTGCAATTTGGAGAGATACCCTGTTTCCTTCATTAGGATCTTCATCAAAATCTTTTTCAGCCTGCTTCACCTCATCCTCTGCAGTAGCTTTCTTATCAAAAATGTTGCCAAAATGTTCCTTATTCCACTGCTTTATCACAAATTTGATAGCCTTCAGTTTGTGCTGGAGGACTAAAAAAGGATTGTAGTGGTCGAGAGAAGCAGCATCCCAGGCCTTCCTCACTGTTGTTTTAAATTTATCATCCTCCAGCCACATGTGCTGGAAAACAAATCTGCTAGGCTTGGACTTTGGATGAGGTTGCTGGATAAGAAGCGGGGAATGATCAGAGGGTTCTCTCATCAAGTGCTTAACAGTAAGGACATGGGCTTTTTCAGCCCAACAATCATTAAACAATACTCTGTCCAGCCTGGCCTTAATGTTCCTGACCCCAATCTGATTATTAGACTAAGTGAAAGAGTTGCCCACATAACCAGCATCCATAAGACCTGGGAGAGCAACGAAGCCCTGGAGGTCAGTCATGGAATTGATATAGCCCATAGTGCCCCCCTTCTTCTCCTCGGGAGATAAAACAACATTAAAGTCACCCCCCTTCTTCTGGTCAACTAGATATCCTAGGAATCAAACACTTTGTAAATTACTCAGGAGACTTTATACATCCTGACTTTGACATATTTGTCTAAGTTGCACACACAAGATTAGATTGTTATTTTATTAGTCATAATTAGACATCATCCAAATACTGAACTCAACACATTGGTGTAGTTCTAAACAGCCCCCCTCCCCCTCCCCTGGGGCTTGTTCTTTATAAGAGAACCCACCCATCGCATTTGAACCTTGTCTTATGATGATAAGAAGATATAGAGAAATGGAATGACCACATATCTTAAGTAGTACATATATACAAAGATGTGGATAAATACAAAGAAATCAGAATTCTCTATAGCAATAGGTAAATACCCAAAAAATTCATTTTGTGATTTAAAACTTTGTGGATTTTAATTGCATGTAAATATATTTTTAAATCTGATTTTAATAGAAATTTGATGTTAATTTGACTCAAAAATGTAGATTGCTTAGCTTCGATGTTCTTCATTTGAAAAATTTTGTAATTCGGGTGTTATTTAATTTGATATATGCATAATGATAATTGCGTTGTTATTTAATTTTTTGTTATATAAATGCATGTGGTATTCCCTGTGAGCTGAGGTGCGTGTGTGCGACCTAACATTACACGCACCTCAGGAGAGCGCGTTAAAACCGTGTCAATGTGCCTTCCCGTTCAAGACTTTGGGATTGATGTGTATGTTCTCATTTGTTTATGAGAATGTATATATCTACCTCAAAGTCTTGAATTGTCCCGTTTGGACAGTCTGTGAATGTTTGATCGCACTTAGGCAGTCATTTACTATATGTGTTTGTATGGTTTGTTGAGAATTTCGGTTGCGTCTCCTCACTCTTCTCTGATATACCATTATTGATTTTGAGTGTTTTCTTAACCACTTACTTGTAAGTGTTTAAGAAAATTTCAAAATCAATAAATATTTTTGGTATATCGGAGAAGTGTGGGGAGATGATGCCGAAATTTTCAGCAAATCGTGCAGCACATATAGTAAGTGATTGTGCGATCAAACCTTCATGGATGGGTTAAAAAGTGATAATCTAATTAATATTCCTCTTCCAACTGCAAATGGTCTATGATGAACGATGTGAGGAAAGGGTCGGGTGTAATATCATGAGTAATGATTTGAAAGTTAGGATGTGTATTGTCATTTATTGGGTGCAGGCAAAATGTCGACAGATCGTTCATGGATGTATCGTAGAATAGTTGACCGGGTGGTGTCAGATGACTTTAAGCTTGGGGTTGAGAGTTTCATTCAATTTGCATTGGGGAATCCAAATGCAGCAATAGATCGCGACGGTCACATTCGATGCCCTTGTTCAAGTTGTAGAAACTTGAGGTGGTGTTCAACATGGGATGTGCAACATCATTTATACACGAAAGGGTTCATGGATGGTTATACGAATTGGACGTGTCATGGTGAGCAATTCTTGAGGTATGAGCCTGACAATATTGCAGGCACAAGTGGGTACGTGGATATGGTTGTAGATGCTGCTGGTCCTAGTTTTAATGTTCATGAGGAAGCGCCGAATAAGACAGCCGGAAGATTTTATGAACTACTTAGGGATGCTGATGAGCCGCTGTGGGATGGTTGTGAAAAGCACACTCGATTGTCTGCAGTGTCACAGTTGTTGAACTTGAAATCTGAATTTCACATCAGTGAGACTTGTTTTGACCGTCTCCTCCTCTTGATCAAGAGTATGTTGCCTCGAGACGAGAAGTTGCCAGAAACTTTTTACCGTGCAAAAAAGATGGTCAATGACTTAGGACTTGGATATGTGAAAATAGATGCATGTCCGAATCATTGTATGTTATATTACAAAGATGATGCAGATAAGATATCATGTTCCATTTGTGGCCATGACAGATTCAAACCTAAGGGGGGGGTCAATTCAAAGGCAAAAGATGTACCTTACAAGGCGTTGTGATACTTCCCTCTTGTGCCTAGGCTGCAGCGGCTGTATATGTCCTCAAAGACGGCTCGACATATGACATGGCACACCGAAAGAGTACGTCGTGCCGATGATATAATCAGTCATCCTGCCGATGGTGAAGCTTGGACTCACTTTAGTCGTACTCATCTTGCCTTTTCAAGGGAGTCACGTAATGTTCGATTGGGTTTATGCACAGATGGTTTTAATCCATTCGGTGGTTCAGTGGCATCTTATTCTTGTTGGCCAGTGTTCATGACACCGTACAACCTTCCGCCGCACATGTGCATGAAGCGAGAAAATCTATTTTTGTCCTTAGTAATTCCTGGTCCAAAAAGTCCCGAAAAAATTTGGACATATATCTCAGGCCGTTGATTGATGAGCTCAAATTTTTATGGACTGATGGAGTTGTTACTTATGATGCATATAGGAAGCAAAATTTTATTATGAAGGCTGCACTGATCTGGACAATAAGTGACTTCCCTGCATATGGAATGCTATCTGGTTGGAGCACACATGGGAGGTTAGCATGTCCTTACTGTATGGAAGATACCAAATCATTTGTATTGAAACATGGTGGGAAAGCATGCTGGTTTGATTGCCATCGGCGGTTGCTACCAAGTGACCATCCTTTTCGAAGGCAAAAAGACTCGTTTAAAAAAAATACTGTTGAAATGGATGAAGCTGACTTGCAACGGGTGTCGGGTCTACATATGGCGTCACGGGTGCACAATTTACCAGATGTAGTTCAATTGTCTGGTAGCACACGGCAACTCCCTAGTTTTGGAAAGGATCACAACTGGAACAAGAAAAGTATTTTTTGGGAATTACCTTATTGGTCAACTCTTCTTGTACGACACAATCTGGATGTCATGCATACCGAGAAGAATTTTTTTGATAATGTGTTCAATACGATCATGAATGTTAAAGGGAAAACAAAGGACAACGTCAAAGCACGTATGGATTTAAAGATGCTTTGTAAACGTCCAGAACTGGAACTACAGAACGTAAATGGTAAAACTGTGCAGCCTAAAGCAACTTACGTGCTTCATGATACACAGATCAAGGAAGTATGCCAGTGGTTGAAACAGTTGAGATTCCCAGATGGATATGCATCCAACATAGCCCGTTGTGTGAATGTTAATGAGGGGAAAATATATGGTATGAAAAGTCACGACTGTCATGTGTTCATGGAGAGGTTACTGCCCATTGCATTTCGTGATTTGTTGCCAAAGCAGATATGGGGAGCACTAGCTGAGATGAGTCAATTTTTCAAGATTTTATGTGCATCTGAACTCAGACTTCGGGATGTACAAACTATCGAAGAAAAAGTTGTCACAACCGTTTGCAAGCTAGAGAAGATATTTCCTCCGGCATTCTTTGATTCGATGGAGCACCTGGTCGTTCATTTGCCATATGAGGCTATCGTCGGAGGGCCAGTACAATTTCGATGGATGTATCCATTTGAGAGGTATGTGACAATTTTTGTTAACTTACAAGTCGTCCATAGCCGGTACATATCGTTGCCATCTGACTTGTTGTTGTAGGTGCATGCATGAATTAAAAATGAAAGTTCGCAACAAGGCACAGGTGGAGGGTTCGATTGCTGAGGCATACATTCTTGAAGAAATTTGAACTTCTGTTCTATGTACTTTGAGCCAGAGATTCAAACTCGTCGTACTCGACCTCCACGTAATGATGATGGGGGAGTGGATGAATGGTCCGATCGGCTCTCCATATTTAAACATCCTGGACGTGCGTTCGGACGTTGCTTGACTCGCACGCTCGAAGATAGAGAGTTGCACGCCGCTGAGATATATATTCTTTTGAATTGCCTCGAGATTGAACCTTATGTTGAGTAAGTTCTTAATTCACATTTCCAGCAAGTCCATAAGTTGTTCATCCTTCTTCTGCAGTTCATTTAAAGTAGTAGTGCATTTATATTGCAGGCAATTTGATTCAGAATTAGCTGAAAAATGTCCAAATATCCAGGACGTGGAGATTGAAAAAGAACGCGAGAAGTTTTTTTCCAAATGGCTGAGAAACCGAGTTAGTGTCAACTATGAATATATATGTTTGTATTTACGTATGTTGAGGTAATTGTTATTATTTTAACTACTCTAATTTGAATATAGGTTGAACAAGGTCTCATTACTGATCAAAGAGTACAACAGATAAGTTATGGCCCCTCGAACCAGACACGTGCCTATCCAGGATATATTGTGAATGGATACAAATTTCATACAAGGGATTATGGGCGAAATAAGTCTACGATGAACAGCGGCGTATCTGTGAAGGGAAGTTTATACAATGAAGTGGAATTGGACTACTATGGTATTCTTGAAGAAGTCTTAGAACTTCAGTATTTGGGACAAGACAATCATGTATACATATTTAAGTGTCAATGGTTTGATCCTAATTCTGTTCGACATGACACAAATTATGGGATTGTCAATGTCAAGCATAGGTCTAAACTTAAGACCTATGAACCGTTCATTTTAGCCGCACAAGCCCAGCAAGTGTACTATTCAAGCTATCCATCATCCAAGAATAGAGATTGGTGGGCAGTTTGCAGGATTAATTCAAAACTCTTTCCCACTTATGAGTTAACTATGAGTGGAGATGTCTCAGAGGTTGCTAGTGCTGAATATTATCAATCAGACGAAGTTGGCGTTGTCGGTTCCTCTAGGTTTAATCTGGACGAATCTGATGAGCCACTGTCATTACGTACGCGAGATGAAGTGGAAGAAGTCGATCCGATGGAGCTAAATGTTGATGTTAGAGGGGAGGAAGAATCAGATGAAGACGAAGAGTTTGAATCTGATGAGGCTACTATGGATGACGAAGATGATGATGATGAGCTAGATATATCAACATGAGGGAGGCATGTTTTGATAATTTAGTAAGATGATTCTTACTTTTTAAGCATAATTTTAAATAACATTTGTCTAGCCTTATATAATTATGGATTAATATGTATTAATTGTTTTGTTATTAATAAGGAAATGGTGCGAGGAGGTCGTACTAGGAGTGGGAGGAGACAAGGCAGTGAGAGGGGCGCTACTCCCTCCTCGCTAGCATCTTCTTCAGACACAGGTATATTTGATCAATAAGTTAGCTATATAAATATTTTAATTATTTACTAACTTAAAAGAATTTTTTTATAGGTCCAAGTGTCGGCTCACCACCACTTGTACAGACGCCACCACCACTACTTACAGGTCCTAGTGCCCTCCCACCACCTCCCGCTACAGGTATATCTATTTTAATTTTCAGTAACATGTTGCATTTACTGATGAAAATTAATGCTTTCCCACCTCGGCGTATCTTTGAATTTCTAGCAAAATATTCATTTATCTAATGTGAATTACTACTTACAGGTCCTAGTGCCCTCCCACCACCTCCCACTACAGGTATATCTATTTTAATTTTCAGTAACATGTTGCATTTACTTATGAAAATTAATGCTTTCCCACCTCGGCGTATCTTTGAATTTCTAGCAAAATATTCATTTATCTAATGTGAATTACTACTTACAGGTCCAACTCAACTCCCACCACCTCCCGCTACAGGTATATCTATTTTAATTTTCAGTAACATGTTGCATTTACTTATGAAAATTAATGCAGGTCCCACCTCGGCGTATCTTTGAATTTCTAGCAAAATATTCATTTATCTAATGTGAATTACTACTTACAGGTCCTAGTGCCCTCCCACCACCTCCCGCTACAGGTATATCTATTTTAATTTTCAGTAACATGTTGCATTTACTTATGAAAATTAAATCTTGCAGGTGTCAGTGGCCTCCCACCTATTGTGCAGATGTCACCCCGACCACCTCCCGCTGCAGGTATGTATATTTTAATTATATGTTCGCAATATTTGTATCACTCCACATGAAAATTAATTCTTGCAGGTGTCAGTGGCCTCCCACCTATTGTGCAGATGTCACCCCGACCACCTCCCGCTGCAGGTATGTACATTTTAATTATAAGTTCGCAATATTTGTATCATATCACTCCACATGAAAATTAATTCTTGTAGGTGTCAGTGGCCTCCCACCTATTGTGCAGATGTCACCCCGACCACCTCCCGCTGCAGGTATGTATATTTTAATTATAAGTTCGTAATATTTGTATCACTCCACATGAAAATTAATTCTTGCAGGTGTCAGTGGCCTCCCACCTATTGTGCAGATGTCACCCCGACCACCTCCCGCTGCAGGTATGTATATTTTAATTATAAGTTCGTAATATTTGTATCACTCCACATGAAAATTAATTCTTGCAGGTCTCAGTGGCCTCCCACCTGTTGTGCAGACGCCACCCCCACCACCTCCCGCTGCAGGTATGTATATTTTAATTTAAATTCTTCAATATTTGTTCTACTTATGAAAATTAATTCTTGCAGGTCTCAGTGGCCTCCCACCTGTTGTGCAGACGCCACCCCCACCACCTCCCGCTGCAGGTATGTATATTTTAATTATATGTTCGCAATATTTGTATCACTCCACATGAAAATTAATTCTTGCAGGTGTCAGTGGCCTCCCACCTATTGTGCAGATGTCACCCCGACCACCTCCCCTGCAGGTATGTATATTTTAATTATAAGTTCGCAATATTTGTATCACTCCACATGAAAATTAATTCTTGCAGGTCTCAGTGGCCTCCCACCTGTTGTGCAGACGCCACCCCCACCACCTCCCGCTGCAGGTATGTATATTTTAATTTAAATTCTTCAATATTTGTTCTACTTATGAAAATTAATTCTTGCAGGTCTCAGTGGCCTCCCACCTGTTGTGCAGACGCCACCCCCACCACCTCCCGCTGCAGGTATGTATATTTTAATTTAAATTCTCCAATATTTGTTCTACTTATGAAAATTAATTCTTGCAGGTCTCAGTGGCCTCCCACCTGTTGTGCACTTATGAAAATTAATTATGTTATTTCAAAGATCTGTAATGTAATACACTTAGTTTTACTTGTGAAGATCTATTCTTACAGATCCCAGTGCCCTCCCACCACCTCCCACTTGTACAGGGCACACCCCCACCAGTCAGCCACTTGACGATGCCGGCAGTCGTCACGAGGGAGGCACGGCCCATGATAGACGTCGCCCGTGTTGGATCTCCGGGTAAATCTATAAGGTTATATTACATTAATTAGCCTTCAACTGTCTAATATGAATATTTTGACATTTGCAATTGCAGTAAGAAATTTGAACCCCACAAAGCTGTCCATCATTCCACCGAACTCATGTTGGCACATGTGCCCGGGGCAGCATCCACTTTCAGAGAATTTCCGATGGCCGTCCGCGATTCATTGTACAACATGTTCTTAGTAAGTAATTACGTCATTTAATTCAAGTATTTCCCAAACTCAATTTACAACAGTATACTAAGTGTGAAAAGTAATTGATTTACAGCGGTCTTTTCAATTCACATGTGGACATGACGCGGCGAGATGTCGTCGTGCCTGGGAGTCTACTATGCAGTCAAGTTACAAGAGGAAAATACATGAGGCCCGAGCACACGCTAAAAAATTGAGTGGGGGGAGTGAAGACCGACAATTGTGGAAGGCGCACCGCCCTCTATGGATGAGGCAGGAGGATTGGGAGATATCTTGTGACCATTTTGCCGACCCCAAGTGGATAGAAAAGTCCGAAAAAGCCAAAGCAAACAGGGCGTCAAAACCAGGTTCAAATTTGCATACGAGTGGGTCCATCTCTTATGCGGCTCATAAACAAAAATTGGTAAGTAATATAACAATTTATCTTCTTACAATTTATCCCAATATTTGACTTTTTTTTACTATGAATTGTATAACAGGCTGTGGAGCTTAATCGACCTCCGTCGTTCCTCGAGGTGTTCGACAGAACACACAAAAAGAAGGGGACTAATCATTTTGTGAGTGAGACAGCTAAGTCAGCAGCGGTAAGTTTATCTACATATGTAACTTGTACCGTTCATTTAAATCGGCATGTAATTCATATGAAATTGACTAGTTATTTTATTCAATTTGTAGGAAACATATAGCAAAGCAGTGACAGAGAAGTACGGGGAGGGAGACACGCAGCAGCCGGAGTTCGATCCGGTGGAGTGGGTGGCAGCAGCTGGCGTACCGAAGAAAGGCCGACTATATGGTTTTGGGGAGAGCCTAGACGCTAGCGCGGTGATATCATCGTGTGCGAGTTCTAGCTATGCCCAAACCAGTAGCAGTGCCTTCACTATACCTTCCGTTGCCCCCAGCGCTTCTGCCAGCGACATGATGGACATGGTCCGATCGCAGATTTCTGATATGCAGCGGCAGCAGCAGCATTTCCAACAGGAGATCTCTAGCCAGCAGGCAATCATTTTGCAGGCAATCAGTGGTCTCCTCTCCCAGGGGAGAATGGTCCCTCAGCAATCCACCACCACCACAGCACAGGCCGCACAGGTGAGTGTTTACTATGTTTTTATTTTGATGGAATTACTCAATTATGTTCATTTAAAATTTTAAAACTCATTTACTTTAGAAGAATTGAGAAAATCTAGGGTTCGGGGGTCGGATGGCCATGCCGATCGTTCCAACACGACCAGGGAGATGAAAGTGACTTGTCAGAACTGACGGAATCCAAATCGGATGCCCGGTTTGAGCTCGGCGCTCAAAAGTGCATTCTCCTAATACACTTAGTTTAAACGAACGGCCAGGTCGGGTCCGAGGGTCTAAAACTTGAAATACCGGTCAGATGGCCATGTCGATCATTCCAACACAACCGGGGAGATGAAAGTCACTTGTCAGAACTGACGGAATCTAAATCGGATGCCCGGTTTGAGCTCGGCGCTCAAAGTGCATTCTCCAAATACACTTAGTTTAAATGAACTGCCAGGTCGGGTCCGGGGATCTAAAACTTGAAATACCAGTCGGATGGCCATGCCGATCATTCCAACACGACCGGGGAGATGGAAGTGACTTGTCAAAACTGACGGAATCCAAATCGGATGCCCGGTTTGAGCTCGGCGCTCAAAGTTCATTTTAAAATACACTTAGTTTAAATGAACTGCCAGGTCGGGTCCGGGGGTCTAAAACTTGAAATACCGGTCGGATGGCCGTGCCGATCATTCCAACACGACTGGGGAGATCGAAGTGACTTGTCAGAACTGACGGAATCCAAATCGGATGCCCGGTTTGAGCTCGGCGCTCAAAGTTCATTTTTAAAATACACTTAGTTTAAATGAACTGCCAGGTCGGGGCCGGGGGTCTAAAACTTGAAATACCGGTCGGATGGCCATGCCGATCATTCCAACACGACCGGGGAGATGAAAGTGACTTGTCAGAACTGACGCAATCCAAATCGGATGCCCGGTTTGAGCTCGGCGCTCAAAGTGCATTCTCCAAATACACTTAGTTTAAATGAACTGCCAGGTCGGGTCCGGGGGTCTAAAACTTGAAATACCGGTCGGATGGCCATGCCGATCATTCCAACACGACCGGGGAGATGAAAGTGACTTGTCAGAACTGACGGAATCCAAATCGGATGCCCGGTTTGAGCTCGGCGCTCAAAGTTCATTTTTAAAATACACTTAGTTTAAATGAACTGCCAGGTCGGGTCCGGGGGTCTAAAACTTGAAATACCGATCGGATGGCCGTGCCGATCATTCCAACACGACCTGGGAGATGGAAGTGACTTGTCAGAACTGACGGAATCCAAATCGGATGCCCGGTTTGAGCTCGGCGCTCAAAGTTCATTTTTAAAATACACTTAGTTTAAATGAACTGCCAGGTCGGGGCCGGGGGTCTAAAACTTGAAATACCGGTCGGATGGCCGTGCCGATCATTCCAACACGACCTGGGAGATGAAAGTGACTTGTCAGAACTGACGCAATCCAAATCGGATGCCCGGTTTGAGCTCGGCGCTCAAAGTGCATTCTCCAAATACACTTAGTTTAAATGAACTGCCAGGTCGGGTCCGGGGGTCTAAAACTTGAAATACCGGTCGGATGGCCATGCCGATCATTCCAACACGACCGGGGAGATAAAGTCACTTGTCAGAACTGACGGAATCCAAATCGGATGCCCGGTTTGAGCTCGGCGCTCAAAGTTCATTTTTAAAATACACTTAGTTTAAATGAACTGCCAGGTCGGGTCCGGGGGTCTAAAACTTGAAATACCGGTCGGATGGCCGTGCCGATCATTCCAACACGACCGGGGAGATGAAGTGACTTGTCAGAACTGACGGAATCCAAATCGGATGCCCGGTTTGAGCTCGGCGCTCAAAGTTCATTTTTAAAATACACTTAGTTTAAATGAACTGCCAGGTCGGGGCCGGGGGTCTAAAACTTGAAATACCGGTCGGATGGCCGTGCCGATCATTCCAACACGACCTGGGAGATGAAAGTGACTTGTCAGAACTGACGAATCCAAATCGGATGCCCGGTTTGAGCTCGGCGCTCAAAAGTGCATTCTCCAAATACACTTAGTTTAAATGAACTGCCAGGTCGGGTCCGGGGGTCTAAAACTTGAAATACCGGTCGGATGGCCGTGCCGATCATTCCAACACGACCGGGGAGATGAAAGTGACTTGTCAGAACTGACGAATCCAAATCGGATGCCCGGTTTGAGCTCGGCGCTCAAAGTTCATTTTTAAAATACACTTAGTTTAAATGAACTGCCAGGTCGGGTCCGGGGGTCTAAAACTTGAAATACCGGTCGGATGGCCGTGCCGATCGTTCCAACACGACCGGGGAGATGAAAGTGACTTGTCAGAACTGACGGAATCCAAATCGGATGCCCGGTTTGAGCTCGGCGCTCAAAGTTCATTTTTAAAATACACTTAGTTTAAATGAACTGCCAGGTCGGGGCCGGGGGTCTAAAACTTGAAATACCGGTCGGATGGCCGTGCCGATCGTTCCAACACGACCGGGGAGATGAAAGTGACTTGTCAGAACTGACGCAATCCAAATCGGATGCCCGATTTGAGCTCGGCGCTCAAAGTTCATTTTGAAAATACACTTAATTTAAATACTGTTTCAAGCTAGTAGTTGATCTATAAAATCTGCAGTTATCAATTTGATATGTTTGATTTCAATTTATGCTAATTTCTTCGCACTAATTTTTTTATCTATGAATGAATGTTATTATTTTTTTAATGTAGGGGGATCCTTCTGCGGGCGGCGACAGAGGAGATGAGCAGGGCAGGGAGGATATGGACGATGTACCGGATATTTCTTGATGTTTGATGATATTCAGACGGATCAGCAGGGTTAATGTGTTTTTTTTGTGGTATTTATTTGATCAGCATGGTGTTGAATTTTTTTTTTCGGTGGTGTTTATTTGATCAGCATGGTGTTGAGTTTTTTTTTCGGTGGTGTTTATTTATTTGAACAGCATGGTACATTGATGTTGAGTTTTTTTTTCGGTGGTGTTTATTTGATCAGCAGGTTCCCAATATTTTTTTTCAACATGTTGAATTTCTTGATGTTTATGTGTGTGATCCAACATGTTTTTTAGAATAATTTAAGATTTAAAAAAAATGTACATTTCAGACGGATTTTCAGACGGTATTTGCGACGAATAAATTCCGTCTAAAATTCCGGACGAAGAGTTGGGCTTTACCGTCGGCCATCTGTCTCAATTTCAGACGGTATTTGAGACGGCAAATATGCGTTCAATCCGTCGTAATATCCGTCTGAAATATCGACGGATTTCGACTACTTTTCGGACGGCATCTAAAATTTCGGACGAAGAGTTGGGCTTAACCGTCAGCCATCCGTCTCAATTTCAGACGGTATTTGCGACGGAAGCATCTAAAATTTTGGACGAAGAGTTGGGCTTAACCGTCAGCCATCCGTCTCAATTTCAGACGGTATTTACGACGGAATATATCCGTCTGACCAATCCGTCGTAATATCCGTCTCAAATACCGATGGATTTCCGACTATTTTTCGGACGGCGTCTGTACCGTTTGAAATTCAGACGGACTTATGTACAGGCGGTATTTCAGATGGAAAATTTTCTCGTATGATATTCAGACGGAATATGTGACTGAATTAATTATGTCTGAAATTTTATTTTCAGACGGAAAAATGAACTGTCACAAATTTGTGACTAAGAATATCAGACGGTCGTGTTCCGTTTGAAATCTGTCGGAAATCACAAACGTGATTTGTGACGGATTTTCAGACGGATCTGAGATGGTTAATGGCCGTCTGAAATCCCACTTTTTTTGGTAGTGGTCGTGCCGCTACCCTACACCCGTCGCCCGACCAAGGATGACGGTCTACCCGGTGGCTCACCACCTAAACGAAGACTCTCCTGAGGAGGAAGAACGCCATCGACCCTTCATAACAGGGAACCGGAAGCTCTGGCAGTAGAAGGTCCCGATCACCCGACACGGGTTCGACTTCACGCTATATTGGGTCCGTTAGTGGCTGAATGATCACCGGTCAAGGTGGAATCATCCCGGGCATCGTACCATCCTACAAGGAAGCTCCAGGCACGAGTCGGGCTGAGCCGGAAGCACAAATCATAGTGCCGAAGGCCGTGTCCGCAGAAAACCCGCGTGCTCGAGCTGAACAGACACGAAGTTCCGATTAAGGCTATTCATCGTGCCGAGAGCTTCGTCAACGCCCCGCCAAGTTTTTTTTTCGAGGACCGTGGCGAGAGGAAGAGTCAACGGGGGCTTCCGGAACCATCCTCGGACCCATCGGCTAGCCCGCGTCGAGCAAACAAGCTAAACCGGCGCACAAAAGTCACCGGCGCCCCTTAATCCGGCAGCACTAAATCCGGTGCGCCAAAGTAATTGGGGGATTTTTGTCCCCGGCGCCACTGAATCCAACGGGCCCTCCGTGGCGCCGGATTAGCTGGTTGCTATAAAAGGAGCGCTCGTTCGGCCAACAAAAAAGGGGAGAGAGAGCAGAGGGGAGGATGAGATAGAGACCACCAATCAGGGCTTCGAAGGGGAGGGTTTCTTGAGAGAAAGGCTTCCTCTGAGGGCTCTCTGGAGGCCGCCGTCCTCCACTATGCACGAACCTTCCGGTGCCAGAGAAGAAGATTGTCTGCTTCCTCATTTATTTAGGTGGGTCGTCATGATTTCTTCGTCGATCCCCCTCCGTTTTGGATTCCTTCTCCGATATAATGTAAGTGAGGGGGGGAGGGGCGATGATATGAGCCTGTCCTCCCCCCCTCACCATCTCTGCTACTCACTACTCTCCCCTGTAATCTCTTCCGTTTGATGTTAACGACGACCGAGCAACAACGCCGGCGTTGATGTACGCAATTTGTATGGCTTTCCTTGCTTGTGGAATGAATGATGCGCACGAGTGCACTAATAAGTCTTGGTCAATATTCTGAAAAAATGAATAAAAATAGAATAAAATATCTTTTTTGCCCTGATGGAGATGTCCAGGGTCCTGGACGCCTCCACCCTCCGGAGCCCTATAAATAGAGGCCCACTCCCTCAGTTCTGGAGGAGCTTCGAAGAGATTCGATAGGCTGCCAGAGCCCAGAGGCTACCAGAGTCATTTCTAACCCGTGGGGTCTTTTATAGGTGGAGGTTCCGCCGGCTTCTCGGGTGCCCACACCCGCGAGAGGAAGGTCGTCTTCATCCACCACGCTTCCACGTCGTCCCTACGCTACCGGAGCTCCGCCGGATTTCACCATCGGCACATCCAATAAGCCAATCATTTCCTTTTCTTCGTAGTTCTTTTGCATTCATCATCTCGCATCCTCTATCCCCCTTCATAAGGGCGCCTCTTCTTATATACTTCTTGCATCCATCATCTCATTTTCCTCCTACTCGAGTCTGAGAGGGGTTTAAAAGACAACAACAACCAGGTGTGTGTCTTGCCATCATTTCGTTATTTTTATCGCAAGGATTTGAATACTACACCTTCAACTTTCTAATCCACTCGTTACTTGTTTGTCGTTATTTTGCAAGGGTACCCAAGGAAAGCCCTCTCCGTCGGCCGGCCGAAGGGGGAGGAAGAAGCAACCCACCATCTCCCGCTCTTGAGGTAGGCGCGATCACTTTCTTTATTTTGGGATCTTTTGGCCCCTGGCGATCACATCATGTTCTCGAGGCCGCGGCGAGTCACTTCCCCAATGGCCATTTAAATTCCCGTTCTTATATTCTCCTTATATTCTGTTATATTCTTATCTGCTCATATTCTCGAGGCCGCGGCGAGTCACTTCCCCAATGGCCGTTTAAATTCCCATTCTTATATTCTCTTTATATTCTGTTATATTCTTATCTGCTCATGTTCTCGAGGCCGCGGCGAGTCACTTCCCCAATGGCCATTTAAATTCCCGTTCTTATACTCTCTTTGTATTTTGTTATATTCTTATCTATTCATATTCTCGAGGCCGCGGCGAGTCACTTCCCCAATGGCCGTTTAAATTCTCGTTCTTTACATTCTCCTTATATTCTATTATATTCTTATCTGCTCATATTCTCGAGGCCGCGGCGAGTCACTTCCCCAATGGCCGTTTCAATTCTTGCTATTTGATTTCTGCACCATTCCCGTCCCCCCGAGGCCGCGGCGAGTCGCATCCTGCTATGGCCGTTTAACCCCCATATCTTGCTATATTACATTTGTCCCGTTTGCCCCGTCGGAGCAATCTCCCGTGGTGGCCCCTTCTCTTTTCTCTTATTTTTGTGTTGCAGCAAACAAAAGAGGAGCCCGCGCGCTCCGCGTCCTCTTCGCTCCCCGAACCGCATGACGTCGCTCACAGATTGGCGATCACGGTGGGACTTCTGTTGCTTTCTTTTCAGTTACCTTTGCAGTTTCTTGTGATTTCTTTTACTGTCTCTTGCATGTTGTTATATTTTGTTGTGTTCGTTGTTCTGTTGTGCTCCATATATCTGTCAGCATTGCATTGCATACATCCATCCCTCTTTTCTATTCTTTTTCATTTTTTTCTAAGGATCACCCTCTCTCGGTGAAGGAAGGACTCTCCGTTCGGAAATTCCTCTCAACGGACTAGAATCTCCTCCACAGGGACCTCCGTAAGTCCCCGACATCGAAGAATCTCCTCTTCGTTCACTGGGCTGGTTGTACCATTGATGTTCCTCGGAGCTAGTAACACATTCGTGGCGAGAAAAGTGACCCTAGTTGACACGGTGGTGAAACAAATTGGAATTAGGGTCCTTCCTATTTTGTGTGAACTTCATATTTGGTAAAAAAATCAAAAAAAAATCAAAAAGGAAAAACAAAAAAATTGGACGTAAGGCATTCACTTGTGTGTTAATCTCTGCTGATCGTTTACTGGTGTATGCTATTATGCTCTCGAAAAACATGATGGATGGCTGAATATAATTACAATTGTTTCGAGGCCGATGCCTTCCGTTATGGGTCTCAAATGCATGACCCAGGTCACGACTCTTACGGGGTCTATAACTCAGATTGGGCCTATCAGCCTGACCGACATTGGCCCGTCCTATAAGTCCTCATATGGAATACAGGCCACTGTTAGTGGAGCTTCCCCCTCCACTAGTGTTCCCTATGCCTGGGATTTCATGGCTTCTCATGTCGACTCTCTCAGCTCTCAACTTGGAGCCTTACAGGCTGTTATTGAGAGGAAATTTCTTCCTCCTTCCCCTCCTCAAGCCAACCCCCTTCACGCTTTCATGAATAATATTACCAAAATGGAGAAGGATTGGAAGGAGAGAAGAGATGAGTATGGCATCTGGGATATGAGTGAGCAAGAAGTTCTCCCAAGTTTTAACGATCAAGTGGATGCCGTCCACCCACCATTCATTCATTACGCTCATTCATATGGCCCTCCGCCTCCGCCTCCACATCCACATCTATATACGCAAATTCCTCCATGTCAATATACGTCACCTCCACTCATCAACGTGCCTCCACCACGGCGTCCATTTGAACTTGATGATCATAAAGAATTGGAAATGGCACATGATGAAATTTATGAAGATTTTGAATATACACCTACTCCGAGTTTTCTTCATTTCCCTCTTCCACTGCTCCCACAAGAACCCCCTGCTCAGGATGAAGCCACTAGTTCTACCCCTGCTTATGAGTAATCATGGTCTCACGATGACGGGTTTACACCCCAACAACCCGCATCAATGCACCATGAATCACCTTCTACCCTTAACCCCCCACGTACCACCAAAATCCGACGTTTCCTGTGTACCAAGCCTTCTACTGTCACCCCTTCATTTGTACAAATAACCCCCACACCATTGGCTTCCACTGAGCGTTCCACTAACTCTTGTTCCCAACCGAGTAATCCTCCATCGTCTCCACCTAAAACCTCCACTAGCCTTGTAACCTCGAATCCAACCATTCCTATTCCTCCACTCCCCTTACCTAAACCCGTGATTAACCCTGAGCCGGGCCCATTGATTGCTGCACACGAGCCAACCTCGTCTCCTCTCGAGAACAAGGAGAAGCCCATCGTGTCTCAACCTCCACTTACCCTTCCTATAGCCCCCATCATTGAATCTCCATTACCCGTTGAGCCTGTTGTCTCAATCTCACCTCCTTCCACCACCTCCCGGAGTGGGTGTCTTTCTACAAATACATGTGCCAAAGATGATGTTCAAGAATCGGACAAGAAGAATTTGGCCACGGCAATGCCATTCAAGATCCAAGATTTAATTTGCCGAATGCCGATTCGGGTTCTTGTGCCGGTCACCTTTGAGAAGGCCGAATTTCCATCTGCACCAATGCCCATCAAGAAGGACTCTCAGGAATTGGTGCAGACCAAATTAGGGGCCAAAATAACCACGATCACGTTACTCATTGGCCAACATGCTTTCAAGGCTCTTATTACCCCTTGTTCGGTCATAGTCCAAATGGCCAATCAAAAGAAGGGGTTCTCCTCATGCATAGTGATGACACATTCTACTGCCGAGGAGATGATGAATTCTATGCTCAGGGGTGGGTCAGGGCAGTTCTTGTTGGAAGCTTTTAACATCATGTCTACTCACCACCAACTTCCATGCAAGAGGCGAACGCCTATGTTACCCAGCATGATCACGTGTGATATTCCAACAGCCTTGAGTAGTGCCCCAAAAATGAAGCTCCTTATGCCGAGCATCCAACTTCCAATGATGGACACCGTTCATCTATCACGGGAGTTTTTTCCAAGGGAGCCATTTCATGTCAAGATCCCTACTTCACAAGCGGAGCTCTTAAACCTTTGTTTTGATATTTTGCCAAGAGAGTTACCGTTCATGTACGAATGTCCAAAGGGCCTTATTAGAAGTCCATCAAATGAGAGCCTGTGGGCCCTGAACGTACTAATGGACCCAGTTGGTCAGAGAAAGAAGAGGCCTTCTGCCTGGGCACATCATTGGGATCAGCCTGCAAACCCAGGAGGCCGAGAACTCGTGTTGAAGGTTGAAGGGCCGCACTATGAGAGAATACTTACCAAGAAGAGGGAAAAGCATAAAGTGAAGCTTAAGGACAATAAATCCCTTGTTGAAGGAGCCCACATCAGTTCATCCACTTCCTATCCCAGTTCATCGCTGCTCATGCTGCTATTCAGCTTCTTTTTATGGGCAGTCCATTGGTTAAGGAGACGCCTTTTGTCACCTAAATCTAAGCCATCAAGCTCCTCTGCTCTAGGGTCCCTGAACCCACACATTCCTTGTTGTCCGGAGCTTCCGGATCCCTACATTCATCCCTGTCCGGAACCTCCGGACCCCTCCCTATTTAATTCCATGTCTTTATCCATCTCTCACCCCCATCCGGAACCTCCAGATTTCTTATCTTACTCTCCATCTCTCTCAGGGCATCGCGCCCCTCCTTCCCATATCCATCAGGAACCTCCAGATTTCTTATCTTATTCCCCATCTCTCTCAGGGCATCGCGCCCTTCCTTCCCATATCCATCCGAAACCTCCGGATATCTTGTCTTATTCTCCATCTCTCTCAGGGCATCGCGCCCTTCCTTCCCATACCCATCCGGAACCTCCGGGCCTCTCCTTCTTTCGATTTATCATTTTGTTCTTCCAAGTCATTGCGTCCTTCGTTCTTTTCACCCCTTTGAATTGCCTTTTTACATACTTCCCAGGGCATCGTGTCCCTCATGATCTTCTTCCTCCAGAACCTCCGGATTCATTTCCCCATGATTCTCCTCTGTTGTGCCCTCCTTGGTTTTGATGATGACAAAGTTCTTTAATAGATTGAATAAAACATCGTGAGTGGCCATATGCTTCACATTCATTCATTCCATCTTTGTTACACTCTACATTCACAATGATCAACTATCTTCTGAGATGCCAATTCATTGATCAAATCTTTATCTCACCAACTATTTGATGAGAATGAAAAATGCTGACAGCAAGCTCACTCTTTCTCCATGGTGAAATTCAGAAATCTGGAAGAAGGAAGACAAGGTAAGTGAAATGAAGAATCTCCATGAAAGGTTAGTAGAATTGATTCATTCAGATCAAATATGGTAAGAATTTCCCCTAGAATTACTTTGTTTAAGTTTGACCAAAAATCCCTTGAATTGGTTGTGCTTAATGTCTTTTTCTGTTTTAACCTGAAGTGGGTCGACCCCCCCAGACAGATGGGTCGACCCCTGTTGCAACAGATGCCACTCTTTTGGCTCTGGCACTAATGGGTCGACCCAGCTGATAAAGGGGGTCGACCCTTGTGATCTCACAGAACCAGTTTTTGGCCCCTGTGAAGAAGTGGGACGTCCCACCTATCAAAGGGGGTCGACCCCTGTAACAAGCAGAACCTGGAAACAGGATCTGTTTGATACATGGGTCGACCCACTTGGCAGATGGGTCGACCCACTCTTGAACTTTCTTATTTTCTCTGATTTACGCTATATATTTCATCTATTAATTGTGTGGGCCATACTTCATGTGCAAATCACTTGTTAGTCATTGGGATTAACTAGTAATCATGTGGCTTAGACTATTAAACCTAATTAACATCATTTGATTAAGTCTAACACTGATTTCACTTATTTCGTGTAGGTTTCGGAAAGGATAAAGAAATGGCCACGTCGGATTTGCAGAACCAATCAAAGGAGAGAATAATCTCCTCCTTCCTCCAGCTAGGAGTGCCATCCCCCAGGATATAAATGCCCATGATTAGGGCGTCCTAAGAACACACGACCAGAGCTGCAAACGGTGCCACACGGGTGTTGGGCGTCTTCATCCTCGGGAGCAGAGGCGCACCTGCGTGTGGAAGAGAAGGTCGTGGTTCGAAGAGCAGCTTCATCGATCTTCATCCGAGCAACTTCGTTCAGCAATCAAGACATCATCCTGCTGCGTGGATCATCTTCCCAAGCCTCAGCGTCTTCAGGAACCCATCAACCCACGGACGTCTCTGTTGAAGCATAGCTAGCCATCATTCCAATAGACAGGGGGAGTTGTCCTTAATGTTCTTCATCAGTCTTAGGCTTAATGTTCATGTGATTCTCTTTATTTTCAAACTCAGATATAGTGTGTGAGAGATTGGAGATTTGATCTCCGTGGAATGCCCTTGTTGGGTGTGTGTGTATGTGTGGATAGAGGTCCTTGACCTCGTGTTTGTGTGTGTGTGCTATTCAGTGTAGCTCTCTATAGTGGAATCCTCTCAAGTTGAGAGGGGTGGATGTAGGATCACACCCTGGGTGCGTCCGAACCACCTAAAATTGCTCGTCTCCTGTGGTTGTGCTCTTGTGCGTTTGGTTTATCTTGTTGGTGTGTGTGGTTGCTGCGTTTTTATTTGTGGTTTGCTTGCTCGTGCGCTGTTGATAATTTTAAATTTCCTGTCAATCAATTCACCCCCTCTTGATTGCCATTCCAATGGGCCAACAATTGGTATCAGAGCCTCGGCTCTTCTATTCTGAACCCCACGGTTCATAGAGTGATCCTTTGAAATGGCAAACAAAGGGATGATGCCCGAAGGGCATTCGATTCATCGACCGCCATTCTTTGACGGTACGAACTACAGTTATTGGAAAAATCGAATGACTGTATTTCTTCGCGCTCAAACTCATGAGACCTGGACCGTTGTCAACAAAGGTCCACATGCTCTACCTCCTGATGAAGGGAAATGGTCTGATGAACACATTAAGCATGCTACTGTTAATTTTAATGCCTTGAATATTATCCAATGCGCCATTCATCCTAACGAGTATGCTCGTGTTTCTATGTGTAACAGCGCTAAAGAGATGTGGGACAAATTGAAGCTGATCTATGAAGGCACATCTGAAGTTAAGGAGACTAAAGCAAACATGTTGATCCGAGACTACGAGCTGTTCCAGATGAAGCCGGAGGAGACAATATCTGAGATGTTTGCAAGACTCGTCGAAATCACGAATGGGCTGAAGGCACTAGGAAAGGAATACACAAACTCAGAGATGGTTCGCAAGGTGCTGAGATCACTATCACCTGCGTGGCACACCAAGGCCACGGTGATTGAAGACTCTAAGAATCTATCTACCCTGACCTTGGATGAGTTGATTGGGTCACTTATGACCTACGAAATTAATGTCAAGAGAACTGAAGAAGAAGGCAAAAAGAAAAAGACCATTGCTCTAAAGGCGAACCCACAGCCAACTAGCTCAGGTGATGAAGAGTCCACTGAAGACACTGATGAAGAATATGATGTGGCTATGCTGACAAGAAGAGTGAGAAGATTTCTGAAAGCAAGAAAGAGATTTCCAGGAAAATTCAAGAAGCCCTTCAAGAAACAAGCCAAGTGGAGGACAGAAGGAAGCAAGTTACAAGATGTAATATGCTATGAATGCAAAAAATCAGGACACATGCGTGGCGAATGTCCGGAACTGAGAAAGAAATTTAAGAAGGACAAAGAGAAAAAGCCTAATGCCATGGTTGCTACTTGGAGTGACGATGAAGAGGACGAAGACGATGAAGACAATGCTGAACTTGAAGAACTGATGAAGAGTATGTGTCTAATGGCACATGAGGAAGAGAATGATGAGGTAATCTCTGACTCAGACACTCTTACACCTGAACAGTGGGAATCAGAGTATGTCGCACTCTATGCTAAATTGAAGAAAATTAGATCTGAAAACAAACAGCTGAAAAAGAAAATGGAAGTTATGATGCATGCTGATAACTCAAATCATAAAGTTCTTGAGCTAACAAAAATTTGTGCTGACATGAAATTTGTGAATGAGACCATGATTGAGAAGATTAAGGATTATGAGAAAAATGAATTGCATCTCAAAAGAGAAATTGAACACTTAGAAAATCTCCAGCTCATCAATCTTGAAGATGAATCAAGTAGTCATGAGGAAGAAAAACTTAAGATACAAGATCTTGAGGATGAGAATAATAAGATGAAAAATGATAATCAAATCTTGAAGGATCAAATATCTGTTTGTCATGAAAAGCTTGATCAATCCAAACAAAAGATTCTCTCCCTAAATCAAGAAACTGACAAGTTAAAAAATGATTTGGCAAAATTTGTGAAAGGAAAGGACAACCTAGAAAAGGTTCTTGGAACAAGGATAAATTTTTGAAAAGAGGGAATGGGCTATGAACCAATCAAAAAGAAATCATTTGAGAACAAAGTGACGACATCATTCATATCTTTTGTGCCTGCAAAAGGTGATAAGCCTATCATGCATGAAAAGGCTAGTGCTAGCTCAAACTCTAAACCACAAAAATTTACTGGCCTGAACACAGGTAATTCCAGAAGGAGAAGAACCTTTTGTCACTATTGTGGTCGCGTTGGCCATGTCATGTCATATTGCAATATTATGAGTCAGGATGATGAATATTTTGCTCATAAGTCAAGAAATTCCTTCATGTTTAACAGATCTCACAAGCATGGACCCAACCTTATGTGGGTGCCAAAAGTTATTTCTTGAGCTTATGTTCTGATGTAGGGATGTCTCAAGGCCGAAGAATCACATTGGTTTCTAGACAGCGGCTGTTCGAGGCATATGACTGGGAACAAGAAGATTTTTGCTGATTTCAAGGAAAAAGAAGGAGGTCTTGTTGCATTTGGAGGAAGCGACAAAGGTAAGATCGTTGGTATTGGTAAGGTAAGTGTAAATAACTCCAATACCATCGACAATGTTCTGTTAGTTGATGGACTAAATCATAATCTTCTAAGCATTAGTCAGTTATGTGATAGTGGTCTAAAAGTCACTTTTGAATCCTCATTTTGCACAATTGTAGATAGTCATACAAATGAAATAAAGTTTTTAGGACATAGGAAAAATAATGTCTATACAATTGACATGAATGAAATTCCATGCAATCTTTTGTGTTTAGTTGCCAAAGATACCGACGGTTTTTGGGTTTGGCATCGAAGGCTTGGACATGCTAGCAGTAGTGTTATGTCAAAACTGTGCAGAAATAATCTTGTCATAGGTCTTCCCAGAATAAAACTAGATGTAAATAAAGTTTGTGAAGCATGCGCCAAAGGGAAGCAGACTAGATCTTCATTTAAATCCAAAAACATCATTTCCACATCTCGCCCCTTAGAATTATTGCATTTTGATCTTTTTGGTCCTACTCGGACACATAGCTTAGGGGGCAAGTCTATGGTTTTGTCATAGTTGATGATTTTCTCGCTTTACGTGGGTTATCTTTCTTAGTAATAAAAGTGATGCTTTGCAGGAGTTCAAGCTTTTTGCAAGAAGGTCCAGAACGAGAAAGGATACATGATTACGAGTTTACGAAGTGACCATGGACGTGAATTTGATAACGCAAATTTTGATGACTTTTGCAGGAGTGAAGGGTACACTCATAACTTCTCGGCACCAAGGACACCGGAACAAAATGGCGTGGTTGAAAGGAAGAACCGCACGCTAATAGATATGGCGAGAACCATGCTAAGTGAGCGGAATCTTCCTCGATATTTTTGGGCTGAAGCGGTGAATACGGCATGTCACATTGTCAACCGTGCAATGATAAGGCCGTTTGTAAGTAAAACACCCTATGAACTCTACAAAGGTAAGAAACCGAACATCTCATACTTTAAGACCTTTGGGAGTACTTGTTACATATTGAATAGTGGTAAGGACGATCTAGAAAAATTTGATGCAAAGAGTGATGTTGGAATTTTTCTGGGCTACTCTAACAACTCACGGGCTTATCGAGTTTTTAATAAAAGAACCTTAGTAATCGAAGAAACTCCACATGTGATTGTTGATGAGAATACTTCCAAAAATCTCACTTCACCTAATGAAGAATCAGATTTCTTGCAGGATAAAACTCAAGGGGACACAAATCAGGGAAAACAAGAAGATCCATCCACTTCTAGAACCAAAACTGATAAGAACCATGAAGCTGAGGAAAATAGCACAGAACAATTGAAGGATGCACCTCCAACTCATCCAGATCTGCCTCCCTCATGGAAATATCTTAAAGACCATCCAGCAGCAAACATTCTGGGTAAGGTAGATGAAGGTATAATAACTCGCTCATCCTTAAAACTCTTGCTCACTCTGAATGCCTTTGCACACACGTCACAAGTTGAACCCAAATGTGTTGATGATGCATTAAAAGATGATTTCTGGGTAATGGCAATGCACGAAGAACTACACCAATTCCAACGGAATGAAGTGTGGAAACTAGTGCCCCGTCCTAATGACCACAACGTGATCGGAACGAAATGGGTTTTCCGAAACAAATTAAACGATCAAGGTGTGGTTGTAAGGAATAAGGCCCGTCTTGTGGCCAAGGGATATTGCCAAGAGCTCGGAATCGATTTTGATGAATCATTCGCACCTGTTGCTCGCCTTGAAGCCGTGCGCATCATTCTATCTTTTGCATGCTCAAAAAATTTTAAACTTTATCAAATGGATGTTAAGAGCGCATTTCTAAACGGCTTCATTAAAGAAGAAGTTTTCGTTGAGCAACCTCCGGGTTTTGAGGATTTAAAAAACCCGGACCATGTGTTCAAACTAGAAAAAGCTTTGTACGGTCTAAAACAAGCCCCAAGGGCTTGGTATGAACGTCTAAGCTCCTTCTTGATTGAACATGGTTTCAAAAGAGGTTCTGTTGATCAGACTTTATTTTCTAAGCATTCTAGAAATGATTTGCTTCTGGTTCAAGTTTATGTGGACGATATCATTTTTGGGTCTACTAATAAGAAACTGTGCAAGGAGTTTTCTGAGCTGATGCAGGCTGAATTCGAGATGAGTCTAATGGGCGAGCTAAATTTTTTCTTGGGGCTACAAATTCAACAAAGGGAGGATGGAATTTTCATCAATCAAAAGAAATATATGCTGGAACTTCTAAAGAAGTATGATTTTGAGGGTGCAAAATCCTATGCAACACCAATGTCAACAAGCATAAAACTGGAGAAAGACTGCAAAGGTAAACAGGTTGAACAAAAGCTGTTTAGAGGTATGATCGGTTCACTTTTATATCTAACAGCTAGTAGGCCTGACATACACTTTGCAGCTTGTCTGTGTGCTAGGCATCAGGCTAGTCCTCGTGAGTCTCATTTGAGTGCCGTTAAAAGGATTTTTCGTTATCTTGCTGGTACTCCTGATCTAGGACTGTGGTTTCCTCGTAGATGTGATTTTAAACTTGTGGCTTTCACCGATGCCGACTATGCTGGGTGCCTTCTTGATCGTAAAAGCACAAGTGGCACATGCCAATTTCTCAGAGGTTGCCTAGTCTCTTGGGCCTCCAAGAAACAAAATTCCGTGGCATTGTCAACGGCCGAAGCCGAATACATGGCTGCCGGCAGTTGTGGTGCACAGGTCCTTTGGATCAAACACCAGCTAGTCGATTATGATGTGTTTCTGAATTGTGTTCCGATCATGTGTGATAATAAAAGTGCAATTGATCTGTCTAAAAATCCAACTCATCACTCAAGGTCCAAACATATTGATATCCGGCATCATTTTCTGAGGGACCATGTAAATAAAAAGGACTTTGAGCTGAAATACATTGAAACTGATAAACAATTAGCGGACATCTTTACAAAACCTCTTAGCAAAGAAAAGTTCATCTCCTTAAGAAGAGAGCTAGGAATATGCAGAGTGGAGAGCACTTAGATAGACTTACAAGTCTGCATTCTACTCAATCCATGAAATACTCTTTTTGTCCTGCCTTCAAATAATACATTTTAATAACCTTCATCACCCATTTCACTGCATTGAGCTTTTCAGACTTACTCCCCACTTGGTACTCATCTATTTCATTTGACTCACATCACTATTCACATCATCTTTTTTCTCATGCATATGCATAATTGTGTGCCACACTCTGTTATGAATAAAACCTCTACTAGTATTATTGTCTGAACTCATCTTGCCTGAAATAACCTAAATTTGCATTTCTTTCTTATTTGGGCCTGTTTAGATCCTTGCTAAATAAAGTGCAGCCTCAATCGAAATGATGGTCAGGTATACTCTCTGCTAGATAAAATGGTTAGTCAAATAAGCAGAAATCTCAGATCTTGCTGTAGCATGTCTCACTAGGACCTCATTCTTTTTTGGTACCTATCCTGCTATATTATACTCACTAGGTCCAGTGGGCCATCCTTCTGCCATTTACTGCCTCTTTTAATGTTTTAATATGAGATGCCCAATGGGTCATCCCTTACGGTCGAGCCCTCTATTTTTTTTGTTGTCAAAACACCATAAGCAAACCGGTCAAACCCCCTTCTCAACCTTTTTGACCGGAGCATTATTAAACGGGCATCTCCTCTATAAGCCAGCCGTACCTATTCTACACGGGAAGACCACTCCCTTGCCCTTCCGAAAAAAAAACCTTCGCACCGGCGGACATCCCTGCGGCTACCGCCAAACCCTCCATTCCGGGCATCAACGTTTCTCCTTCCTGCTCCCCACGACGGTGTCAAGGAACCCTGACTGGTGGAGGGAAGCTCCCGTCCAAGGTCTGCTGTTCGCCTACACCTCAAGGAGAGAGAGATGAGGTTCTGCGGTTCAAATCCAGGCTCTTCACATGGCTCCGCGGACAAAGCTCATGGCAAAGCGTCCAAGACGTCAGGCTACTAAGAAGGTAACCTCGTATGCTATTGATCCTCCTTCTTCGAGCTCAGAGGAAGAAGAAGCTCCCGAAGCAATCCCTATATATACTGGACAGACATCAGAGTTGCGGTCCAAGAGAGTACATGATGAAGTATTACAAGGTTCCACCTTTCATAGTCTCTATCCTCGTCCAATCATGCATCCAAGGTCAGTGAATCTTGAAGATATCACAAATTTGGTCCCTGAGCTATTTGATTTGCTGAACACCCAAGTAAGATGGATATCGTTTATGTCTAAGCATCGGAACGTTTATCCCACACTAGTTCTGCAATTTTATCAAAATTTGGTGATCAAGAACAACAAGCTCTACACTGCAGTAAACAACAAATCTGTCATGGTTTCTGCCGGGCTATTCAGTACAGTCTTTGGTTTTCCAAGTCGTCATACCACCAACATAGCAAATACAACATTGAATGCAGTGTCTGTTTACAAAATTATGATGGGTTTTGATGACTCGGTAGTCATAGATGAAGATGACATTTCAAAAGATTTGAATGCCAATGTTTTTCCTCCTGCTCAGCGCATTCTTCATCATCTCTTCACCACCATCTTTTATCCCAGGGGAGGCAGCAGGAACAAAGTTAACAAAGTTCATAAATTCTTGTTCCACTGCATTTACAATGGTATTATAGCTGATTTCTCAAGTCTCATGTACGACTTAATATTCCTATGTTACAAAGAAAAGAGACGCAGTCTTCCTTATGCTTCACAGTTAACAGCTATTTTTACGCATCTTCGTATCGACTTGGATAAGGAAATCTGTGAAGAGTTATTGGACAAGGATGTCTATACTGCCCAAAGTCTTTGCAACAACATGGGCTACAAGAAAAATGCAGATGGTCAGCTAGTTCGAAATCTGCGCAAGGTCAAAGGAAAACAAGTGGACACTGAGGAAAGTGATGACAATAATGAAGAAGACGAACCTAATGCTACAGATGATGATGAACCACCTCCTAGTCCCCCTCCAGCCACTAGAAGTAGTTCTGGACAAGAGCAGTTTGGATCTCGTCTCGATCAAATTGAACACAAGGTCGATAAGTTGACTGAGGATATGAGTGGACTGAAGCTGCATCATGAGCTGTTCCTGCACCAATTTGACTCCATATCGAAGACTCTTGATGCCCACACCCAAATGCTTCAGCACATTAGGGATTCTGTTTCCGGATCACCCAACTAGTCTGGCTAGGAGTAACTTTGCTGTCAGTTTTTTGTTGAGTAGCTGCCCTTTTTGTTTAAACCCTACTTAGCAGCACCTTTGCTTACCTATGTTATATGTTAAGCTGCATGTCTGGATGCTTGCGTGCTCATTTCAATTTCTTTCTCCTTGGTCATCTTCTTTCTATCTACCTTGTTCCTTCTTTAAATCCACCATTTATTAAGCTTATCTTTGTGCACCTGCTCTGCACATCTCCTTTTTGCTCATAAAAAAAAAGGGGGGGGAGAACTAGCAATTTGCTGACAGTAATATTTTGTGATCATGTCCTACTATGTCTTGTTTTGAAGTTGCTATGTTTTTGACGTTCCAGTCCTGATATGCTCATGGTTCAGTAAGTAAATGGATATGCTGTTGAATTCTGGAGTGATGTTCTTTGACACTCATTGGAAAATAAGTGTTATGCTCTCATGTCTGGTTGGCTGACATAGTAGTGAAAATTGTCTCAGTTCTCTCTATATTACTCTATCTTCCCTTTATTAGCTTAAATTGCTTGGGTTGTTTTGTATTTTTTTGTCATCATCAAAAAGGGGGAGATTGTTGTGCCCTCCTTGGTTTTGATGATGACAAAGTTCTTTAATAGATTGAATAAAACATCGTGAGTGGCCATATGCTTCACATTCATTCATTCCATCTTTGTTACACTCTACATTCACAATGATCAACTATCTTCTGAGATGCCAATTCATTGATCAAATCTTTATCTCACTAACTATTTGATGAGAATGAATAATGCTGACAGCAAGCTCACTCTTTCTCCATGGTGAAATTCAGAAATCTGGAAGAAGGAAGACAAGGTAAGTGAAATGAAGAATCTCCATGAAAGGTGAGTAGAATTGATTCATTCAGATCAAATATGGTAAGAATTTCCCCTAGAATAACTTTGTTTAAGTTTGACCAGAAATCCCTTGAATTGGTTGTGCTTAATGTCTTTTTCTGTTTTAACCTGAAGTGGGTCGACCCCCCCAGACAGATGGGTCGACCCCTGTTGCAACAGATGCCACTCTTTTGGCTCTGGCACTAATGGGTCGACCCAGCTGATAAAGGGGGTCGACCCCTGTGATCTCACAGAACCAGTTTTTGGCCCCTGTGAAGAAGTGGGACGTCCCACCTATCAAAGGGGGTCGACCCCTGTAACAAGCAGAACCTAGAAACAGGATCTGTTTGATACATGGGTCGACCCACTTGGCAGATGGGTCGACCCACTCTTGAACTTTCTTATTTTCTCCGATTTACGCTACATATTTCATCTATTAATTGTGTGGGCCATACTTCATGTGCAAATCACTTGTTAGTCATTGGGATTAACTAGTAATCATGTGGCTTAGACTATTAAACCTAATTAACATCATTTGATTAAGTCTAACACTGATTTCACTTATTTCGTGCAGGTTTCGAAAAGGATAAAGAAATGGCCACGTCGGATTTGCAGAACCAATCAAAGGAGAGAATAATCTCCTCCTTCCTCCAGCTAGGAGTGCCATCCCCCAGGATATAAATGCCCATGATTAGGGCGTCCTAAGAACACACGACCAGAGCTGCAAACGGTGCCACACGGGTGTTGGGCGTCTTCATCCTCGGGAGCAGAGGCGCACCTGCGTGTGGAAGAGAAGGTCATGGTTCGAAGAGCAGCTTCATCGATCTTCATCCGAGCAACTTCGTTCAGCAATCAAGACATCATCCTGCTGCGTGGATCATCTTCCCAAGCCTCAGCGTCTTCAGGAACCCATCAACCCACGGACGTCTCTGTTGAAGCATAGCTAGCCATCATTCCAATAGACAGGGGGAGTTGTCCTTAATGTTCTTCATCAGTCTTAGGCTTAATGTTCATGTGATTCTCTTTATTTTCAAACTCAGATATAGTGTGTGAGAGATTGGAGATTTAATCTCCGTGGAATGCCCTTGTTGGGCGTGTGTGTGTGTGTGGATAGAGGTCCTTGACCTCGTGTTTGTGTGTGTGTGCTATTCAGTGTAGCTCTCTATAGTGGAATCCTCTCAAGTTGAGAGGGGTGGATGTAGGATCGCACCTGGGTGCGTCCGAACCACCTAAAATTGCTCGTCTCCTGTGGTTCTGCTCTTGTGCGTTTGGTTTATCTTGTTGGTGTGTGTGGTTGCTGCGTTTTTATTTGTGGTTTGCTTGCTCGTGCGCTGTTGATAATTTTAAATTTCCCGTCAATCAATTCACCCCCTCTTGATTGCCATTCCAACGGGCCAACATCCTCCTTTACATCCGGACCCTTCGGATCCGCCTCTCTCGATTCATCAATTTCTGATTCTTCTCGATCCCGCTCCCGGGTTCGACCCGGTTCCTTCCACATTAACTTCCTCGGGCACCTGCCCGTTCTCACACTGTTTCCGAGGCTTTAGTCCTCACTGTTTTCTTTGATTTCTTCTCATCCTGTAAATTCTTCTAGGTATCTTTCACCTAAATCCGATTTTATCCCCGCTTATTTAAAATAAACCGCCCTACTTGGAGGATTGTTGTATAAGAGGACCCTTACCGGAGTTCTTTTAAGGTGTCTTGATGACGATGAGATCTGGAAATGTGTAGAGGAAACGCACTCGGGTGTGTGCGGTGGCCACGTGAATAGTCAGATGCTCGCCAAGAAGATCATTCGCTAAGGCTTTTATTGGCCCACTATGGAAGAGGATTGTGATGTCTATGTCCGTAGGTGTGTCAAGTGTAAACTTCACGCCGATAAAATCCATTCACCATCTTCCTCACTTCATCCAACATCCTCCCCGTGGCCTTTCTTCATGTGGGCATTCGATATCATTGGTCCCCTAGGTGATCCCAATTCCCTCACCAAGCAGAAATCTTTCATCCTTACTGCGACGGAATACTTCACCAAATGGGCCGAAGCCGAAGCTTATGCGGAAATCAAGGCGTCAACAGTCTGCAAGTTCATCATGAAGAACATCCTCTCCAGATTCGGTGTCCCAAGCACAATCGTCACCGACAATGGGTCACAGTTCATTTCTCAGGACCTACAGGACCTCTGAAAAAGGTACGCAATTATATTGCATCATTCATCGCCTTATTACCCACAAGGTAACGGCCAAGCGGAGGCCACCAATAAAACATTGCTCAAAATCATCAAAAAAACCTGCGAGTCTAGTAAGTTTTCAGACTGGCCAGAAAAACTTATCGAAGCCCTATGGGCCTATCACACTTCAATCCGTACCCCCACCGGGCAGACTCCATTTGTCCTTACTTATGGTATGGAAGCGGTAGTCCCGTACGAGACTCTAATCCCTTCTCTCAGGGTACAATTGGACGAGGAATTTCCCCTCGACGATCGTCGTAATTCACTCCTCGCCCAGTTGGAACTCTTGGATGAGAAGCAGCTGGCCGCTGCTGAACACGCGCGTGTGTATCAAAATAGACTCGCTCGCTTTTACCAAAAGAAAGTCGTTGAGAGAAAATTCAAAGTCGGTGAGATGGTCGTAAAAAGAATTTTTGTCAAACCTGGAGGGCCGTGTTCTAAGCTCCAACCCAATTGGGAAGGACCATTTGTAATTCAAGCCGTGTACCCTGGCAACACCTACAAGCTAGTCAACGCCGAAGGGACCGAGTTATCCCACCCTTGGAATGGGCTTTATCTTAAGAAATACTACCCTTAGCACAAAACAAACAAAAAAAAATGATGAAAAGATAAAAAACATCAAAACCAAAAAAATACTGAAAACCACTAAAAATATGGAAAATTCAAAACGCCGATGCTTGGTGGTCACCATGTAGTCAAGTCACTGCATCTAACCTTCATGTTAGGATATGACCCATTAAGGCTTGGTAGGCACTGGGTCTTGGTTTGCCAGAACCGTGGAGATCCCTGTCCGGCCACGTCGGCCTATGCTCGCTCGAAGGAAGCTAACATGTGCTCACTTATGTATTTTATTTAAAAAAGTCGGTAGCATCACCTACGGTGGGGCCCCACCCAGAAGATCTCCGGAAGCTGTAATCTTTATTCTTTTCTCTTCGACCAAATGAGACAGTCGGCGCCCTTAAAATGCTGAGCATGAGAAACCGAAACTCAAACCCCAAGGGCAAGAGTAGGATCCATTTCCTCGAGCATCGATCATAGCACGAGAAGAGGACAGTGTCCCCGCAGGCATACGAAAGGGAGCCCACAAACGTCAAACGACTATATCTCCCTTACAAAAGAAATACCAAATCAAAATCAAGAGCCTGGTCGTGACCGTGCCTGATGCGATAAATGGAACCCCTCAAAGCAAAAGTTCGAATCCACAAAAGGGGGGGGGCTATGAAATGTAAATGCTCGAGATTTGGTCCGAAGTTGTCCGAAAGGAAAGAGTTAATGGGCCCTTATTCGCTCGCCAGGTTAACGGCTTTGCCGGTCCTCTCAGGAGGTTTATCCCCTACACTCTTCCTTCTCCCTCTAAAGATGAAGGTTCGATGGAGTTTCTGAAGGGTGAAAACTGCCCAGGGTCTGCGACCTTATTTTAATATACACGTTTGGTTGCCTACTTTGAAAAGCAAAAGCTATCGCTGCGAAGGAGTCTCGGTGTTTCTGGCTGGTCAAGACCCCTGTTTACCACCTTGATGTCTTCTTGCTTAACCTTGGGCTTACGCTAATGCAAGCCCGTCACCTATGGGTGCGACGGCGTCTGATTCCGGGTCAGCGTCGCGCGGTTGGTCGTTAGGGTTCCAGGTTGTTCCATCATATACCATCTAGAGTTGTGAGAAAACAGACCCGGGTCGGGCAAATCATTTACCTCAAACATCTTTTGGGTGAATCCCTGTGGTCGGAAGCGACTGGGAGCCTAAGCATGGCATGACGGTATTGTCATCAGGGTAAGTCTTAGCCGGCGGGATCATCATTCGAGGGGTCTAGAGGCCCAAATCAACCTAGATGTGCACTTAGGATACTTGGGATGTTAGTAAGAAACCCCTGTTCTCGTATAGGTTAGGTGCCATTTGGGTGCTTGCCGGGCGTTAGCAACAAAAAAATCAAAATGATAAAAATAATAAAAAATGGAAAAGAGAAAATGTACATATTTGCAAACAAAAAAATCTTTTTTATGATAAAACAAAAAAATGCCAAATATAAAAATATAAAAAAGAAAATAAATCAATTTTGCATGATTGCATTTGCGTGCAGCATCTCACTTTTAATACCGCTTGCATTCGTGTGCTTGCCTGTCGCATTTATCATCACCGCATCTTTCCCTTGCCTTCGCTGAATAAAGGCTTGGCCCCTTGACCAGTTATCAAGGACAGTCACAGTGACCATTTGCTTATTGAGCAAGAGGCCAAGTCAGAACAGAAATTCTGATTTGTTTGTTTCAGTGATATGTGCAGGGATTCAGGCAACAGAAGCAAAGGTGAAAACCAAACAAACCGAACCTTGTATTTTATTCCAAAAACCAAAAAAATTACATCAAGTTCTGCCCTCTCTCTCTGTATTACTCGTCTCACTACTCTCCGGGTAAAACGCTCTCAAAGGTGCTACCCAACTACGAAAAGCGGTACTCCTACCGCTCTGTACTCCCCTTCCTATTCCCACACCCCGGTGTTGATCCACGGAAGCAGCAGAGAAGCTACCAACACGAAAGCCACGCTCTCGTGCTCTTTGATAGCGCTCCTCACCATCTCTCAGCCACTATTCAGCAAGACCAAGGCTGATTCGGAGTTCGAATAGTTGGGCCTTCATGGCCCTTCGTTCCTCCCTTTTAGTCAATCTGTTGGCTCTTTCTCTCTCTGCGTCTCTTTCTTTCTCTGCACGTTCTCTCTCGCGGTCTTCCCTCTCCAACTGGAGAGTGATCCTCAGTTCCACGGCATCCCTAGAGGAGTCGTCATTAGGATGACGCTGCAGTTCCCTCTCCAATTCTGCTATCCTAGCCTCCTTCTGCGCAGCTTGGGCAAGCGCTTCTTCCGTCTCCTTTTCCTGCCGAGTGTACCATCTCAGATACGCGATAAGGTGTAAACAAAGAGAACTCAACACTGAAACTTTTACCTGTATACAGAGCATCCCTTCTGCCTCCGCAGCACGCTGCGTAGCGTGAGCAAGTTGCTCATGAAGCAAGTCAAGTTCTGAGGTGGGAATCCACAAGCTGAAAGAGGCACCACCTACTCCCATCACCGGGGAAGCCGCGCCAATCTGGGCATGCTACGACGGCGTGAATTAGCAACCAACATCTGGAATCTGCGGTTCTAATTAGGAACGCACTGTACACCTACCAAGGCGCTCGTAGCTCCGCGGGCATCGCCCAACCGTTGCTCCATCTCTACCAAGCGAGTTCGTAAATTCGCTATCATGGTATCACGGATATCCTGCAGCCATACGAGTCCGCATTTCCACCAGAAAACCAAAAAGGGAGAAAGAAGAAAAGAGAAAAAGGGGAAACCTACCTCCACAAGTCCCCGGGGTTGGAGCCGCTCTGCGTACTTTGTCCTATGTAGACGCAAGTAGTCCTCGCTATCCCGCGCATGTGATTCTACAATCGTGCCACTCCGTTGCAAGTCTTCATACTGTTCAGGGAACCGCACGCGCCAGTCAATGCAGGTCGCCGGTCCTCGCGTCTTTCTCTCGACACGAGGTGGCGCAGCCGTATCCACCCATTTTTGAGCCAGTCCTAAAGTCCTCATAACTAATCGTAGCCGAAGCGGCTCGATTTCATTCAGGCAGTGCATCCACAATTTCTGTCCGAATCAGGCACGACTTGCTAGAACCCACGACTGGTCGGCATCGACCATGTCTGAGTAGGGTCTCCAGTTTACCATCGCTGCAGGGAACTCATGTAGCTCCCGCCTTAGCACCATCAGTTGGTAGGTTAGGGGTGCCGCACTCATGATGGGTTCCCACCGCCTGGCTAGCGACACCATCGCGGGTCGCCAATGCCGAGCTCTCCCCATGGGGAGGTAATAATAGCTCCACAGCTGCTCGGCGCAGGTCATCAGTACCTTGCAAAAACACAAAAAAAAATACAAAACAAGCAAAACCAAAAATACCTGAATGAATGGTGTGAAACCACTCACAGTCATTTCACGGTCCGCTTCTTGGGACAGACCTGCAAATAAGTGCGCCAGCATGGCAGCTCCCCAGGCATAGTATCCTACTCTTTCAAGGTCTGACAGCAGCTCCAGGAAGCGACATTGGATACCGTCCCCTTTCGAGCTCAGTACCAATCTCCCCAAAAGGAAGAGGAGAAATCTCTTCAAATCTATGTTGCATCATTCCCAGTTGCCGAAATCTGTGCAGTACACGGCACGGCATCCTATTTCCATCCTTTCCATGAACACTTCTGAGGATTCGTCGTCCCACCGACGAGTGTCGGTGAGCCCTAATGCATCCATGAGGGACGCCCTAGCTACCGACCTATTTTTCCGACCATCTAAGTCCAAACCCAGTAGCTTCCGAGCACCTTCTCGGTAATCCGCATAAGTGACCCCGGTCACTGCCTCGCCCTCCACCTTCAGGCTTGTGATCCGGCCCACATCCTCCAAGCTGGGCACCATGTGCCCCCAAGGCATCAAGAATGCCCGGCTCACTGGGTCCCATCTCTCACACAAGACTTGGATCAGGACCAGGTCGAGCTGGATCGGCTCGATCCGAAGAAAGGCACCAAATCCCATCACGTCTAGCCTGGCCTTCTGAAAACCCGGGAGACCCCTGTATGCGGCCACTGCTAACTCCCATGAAATGTGTGATTTCATCACACTCTGTGCATGCATAAGAAATGGAGAAGGGTGTTGTCAAGAGGAAGGAAGAAAGAATGAGAAAAGGGCAGGAAAGCTCAGCTTACGAGTTGTGGTTGGGCCCTTTCGTTAAAGTGCCCTTCGAGGTCCGAAAGCCTCCTGGAACTACTACCACTGGACCTGCTTCTCTTCGAGGAGTGGGAAGATCCGCCCTCCATCCAACTCTCGGAATTTTGAACTACTCCTCTCCCGTGAGAACTTGTGCTCCTCGAGTTAGCTCTCGATATACCTGGGAGGATAAAAGGGACAAGAATTTATAGAAATGGAAGGAGTACAGGCCAAGATTGCCTCCATCACCTTTAATGATAGCCCTCGCGATGAGGCACCTACCATGCGGTCCCGTGTGTCACTTCACCGCTCGCACAGGGTGGTTGATTGGACGAAGATATGACGACTAGCCCCCTATGTTGTCTAGGGATACCCTATCATGTTTTGGAGGACGTCCGTAAAACTTGACACAACATCCAGGAAAAGGAACTAGGGCCGTAATTATTGACTTCGACGGCAGATTCCCGTGAAAAATGGTCACAACAAGACGTAATTCTCCGCTTGGGGTGGAGTCTCGGCAGACCCATCACATGGAAACAGTGCAAAGGAGAAGAAGTGTAGGGAAGAAGGAACGCACAAGAGAACAAATAAGCAGCAGAAAATCAAATCACTCCATTCATAATTCTACATAAGTTGTCATAAACATCATAATCATAGAGAGGAGGCGGGTCCTCTAGCTCGCCAACTCTTGCCATTATCTTCATGCTCGTCCCTCTAGGCGTCCCTCTCCTCTCCCCTGAGGTGAGGGTCCCTCAGAAGCCTCCTGGATCCCCGTGCAGCAGCACCCGCCTCACCTCGTGGCGCCGGCTCCACAGCAATGACTCGCTGCTCCTCCCCTGACGTGGCAAAGAAGCCACTAGCGGCAAAGTGACCAGACTGGCACAGTCGCTCCCCAAACTCTCGTGCTCTCTCGTACCGCGTCTCCATCCCTCCTAGCCTCTGCACGACGGCCTGAAGGCCCAGCTGGAGCTCCCTCACTTGGGCCTCCAAGGCCCTCCTCTCGGTCTGATCCCGCTGTCGCTCGGACCTTCTCTCGGATTTCTCTCTCTCTGCCTCTCTCCTCATCATCTGCAGAAGAACCCTTAACTCCAGGATGTCTGGAGAAGGTCTCTCCTCACCGTGATGTCGCAGCTCTGCTACAGTCGCCACACAGGCATCACGCTCCTCTTCCGCCCGGGCAGCCCGAGCCACCGCACCAGCAAGTTACTCCCAGAGGGAAGCAATCTCGAGAAAAGGGGCCGATGAACTGGAAGATGCGCCAGTCACTCCCACCATCGCTGTCTGCTGGGCACGCTGGAACGAACAAACAACAGCCGTCAACTAAGCTCCCCATTTAAAAATAGAAAATGCAGCACTTAGCTTACCAAGAGCGACAGTTCCTGTTGAGTGGCGGCCAGCTGCCGCCTGACCTCGGCTAATTGGGCACGCGACCCGTCAACGTCGCACGTATGCCCGGCTTGGGGAAGCCCCGTATAACTCTCTCTCTGTCGCCGCAGGAAGTCGACACTATCCTGCACCAGTATGCTCCCTTGCTGCACAGGGAGACGTATACGCCAATCTTCAAGCTTCGCCTTGCCGCGACTCTTCTTCCTAACACGGCTCGGCTCATCTGCACTCGCCCACTCATCGGCCAAACCCGGGATTCTTGCCGTACCCTGCATCAAAAGGGGTCCCACATCAATCAAAAAGAACGCGTCCCCTGTCTAGGACGCGTCCATCATTTAAGTGTAACACTCGCCGAACCCTTTCCCCCCTCGCATGGCTTGCTTCAAAACTCAAGATGGATAAAAGAGGGGGAAAACCAAGCACTCACCGAGCCGTGTTCACCTCCTTCCACGCCATTGGGCCCCTCGGGTCCCTCGGGGGCCCGAAGCGGCCCTTCCTCCTCCATGGACGCCGTTTCGTGCTCTTGCGCGTCCCTCCTCGGACGAGGGGTCCCGCGTCCCTCTCCACCTTCGCCGTGGTCTAGACCACCGAACTCCATCGATCAAGAGAGGAAGAAGACGAAAAGGGGGACGAGCGAATTTTGGCGGGGGCGGGCTCGTTTGCGGGTAAGGCACGGGAGAAGAAAGGCCACCCGTCGCTTTAAATTTGAATTCGAGAATTAAGACGCGTCCTCGCGCCTGGACGCGCCAAAAAAAAAGGGAGAAAGGAAACAGAATCCCCCCGTGCAAAGCGTAGTTCCCCGCTGTTCAGGGCAAGGTCTCGTGGAGCGTGCCTCGAAGGGCAACTCAGTGCAAAGAAGAAAGTGTGGGAGAGAGAAAAGTACACACAACACAAGAAAACCATTTTCATTTCATATAATAGCCGAAAGTACGTCATGCAGTAAGGAGGATGGAGTGTACAAGCAACCCTCTAACTCTCACCATCACCCTCCTGGTCATCTCTCTCCTCCCTCCTCTGACGGGGATCCCTAGGGGGCCTCTGTGGCCTCTGCGAACCCTGAGAAGCCGTGCTCACCTCTCCAGGTGGCACCATGCCGGCCTCCAAGGTGCGGCGACGCTCCTCGGTCGAAGAAACTAGAAAGTTGCCCACAGAAAAGGAACCGGACTGACGAAGTCGCGCCCCGCGCTCCTTCTCCCTCTGATACCGCTCCTCACTCTCCCGAAGTCTCCCCTCCGCCGTGCCAAGACTCAGCCGGAGCTTCGACACCAAGGCCACCATAGCTCTCCTCTCGTCCCAATCTCTATGTCGCTCTGCCATCCTGTACTCCCTCTCTTTCTCTATGGTCTCCCTATCCCTCTCCCTCTCTCTCTCCACGCTCTCCCTATCCCTCTCCCTCTCCTCTCTCTCCCTCATCGCCTCTCTCCTCGACAGCTCGAGGGTGATCCGCAGATCCACTACATCGCGAGGAAGCTCCTCAGCCTCCCGTCGCCGCTCCTCCTCTAGCTCCGCAATCCAGGCATCACGCTGTGCCACCCAGGCATCGCGCTCCTGCTCAGCACGAACAGCATGGGCCAGGGCCTCCCGAATCTCGGCCACCTGTCAAAGCACGCATGCACTGTAAGAGAACAGTGATAGAAGGAGAGCAGCCAGAAGGAGAGTCGAGGTCAGGCAGACACTCACTCGAGCCTCGCGGTCACGCTCGGCCTCCTTAGCGCGAGCCACCGCATACGCCAGCTGTTCCTAGAGGGCAGAAACCTCCGGAGGAGGGCCCCGCGAACTGGAACCCGCTCCACCAGCCATCCCGGCTGTCGCTGCCAGGTGGGCCCGCTGAAACATGGGGCAAACGTCGGTCAAAGGCTAAGCATCAAAAATCTAAGTCACAAAAAATGTATTGCATAGACTCACCAGGATCTCCAACTCCTGTCGGATGGCCACTAACTGCCGCCTGGCGTCTGCCAGCTGGGCCCGCAAGTTAGCAATCATGTTGTCACGAGCATCCTACATTGCACATAAGTTAGTGCCACATGCATATACATATAGAGGGTGAAGCATTTTCATTTCACTTACCCCTGCCATACCACCAAAAAAGAGGCGGTCCCCGTACGTAGCCCGGTACCGTCTCAGGTAATCAGTACTGTCCTGTACATGGGACACCACTGGGACCCCGCCCTGCTGCCAGTCCTGGTACTGTGCCAGGAAGCGCGTACGCCAGTCCACAATCTTCGCCTTCCCCTTGGTCTTCCGCCCGATGCGGGCCGGCTCATCTACATCAACCCACTCCTGAGCTAGCCCCAACGTCCTCATAACCAGCCTCAGCCGAAGCGGCTCGATCTCGTTCAGGCAATGGACCCACACGTCCCGCCCGAAACGAGGAAGACCCGCTACAACCCAAGGCTGGCCAGCGTCGCCCATGCCTAGGTAGGGTCTCCACACCACCTGCATCACCATACATACATCATGTTAGTTACCATTCAGTCACATGCATAAAAACACAAAAAAGCATACGCATCATACCATGGCCTCAGGATACTCACTCAGCTCCCGACGAAGCGACGCCAGCTGGTAGCCGTGGCGTGCTGCAACCACGACCGGCCTCCACTGTCGCGCTAGAGGAACGGCCCTCCTGTTCCCCTGCCTGGCCCTCCCCATCGGGAAGTAGTAATAACTCCACACCTGCATCCATCATACATCATTAGCACGAGTGATTGCATATTTAACTAGGGTAAAATGCATAAATAAATTGTGTACCTGGAGAAAAGGTGCGAAGCCGCTGACTGTCGTCTCCCTCTCTGAAGTCTGGGAGAGATCAGCAATCAAATGGGCAAGCAGAGCCGCTCCCCACGCGTAGTGTCCCACTCTGTCCAAATCCACCAAGATCCCGAGGAAACGGCAGTGGATGCCATCCCCCTTCGTCCCCAACAGAAGGTGGCCCAAGGAGAAGAAAAGAAACCTCCGGAGGTCTAGATCCACCAGCTCCCGCTCGCTCGGGTCCTGGGTGAAAGCTGCACGAGCGTCTCCCTCGAGTCGTGCCAAAAACTCCGCTCCAACCTCGCTAACCTGCTGGCGTGGGTCGACGAATCCGAACGCCTCCATGATCTCCACTCGGCCAACTACCCTGCTGTCCCTGTCAGTCACGCTCGTCTCTAACCACAGCAGGTCCAGGACACTCTCTCGGTAGTCGGGGTAGGTGACCCCGCTCACCGCCTCTCCGTCAACCCTTAGCCCGGTGATCCGAGCCACGTCCTCGAGTGTCGGCACCATGTGCCCCCAGGGCATCAGAAACGCCCGGCTCGGTGCGTGCCACCGCTCCCTCAATGCTTGGATAAGAGGAAGGTCGAGCCGAAAGGGCTCCATCCTGAGGAAGGCTCCAAAGCCCATGGCGTCCACACGCGCCCTCTGAAAGTCTGGCAGCCCACGATATGCTGCCACCACTAGGGACCAGCTGATCCGGCCCTTCATCACGCCCTGCACACCATAAAACCAACAAAGAACACATCAGCATCATGAATAGTAATAAACAATAACACTGTATATACTACTTTATTTTTATTCTTAAAAATTATTTATGTTTTTTTGGAGGCTTGGACGCCTCCTTTACATTTTCTTTATTTTATTTTTAGAAAAAACCAAAACAAAAATAAATAAAATATATATATATATATTATCATGGAGACGTCCAAAGTCCTGGACGCCTCCTTATTTTTAATTCTATTTTTATTATTTACGTAAATAAATAAATAAAAAAGAAAAAAAGAAAATATGGAGGCGTCGAGGCCCCTGGACGCCTCCTTCCCTCACTCCCCGGTCCTCACCACACTGCCTCTCGTCTGCCCGTTTAGCCCAGTGAACCAATAGAATGGAAGCTTAAGGGGCTTACCGGATCGTGCTCGTCCTCTCCCTCGTCTCTAGCGCCCGCAGGGTCCTCCACAGCCAAAAGAGGAGCCTCCTCCTCCACGGCAATCTCCTCCGCCACGGCAGCCTCCTCGGCGTCATCTCTCAGCCTCCTCGGACGATGAGCCCGTCGTTTCCGCTTCTCCCCACCCTGGCTCGGGCCTCCTTGCTCCATTGGAATTGGGAATGGGTCGTTTAGGGTGAACGACTCGTCAGAATGAACAGTAGAAGTGAAAGGGGGGTGAGGCCCCCTTTATATAAGAAAAACCCCTTTTTGGGGGCGTCCAGGCGCCTGGATGCCCCCACTTTTTTCTTTTTTTTCAAAAATTAAAAAAATTTAGGGGCGTCCATGTGCCTGGACGCCCCCAAACAAAATTCAAAAAAAAAATAATAAAAGGAAAATATAGGGGCGTCCAAGCGCCTGGACGCCCCCAAAATAAAAAAAATAAATAAAAAAATAAAAAAATTGGAGGCGTCCAGGCCCCTAGACGCCCCCATTAAAAATATTTTTTTAATATATATATTTACATATGATCATATTGTAAATAAATAGGTACATAAAAAGAAAGAAAACACAAAAATAGAAAAACGGAAAAATAAAAATCATAACAAAGGGAATTGGTCCAAAACATCAAAATGCCAGATTTTATTCCATCAGAAAGCAGAATGAGCTACATCAGGGGCTTAGGCGCCTTAGGCCTTAACTTCCCCAGTTTGGTTATATAAGCTCTCCACAGCTCACATTCTTCCACCACGTGCGCTAAGGCCTTTCCCGCAACACTTGTCTTCCAGGGAGCTTTAATGGCTTTCGCTTCCCTCGCATTCGCCTCCGTGCCCAACTCCCTCTTCTTCAAAGGGACGATACCAGTCGGTAGTGGGAACGAATGGCGTGGGATGCCGATCTGGAGACAACACCGATGCGCATTATAAAGGACGAACTCGGTCGCGCCGATCAGTTGATAATCAACTTCGTGAGAAGGCCTCATGAGGAGATCAAGCGAAAGCAAATATGCCGGTGCGCAAGTGAAGAAGCCTTGTGTCACGGTGCGGAAGTGAGACCACCAGTCTTCACATTTCTTCAGCCACGGAACACGGTTCACTACAGTACCACCGAAGCCTAACACGTCGGCTATGTGATGAAGAGGGCTTTGTTGGAAGAGCTTCGAAGCGGTTGGCATTCCCTCACGGTGATCAAACTTGAAATGCAAATCCAGCCAGCAACTCAGGACAAGTGCGCAACCAAAAGGAGGCTTACCCATGCTCGAGGCAGTAAGGCCACTATACAGGTAGGCAAGGACAGTGGGTCCCACCCTCTTTCCACGCCAGATCCCGCAGATAGCACTCAGTTGGTCTTCCTCCACCATGTTGTCGGTATAAGGAAACAAGAGAGCACCCGCCAGACAGATAGTGAACCCCTTCATGATTCCTTCTAAGTAGTCATCATCTGGTGCCCCCCTCAGGGCCTCCATGACCCATTCCGCGAGCTTTTGCAAATCAATTCCCTTTTGAGTACGAACCTTTCGGGTTGCGTCGGGCGGCATGAAGCTTCCAAGGATGCTTTCGGAAGTCCCCCGTGTTAGCACCCGCATAGCCTTCACCTTCCCGTCACTCTTGAATTTCTTTAATCCGAGCAGAAGTTCCACCTCCTCGAGGAGGATGGTCACCTCGAATGTCGGGAAGATAAAAGTGTGGGTCTGGGGATGCCAGATCTCCACTAGTGCGCCCATAGTCGCCCAGTCCATACGAATCTTCTCGTACTGTTTGGCGTGAATAAGGAGCCCCTGCAGATGCCACTTCGAGAGTATGGCCCTCATGCCGATGGAGATGTTGGAAGTTAGCTTTAAAAGCCATGGCAGTTTGGAAAACTTCCTCGGGCCTGGGAAGAGTGGATATGGCTGGAAGAGAAAAGAAATAAGAAGAAATAAAGGAAGTAAGAAGAAGGTTCACGTGGAGAAATTTGAAATGAATCAGCTTACCATATGCGACATGATCGTCCCACTCAGATGACCCTCGAGGTCGGAGAGTCGCCTGATCTCGCTGCTAGGCCTGCTCCTCTTCATAACGCGAGAAGACTCTCCTTCCATCCTGAAATCTCTAGATTCTCCTCTCCTTCCTCTCCTGAGCTTCCAAAACCCACCTTGGTGCATTTGAATGAACTAGCCTAAGGGGAGTTCTTATAGGAAGGGAAGATTGCTACAGGACGGAACATGTCACATCAGCGGTCAATGTCAGGATTTTGGCTAGATCTCCTTTCCATTGTGGTGCGATTCTGTTACGATTCTGTTACTTTCTGATGTTATTAATCCATGCTGGCCTGTGCAGGTTTTACTAACGGACGTCTTTGTCCTATCTCCTGTCCCACCTTTCGATGGTTGGTCCCACCATGTCATGCATCATAGTATATGATACCTACGCTACTAGAACATGTCAAGGACCTTGCGGCCCGAACGAATCTGGGATTTGAGTTCCCCTCCAACAAAAATAGTGATGATCCCAGAAGAATTTGGGTTGTACGGATATGCCGTTAACTTGTGGTAGCATGGGGACGACAGTGCCATTCGGTGAATTGGTGCGTGGATAAACGGGCCCCAGCCCAGTATCGGCTCACCGGATAGGTATCCTGACCCGTTCTTAACAAGTTGACAATATTATCCTTGGCTATTTTCTATTTTAGTTTATTTTAAATTTTTCTTTAAGCCCAGCATGCATTCATATAGGACTTTGATTTATTGCGGAAGATCATTCAAGTGATTCGATTGCGAAAGCCGCTGTGCTTCAATTCTTACAAATATGAGATATTCCACTCCGAATGAAATACTGAGTTTCCTTGAAACGGCCCTACGTTGCTCTTCCAAAGGAGACCCTTGTTTGGACAGACTCTCAGATATTTCTTTACTTTTTACCTTGTTTGACCCACCTTGGCCGCAGCACTTCCACATCGGCTGGTAACCGCTCCCCAAAGGTGAAACCTGCAGGTTTATGACCCAAGTACTTCCACAACGAGAAGTTGGTCTCCTTTATTTTTCGTGCCTGAGCACACATCTCACCCTCCCTTATTTGATCTCCGTCCAAGCAATCGTCAATATTTGAAAGACCTTCTTCAAGGTCGCCTCATTGAAACTTCAGGAAAGATTCCAAACAGTAACGTCAAAAGCATGTCTCATCACACCTTGGCATCAACTTATCAGTCCGCTCCCACTTCATTTCACTCCACTTCGAAACCATTTCACTACGTGTCGCTCCCTTGTAAAGCAGACGCCAAGGCGGGGCAGCTGTAGACACGCTATTCCTGACGTCTCCTGAGAAAGTCTCATATCACTATACAACGCCCCGCGACGGCTTACGCGTTTTGAATCACTTGAGTGCTTCCTTTTTTTGAGTCTTCTTCCGCCCTTTTCGGCATCCGGAATCGTCTCGTCACGGCATTCGGACGGCATCAACACCAGTCAGACGCATCAGGAGGTTCCGGAACCAAGAAGGGTGTCTGCCAGGCAGCCGCCAACAACTTGTCCGAGGATCCGGGTGGGTCTTTTTGGGGCGTCTAGGCCCCTGGACGCCCTCATTCTTTTAATTTATTTTCAAATAAACCAAAAGCCAAATAAAAATAATATATTAATGGAGGCGTCCAGGCCCCTGGAAGCCTCCATAAAAACAAAATTATAAAATATAAAATGCCAGCTTTGGCATAGAAAAACAAAACAAAAATAATAAAAAATATTTTCTTGGAGGCGTCCAGGCCCCTAGACGCCTCCATCAACTCCCTCACGGGCGCCGCCCACCGAACGACGGTTTGTCGTGTGTGAAAAAATCCAAATTATGGAGACGTCCAGCCAGCTGGACGCGCCCATTTCTGAATCACGAGGCGTCGCTCACAAAGCCACGCGTTGTGCCAAACCGCATGCGGCCATCGGTGAGGTTCGGTGGACCTGTTGGAGGCGTCCGGGGCCCTAGACGCCTCCACAAAAATATTCCAAAAAAATGAATAAAAATAGAATAAAATATCTTTTTTGCCCTGATGGAGGTGTCCAGGGTCCTAGACGCCTCCACCCTCCGGAGCCCTATAAATAGAGGCCCACTCCCTCAGTTCTGGAGGAGCCTCGAAGAGATCCGATAGGCTGCCGGAGCCCAAAGGCTACCGGAGTCATTTCTAACCCGTGGGGTCTTTTGTAGGTGGAGGTTCCGCCAGCTTCTCGGGTGCCCACGCTCGCGAGAGGAAGGTCGTCTTCATCCACCGCGCTTCCACGTCGTCCCTACGCTGCCGGAGCTCCGTCGGATTTCACCATCGGCACACCCAATAAGTCAATCCTTTCCTTTTCTTCGTAGTTCTTTTGCATTCATCATCTCGCATCCTCTATCCCCCTTCATAAGGGCGCCTCTTATTATATACTTCTTGCATCCATCATCTCATTTTCCTCCTACTCGAGTCTGAGAGGGGTTTAAAAGACAACACCAACTAGGTGTGTGTCTTGCCATCATTTCGTTATTTTTATCGCAAGGATTTGAATGCTATACCTTCATCTTTCTAATCCACTCGTTACTTGTTTGTCGTTGTTTTGCAATGGTACCTAAGGAAAGCCCTCTCCGTCGGCCGGCCGAAGGGGGAGGAAGAAGCAACCCGCCATCTCCCGCTCTTGAGGTAGGCGCAATCACTTTCTTTATTTTGGGCTCTTTTGGCCCCTGGCGATCATATCATGTTCTCGAGGCCGCGGTGAGTCACTTCCCCAATGGCCGTTTAAATTCCCGTTCTTATATTCTCTTTATATTCTGTTATATTCTTATCTGCTCATATTCTCGAGGCCGTGGCGAGTCACTTCCCCAATGGCCGTTTAAATTTCCGTTCTTATATTCTCTTTATATTTTGTTATATTCTTATCTGCTCATGTTCTCGAGGCCGCGGCGAGTCACTTCCCCAATGGCCGTTTAAATTCCCGTTCTTATACTCTCTTTATATTTTGTTATATTCTTATCTATTCATATTCTCGAGGCCGTGGCGAGTCACTTCCCCAATGGCCGTTTAAATTCCCGTTCTTTATATTCTCCTTATATTCTATTATATTCTTATCTGCTCATATTCTCGAGGCCGCGGCGAGTCACTTCCCCAATGGCCGTTTCAATTCTTGCTATTTGATTTCTGCACCATTCCCGTCCCCCCGAGGCCGCGGCGAGTCACTTCCCGCTATGGCCGTTTAACCCCCATATCTTGCTATATTACATTTGTCCCGCTCGCCCCACCGTAGAAATCTCCTGTGGTGGCCCCTTCTCTTTTCTCTTATTTCTGTGTTGCAGCAAACAAAAGAGGAGCCCGCGCGCTCCGCGTCCTCTTCGCTCCCCGAACCGCGTGACGTCGCTCACAGCGCCGACCCTCGGTATATCAAATGACATTAGTAGAAAGCCGAGCAACGCCCGACGGGAAGCTCTTGCCATGCGTGATGGCGGTCTTCGGACCTATATCCTCCGCCACGTATTGAAGGTTTCGCCCCAATAAACAGTGCATGGTGGATTATAATATCTTGCATGATCGTTCGCATCCTTTGCGTTCTTTATTCCGGCCTCGACGGCCCATTATCTTGGTAATTAATCAAAGGTTTTCCCTCCTCGCGAGAGATGTAATTAACGCTATAGCCTTTATGGTATAACGAACTGCTGGTCCCGACCGAATCTCACTCTCGCCCGACACGGGTCAGAATGAGCACATAATAAACTTGTCACTCACGTGACTGGCATGCCTTCGCGGTCAATCAGTCAGTTAATTACTGGTTAATTAATTGGTTGATCGACACGTAAATGAACCAGAATAAATCCCTTTCTCTATACGGATCAGATCCCGTCAAAATAGTCTGGCACGCCCGGTGGGACTAATAATTTAAATAATACGCAAACAGTCTGGCACGCCCGGTGGGACTAATATATTAAATAATACGCAAACAGTTTGGCACGCCCAGTGAGACCAGTGTCACCTTTCATCTCTTTGCCGAGATACTTGGGCTTCGAGGCCCTCTCAAAGGTTGCTGATCGTCGGTTTGTTTGTCTTGGCAAGCGAACGATGACGACAACAACTGGACTGACTGGCGTCGGCTTCGGCCCGTCGATCGTTGCCGGTCATGCGCAAGGGTACCTGACGGTGCCCATGGTGTTCGGCAACTTCCCTGCTGCTGTGGGCTTCCCCAACTTCTTGGGGTCAGCCTTTGTGGACATGCTGGAAGTGGAACCCTCGCAGCCCGTCAAGGGAGCTGTGGAGAAGATGAAGCCTTTGAAGGCTCGATGCTGCCATGACTTGCTCAAGAGTCCAACCCAGGTCGCCAGCTGCCTGGTGCACCATGCTGTCCCTGGGGTCCGCCCCAATGCTGCTAACAATTCCGGAGGTTGCCAGCGCAAGCAACTCCGGAGGAGTACTGCTGTGGTTACTGGATCTCTGTCTCAGTTCGGTAAATCCATGATGGTTGGCGGTGTGTGCGTCTTCCTCAATGGACTCGACGCACGAATAGTCTCGGACCGGGTCGTCTTCGCCGTCCACGTCCACAACTCATACCAAACCCTCGCTGGAAGGAGGGCGGAAAGAGAAGAAGCTAGCCACTATGGCCAAGAGAAGCTGGCCCCAAGGCCAAGGAAGTTCAAACAGGTGTGGGTCCCCAAGAGGGTCTAGCCTGTCCACCAAGCTGCACTAGTTCGTTGCCGTCCTGCTCGCGACGGAGCGGAAGGGAGGAAGGGAAGGGGCCTGGCCCCGAAAGAAGAAGAGGTGGTCGCAGACCCTCCATGCCGTGAAAGTTTCATGGCATGTGCCCGCCAAGCCAACATCCCTACTGTGGGACAGAGATTCCAACAACCGACCGGTCGGGCTCGGCTTGCTTATATTCCTCCTGCGGGAGGTCGACAACTGTCCCCCATGCTACATCAAGAACGGGGTCAAGAAGAGATGGCCAATCTGTTCAAGAATTATTTCCGAAGGCTAGGCAACCCCTCGCTTGGACAACACCCGCTGATGCAAGCAGCCACAGCCAATGAAGACTACTGCCCATCAATGGCAGTTGAAGAAGATGCAGGAGAAAGGATGATGATGTCGTCAGTTGATGACAATGGCTATGATGACGGCTTTGAGATCGAAGCCGATGAAACCTCCCCTCAGCGGGAAGAAGAAAGAAGAATTTCCATGTTTGAGAGGTTGACCTTTCAGGCTAAAAGGAGGGTCCATCGATAGAGAAGAAGGATGCAGGTCTTCACCTGCAATATGGCTGGCACATTCAGTCTATATGGGGGACTTCCCGAAGAGCCCGCGAGTTGGCTCAATTGGCCGCGAGGTCCGGGCCGAATACTCGGAGAACAGAAGCCGCAAGGGAGCTCCTGGCGACAGCTAAAGGAAAATAACCCCTGGTCTACCACCAGCGGAGTGATGAAGCTGCTATTTTAACCGCCAATGTAGTGACGGCGGAAGAAGAAGATGACGTCCTCCTCGACATCTTGCCCTAGGGTATGCCCGGGGAAGCAACAGAGACCATCCCCAGCACTGCAACTATGGACCCGTCGGTCCTGATGTTGCTCCAAAGATACTGGCAAGAGATAGACTTGCTGAAGAAACAGCTGATGGAGAAGATCGAACAGCCATCAGCCTCTAAGCTGCCCGAAGTCCAGGGCGAATCATCCCGGGGAGCGGTCCATCATGTCGACCCTCCGCCGCTCTACACCATGCCTCAGCTGTCAAAGCCGAGCATGGCGACAACTCAGCAACAGCTATCACAGCCGCAGCCGCTGATGCCGCCGGTCCTCCCCCAGGTGCACCAGACGCCCCCGCTGCTGCGTCCTCCACAAGCGACCACTCTGGTCACCCTGTACCTGCAGTCGGCACACTTCTATCCGGAGCCAGTTGACCCCACGGTCATGAATCGGATGATGGTGGAAAGGATGATCGAGCTCAAGCTCGCTGAAAGGAGTGAAGGCGACTACGTCACGTTTGATGCCTATCAGGTACCATACCCGCCGCACCATGTTGCTAAACGGCTTCCCCCGGGGATCAACAAGCCGCCAAAGTTTGACAAGTTCAATGGGAAGGGGTCCCCGAAGGAGCATGTCGCTTATTACATGACCGTCATGGGCGATTTGGCCACGGACGAGTCATACCTGTTAAAATTTTTTGGGTCCTCGCTGACAGGGCTCGCATTTGAATGGTACTCTAGCCTCCCGGTCGAGTCGATCAGCGACTGGTCGGACATGCAGATGAAGTTCAGGGAGAGATTCCATGTTACAGAGAGGGAGGTCATAGTGGCCGAACTCTATTAAACAAAGCAGAGGGCAAATGAGGCGGCCCTCGACTATATTAAGAGGTGGAGGAACCTCAGAATGAGATGCAAGCGGCCCCCGCATAAGGAGGACGTTGTACAAATATGCAAACAGAACCTTAGGAGGGAGATTCTGGAAAAGATGATCGGAATAGAAATACGGTCGTTTGACCGATTGAACAATGTCATGGCCGAGGTGGAAGCCTTTCTGGCCAGATCTGCCCCTACATCAGCTGCCGGCACAACCCAGAAGGGCAAGGCAGTGGAGCGCCACCAGGCACCTAAAGAAGCGAATGCTCTTGACATCAAGGCGTTTGAGCAACAGAAAGGTAAAGGCAAGGAGGCGGTCGCCCCACAGCCTGCAAGAGCCGCAGACGGCAAAGAAGGCCCCTCGTTGAGGGATAAGATGAAGAAAGCCTACTCATTTCTGAAGGACAAGACCAAGATTTTGTTCGACTGGGTAACGGAAAATGGAGTGGTCCCCCTTCCAGAGCCGAAGAGGTCGGAGGACCTGAAGAAAAAAGACAGTCCAAGATTCTACCCCTACCACCATATGTTGGGGCATCCAATCGAAGACTGCTATGTTTTCAAGGACATCATCGAAGCGATGGTGAAGAAAAAGGAAATAGAGTTGGGAGAGTACAAGGTGGACCCCCCTCAACCGCATGAAGCCCCTCCCAGAAGGGCAGGAGTCAACATGATCTCCCTATACCAGGCATTGCCTGAGGAGATTTCTGAAGCAAGTACGCGGCGCACCTATGAAAGTCATTTCATGGAGCCCGTGAAAGAACAACAGGGATGGCAGCAGGTCCCTACGAAGCACAAAAAGAAGAGGGCACCCCACCCGAAAGTGGGGGCACATGTCCGTGGCGTCACACCATGACTTGCTCTGCCGGTGGCATCACCTGTGTGGACCACTCCACCTGCAGTCATCAGAATACCTACACACAATCGGAGGAGACAAACTCCGCTGCCAGTAGTTAAGGAAACCAGTCCCGGAGTCCGCAAACTACAAGACCTTATAGAAGGGCTAGATGAGTACGTGCAGCCCGAATTGAAGCCCTTGCTGGTGCGAGACCATGTCCCATGGCAAGAACTGGATTAGCTCTCACTTGAGCAAAAAGAAGAAGCTGATGCAGCATCCGATAAGGAGGGCAATTTGTTCTGGGGGCAGGCGCCTACTGAAGTAAAAAAGAAGAAGAAACAAAAGAAGAAGAAAAGAAGGGCCGCTAAGGCTGATAAAGTGCAGGTTGTCTCCAGCAATACCCTCTCAGCACTCTTCAACCTGCCCGGTGAGGAGGAGGAAGAGGAAGTTTGCTTCACACCCCCTGTTAAGGGAGGCAAGGTCGAAGTCGCGACTGCTGCACATGCAACCCGGTCAGGCCGAAAATGGGGACGCCAGTCGCCGCCCAACCACAACATTATATTCAGGGGAGAGCAGCCTTACAAGACACCTCCCCGGGAAGTCAAGGGAGTCCAGATCCCTCCTCCGCCAGGCCTATACAACAAGAGTGGGGGAAAGATAGTCCCTTCATTCCTTGAATTTATGAAGATGTCCAAGGGAAAGTAGCCGTGCCAGGAGGCTAACCCAGCACCCGGGAATGTTCACCTTTAACCAGCACAGTCTGCCGAAGCTCCAGATGCAGATGGAGCTTGCCCTGCAGCGGCTGATGAAGAACCTATGTCGATGTTAATGAACCTTTAACTCAGACCTTTCGTCCCTGTTAATGAATATACCTTTGCTTCGACATGTAACCCATGTCAATGAATAAACCCACGTTCGATCCTCGTCATCATCGGCGAAATCAGTCGATCTCTACCTTTAACTCGGCCCTTTCGTCCCTGTTAATGAATATACCTTTGCTTCGACATGTAACCCATGTCAATGAACAAACCCACGTTCAATCCTCGTCATTATTGGCGAGATCGGTCGATCTCTACCTTTAACTCGGACCTTTCATCCCTTTTAATGAACATACCTTTGCTTCGACATGTAACCCATGTCGATGAACAAACCCACGTTCGATCCTCATCATCATCGACGAGATCGGTCGATCTCTACCTTTAACTCGGACCTTTCATCCCTGTTAATGAATATACCTTTGCTTCGACATGTAACCCATGTCGATGAACAAACCCATGTTCGACTCCCGTCATCATCAACGAGATTGGTCAATATCTACCTTTAACTCGGACCTTTCGTCCCTGTTAATGAACATACCTTTGCTTCGACATGTAACCCATGTCGATAAACAAACCCACGTTCGATCCTCATCATCATCGGTGAGATCGGTCGATCTCTACCTTTAACTCGGACCTTTCATCCCTGTTAATGAATATACCTTTGCTTCGACATGTAACCCATGTCGATGAACAAACCCACGTTCGATCCTCATCATCATCGGCGAGATCGGTCAATCTCTACCTTTAACTCGGACCTTTCGTCCCTGTTAATGAACATAGCTTTGCTTCGACATGTAACGCATGTCGATGAACAAACCCACATTCGATCCTCGTCATCATTGGCGAGATCGTTCGATCTCTACCTTTAACTCGGACATTCCGTCCCTATTAATGAACATACCTTTGCTTCGACATGTAACCCATGTCGATGAACAAACCCGTGTTCGACTCCCGTCATCATCGGTGAGATCGGTCGATCTCTACCTTTAACTCGGACCTTGCGTCCCTGTTAATGAACATACCTTTGCTTCGGCATGTGACCCATGTCGATGAACAAACCCATGTTCGACCCTCGTCACCATCGGCGAGGTCGGTCGATCTCTACCTTTAACTCGGACCTTTCATCCCTGTTAATGGACATACCTTTGCTTTGACGTGTAACCCATGTTGATAAGCAAACCCATGTTCGATCCTCGTCATCATCGGCGAGATAGGTCGACCTCTATCCCTTAACTTGGACCTTTCGTCCCTGTTAAGAACCGTATAGCCTTTGCTTCGGCATTTAACCAATGTCGACGAATTAAACCAGGGTCCGACCCTTGTCATCATCGACAAGGCCGGTCGGCATTCTAGCAGGCAAGCTCTCCCGTGTTCCGATCTCCACGGAGTATAAAAAAAAAAAGAAACGAAAAATGGGGTAAAAAATAGAGGTACCCCGCCGGCCTTGTTCCTAAACTAGGACAAGGGCAAAAATGGCTATAACCCGACTGTCGCGAAAACCCGAAAGGGCGTTGCAGGTAAAATCGGGTACCCCGCCACGTGAAAACCCAAAAGGGCACGTGGGCAAAAGCAAGAGGGGGCTGGTTCCGGCGAAAACCCGAAAGGGCGCTTGAACTTGTAGATTCAAATATATATATATATATATATAGTCACACGAGGAATACTTTTCGGAGACAAGACGAAGCTTCCCTTCTAGAGTCCCACCGATAAGCTGACCCTTTCGGCCCTTGTCACCATCGGCAAGATCGGTTGCTACCCTTTCAACCCTTGTCACCATCGGTAAGACCAGCCACCCTTTTGGTCCTTGTCACCATCGGCAAGACCGCCTACCTTTTCGACCCTTGTCACCATCGACAAGATCGGTCGCTACCTTTTCGGCCCTTGTCACCATCGACAAGATCGACTATCTTTTCAACCCTTGTCACCATCGGTAAGATCAGTCGCTACCCTTTCAGCCCTTGTCACCATCAGCAAGACCGGCCACCCTTTCGGTCGTTGTCACCATCGGCAAGATCGGTCGCTACCCTCTCGACCCTTGTCACCATCGGCAAGACCGGTCGCTACCCTCTCGACCCTTGTCACCATCGGCAAGACCGGTCACTACCTTTTTGACCCTTGTCACCATTGGCAAGACCGGTCGCTACCCTTTCAACCCTTGTCACCATCGGCAAGATCGGTCGCTACCCTTTTGGCCCTTGCCACCATCGGTAAGATTGGTCGCTTCCTTTCGAGCCTCGTCATCATCGGCGAGCCCGGTCAGCTATCCTTTCACTTGGATCTTCCGTCCTCGTTAATAGATAAACTACCATTACTTCGACATTTAAACCATGTCGATGAATAAACCGCACTCTCAGCTTTCGTCGCCATCGACGAAATTAGTGGGGCACATCTGCCTACTCTACCCATGTCCCACCCTAGCCAAAGCTCGATTCCGGGAATAGTTAATCCGCGGTGGAGCGAACACCTCACCCCTTTGCTGAAGGCGTGAACACTCTCCTACGCTAGTGGCTTATATCCCTAGACTGAGCTAATTGGCTGGAAGAAGAAAGAAAAGAAAAGAAAGAAAGAAGTCGTGATTGAAGCGATAAATAAAGATATTTCATTGATATGAAGTGTTGAGATACATCATTTCTTGGGGCACTCCCCGAGGAACATAAGCTCCGAAGACAAAAATAAGCGAAATGGGATACAAAAAAAGGAAATAAAATAAAGCTACTACAGAGGGCGCCGGAAAATGTCTTCCAATTCCAAGAGGCCTAAGGAAGGACATTGAGTTAGCTCTTGCAGCCGAGATTCGGTAACTGCCAGCTGTGCAAATTTTTCATCCAGGGAGGCAAGTTGCCCTTCGGCTAGGTCCGCTTCCTCTATGGTTTGAACCTCCAGGCGCTCGGTCTCCTGCAATTCGGTTTTAGCCTTGGCAAGTTCTGCACTCAGCTCCACTATCCACACTATGAGGGAGGACCGGCGTTCTGAAGTAGTGCTAGCAACATCTCTCAATTTCCCCACGGTCCCTCTTAATGAAGTGGCAGCAGCTCGGCAATCAGCCCTCTCCAATTGCATAGCCGCCAGCTGATCGGATACCTCCCGGCTAAGGTACTCCCGCCTGTTGGCATGCTTCAGCAACATGGTAACCCGTGGGGTCCAATCATCCATTGGGCACCCAAACGCCAATAGTGAGCGGGAGAGGTGTTCTATCAGACTCCTCAGCTGCGCATAAGTCAAGCCTGGGGAAGCCGACATGGCTCGCTGAAGATTATCCAGAGACTGCCATACCAAGTCGCTAGAAAATTGTAAACCTAGTGGTGAAGTCTCAGGAAGCTGAAAGTCCACCCTGTTGTCCACCTCAGCCCAGATATCGTCATTCACCCCAGAGGACATCGACGGCATGGTTTGTAGGGCGCCAGCACTAGACTCGACAACAGTAGCTGATACAACTGGAGAAGTCTCAACTACAATAACTTCTTTGCCTGCCCCCTGAGGTGAAGCCGTGCCGGCCATCTCGATAGCCAAGGATACTCGCTCCTCGTGTGCAGTCCCACTGGCTTCTACAGAAGAAGATCCTTGAATGACGGCCAAGGCCTTAGAAGCATTGGCCTTTTCTTCAACAATTTCTCTTGCTTCTATCTCCGGGAGGCTACTCTGCTCCAGCAGCAATTCGTTGCCAGCGGCCGGGGCTTGAGATTCCGTGACTTCCGTCGGGCCACCAATTTCTACAATTGCTCTGGGCCCCTCTGAAGCTGCTACTGCCACATAAGTCTGTGGAAGTCGTAAGGCAATGGGCCGCAGAACTGGTGGAAAGGTTGGTTTGCCCATGCCTAAATCTGGAAGAGGTATGCGAGCCGTCACAGTTGGCGGTGCCACCTCAGCCTGCATCACATACATGTATGTCAGCTAGCTGATTTGGAAGTAACAAGAAGGGCTGCAGGCAGGTGTCGAAACACTTCCTACCTCGACCGGCACTATATTTAGGCCTCCAAGAGTGGCCTCTGACGGTTCTGGCCCTCCTCCTGCGATCGAGTATGATGGCCCGTGCTCAATTCCTGGTAGCCTCGGAGGGTTGAATGTCAAAAATTTGCTTTTGTAAGCTGAGGAAGCCCCAGCATCTTCAGTTTCTGTATCAGCCGGTAGAAGCTCGTCATCACTGGAGCCACCACCGTAATCAACCCGCTCGGAGGAGGAAGACTCTTCGGCCTGCTCCCGAATCTCCAGCGTCCAAGCAGGTGCCATGCTGCTAAGACAACTCCTTCAGCTGGAGCTTCCTCAAAGGTTTCTGTCTCGGGAACATCAGCCTGATGAATAGCTTGGGGCTATTCCCTTGAAACTGTCTGCTCTCCAGCGGCAACTTCTCCCATGACTTCAATTTCGGGGAGCATCGTGGGGTGAATGTCAGCTGGAAGCAAAGGCAATAAGCAGTCAAGACCTGACTGAAGACATGGTGGGCTGCAGAGCTCTATGAACAAACTGCAAGTTACCTTCCACCTCCTGATGGGGTGTTGGTGAAGGTAAATCTCATTCCATGAAAGCTGGAAGGGCTTCCTCCTCTCCCTCTCTGGCCGCGGCACCCGTCACTGCCTCCAGCCCAACAACGGCGGAAATAGTGCCAGCAGCTGCAAAAAGATGATCAACCAAAGTGGCAGAAACAAGTGAACAAGTCACGGAGGAATGAGAGGTTACCTTCACCTTCGGGCCCTTGTGTCCGAGCAGCTTCAAACTCGGCGAACGAAGGGACCCAGGGAGGAACGATAACTGGTTCCTCTTCAGCGGCCCTACTCTGGCACGCTCGCGTAGCACGGGTGTCCGCCTTCTTGGCCTTCTTGGCCTTGCTAATAGCCTCCCCGACCTGGGACCTGGTTCGCTTCTGTGAATCGCCAAGAGGCAATGGCGTCGTGGTCGGAGCCCGCTTAGGGATGTCAAAATATGAAGGCTTCTGTGCCTTAGAAATCAGCTCCCTGTAATGCCGAGTCACCTCCACAGAGAGGTGAGCTGCAAAGGTGTATGTGTGAGAAAGATGCATGCTGACCATGAAAGAATCGGCTTGAAGCTAAAATGAAAGACAAGCATACCTGGCGGCCCTGTGTACCGGGGAGTGAGCAACCAAAAAAATATTGGGGGTGCCTTGTCCCAGGAAGGCGCCTCACGAACAAGCCAGCAAACATCACCTATCTTCTCGCTCTTCTCGACCAGCTGTGCCAAATCTTCATGGCCGTGAGAAGATAAGTGATAATACAGGCCCAAGTGGTCCAACCCCCAACCGTCTAGAAACTTAAAAGATATTAAGAGCTGGTGGTCCAAAATGGCTTCTAATGAGCCGGTAATGGAGAGCCCTTGAGAATGAAGCAGGGAAAATATCCAGGGGGTATTGGAATATAGGCCTTCCCGCCTATCCTCCCTCCTAATGAAAGTCCTACATGGATGAAGACGATCAACTTCTGGACGCCAGCCCGCCACTGCCGGAAGGGGCTCCTCCACCGGGATGGGAATCGTCTGAAGAACTGTCCACTCACTGCTAACCCGGCATAACCCCAAAGTGTCTTGACATAGTCATCCTTCTGAATTTCCGGCATCTTCGGGTCAGCCTTGGACGACCGACACTTCACAGCCTTCCTTGCTTCCAAATATGTCGTTACCTTAGTACTGGACCAGGATTTCAGCTTCTTCAAGTAAGACGGATCAATGTCCAAGGCAGGTTCTGGCTGAGAATCTAGAAAACGACACTCAGCAACATGCCAGCAGTCTTTGCGGGAATTCTGGTAGAAGCCCATCCGTGCATTCCACCACTTGATAAAGTCTGGAGTTACTCTGGGCCAACGAGCGGGAAATGGCACCCTGAAGGACACATCTTCCCGGTGGTGGAAGTAATCCCACCATGTACGAGCTTCATCCGTGGTCGTCTGGCTAGCCGGGTAGTACGGCTCCAACCACAGCAAGCCGCTCTTTCTAAAGACAAGGACACTGGGGCAGATGGCCAGTACCCAATCAACCAGCTCTGACTCCAAGATTGGCCTTGTGCTCTTGGTGCCGGCGAGCGGATGAATAAACTCCTATGTCTCAAACAAGCGGCATTGCCGCATCTTGTTCACAAGGGGGCTGGAACTAGCTACCAAGCTCCAAAAATGGAGAACTCTTGGCGAATCTGTCGGGACTGTGGTCAACTTCCCCCGAATAGCAAAAAGCTGATCTTCCATTAAAGACGGCTCAACCCTGGCAAACTCGATCATCCTCGGCACAGGACGATCAGACTGAAGCGACCGGGGAGCTGCCTCAGGAAACAAAGTGCATACCCAGGCATTGAAGAAATACATCGGGCCAACTGTCCGTGAATTCCTGGGCATGCGTGATTTGTGCAGATCCCCCAGCATCTTGTAAGTAAGGCATAAAGCCACCGGACACAGCGACAGCTTCGTCCCCCAGGCCATCAGACAAGTAGGATAAATGGCCTCTTGTCTAATTACTATCTCGTCCCCCTGAGGAGGAGCGAACGAGCAAAGCCGGTAAGTCAGATACGCAGCACAATGTGTGGCTGCGTTGACTCCTGTAGGGTTCGGGCCCCCTTGTCGCCCTCTCCTTGAAGTGGTGGGGAAGGTTGTCTGGCGACAGGCCCTCTTCTTTCTCTTCACTGCTGTTGGAGCAATGGCGGGGAAGTCTTCATATTGTCGCTCCTCACCAAAGAAATATTGAAGCCACATGCCCATCCGCACGCACCTCTTCTCGCCAGGCTTCCGCGCTTCCCGTGAATCAAGCGTCAAACGCAGTAGGGTGCGGTATGCCTTCATCAAATAGCGATAGGCGAAGCCTGTGAAGTACTTGCCTTCGCCGTCCGTCTGGTCCTTCAGCTAGTCCGGGAAACAAACCTCTTCATATGGCTCCCCGTCTATCGGCAAGCCGCTCAGCTGGGACAGACTCCAGAGATCCAGCGAAGTTTCTCCCTCTTCAGTATAGAAAGTATTATGTTCCGGGTAGAAGACTTCGATCATCCCATAGCACAAACCTCGGGAGATTGGATACCGATACCGGGAAGCATATATGTTGTGATAAACACCGGCGTGCACTAGGATTGGGGCATACTGCTGCAGCACGTAGTCTGTGAATTCAACAGCCCCCAGCCTGAAAGTGTGAGCGTCAGTGGCTTTAAGCTTTCCGAACCATCCCACGGAGATCTAATGTTTGAAGCGGACTGCCAGGCAGTCCAGAAGAAAAGGCTCATCTCGATACCCCCATTTCAGCGGGGCGAGGAATAAACCATATTTGGGCTTCTCACTGTCAACACGCCCGGCAGTCTCGTTCCATTGGGCTGGTGAAAATTGCGGCGCTCTTGTCAACACCCCAACATCTGGAGTCAACTCCTGCACGCCGAGGATGGCACCCCATTTTCTAGACTCCCCGGGAAGATATATTGGCATGCCCCGAATGACTGACTCGTTCAGACTATCTCTGTCCGCTACCAAGGCTCCCTCAGCTCGACGGACGAGAATTATATCACGCTTCCCGCGAAGGTTGAAGCGTCTGAGGAAGTCCATCGAGTGCTTGTCCTTGGGGTGGTTCAGTCTGATGCCAACCCCTCGCTCATACTTAAAATGATTACCGTCGAGAATCATCAGGCGACTGGTGTCAACGGTATCGGTCTCTGAATATGAAGACTCTGTCACCACGGCTACCCGCCTGGACCCCCGATCAAGGGAATGGACATTCTCCCATGTCACAGCGACGCGGGACGCAGAAGAAGAAGAACCGGATGTCATGTTATCTGCAAGACAGCATCCAAAAGAGAGCAAGCAGAGTCAGAAGTCGGTTAATTGAAGCAAGATTTCTGATAAAATTTCGACAGAGTCTCCCCAGCCCGAGAGTTTGCCAAGAGAGAAGCGGAAGCCGTCCATCAAGGGAGCGACCCCTAAAAGCAGCCATAGACATAAAGTAAAGGCCAAATGGGACACCCGAGGGATTTAGCTCCGAGGACAAGTCCTACGAGAAGCCTCCCAGGGCCCGAAGATTGGGTTTAGAACCCGAATATACAAATGACACTCACCCTCTCAACAAAATCCCCTCACTCGCACGTTCACTCGGCGCCGCGGTGGAGAAAGGATTGAGGAGAGAGAAAGATTCGTTGCAAATGAGCAGTGAAGAAGAAAAAATGAGGGGAAAAGCCTTTATATAGGGGGGCTCCACCCCTGTTAAAACGGTGCGCCCCGGAGCGCACCGTTGTAGCCAGTTTACGCACCGGTTAACCCGACGCCGTTTTAACCCAATGCAAAAAGGGCGTGCCATTTCATACGGTGCCGTTTTAGCAACAATGCTAAGAGCGCGCTATTTTAAATGGCGCCGTTCAAGCTTCCGATCGCGCCGGATTAGCGTCCGACGCCGGAATTAAGTGCCGTTCCGAGCTTCCGTCAGCAAAGGAGATCAATCCGGACGAAGCTCATCCGTCGGTCCTACTGCACTCCTGCCTCGTTTGCAACACCCACGTCTGGGGGGGCATTTGTTGGCACTCAAAATGTGATGAACGGCGATCGAGCCGTAAAGATGAATGATACGGCCTACTGAAGCACAGAAGCCGATGAAGAATAACTTGTTGAAGACTTCCCAAGCCACCAGAGCCTCGAGTCACCTGGAATGAACACCACAAGAAAAATGAGAAATTTCGACGTCCATTCACCGTCGCGAATTCGTCGGAGATACGTCGCAATATGAATTTTCGACGTATTGACGACGTAATGACGACGGAATATGGACGTCGAAACTATTTCGTCGTAAAATTTCGACGTAATAAGATAGCGTCGCAAATATGTCCTAAATTATCGACGAAATTATGTCGTTGAAATAACCGTGGCTATTTGTGTCGATATTTAATATTACGAAAAATAATTAATCATTGCGACGGAACATAATTTAGTTGAAAACAGGTCTAAAGTTTTTGACGGATCTCCGACTGATATATTGTGTAGTCGCAAACATATGGTTTAAATTAGTTTCGACGAAAGTTAATTTCGTGGCTAATGCGTCCATAATTTTTGACGAATTTTTATCGCATAAATAGTACGTTTAAAATATGTGGGTCATATTAGGTACGATGAACTACTATTGTGTCGAAAATAAGTCCTTAATGCCTGACGAATTTGAGACGGATAAGAAATACGTCGGAACTAATTTCAACGAAATTACTTCCGACGTAACTAATTTTAGTCGAAAAGACGTCGTTAATTATCGACGTATTTGAGACGGACACTTAATACGTCGAAACTAATGTGTATAAAATTTGTCGAAAATATGTTTGAACCTTTCGACTGATTTACGCTGGAAAATAAATACGTCAGCAAATAAGTGAGTGAAATTGGTTTCGACGAATTGTTAGTTGGTCGAAATTCCGTCGAAAACTTTCTCCACATACTTTTTTATATATTTTAAAATTTTAAAAACATGTTTAAAGCTACAAATATACAACACAATTGACTCAACTCAACATAAAACACGCAATAAGCAACATATACAACACACAATAGGATAAAATCCTATTGTAAATTAAAATAAAGAACGTCCACAACACATAAATCTTTGAATAAAAAAAGTTACAGTTACATTAATTGAAATGTATCATTTTTTCATAATATCATTAAAAAAAATCAAGAGATATCTGCTGCATCATCCTCATTCGTCATTCGTCATTCGTAGCATCTCCACCATCACCGGCTGCAGGAGGATCCTACATCACAAAAAATAAATAATAAATATAATTTCATAAATATAATTATTAATATATGTAGTTAAATATCTTTTTGATTTTCTAAGGCCGAAAGTAGATAATATGAAGATTATTTCTTTCCCTCTCAAAGGTGAATTCTTTGAACTAAGTAGTAATGTTATGGTTGTGCTTTGTGATTTTGATGATGTCTAACACTATGAATCATATTATGATAATGGTTTTTTATATCATGAATTGTATGTGTGTTAGAGCTAATGTCGATATGTTTTCTAATGCCTTGAACAACATACTCATATGAAGGCTTGAAGAGTTGTAATGTGAATGCTGTGAATCCTTGAACTGTTATGTTTGTATGCTTGAAGGATGTCTGTTTGAAGAACTATAATATCTGAAGAATTCAGGTAAGCACAAGCATGACAGTGTCACAGCATCCCTAGAAGCAACTCTACAGAAGAAGCCTCTAATCGCTGAAGGAAAAAGCTGATATATTAGTTTAAGATAGACTCTGTACCCGCTGAAGAATAAGGTGAAAAATATCCCTTAAGGCTGACATATGTGCATTACGGGTGACAGATACTACCTTAAGGGTGACAAATAGATGGACTGGGTGAATAAAAGGTAACAGTGGTGACAAATAGCAGTGCAAAGGTGAATAATAGGCAATAGTGGTGACAAATAGCTATGAAAAAGTGAATAATAGGCAGCAGGTGTGAAACAGTTGAAATCCAAGAACCTCAAGCCGACTCGGGAGGGCTTACAAGTCAACTTCTGACAGAAGAATTCACATAATGAAAGAAGACTTTTTAGCTGTGGATTAAGGGTGAAAATGGGTGGACAAAGTAGACAAATGGCTGTATAGCAGTTTAAAATGGCTGTTCAGTGGTGTAAAGTGGCTCATGTTGGTGACATTTGAAGAATGATGAAACTAGTTGAAGAGAATGATTCTCTCTGTGCTTCAGAGGAAGAGAGGATTGGTCCACTAGTTGTGGGTAACTGGGTGTTACTCACGGTTCCTTCTAAATTGATCAGAAGAGAGGAGTGTTCTTATAAGTCAAGCTATAAGTCATCATTTGTTTGCAGACTGAGTCTGCTGTTATTGCTATTGCAAGAGAAAGCCACACTCAGGTTAGACGTAGGGTGTACATAGATCTGCGTGGCAGATCGAATCACCTAAAAATTCTGTGTGCCATGATTTTCATTGGTGTGATTGGCCCTTATCATCTAAGGCCTCCATTCACAGGTTTGTGTATGAACTGATCTTCCCTATACGCTAAGTGGTTGTATTGCATTATGTTAGATCTGTCTGATCTGTGTGGATTCTGTGAAGTAGCATTCTCTTCCTTGGTGCATTCTTGTCACTTTCATTTATATTGTTCTCACAGATATCATCTGAGCTCGTGGTTTGATAGCTGAGTGTTAAATTATCTTAGGCTTAAAAATTGAGCTTAAAATTTATATAGGATCTATACTGCTGTGCACACAATATCATATACTTGCTTTTGGCTTTGCCTATAGGGCACACAACATTGGTATCACAGATTCTCCCCTATTATAACTCTAAAGTCTACGAAATTTAAAATTAAATTAAATACTCACATGTGAGGGCTGTGTTGTGCTCGAGGGTGCTCCCTGAGGCAAAATCCCCACCTGGGTCAAGAGGGTAGCAACCACACGAGCAAAGCGTGCCTCCATGCATTCCTCGACCATTCCTACCGCATGTTCGACGATGGATGTAATCTGACTCATAGAAGTGCCGATTGAGGGAGTAGAGAAGGAACTTCTACCGGGATAGGACGAAGCTGAGCTCGGACAAGATGCTAGAATCGGGCTGGCGTCCAAGCTCTGCCCAAAACCGTATACTCGTCCTTTCTTCGGTGGGCCGGCTGCTGCTACCCATGCGTCAGGATCTAGCTGCGGCCGCTGTGTCTCCTCTTCCCCGTACTTTTCAGTCATATGACTGTCATATGACTCCTTCTAATTGAATAAAAAATATTGTAAATTTCATATGAATCAATCATAATTAAAAATTAAAATAGAAAAGAAATGTGTATGTATAATCTTACCACTACCAAGCAAGCTATCTCGCTCACATACTGATCGGTCCCCTTCTTCTTGTGAACTGTAGCAAATAAATCACGGTACGAGACCGTACCACCCCTCTTCTTTTCCTGTTATACATGTTATAGAGAATAAATAAGGACATATAAGAAATAAAGTATAGTAAAATTAAGATTATTACTTACCAATCTCTCCTTTTGGGTCGCGAAGGAAACATATCTAGAAGTCTGGAGATGCACATCTGGATGTAACGCACGTGTGGCTTTGGCTTTTGCGGATTTGGCGATCCACTTAGGCTCGGCCCATCTATCACAGAGGTCCTCCCAGTGCTCCCTCCTCATCTATGTGGGGCCGTTTGCCTTCAAAAGGCCACGGTCCTCGCTCCCCCCGACTAGAGCCTTGGCACGTTCCCGACAGCCATGTAAATGATGCTTATAAGTTACAGTTGTTGTGGCCTCCCATACACGTCGAGCTCGTCCGGCGTTAGCTCGTCTCACAAACTGATATCCTTGCTGTCAAGAATTCAAATTTTATAAGTTAGTGGATTGAAATTGTAGAGTTGGGAAATATGTAATTTAAAAGATTAGATCGTATACCAGGAACTCGTCATATAATCGATCGCGGATATCCTGAGGAAAATTACGAAATGACTTATATGGGCCAGTAACATGTCGCTCAATAATGTTTGTAATAAAATGAGTAGCCTCACAGGGCTCTACTTTATCCCTGCAATTACATGTGTTAAAATGATATCCAACAATTATATAGTTGTTGGATAGGTAACGAACATAATTCATGAGTTTAAATATTTACTCAGAGACCCAACATGGCTTGCGTCCCTCTTGTAACACCACATGCTCGCTCTCGTGATGGCTTAGAGCATCGTCTACCGGTTGTGTGCCCGACTGGACGGACGAGCAAACTATCGCAGGTGGTGTGCCTGACGTACCTGTTACAAGTAAAATGAAAGTAGTTAATCAGAATTTAACACATTGTTAAAAATAAAATTATTCAACAAGTAAACATATAGAATTTTTATCATTTAACTAAGAATTTAAAAAAACATACCAGTAGAATGTGATGGAAGGGGTGTACTCTGTAGACCTGATGTAGAGGCACTCAAACCTGTAAACAGAAAATATCTATAGCAAAACAAAGTGCATATTGACTACTCTGTGATCTAAGAATTTAAATAAACATACCCGCAGCATGTGGTGTAGACTGTGTACCTGGTGTAGAGACATAAAATATCATTACCCTAACAAAGTGCATAATCACAACTCTGTGATCTAAGAATTTAAATAAACATACCCGCAACAGATGGTGTAGATTGTGTACCTGGTGCAGAGACATAAAATATCATTACCCAAACAAAGTGCATAATCACAACTCAGACTATCTAAGAATTGAAATAAATATACCCGCGGCAGGTGGGGGAGCTTGTGTAGACTATCTACATAGTGCAGAGACATAAAATATCATTACCCAAACAAATTGCATATTGACTACTCTGTGATCTAAGAATTTAAATAAACATACCCGCAGCAGGTGGTGTAGACTGTGTACCTGGTGCAGAGACATAAAATATCATTACCCAAATAAAGTGTATAATCATAACTCTGTGATCTAAGAATTTAAATAAACATACCCGCAGTAGCTGGTGTAGACTGTGTACATGGTGCAGAGACATAAAATATCATTACCCAAACAAAGTGCATAATCACAACTCAGACTATCTAAGAATTGAAATAAACATACCCGCGGCAGGTGGGGGAGCTTGTGTAGACTGTCTACCTTGTAAGACCCCGAATAAATAATCAAGAATGACTATATTCAAAAATGAAATAATCAAGTTATACACTATATGATTAAACCCATCACCCATATACACGTCAAAAAATGAGCCAAATTAAAAGACGCCTCTATCCTAGGCGTCAGTTTCAGAAGTGACGCCACTATGTATGGGCGTCAAATTTCATATTGCAGTAACGCAAGAAAATGTAATAGTAAGTAATGCCCCCTTGATGGGCGCCATTTTATAAATTGAAGACCCTTTGACGGGCGTCATTTTTAATTAACGCCCCAACCTTAGGCGTCGTTTTCAAACTAAACCTGTTAGTGTTCGGTTCGAACTAAGATGTTATCATGGGTAAGCTTGATTGAGGAAAGGATCAATACGTGGGATGTCAAAGTTAATAAGGACTCTAAGAAGGAAGTTTCAATTCCCATCGAACTCCAACCCTATAGAGTCTCCAGAATCCTATAAATACCCATCCCCTTTCCATCGAACTCACGCTGATACTAATTGCCAAAGACATCCTGCTGCTGCTGCTGCTCTTCTGCCTTGAAGTTCCTCTTCGTTCTGCTGCTATTGTGCTGCTGCATAGCAGTTCTTCATCAGCATCTTCCGCTTCCTGTCAATACCTTGAAGGGAGGAAGCTGCCTTCTGCTTTTTCTTCTGAAGGTTTTGGTTGTTTGTGGGAAGCTCCTGCTGTTCTAATCTGGACCAAAGGAGTTGCCGCAATTGTTGCTCTTACCATCATCTTCCTGCTGGGAACGTAGAAGAATCATCCTCTTCTTCCTTATTCCCACTGCGTTGCTGAAGCTATTATCACCCTCATCATCCTACTGCATCTTCCGAGGGGTGCTGCTATTGTTTTGGGCTAAAGAGTTGCTGCTATATCGACTTCCAGAAACTCTGTTTGAAACAGAGTATCGTTCACAGTTATTTTCTTCACCGTTCTTCAGCGTCTGTCAACCAAACCACCCAACCAAGGTAGCTTTTCTCAAGTGTTAAGTAAAACCTATGGTTATTAGGCCATCTGCATGCATGTAGGTTGTTATTAGAGATATTGATATATTAGTTTTCATGATTTCGGTTATATATTAAAATGACGCCCTAACTGAAGGCGTTATTTATATTTGACGCCCTATCTTAAGGCGTTGTTTTTATTTAAACGCCCGTGAAAACATGCGTCAATTGTCTAGTTAATTAATAATACCGAATGTTCAAGATTTAATAACTTTGAACCCTGACATCTAATTTAATACATGATTATATTATTAGATTCCTGTTATTTTTCTCTACCAGAACTTGTCCTTAGTTCCTTGAATGGACATACTCCAAAATCCATGTGTCTAGGATTGTACCTGCTGGTGCAAATCATATGACAAATAAATAACGACCCCATTCAAGTCGTCAATTGAATGGACGCCCTCGCAAACCGACGTCAATTACTGACCATTGGAATTAACGACATGCCCCATGCCATCAATTTATATATGACGCCCCTGATTAGGGCGCTAATTACAGAATTGAAGCCTTAATGAAAGGCGTCATTTATATAATGTCTGAAATTTAGAATATTTTAAAGATTTTTATGATAATAGTATCTGGATATAACGACTTAAATTGCAGTCGTCACATTTGGAACTAACGACCTAGCCAAAGGCGTCAATTCTTGAAATGAAGACTTAATCACAGGTGTCATTTTTATAATAATCAAAATTGGAAATTTTTATAGATATTAATCTAAATATAACGACTGCATGAATAGTCGTCATCTATTGAACTGACGACCCTGACAAGGGCGTCAATTCATAAAATGATGATTTAAGCCCAGACGCCAATCAACTGATTTCCTGATTTTGTGGTTTTTCAGTAACCCTTGACAAGGGGTTATGTGTATAGGCACTATGTTCCATTCCGTGAATATAGTCCCATGTTTCACATTGTTTAATCAATTACCCACTATTTCTCGGTGATAGACAAACTCTCCATGGGACATTCCGTTCCTTTGGACCAGTGACTTTATCATAGAGACCTCCGTAAGACTTTGCTAGCCTTGGATTCCCTCAAGGCAGCCGAGCTGGTTGTACCCTTAAAACCCATGACACTTCTTAGCTGCCATGTCACTCTAAAGAAACATGGTATACCGGCCCTCACGACATGCTGTTTGTATGTCATGAGAATATTTGTGAAATAATGGGATGGGTAATCCATACCATTCATATCCTTTAAGAATAGTGTGCTGTACTTGTGTACACTGATTCTATCCACCTTATCATGTACAAGAACAAGCAACCATGTTCATGTGGGCGCTTACTCTTATTGTCATGGCACCCAAGTTAGGGAGCCAATTCCACCTAGTTTTATCGTTGATCGTGATTATACCGTTACTATCATCATTATACAACATGTTCAAATCCTTGAAATGCTATTCCACAAAGATCTACCTTAAAGTTATACAAGTTTATTCCTTGAAACTCCATATTGGCTATAACTTTGGTGGATGTCGAAAAATACACAATCAATGCCTGCGCATACAGGGCCTGATCTGGTCCTGGGAGGAGCACCCGAAAGTACTAGTGCCCATGGGAGTTGTAATGATCATGGTATAGCATTGTATCGAAGTGCATGACTAGCTTGATTAGACATTCCACAATCTCATACTCGACTTGACATGACATGACTTGCGTGACCCGGAAAGGGTATTTATATACTTACTTGAAACGTGATAGCCAATTCCCGACATGACATGACGAATGTGCTTGCTTGAATATCTTGACATTTATTGATATAAGTTCCTGAAAGACATACTAGTTCACTCAATTATCTCTTGTTATACTCTCTCTCTCTCTCTCTCTCTCTTGTCGTTTTACGCAAACATGCATAGATTTATTACATTCATGTAACATGTAATTTACTTAAAGTAAGCTAGCTCTTGAGATATAATTCCTACTGAGCGTTCGCTCATTCAGTGTTTTCCCCTATTTTTCAGGTAAGTCCGATGACGAGACTCAATCGGATGGGGAAGGTCAAGAGTGAAGAGATTAGTGCTAACCGTCTACCCAAGCGTCTACTAAGTCTTATCTTTCTATATTTTTGAGTCAATCGTTGTACTTTTCCCTTTATTTGAGTCTTAGCACTTTCATTAAGTGGATTGTAATAGAAGTACTTTTGAGGTTGTGATTGAATAAAGGATTGGGTTATCTTTACTTTTGCGCACTCTGTCTTTGTGTTGAATACACTAACGCTCTGATTGACATGATCGATATAAACTCGTCACACGTCTCCGAGTTCCTTCCGCGCTCGGGGCGTGACAGTTTTTGTGGTATCAGAGCCTAGGATATTCAATTCCTAGGAAACCCAAGTCCAAGGATATGTTTAAACCTTTAATCGGTGAGATTGGTTAGAACCAAGGGTTAAGTTAACTTAGAATCAAAACATTTGAACATCATCACATATTAATATAGTTATTATAATTGTAGGACAATGGCTGCCGAACGTGCCCTGTGGCGCAACTTGCAACGCACTCTGCAAGGCATGACCCAGGCACTTCAACAAGTGGCACCAGGAGGTGCACATCGTGGAGCAGGAAATCTCCACCAAAGGTTCAAGAACATGAACCCTCCTAAGTTCATGGGATCCACAGATCCGGATGACGCCGAGCACTGGATCTGGGAGACCGAACGTATCTTTCGGGTTATGCAATGCACGGACCAAGAGAAGGTCCTGTTAGCAACGTTTCAATTGGAAAGGGACGCCCGTTACTGGTGGGAGTCGGTAGAAGCCACATTAGATCAAGGACAAGTTACTTGGGAGGAGTTTGTTGAACATTTCAATAATAAATATTTTTCGGACCGAGTCCAGGAGAAGAAGGCCGCCGAGTTCGTCGCACTTAAACAACGATCTTTGTCGGTGGCCGAGTATGAGGCATAATTCTCGAGGTTATCACGGTACGCTAAGCATTTAGTTAGTACCAAGAAAATGAAAGCTATATGGTTTCTAAATGGGCTCAGGCCCCAGTTTATCACATAACTGGCCCCGATGGACATACAAGTCTATTCGGAGATGGTACGACGAGCCCAACTATTGGAGGATGCCACGGAACTATCTGATAGGATCCGTGGGAGAGACAAGAAGGAGCATGTTACTAGCTCCGGCACTTTCAAACCCAATTTCAAGAAGAGGCCGAGTAATGAAAAGTACTCCCTCCCAAGAGCAAAAGTTCAAGTAGACCAAACCTTTCTCCATCACCACTACACCTTCTAAGGTGGTATGTAAGCATTGAGATAAGGCCGGACACAAGGCCGATGAATGCTGGAGAAAACTTGGAGCTTGTCTCCGTTGTGGGAGCCGTGATCATCGGATTCCCGATTTCCCGTTGCTCAATGATCAGACCGGTGACGTGAAGCGCCTGGTGACCAAGAATGCACGTCTCCAGACTATAAAGGAGGCGGAACAAGACGAAGGCGGACTGGTAGAAGGTACACTGAAAGTTTGTTCCAAGTCTGCACATGCCTTATTTGATACTGGTGCATCACATTCTTTTATTTCCAAGAGGTTTGCTGATCCATTACCTATGGAACCGAAATGGATAAAAATAGTTTTATCTACTCCTCTCAGAAACAAAACCGATATTACTCATCATTATCAAAACTGTGAAGTCTTGGTAAAGGGTAGAAATTTTCCTATCAACCTAATATGCCTAGATCTAAAAGACTATGATGTCATATTAGGAGCAGATTGGTTATCCAAGTATCAGGCAACTGTGGATTGCCGTAATAGCAAAGTTACTTTCAAGGAATTCCCAGAATTGGTCTATACTAGCCCCAAGAGTCGAAGCAAGTCACCTCTTATTTCAGCTCTCCGAGCTAGCAAGCTAATAAGTAAAGGATGTGTATCTTTCTTTGCGTTTGTCACCATTAAGGAGACTAAGGAGACTAAGCTAGAAGACATCCCTGTTGTGCAAGAATTTTCGGACGTGTTTCCGGAAGATTTACCTGGATTACCTCCACAAAGAGAAGTGGCCTTCACCATCGATTTGGTCCCTGGTGCTGGTCCAGTTTCTAAGGCACCTTATAGAAAGTCCCCTGCCGAACTCAAGGAACTAAAGGAGCAATTGATGGAACTTCTTAAGAAAGGATATATCAGACCAAGCACTTCCCCATGGGGAGCACCTGTGCTATTTGTAAAGAAGAAAGATGGATTCATGAGGTTATGCATCGACTATCGACAGTTGAATCATCTCACTATCAAGAACAAGTATCCACTACCGAGAATCGATGAGTTATTTGATCAAATATCTGGATCTAAGTATTTTTCGAAGATTGATCTCAGGTAAGGATATCACCAACTAAGGATCAAAGATGAGGACATTTATAAGACCGCGTTCAGAAGTAGGTATGGGCACTATGAATTTGTTGTTATGCCTTTTGGACTAACAAATGCCCCTGCTGCCTTTATGCAGTTGATGAATAGTATTTTCTGGCCTCATCTAGACCAATTCGTAGTGGTTTTCATTAATGATATATTGATTTATTCCAAGACCAAGGAGGTACATAAGGAGCATTTGAGGATTGCATTGCAGATATTGAGGATGAATCAGTTATATGCAAAGCTCAGAAAATGCGAGTTCAGGCTAGAAGAAGTGTCTTTCCTAGGACATGTTACATCAAAGGACGGTTTATCCGTAGATCCATCAAAGGTTGAAGCTGTAAGGAGTTGGGAAAGACTGACCAATGCTAGCGAGATCCGAAGTTTCTTAGCTCTTGCTGGCTATTATAGGTGATTCATCAAGGATTTCTCCAAGATCACCGTACCACTCACTAGACTAACACGCAAGGAGATACGTTATGAATGGAGTGAGGAATGTGAAAGAAGCTTCCAAGCTCTCAAAGATCACCTAACTACTGCCCCGGTTTTAGCTTTACCAATTGAAGGCGAGAGATTCGAAGTATACACCGATGCATCTGGCATTTGCCTCGGATGTGTTTTAATGCAACAAGGGAAAGTTATAGCCTACTCTTCTCGCCAATTGAAGAAGCACGAGGAGAACTACCCAGTCCATGACTTAGAATTGGCTGCAGTAGTGTTTGCACTGAAGATATGGAGACATTATCTATACGGAGTGCAGTTTATTGTATACTGTGACCATAAAAGTCTTAAGTATCTCTTCTCTCAGAAGGAATTGAATATGAGACAAAAATGTTGGCTAGAATATCTCAAGGACTTCGACTTCACTATACAATATCATCCTGGAAAGGGTAATCCTGTAGCCGATGCCCTCAGCCGAAAGCCGAGAGCACTATTAGCCAATTGTATGATTCAGAAGTGGAAGTTGCTAGAATAATTCTCTAAACTTAATATAAGCATAGACAAGGACAGTAGGTGTGTCACATTATCCCATATGAGCATACAGCCAGATTTGTTATCCGAAATACAAGGACTTCAAGATAGTGATCCCGTACTAGTGGAAATCAAGGGCAAAATGAAAGAACAACCTGATTTCAAATTAGCATCAGATGGAAGATTGATGTTCAGGAATAGAACATGTATACCAGATTATCCAGAGCTAAAGAAGAAAATCTTAGATGAAGCTCACAGATCAAGGTACACGATTCATCCAGGGTCTTCCAAAATATACCAAGATTTGAAAAGGACCTTCTGGTGGTCCAATATGAAAAGAGAAGTAGCAGACTTTGTGTCTCGCTGTCTCACGTGTCAACAAGTCAAGGCAGAACACCAAAAGCCTGTCGGTAAGTTACATCCTCTAGACATTCTCAAATGGAAGTGGGAGGATATCGGTATGGACTTCATTATGGGTCTGTCTAAATCAAAAGGAGGACATGATAGAATATGGGTTATCATCGACCGATTGACCAAATCGGCACACTTCTTGCCAATCAAGAGTCGATAGTCAGTTGATGTTCTTACTGCATTATATATTAAGGAGATAGTCAGGTTACATGGAGTACCTGTCTCAATCGTGTCTGAAAGAGACCCCCGTTTTACTTCTCACTTTTGGAAGGGTCTACAACATTCGCTAGGGACGAGACTTAACTTTAGTACAGCTTTTCATCCGCAAACGGATGGTCAGACTGAGAGAACCAATAAGGTGGTTAAAGATATGCTCAAAGCTTGCATCATTGATTTTGGTGGAGGCTGGCATGATCACTTACCTTTGGTTGAATTTGCATACAATAACAGCTACCAGGCAAGTATACAAATGGCACCTTTTGAAGCTTTATATAGAAGGAGTTGCCGATCACCTTTGTGCTGGGACGAAGTTGGCGAGAAACAACTATTAAGTCCAGACATGGTAAGGGATACCACTGAAAAGATTCAGTTGATTAAAGAAAGACTTCAAGTTGCTCAGTCTAGACAGAAGGCTTATGCTGACACAAGAAGAAGAGATCTTGCATTCCAAGTCGGAGATCACGTATTTCTCAAGATATCACCTGGACGTGGAATAAGGAGATTTGGTGTTAAAGGCAAGCTTACACCAAGGTTTATCGGACCTTTTGAGATATTAGAAAGAGTTGGCGAGGTTGCTTACCGCGTCGCGTTACCTCCTCAATTGTCCGAAGTTCATAATGTATTCCACATATCAATGTTAAAGAAGTATGTGCACGATCCGTCACATATCATTGATCATGGAGACCTGGTGATTCAAAGGGATCTCACTTATGAACAAAAGCCCGTGAAGATCCTCGATCGCGAAGTACGTACATTAAGGAACAAAGTTATTCCCATGGTCAAAGTGCAATGGAGTAAAAGCTCAAAACACGAAGCCACATGGGAAACCGAGGAGTCTATGAGGAAACGATTCCCAGAATTATTCTAAAAGGGTATGTACTCTACACTCTCCACGTCTATATACGATTGAATTTGGGGACCAAATTCTTTTAAGTGGGGGAGGGTGTAAGACCCCGAATAAATAATCAAGAATGACTATATTCAAAAATGAAATAATCAAGTTATACACTATATGATTAAACCCATCACCCATATATACGTCAAAAAACTAGCCAAATTAAAAGACGCATCTATCCTAGGCGTCAGTTTCAGAAGTGACGCCACTATGTATGGGCGTCAAATTTCATATTGCAGTAACGCAAGAAAATGTAATAGTAAGTAACTCCCCCTTGACGGGCGCCATTTTATAAATTGAAGACCCTTTGACGGGCGTCATTTTTAATTAACGCCCCAATCTTAGGCGTCATTTTCAAACTAAACATGTTAGTGTTCGGTTCGAACTGAGATGTTATCATGGGTAAGCTTGATTGAGGAAAGGATCAATACGTGGGATGTCTAAGTTAATAAGGACTCTAAGAAGGAAGTTTCAATTCCCATCGAACTCCAACCCTATAGAGTCTCCAGAATCCTATAAATACCCATCCCCTTTCCATCGAACTCACGTTGATACTAATTGTCAAAGACGTCCTGCTGCTGCTGCTGCTCTTCTGCCTTGAAGTTCCTCTTCGTTCTGCTGCTATTGTGCTGCTGCATAGTAGTTCTTCATCAGCATCTTCCTCTTGCTGTCAATACCTTGAAGGGAGGAAGCTGTCTTCTACTTTTTCTTCTGAAGGTTTTAGTTATTCGTGGGAAGCTCCTGCTGTTCTAATCTGGACCAAAGGAGTTGCTGCAATTGTTGCTCTTACCATCATCTTCCTACCGGGAACATAGAAGAATCATCCTCTTCTTCCTTGTTCCCACTGCGTTGCTGAAGCTATTATCACCCTCATCATCCTACTGCATCTTCCGAGGGGTGCTGCTATTATTTTGGGCTAAAGAGTTGCTGCTATATCGACTTCCAGAAACTCTATTTGAAACAGAGTATCGTTCACAGTTATTTTCTTCACCGTTCTTCAGCGTCTGTCAACCAAACCACCCAACCAAGGTAGCTTTTTTCAAGTGTTAAGCAAAACCTATGGTTATTAGGCCATCTGCATGCATGTAGGTTGTTATTAGAGATATTGATATATCAGTTTTCATGATTTCGGTTATATATTAAAATGACGCCCTAACTGAAGGCGTTATTTATATTTGACGCCCTATCTTAAGGCGTTATTTTTATTTAAACGCCCGTGAAAATATGCGTCAATTGTCTAGTTAATTAATAATACCGAATGTTCATGATTTAATAACTTTGAACCCTGACATCTAATTTAATGCATGATTATATTATTACATTCCTGTTATTTTTCTCTACCAGAACTTGTCCTTAGTTCCTTGAATGGACATACTCCAAAATCCATGTGTCTAGGATTGTACCTGCTGGTGCAAATCATATCACAAATAAATAACGACCCCATTCAAGTCATCAATTGAATGGACGCCCTCGCAAACCGACGTCAATTACTGACCATTAGAATTAATGACATGCCCCATGCCATCAATTTATATATGACGCCCCTGATTAGGGTGCTAATTACAGAATTGAAGCCTTAATGAAAGGCGTCATTTATATAATGTCTAAAATTTAGAATGTTTTAAAGATTTTTATGATAACAGTATCTAGATATAACGACTTAAATTGTAGTCGTCACATTTGGAACTGACGACCTAGCCAAAGGCGTCAATTCCTGAAATGAAGACTTAATCACAGGCGTCATTTTTATAATAATCAAAATTGGAAATGTTTTTAGATATTAATCTAAATATAACGACTGTGTGAACAGTCATCATCTATTGAACTGACGACCCTGACAAGGGCGTCAATTCATAAAATGATGACTTAAGCCCAGACGCCAATCAACTGATTTCGTGGTTTTTCAGTAACCCTTGACAAGGGGTTATGTGTATAGGCACTATGTTCCATTCCGTGAATATAGTCCCATGTTTCACATTGTTTAATCAATTACCCACTATTTCTCGGTGATAGACAAACTCTCCATGGGACATTCCGTTCCTTTGGACCAGTGACTTTATCATAGAGACCTCCGTAAGACTTTGCTAGCCTTAGATTCCCTCAAGACAGCCGAGCTGGTTGTACCCTTAAAACCCATGACACTTCTTAGCTGCCATGTCACTCTAAAAAAACATGGTATACCGGTCCTCACGACATGCTGTTTGTATGTCTTGAGAATATTTGTGAAATAATGGGATGGGTAATCCATACCATTCATATCCTTTAAGAATAGTGTGCCGTACTTGTGTACACTAATTCTATCCACCTTATCATGTACAATAACAAGCGACCATGTTCATGTGGGCGCTTACTCTTATTGTCATGGCACCCAAGTTAGGGAGCCAATTCCACCTAGTTTTATCGTTGATCGTGATTATACCATTACTATCATCATTATACAACATGTTCAAATCCTTGAAATGCTATTCCACAAAGATCTACCTTAAAGTTATACAAGTTTATTACTTGAAACTCCATATTGGCTATAACTTTGGTGGATGTCGAAAAATACACAATCAATGCCTGCGCATACAGGGCCTGATCTGGTCCTGGGAGGAGCACCCGAAAGTACTAGTGCCCATGGGAGTTGTAATGATCATGGTATAGCATTGTACCGAAGTGCATGACTAGCTTGATTAGACATTCCACAATCTCATACTCGACTTGACATGACATGACTTGCGTGACCCGGAAAGGGTATTTATATACTTACTTGAAACGTGATAGCCAATTCCCGACATGACATGACGAATGCGCTTGCTTGAATATCTTGACATTTATTGGTATAAGTTCCTGAAAGACATGCTAGTTCACTCAATTATCTCTTGTTATACTCTCTCTCTCTCTCTTGTCGTTTTACGCAAACATGCATAGCTTTATTACATCCATGTAACATGTAATTTACTTAAAGTAAGCTAGCTCTTGAGATATAATTCCTACTGAGCGTTCGCTCATTCAGTGTTTTCCCCTATTTTTCAGGTAAGTCCGATGACGAGACTCAATCGGATGGGGAAGGTCAAGAGTGAAGAGATTAGTGCTAACCATCTACCCAAGCGTCTACTAAGTCTTATCTTTCTATATTTTTGAGTCAATCGTTGTACTTTTCCCTTTATTTGAGTCTTAGCACTTTCATTAAGTGGATTGTAATAGAGTTACTTTTGAGGTTGCGATTGAATAAAGGGTTGGGTTATCTTTACTTTTGCGCACCCTGTCTTTGTGTTGAATACACTAACGCTCTGATTGACATGATCGATATAAACTCATCACGCGTCTCTGAGTTCCTTCCGCGCTCGGGGCTTGACATACCTGGTGCAGAGACATAAAATATCATTACCAATACAAATTGCATATTGACTACTCTGTGATCTAAGAATTTAAATAAACATACCCGCAGCAGGTGGTGTAGACTGTGTACCTGGTGCAGAGACATAAAATATCATTACCCAAACAAAGTGCATAATCACAACTTTGTGATCTAAGAATTTAAATAAACATACCCGTAGCTGGTGGTGTAGACTGTGTACCTGGTGCAGAGACATAAAATATCATTACCTAAATAAAGTGCATAATCACAACTCTGTGATCTAAGAACTTAAATAAACATGCCCACAGTAGGTGGTGTAGACTGTGTACCTGGTGTAGAGACATAAAATATCATTACCCAAACAAAGTGCATAATCACAACTCAGACTATCTAAGAATTGAAATAAACATACCGGCGGTAGGTGGTGGAGCTTGTGTAGACTGTTTACCTGGTGCAGAGACATAAAATATCATTACCCAAACAAAGTGCATAATCACAACTCTATGATCTAAGAATTTAAATAAACACACCAGTAGAACCCCTCCCGGAACCACCTCTCCTCGAAGATCCGCTACGGCCTCGAACCATCTAATTATTGACAACATTTAAAGTAGTGCATATTAGTCGACAACTATGGTTACGAGGAGAGGTGGTAAGTAATAACGATAAGTGTATATATGTTAAATTTCTTACAAAATATTCAATCAGTAGATATTTCATCTTCAGATGCTGAAGATATATCAACCTCATTGTCATCTTCAACATCTTTCTCATTCTCACTAGATTCATACACTTCCTCCTCAGAGGACTCCTCCTGCCCATCAATTGCTTCATTTAGCTCAGTTGAATCGACTTCTTCCACTTCGTCCACTATACACAACTGAAGTGGATCGTCAGATTCGATTAGATGAAGATTAGAAGGAACCAACTATGCAGTGTCACCCTGGTCTGATTGAAAATAGTCGGCGTGTGTGTCCTCTGAGACAGCTTCAGTCAGATCTAACTCATCATTAGGCGCAAGCCTTGGTTTTACCCTACATATTGCCCACCAATCTTCATTCTTGGACGATGAATAACTTGAATAATACACTGTTGGGCTTGTGCAGCCAAAATGAACGGCTCATAGGTATTCAATTTGGATCTATGTTTGACATCGATAATCCCATATATTGCGTCGTTCCGAACTGAATTATGATCAAACCAATGACACTTAAAAAGGAAAATATGGTTGTGTTGTCCGAGATACTGTAATTCTATGACCTCCTCAAGAATACCATAGTAATCGAGATCATTTTCATTGTATGTACTACCTTTCACGCATATGCTGCTATTCAATGTAGACTTATTTTGTCCATAATCTCTGGTGTGAAATCTATAACCATTCACAAAAAATCTTAGATAGGCATGCGAGACCTTCGAAGGTCCATAACTTATCACCCGGACTCTTTCATCAGTAACATAACCTTCTTCAACCTATGAAGATAAATCACGTTACTTTAAATTGAACTTGCATACACATCAAGCTTTGTGGAATTGGTAGATTGCCACTTAATTGACCTTTAAGCCATCTGGCAAAAGATCTCTCTCGTTCATTTTGAACCTCCAACTCATTGAGGTGTGGACATCGAGTAATTAATTCTAAATCAAATTGCCTGCAATGATGAATGCAACATCACAGTAAATGGGAGTCATCTATGTCAAGATGCTTATAATTTTCTGCACCGCCGGAGTTGTGGACTCACTCAACATAAGGTTCAATTTCAGGACAGTTCAAGAGAACATAGATCTCTACAGCCAACAACTCTCTGTCCTCTAATATGCGATTCGACCAACGTCCGAATGCACGACCTGGATACTTAAATATGGACAACCGGTCGGACGGACCCACCTCTCCTCCATCATCATTACGTGGAGGTCGATTGCGGCGAGTTTGAATTTTGGGTTCGAAGTACATCGAACAGAAGTTTAAAATTTCTTCAATAATATATGCCTCGGTAATCTAACCCTCTACTTTAGCCTTGTTACGAACCTTCATTTTCAGGTCATGCATACACCTATGACAACAATTCATATGACAATGACATACAGTGACAATGACAAACACATGTAACTACTGTCAATTAATCTGTAAATACATACTGATTACCTCTCAAATGGATACATCCATCGAAATTGTACCAGTCCTCCAACTTTGGCCTCGTATGGCAAATGGATAATCAGATGCTCCATGGAATCGAAGAACGCAGGGGGAAATATCTTCTCCAACTTGCATACCGTCGTAACCACATTCTGTTCCATAGTTTGCACGTCCCCAAGTTTGAGTTCTGATGCACATAGTATCCTGAAAAACTGAATCAACTCAGTCAATGCTCCCCGTATAGGCTTTGGCAATATGTCACGGAATGTAATGGGCAAAAGTTTCTCCATGAACAGATGGCAGTCGTGACTTTTCAACCCATATATTTTTCCATCATTGACATTCACACAACGGGCTATGTTAGACACATATCCATCAGGGAATCTTAATTACTTCAGCCACTGACACAGTTCATTCATCTGTGTGTCTTTCAACATGTAAGCTGCTTTAGGTTGCACAACTTTACCCCGTACCGGCCGCAATTCCAACTCTGGTCGTTTGCAAAGTATCTCCAAGTCCGCTCGCGCCTTGGCATTGTCCTTTGTTTTGGCTTTCACGTTCATGATGGTGTTGAACACATTATCAAAGACATTCTTCTCAACATGCATGACGTCCAGGTTGTGCCGTATCAAAAGGGCTGACCAGTAAGGCAATTCCCAGAAGATACTTTTCTTCACCCAATTTGTGTTCCTCTCCAAATCCATGAAGATGTCGTGTACTACCCAACAATTGCACTATATCTGGTAAGTCTTGCACCTCTAATGCCATTTGTCGACCAGACATCCGTTCCAAGTCTGCTTCATCCATTTCAACTGTGTTCTTAATGAATGAGTCCTTTTACCGTCGAAAGGATGGTCATTTGGTAGGAACCGTCGATGACAATCGAACCAATATGATTTCTTACCATATTTCAGGACAAAGGATTTGGTATCAGCCATACAGTAAGAACATGCCAACCTCCCGTGTGTGCTCCAGCCAAATAGCATTCCATATGCAGGGAAGTCACTTAGTGTCCACATCAATGCAGCCTTCATAGTGAAATTTTGTTTTCTGTAGCATCATAAGTAACAACTCCATCATTCCATAATCTTTTCAACTCATCAATCAGTGGCCTGAGATATATGTTCAAATTTTTTCCTTGATTTTTTGGACCTAGAATCACCAAAGTTGAGAAAAGGTTCTCACGCTTCATGCACATGCCCGGCGGAAGGTTGTACGGCGTCATGAAGACTGGCCAACATGAGTAAGACGCTACTGAACCTCCAAATGGGTTGAAGCCGTATGTGCATAAACCTAACCTAACATTGTGTGGCTCCTGACCAAAAGCAGTATAGTTGCGACTGAAATGAGCCCAAGCTTCACCGTCGGCGGGATGACTGATTATATCATCTACACGACGTACCCTTTCCGCGTGCCATATCATATGCCGAGCTGTCTTTGACGACATATACATCCGCTGCAATCTGGGCGTGAGAGGGAAGTATCGCAGTGACTTGTAAGGCACATCCTTCTTCTTTGATGTGTCCCCTCTCTTGGGTTTAAATCTATCCTGATGACAAATATCACATGATATTTAATCTACATTATCTGCATAATATAGCATACAGTGATTAGGGCATGCATCTATTTTTTGATATCCAAGCCCTAAATCATTGACCATCTTCTTTGCACGGTAAAAATTTTCAAACAGATTCTCATCCGTATGCAGGATGCTCTTGATAAGGAGGAGCATACGGTCAAAACAACTCTCACTAAGGTGAAATTCGGATTTCAAATTCAACAACTGTGAGACAGTAGATAAGCGAGTGTGATTTTCACAACCATGCCACAGCGGCTCATCAGCATTCCGAAGTAATTGATAAAATCTTTCAGCCGACTTGTTTGGTGGTTCTTCATTGTACACGTGTTCCCCTTGTACATTAAAGTTAGGGCCAGTAGCATCGATTACCATGTCTGCGTAGGTACTTGTGCCGCCAACATTGTTGGGCGCATGCGACCAAAAGTCCTCACCGTGACACACCCAATTCACATAACCTTTCATGAACCCTTTCCTATATAAATGAACTTGCACATCCCATAGCGAAAGAAATTTCTTATTGTTACAGCGTAAACAAGGACACCGGATGTTACCACGCTGGTCCACTGCTATTGGATGCCCCAATACAAACTGAATAAAACTATCAACTCCATCCTTAAACTCCTCGGACACCACTCCGTCAACTACTCTGTGATTCATCCATGAACGATCAACTCTAGCCATATTTACCTAACAAATTAAAAAATTCATATCAATATGTCTTATCACTACTTCTAAGAAAATATCGACAACATCTCCCCTAAATATTGACTGTTTTCCACATTCGTACATCCTGTTTGGTCACATATACGTCCATATCCACATCCACTTTCACTTCCATATTCACACACCCACGTTGACATCAACATCATCTTCTGGAAAAAAATCATTATCATACTCCCATTCACATACACATTTTTTCACATATCGGCATCCACACCTGTCTACAAATGTAATTCACATCCAAGCATATTGATCACATATATCATAACAAAAGACTTGAACGTGTTGTGACTCCTCTGTGTTGATGATGTCGGCATTTGCTTCATTTCTTTGGCAACGCCTTATCTTGATTGATTGTTTGTTTTGATTGATTGGCAACAGTTCCTATTTTGATGAAATTGCTTTTATCAGGTTGTCTGTGTACATAATGTAGTTAGAGTCTATACTGTGTTCTGCACACACTCACAAGTCTTCACACTGCTTTGCAGCATGAAACTCTATACATTGGCATACATTGCAGCGTCAACGCATTGCATCATCTTTACAAGTGTTTACACTGCATCACATCGTTAAAGTCTGCACATCGGCTAAGTGTGTACATTGTCCACCTTAGTTAAAGTCCATTCATTGGAATGTGCATAGTCTATACATTGCTCGTCGTTGCAAAGTCCATACATCCACAGTGCATTGCATAGTCTATACACTGCACGTTCAAGTTCAAAGTATATACATTGCTGCATTACCTGCTAGAGTGAAGTCTGTACAGTCGAAGCACACATTTCAAGTCTATACATTGAGCTACTGTGCAAGTTCACACTTTGGCCTTCAGGCTTGAAAGTCTGTACAATGGACTGTGCTTCACAAAGTCTATACATTTGTCGGTGGTAAGTATACACAGTGAGCATCTCATGACGTCTGTACACCACTGTAGCTGCACCGTCTCAGCCACCGTCTCATTCAGCATCTTAGGCTTGCAAAGTCTATACATTTGTCGGTGGAAAGTATATACATCTATCGTCTCAATTTGCGTCTCAGTGGAAGTCCATACAGTGCACTATGCATCCTTCGTTGAACTTCAAAGTCTTTACATTGAAGCAAAGTCTGTACAGCCATCAGTGATCTTCCAAGTATGTACATCCAACTGTTCATCTTTGAAGTCTGTACATTGGAAGTTTTACCTACGTTTTCCTTCAAGTCTATACATCGGTAATTTTACCGCCGTTTCCCTTGAAGTCTATACACTGATCGCTTTACCGACGTTTCCATTTGGAAGTCCATACATTCGCTGCTTTCTTGTTCAAGCCTATACAGCCTTTCATTTTGAAAGTCTATACATCGGGAAGTCTTCACATTGGCTGCTGAATGATATTCAAGTCTACACATCGGCACTGTAGCATGCATTTCGTAAAGTCTATACATTGCATGCTTCACTTTAAGTCTATACACTCGTGAGTGTTTCATCAAGTCTATACATTGGATGCTGTTCTTCAAAGTATGTACATCGCATCATATTGTTCATGCAGTGTCTTGGTGAAATCTATACATCGTTTCACTGTACAGCTCCATACATTGCATTGCATTGGCTAAGTGTGTACATCAGTCTGTCTCTGTTGCGTCTAAGGCTTTGGGCAAAGTCTATACAGACTCCACCGTCTCTTCCAGCGTCTCATGCTATCCAAGTCTGTACAGTTTCTATCTTCATGCATCAGTCAAAGTCTGTACAGCCAGGTACGTCTCATTTAGAGTCTAAGGCAAGTCTGCACATTGGACCTTCATTCAAAGTCTGTACAACGTCTCGTTCATGCATTGTTCATGAAGTCTGTACATTGGACTGTGTCTTCGTGCATCACGTTAAGTCCATACACTGGGTCAGGTTCTTAAAGTGTATACATTGGCCTTAGCTCTCATAGTCTGTACATTGGTCCTCAAATTCGAAGTCCATACATTGGTCTTCATATTCAAAGTCTGAACATTCGTTCACTTCACTAAAGTCCATACATTGGGTGAGGTTCTTCATAGTCTGCACATTGCTTTACAATTCAGCAAGTATGTACAGCCCTTCACATAAACTGAAGTCTATACATCGTGATGTCTTACACATTGGCTGATTGAATGATCTCAAAGTCTATACATCCGATTGTTCAGCTTGTGGCCAAGTCTGTACATTGGCCTTCATGCCTCAAGTATATACATTACTTTTTCGTTCAAACAAGTCCATACACTGAGCAAGTATACACATTGTGTTTGTCTTGTAAAGTCCATACATTGATGTCTGTACGTCGGCTATAAACCGAAGTCTATACACTGCAATGAATATACTTAGAGCTGATGATCAGATACTCTGTCTGACAGGGATTCTCTACAGGGATTGTTGACATGGCTCGTGATCCCAGGAGGACGAGGTGATCAGATGATGACACGTGGATAAAGTTACCTCGGATCTGGCAAATTCCTTGGGCGGGAAAACGTGGAAACCACACGCCCTTATCCACCTGCTGCTGCTATATATTGAAGCCTTCGTCTTCAGATGGAGGTTGATCGAAATCTGAAGAGACCAAAGTCTATACAGCAAGTCTGAAAGCAACAGAGTGCCATCGATCCACTGTGAGAAGAGAAACAGAGAAGAAGAAAAAGAGAGAAGAGAAGATCAAGAGAGATGAGTTGAGAGAGCTTGATCGAGAGAGTGAGATTGTGAGAGTTTTTGTTTGAGAGGTTGTATCTCAGTCTCTTGGTTCAGAAACCAGAGCTGAGCATTTGCTCATTCGAGCTACATTCCCATTTGGGTTTTCATTTTCGTTTTGCTTCTATCTTTCATTTTCGAATTCCTGTTTCTTCAAGCCGTGAGTCAGCGGATTTGCAGTGGAAGTCTTCACTGGACGGGTTAAGCTGTATTTCCCCAGCAGTTGTAGAGGATCTGTTCCTCTGGTCGGCAAGCTGTAGTGCCCAGCGAAGCTGTGTATCAGCGGTTGTTGGCCAAGCTGTAGTGCCCAGCAGACGCAAGCTGTACTGCGCAGCAGTAAGCCATACTCGGTTGAGTGTGGGGTGGACGTAGGTCCTTGACCGAACCACCTAAAAATCATGGGTGTTTTGTGTTTGTGTGATTGTCTATTAATTGTGTGCTACTGGTTGTCTTGTTTACTTTAAGAGCTTGATTCGGTTCTGTTGAAATCTAGTATCAGGGTTAGTGAGTTAGCAGATTTGCCTATATTCCGCATTTGAACCTTACATTGGTTTTTAAATAGGCATTAGATCTATTCACCCCCCTCTAGATCCACATTTCGTGGAGATAGACTGCGTCCATCTAACTCAACACTTGGTATCAGAGCCACACTCTTCTACAGGGACTCATCGCCCGAAGAGGATTGGCAGAGATGGATGCTCGAGGGATGATAGCTGAAGGTCACTCAACAACTAAACCCTCATTCTTTGATGGATCTAACTACGCATACTGGAAGAATCGTATGCAAGTGTTTCTGAGGGCTAAGGATTACGAGATCTGGAAGGTTGTTAGCAAGGGACCTTATGAGCTGTCCCCGAATGAAGATGTCTGGACCAAGGAGGAGATCAGAAGGTCCACGCTGAATTGGAGTGTCATAAACGCCATCCAGTGCTCTCTGCACCTACTGAATTCTCCCGCGTGTCAGCCTACAAATCAGCCAAGGAGATGTGGGATGCATTGGAAGTCATTCATGAGGGTACATCTCAAGTAAGAGAGCAGAAGGCCAATCTTCTTGTATCCGAATACGAAGCCTTCAAGATGAAGCAGAACGAGACCATCAGTGAAATGTATGCTCGGTTGATTGTCATTACCAATGGTCTTAGAGGTCTAGGGAAACCTCAGACAGAATATGATGTGGTAAGGAAGATTCTGCGGTCCTTGACTCATGCTTGGCACACAAAAGCTACAGTGATGGAGGAGTCAAGGGATTTGCGTAAGACAAGAGCTGATGAGCTGATTGGCTCGCTAATGGCATATGAGATTAATATGCCAAGGATAGAAGAAGCTGAGAGGAAGAAGAAGCCGACAGCGCTGAAGGCTGGTTCAAGCAATTCCAACAAATCCATGTCCAGCAGTTCTTCATCATCAGAGGAAAGCCCGAATGAAGAAGATATGACTCGTTCTGAGATGGCCATGATGACCAGAGAGTTCAGGGGATTTCTCAGAAAAGGAGCAGGACGATTCGGCCAAAAGAAATACAGTGGCGGCCGAAAGGATAAAAGGTATAAATCTAAACATGCTAAGAAAACTGAACCTAACGTCTGTTACCAATGCAGGAAACCGGGCCATTTGAAAGCTGAATGTCCAGACAATCAGAAATATAAGGACAAGTCAAAGAAGAAAAACAAGAAAAGGAGAGCTATGATTAGCACCTGGAGTGATGAAGATGAAGGCTCCTTCAGTAGCAGTTCAGTCAGTGAAGCCGAATCTGAGAAGCCCATTTGTCTCATGGCAACAGCAACAAGCTCAGAAGATAGAGAAGAGGAATCAGATGAGGTAATCACTAGATTCGATGATTTTACTATCAATGATTAGATAGATGCTTATCATGACATAGCTGATAAGGCAGATGATATCAAAAAAGAGAATAGGCATCTTAGAAGAAAAATTAACTCCATGCAAAATGATACAACTCTGACTGATAAGATTGCATGCTTAGATTCTGAGAATAAAGAATTGAAACTCGCATGTTCTGAATTAGACAAAATCAAAAATGAGTTAAAAGCTACTAGGGAAGAGAATGTGAGGCTTGAAAAATAAATTGATGAATGGAAGCTGAAAATTCAGAAATGTGAGAGTGAAGTAAAAATTGTTTCTGAAAAATATAAAGCTGTCCTCAATGTAAATAATGAACTGAAAAAGTCTATTGATGAAATTCAGAAAGACAATGAGGACAAGCTGAAAACCATTGAGAAAATGACCCAATGAACAGATAATCTAAATGCTTTGTTAGGGTCAAAAGTTAATTTCAGAAAAGAGGGACTAGGATTTAATTCAAGTGCAACTAAAACCTTTGGAATGAAAACTATTTCATTTGTTGCACAAAAAGAAAAAGGACCTCTAATTAGCATGAATTCAAACATTTCTGTGAATAAAGCTGCTAATCTGAAAAAGATCAGTGCTGAGGAGAAGGGTAAACAAAAAGTCAGTGAGCCTAGTAGAGTTAGCACATCCAAGCAAAATCCTAGGGCTCAGACTCAGGTTAGGGGTCAACCTACACAGTCTCATAAACCCCAAGTTAAAGTCACTAAGTCTCCACCATCATCACCACCTCTGAAGAAGACCTAAAACAAACCTATGAATAGGACAGCAGGGTCCAAGGTGCAGGGGAGACAGAATGCTGCTAGGAGTCAACCCAAACATTTTTACCAACCCAGAGTTCAGACCTATCACAATGCACAGTCAACCTACTTCAACAGGTCAGATTGGACTAGAACTCCGGGGAGGCATACAGGTCTTGCATATCAGGCTGCACAATATCAAAGACCCTACACTAGCAATTGGGTTAATGGGTATGGCAACTGGACACCTAGGAACCAACAATTCTTTAGCCAACCCAGGAACTACTATGGCTAAAACTTTGTGAACACACCCTGGCCAAGTCACTGGCACAGAAGTAACAAAACTGTCAATAATCATGTTGCTGCCAATAAGAAGAGGAACAACAACAGAAGAAAATCTGTAGGATCCACTGAACAAAATTCATTTAAACAAATGTGGATTCCGAAAAGCCTGCTTTCTTGCTTTGCTTCTATTTCATCTGTTATGGAGCCCAATCAGTCTTGGGTTCCAAACCTCTTTACCTAATTGTGTATGCAGGTATGTCTGGCAGCCAAGAACAACTTGTGGTACTTGGATAGTGGCTGCTCCAGGCATATGACAGGAGATAAGGCCAAGTTCTGCATGCTGACTGAGAAACTAGGAGGCCTTGTCACCTTTGGAAGCAACACAAAGGGTAGGATTATTAGATCAGGTAAAATAGGTAAGTGCTCTACCTGCTGCATTGATGATGTTATGCTGGTTGAAGGGTTAGCTTATAATCTACTTAGCATCAGCCAATTGTGTGATAAAGGATAGAATATTTTATTTGATTCTCAATGCTGCAAGGTTTTTGAACCTGATTCTGAAAGTGTCAAATTTTCTGGAAAAAGAATAAATAATACATACATGATAGATTTAGATGACATTTAACATACTAACCTTTGCCATACTGCCAGTAGAGAAGACTTAGCATTTTTATGGCATCGTAGGTTAGGTCATGCTAGTTACACTATTTTGCACAAACTAAATAAGCATGGCATGGTTAGGTTAGAGGACTTCCTGAAGTTTCCTTCAAGAAAGAAAATAAAATCTGTGATGCATGCACTCAATCAAAGATAACTAGAAAGTCATTTAAGTCTAGAATAGAAAATCTGTCTTCCAAACCCTATGAGCTGATACACATGGACCTTTTTGGGCCAACCAGATCTATCAGCTTATCAGGGAGGAGGTATGGGTTTGTCATGGTAGATGACTTTTCTAGGTATACTTGGGTTTATTTCTTATCTAATAAGAGTGATGCCTTCTCAGAATTTCAGGAGTTCTATGTTAAAATAAATCAGAAAATTGAAAACATTCTGACTGATCATGGAGGTGAGTTTGAAAACTCACCGTTTGATGAATTCTGCAGGTCAAATGGAATCAACCATAGGTACTCCTCACCAAGGACACCTAAGCAGAATGGAGTTGTGGAGAGAAGGAACAGAACCCTAGTGGAGATGGGTCGTACACTTCTTGTTGAAGGTGGTCTACCAAGGAAATTATGGACTGAAGCAGTGAACACTGCCTGTTATGTAATTAACAGAGCCATGGTAAGACCTTCTACCCAGCAAACACCATATGAGATCTTAAAGGGTAAGAAACCTTCTATTGCTCATTTCAAGATTTTTGGATGTAAATGTTTTATTCATATAAATGATAAAAGAGACCTTGATAAATTTGAACCTAAAAGTGAACCATGAATCTTTCTTGGTTATTCTGAAAACACCCGGGCATATAGAGTGTACAATCTGAACTCTAAAACTATTGAAGAATCTCCACACATAGTGTTTGATGAATCCTTGGTAAATTCTAATGTTGGTCAATGCAGGAATGAAGACAATGGTGAAATTTTGAAGGAAGGAGATCCTGCAGACAAATCCGAGGATGAAGAAGGACATACAGAGCTTAATGAAGAGGAGCCTACAGTTCAGGGGGAGGTAAATCAAACACATGACAATTCAATTGTTAATATTAGATATCTTAAAGATCATCCTATAGATAATGTAATTGGAAATCTGCATGACCCCCCTAGGACTAGAGGCCACCTGAGAATTCAACATGAACTGAATGCTTATGCTTTTGTATCAAACACAGAACCCAAGTCCATTGACTATGCTCTCCAAGATGTGCATTGGATAAATGCCATGCATGAGGAGCTCAATCAATTTGACAGGAATAAGGTGTGGCATTTGGTTTCACCTCCTGATCATGAAACAGTCATAGGGACCAAATGGGTGTTTAGAAATAAAACTGATGAATCAGGGAATGTTAATAAAAATAAAGCCAGACTTGTAGCTCAGGGGTACAATCAGAAATTTGGAATAGACTTTGAAGAGTCTTTTGCCCCTGTAGCTAAGTTAGAAGCAATCAGAATCTTATTAGCTTATGCATGTTCCCTAGGAATAAATCTTCAGCATATGGATGTGAAATCTACTTTTCTGAATGGGGAAATTAATGAGGATGTCTATGTGAGACAGCCTCCTGGGTTTGAATGTTTAGATTTCCCTAATCATGTTTACAAACTCAATAAAGCTCTCTATGGTTTAAAGCAAGCTCTTAGAGCTTGGTATGACAGGTTGAGCAAATTCCTCACCGACAAGAATTTCATAAGAGATATAGTTGATCAAACATTATTTACCAAGGTGAGTCATCCAGATATTCTTATTATTCAAATTTATGTGGATGACATTGTGTTTCGGTCAACTAACCCCAGATTGTGTGAGGAATTCTCTCAAATTATGACTGATGAGTTTGAAATGAGCTCAATGGGTGAGCTCAAATTGTTTCTTGGACTGTAGGTTACACAATCAAAAGATGGCATATTCATTTCTCAGTCCAAGTACATAAAGAATCTATTGAAGAAGTATAAAATGGACAACCTCAAGGAAATAGCAGCTCCAATGGGTACCTCAACAAATTTAGATGAAGATTCTAAAGGTAAACCAGTGGACCAAAAGCTATATAGAGGTATGATCGGATCCCTTCTTTATCTTACAGCATCTAGGCCTGATATTCAATTTGCAGTGTGTTTATGCTCTAGATTTCAGGATAGTCTTAAAGAAACCCATTTTAAAGCTGTGAAAAGGATTTTTAGGTATTTACTAGGCACCCAAGAGCTAGGTCTTTGGTATCCTGCTAAGTGTGAGTTAGAGCTTCTAGCCTACACTGATGCAGACTATGCTGGGTGTTGAGTAGATAGAAAAAGCACTAGTGGCTATTGTCAATTCCTTGGTGGCTGCCTAGTGTCTTGGGCATCTAAGAAGCAACACACTATAGCATTATCTACAGCTGAAGCTGAGTATGTTGCAGCATGTAATTGTGTTGCCCAAGTACTTTGGATTAAGCACCAACTGGCTGATTATCAGATAAATTTGGGATGTATTCCACTTTTATGTGATAATACTAGTGCTATATGCCTTGCTAAAAATCATGTTCATCATTCTAGGACTAAGCACATAGAGATAAAACATCATTTTCTTAGAGATGCTGTAAATAAAAAGGAGATTGAAATGAATTTCATAGAAACTGAAAACCAAATTGTTGATATTTTTACTAAGCCTCTTGGGAATGAAAGATTTAAATTTCTTAGAAGAGAACTTGGCTTATGTAAATTTCAACATGATGAATGATATGTTCAGCTGCCTTGAATAAAATTTCTGATTTGGACTTGCATCTGATAGCTTGAATAAACCTGTGGATGTTGAATGTGGCATCACACTCATGATCATCATTGCATATCATTTAGTCCTGATTGTGGCTAAGCTCTCCCTCATTCAATTCTTGCCATTCATTTGCAAAATTGCATGCATATAGACAGGGGGAGTTTCTGCTAGAAATTCAGAGTGTCTTCAACTTTCTTGAATTCGTTCATCCTTTAATTCTGAATGTCGATTCTGACATTATGGCAATCTGTTAGTCAGTTCTGATTTCTAAGCAATAGAAAACGAACTTCTTCAGTTGTAAGAATTTGAATTGCTTAAGGACTGACCTAATGGCTTAAATTTTATAACTTTTTGGAGTTTAAAAATTGCAATCAGTATAGGAGTAAGCTGAAAATTGATAAAACTCTCAACCCTTATCTTATTTCATGTCAGACAAAGCTAATCATATCTGAAATCATGTTAGAGAAGCTAAGTATGTATATTGTTCTTAAACAAGTCATTCTGAAACATATAAAGGAGTAAAGGATAGCTAAGAAAGATATTGAAAACCATTGAAAATCATTGCAAAATAAAATTGGCAGAGCAATGACTGGTAAATCACTGAGAAACTGAGTGATCCATCAAAGAAGTGGACAACACTTATGTCATGAGGTGTATCAGCTATCTCTGTATAAAATGATCAAAACAGTAGGGTGGTTTCATTGAGTACTTGGGGGTAACTGGCGTCTGATAAATGTGTACCCTCACACAAAAAGGTGTAAATCACTTTTATTGAGTTTGATCATGGCAGAATGGTCCATCATGTTGAGTATCTAGGGGTATTGGCGTCTGATAAATGTATACCCCTATGCAAAAAGACAATGGCACCTGAATGCCCTTAATGAACTTGTATTAAAAATGCTGCTCCATCGAAAGAAATTTCATGAATGTCAATTTGTTTAGTTTCAATACATGACTTGGTATCTCTCAATCATTTTTTTTGAGACTATGAAAGTAAGATATTTTGAAACTGACTCTCTCATGCAAATGTGATTCTGGTTTATTGTTTTATCATGTACCGCGAACTTATCTATTGATTGTAGTGCATGAACTCACAATTTTATAGTCTTTAAACCAGCACTCTATCTGAAAGTAGTTTCTAAATTCATATACATGAAGACTCTGTGCTTTAGCATACTTATTCATGAACTACTTGTTCATAATGCCAGTCAGATAACTTCTTGATCTTTCCCTTGCTTTCCCTTTCCCTCCTCTTTGTTGATGGCAAAGGGGGAGAATATGTTGTCGGGGGAGAATATGTTGTCTGAATTCTGAATTCATTTACAGGGGGAGTATGGGGCAGTAAGTTGCTTGCATTGTGTAGCATGCATTCATAGCATCTACATGTCAATCTGAATAACAAATCATATTTTTCATCAAAATACATATGTTTGACAAGATGTTGCTATTCTATTTAATAAGGGGTTGCCATCATCAAAAAGAGGGAGATTGTTATGACTCCTCTGTGTTGATGATGTCGGCATTTGCTTCATTTCTTTGGCAACGCCTTATCTTGATTGATTGGCAACAGTTCCTATTTTGATGAAATTACTTTTATCAGGTTGTCTGTGTACATAATGCAGTCAGAGTCTATACTGTGTTCTGCACACACTCACAAGTCTTCACAGTGCTTTGCAGCATGAAACTCTATACATTGGCATACATTGCAACGTCAACGCATTGCATCATCTTTACAAGTATGTACACTGCATCACATCATTAAAGTCTGCACATCGGCTAAGTGTGTACATTGTCCACCTTAGTTAAAGTCCATTCATTAGACTGTGCATAGTCTATACATTACTCGTCGTTGCAAAGTCCATACATCCATAGTGCATTGCATAGTCTATACACTGCACGTTCAAGTTCAAAGTATATACATTGCTGCATTACCTGCTAGAGTGAAGTCTATACAGCTGAAGCACACATTTCAAGTCTATACATTGAGCTACTGTGCAAGTTCACACTTTGGCCTTCAGGCTTGAAAGTCTGTACAATGGACTGTGCTTCACAAAGTCTATACATTTGTCGGTGGTAAGTATACACAGTGAGCGTCTCATGAAGTCTGTACACCACTATAGCTGCACCGTCTCAGCCACCGTCTCATTCAGCATCTTAGGCTTGCAAAGTCTATACATTTGTCGGTGGAAAGTATATACATCCATCGTCTCAATTTGCGTCTCAGTGGAAGTCCATACAGTGCACTATGCATCCTTCGTTGAACTTCAAAGTCTTTACATTGAAGCAAAGTCTGTACAGCCATCAGTGATCTTCCAAGTATGTACATCCAACTGTTCATCTTTGAAGTCTGTACATTGGAAGTTTTACCTATGTTTTCCTTCAAGTCTATACATCGGTAATTTTACTGTCGTTTCCCTTGAAGTCTATACACTGATCGCTTTACCGACGTTTCCATTTGGAAGTCCATACATTCGCTGCTTTCTTGTTCAAGCCTATGCAGCCTTTCATTTTGAAAGTCTATACATCGGGAAGTCTTCACATTGGCTGCTGAATGATATTCAAGTCTACACATCGGCACTGTAGCATGCATTTCGTAAAGTCTATACATTGCATGCTTCACTTTAAGTCTATACACTCGTGAGTGTTTCATCAAGTCTATACATTGGATGCTGTTCTTCAAAGTATGTACATGGCATCATATTGTTCATGCAGTGTCTTGGTGAAGTCTATACATCGTTTCACTGTACAGCTCCATACATTGCATTGGCTAAGTGTGTACATCAGTCTGTCTCTGTTGCGTCTAAGGCTTTGGGCAAAGTCTATACAGACTCCACCGTCTCATGCTATCCAAGTCTGTACAGTTTCTATCTTCATGCATCAGTCAAAGTCTGTACAGCCAGGTACGTCTCATTTAGAGTCTAAGGCAAGTTTGCACATTGGACCTTCATTCAAAGTCTGTACAGCGTCTCGTTCATGCATTGTTCATGAAGTCTGTACATTGGACTGTGTCTTCGTGCATCACGTTAAGTCCATACACTGGGTCAGGTTCTTAAAGTGTATACATTGGCCTTAGCTCTCATAGTCTGTACATTGGTCCTCAGATTCGAAGTCCATACATTGGTCTTCATATTCAAAGTCTGAACATTTGTTCACTTCACTAAAGTCCATACATTGGGTGAGGTTCTTCATATTCTGCACATTGCTTTACAATTCAGCAAGTATGTACAGCCCTTCATATAAACTAAAGTCTATACATCGTGATGTCTTACACATTGGCTGATTGAATGATCTCAAAGTCTACACATCCGATTGTTCAGCTTGTGGCCAAGTCTGTACATTGGCCTTCATGCCTCAAGTATATACATTGCTTTTTCGTTCAAACAAGTCCATACACTGAGCAAGTATACACATTGTGTTTGTCTTGTAAAGTCCATACATTGATGTCTGTACGTCGGCTATAAACCGAAGTCTATACACTGCAATGAATATACTTAAAGCTGATGATCCGATACTCTGTCTGACATGGATTCTCTATAGGGATTGCTGACATGGCTCGTGATCCTAGGAGGACGAGGTGATCAGATGATGACACGTGGATAAAGTTGCCTCGGATCTGGCAAATTCCTTGGGCGGGAAAACGTGGAAACCACGCGCCCTTATCCATCTGCTGCTGCTATATATTGAAGCCTTCATCTTCAGATGGAGGTTGATCGAAATCTGAAGAGAGTAAAGTCTATACAGCAAGTCTGAAAGCAACAGAGTGCCATCGATCCACTGTAAGAAGAGAAACAGAGAAGAAGAAAAAGAGAGAAGAGAAGATCAAGAGAGATGAGTTGAGAGAGCTTGATCGAGAGAGTGAGATTGTGAGAGTTTTTGTTTGAGAGGTTGTATCTCAGTCTCTTGGTTCAGAAACCAAAGCTGAGCATTTGCTCATTCGAGCTACATTCCCATTTGGGTTTTCATTTTCGTTTTGATTCTGTCTTTCATTTCTGAATTCCTGTTTCTTCAAGCTGTGAGTCAGCGGATTTGCAGTGGAAGTCTCCACTGGATGGGTTAAGCTGTATTTCCCCAGCAGTTGCAGAGGATCTGTTCCTCTGGTCGGCAAGCTGTAGTGCCCAGCGAAGCTGTGTATCAGCGGTTGTTGGCCAAGCTGTAGTGCCCAGCAGACGCAAGCTGTACTGCATAGCAGTAAGCCATACTCGATTGAGTGTGGGGTGGACGTAGGTCCTTGACCGAACCACCTAAAAATCGTGGGTGTTTTGTGTTTGTGTGATTGTCTATGAATTGTGTGCTACTGGTTGTCTTGTTTACTTTAAGAGCTTGATTCGGTTCTGTTGAAATCTAGTATCAGGGTTAGTGATTTAGCAGATTTGCCTATATTCCGCATTTGAACCTTACATTGGTTTTTAAATAGGCAATAGATCTATTCACCCCCCTCTAGATCCACATTTCGTGGAGATAGACTGCGTCCATCTAACTCAACAGAACGGGCAAAAATGGAACAAAGGGTCATATCTACATTTACGCACACACATTTTTATCACATCCCTCCTCCCACCCTCCCAATAAAAATAGGGGCTTTGAATTTCATCTGATGTTGTAAGAGTGCAGCAGGGGATAAGAAGAAAAGGTTCATTTGTAGACCAGGCATGAAAAGTGAGAGTGTGTGAGAGACCATGTCTGCGTGTGTGTGTGAGAGAGAGTGAGCGTGAGATAGGGCGGGTGCTCACCGCCGCTGCCGTAGGTCACCGGCATGTCTGCACCCTCGCTGCCGGTGCCGCCTCCGCTCGCCCCTCACCTGCATCCCTGGATAGCTCCATCGCACCCGCCCACCCTCGCCAAGCCGCCGCCCGCCGGTGAGAGATTGAGAGGGGGATGAAGTGGTTGAATGAGGAGGAAGGGGGAAGGACTAAAGAGGACAGGAGAGGGGACGTTTTTCTAATTCTTCTCTCTGTCTATTTGGTGCCATGTTTTCATTCACTCGATTCGTGATTCTTTGTCATTCATTCACTTCTTCTAATAGGATAAAATATCTCTCAGTAAAAAATATCATTACATCTAAAAAAATTATTTTTTATTATTTAGAGATCCGAAGATCTGTAATTTAAACATTTTCAACTTCTTCATGGCCTATAAGTCAATTATATAAAAAGAAGAGAGAACGTGTTGAAAAGCCTAGCTACCTTGAAAGGCCGACATCGGGGTGCGCGTAAAAAGGTATTCGGAACCATATCGCTCACATGTTGACCATTTCCTTATTGTTCCGTGCTCCCCTCAAACTCGTGCCATGAATTTACCGTCACGTGTATATTTAAGTAAAATCGAGATCTAGGTCTCCTTGATAGCGGGGAATATTAATGCCACATGGAAGCACTCAGGATATATAATAGTCAAATATCATTATATCTTACATCACTTTTACTCATGATATGGCGTGCCAATCACGTGTCTAACAGTATTGTGTTCAAGTTCAAAGGCTGGGATGGTTTGGACTAACTGAAGGTGCGCTCCTTCTGATCGATCACTAAGCAGATTGACGATGGTGGGCATTCGATCGGGACTGGCGACCCGCCGTGCCATAAAGGTCGTTCACGATGATAAAAGAGGGGGAAATGTTTGATTAATCGCCAGACCAAGCAATGGGGCTGCATGGCCAATAAGTCAATTCGATTATTTAAAAAGAAGACAGAACGTGTTGAAAAGCCTAGCTACCTATAAAGGGTCACAGCGGGGTGCACGTGAAAAGGTGCAAAGGGTCATATCGGTCACATGTTGTGACCATTTCCTTATTGTTTCGTGCCCCCCTCAAACTCATGTGTCGTGAATTTACCATCACGTCTTTATAAAATGAATTTTCGGGAGCTAGGGCTCCTCGATCGCGGGGAATATTAATGCCACGTGGAAGCACTCAGGATATAGGATAATTAGTAGTTAAATATCATTGCATCTTTCATCGATTTTACTCACGATAGGGCGTGCCAATCACATAAATGACAGTGTGTTCAAGTTCCAAGGCTGGGATGGTCTGGACTGACCGAAGGTGCGCTCCTTATGATAAGCAGGCCATGGCGGGCATTCGGTCGGGACTGGCGACCCGTCGTGCCATAAAGGTCGTTCACAACGATAAAAGAGGGGAAAACGTTTGATTAATCGCCATGCCAAGCAATGGGGCTGCATGGTCGATAAGTCGATTCGATTATATAATAATTAAAAAGAAGAGAGAACATGTTGAAAAGCCTAGATACCTTGAAAGCCCGACATCGGGGTGCGCGCGCAAAGGTATTCAGACCCGTATCAGTCACATGTTGACCATTTCCTTATTGTTCTGTGCCCCCCTGAAACTCATGTGCCGTGAATTTACTGTCACGTGTATATATCGCCAACATTTCAGGAGATAGGGCTCCTCGATCGCGGGGAATAGCTCCTAGAGGCAACAATGGGTCAACGGCAAATTTTCACCGTTGTTCCCACATTTTTTCAGCGTTAACATCCATTTGTTAGCCTTATACATCTCTTTGTCACCGAGATCATCTTCATTTGTCACCCTTAGGAGAGTATTTGTTACCATCAGTCTTCTTCTGTTGTTCTTCCCAATGTTTTAAAACCCGACCCGGAGCTTGACCCGGTTAGGTTAGTGGGTCACGGGTCAATGGTTTAACCGTACGTTCGGGTTGACCCGTGACCCGTAAGACTAGAACCGTTTATAATAATATTATAAATTACCATAAGATTTTAAGATACCTTGAGTTAGAAACATGAAACAAACAAAACATATATTGCAAAAATTAAAACAAGTGCATTAAATAACCACTAAGTTAGTCTAAAAAAATAATAAAATTCATATTAAATAAACATTACATATGACCATTTATCAACTATAATTAACATCTCATGAGACACAAGTTTCATAATGTGTGAATTTACATTTCATGTTCATCTAAATTTTCATCTTTTTCCTTATCTTCATCTCTTCATCTCCCTCTAAATTTCTTTTCAACTTCTAAAAGTTAGAAAGTTAGAGTCCCAAAAAGACTATGCATCTATAACTTTAAAGAGAGGAGTTAGAGGACTACTCATCTTCTATATTTTTCATGTCATATTAAAAAATAAAAATTAAATAAATAAAAAAATGTTTAGGAGTCGGACCCGGATGGGTCAAACGGGTTTTAGCGGGTCGGCCGGGTTGCACCGAGTTCCATGGGTTTGACAGGGTTTTGGGTCTAAAACGGTTTAGACACTATTCTAACCCGCTTTTAGGACTGGGTCGCGGGTTAGAATAGTCGGACCGACCGGTCCGGGCCGGGTTTTAAAACAGTGGTTCTTCCACGTTTGTCGTTTGCTGTGTCCTCTCGCTGGCCGAAGCTTGACAATGCTTTGATCGGACGTCAACAGTTGAGAAAGCTTGACTTTGACTATTGACTTTGCCTGGAGTATTGGGGCATTCGGTCATCATATAGTTGAAGTTATTTGTCACCCTATTCTAGTGAGCACGTCTATTTCTCCTCAAGTTCCTCCGGTTCTTTTTCACCTTCAGCTTCCTTCTCACATTTTACCAATTTGAAGTTATTTGTTAGCCCAGTTAAGCATTTGTCACCCGTACTCACTAATTGTCACCACTAAACTCCAGAAATCGTCGCCCTTACTCCACTGCCTGAAAGCCACGCGTCGGGCCTGTCTCTATTGAGCCTTATTTGTCACCGTTAGCAGGGTATTGTTTACCCATGCTACCGTTGTCACCCGTGTAGACACAGTTGTCACCCTTAACCTCCAACGCCGCAGGCCACATCAATAGAAATGATGACCTCGAAACTAAAAATCCCCAATTCCTTAGATACCCTTCCTGCCATGTCTCGCCTCTTACGAAACCTACTAGAAGGCGGTTTGTCTCTCCATCGTGCTCAGCATCTTGTCTTCCTCACGGTGCCTTTTGTGACCTCTGAGCCATGGAGCCGAAGAAGACACCCATGCAACGCTCTGTCCGCAGTAAAGTGGATGTCCCACCTGCATCTCAGGACATTGTACCGGTTCCTACGGCCGAAGAAGAAACATTTGAGGAACCTAGGGTTTCTAAGGCCTCCACTTCAGGATGACAAGTTAAAGGTACTGTGGTTCCTTATCTCCCTTACATATCTATTTGCCCTACCTATCGACCTATTTATTTGTCACACTTATATTTCTGTCAGATTTAGACCTACTTGTCACCGTATTTCATACATTTGTCACCCTTAAGCACCTATTTGCCACACCTAAACTCCCTTGTCTATATATACATTTGTCACCCTTGTCTTACTGTTAATATTTTTTGTATTTCTTGATCCGTCAATTAATTAACTGAATTTCTTGTTTACACGTTAATTTTTTAATCTAGTGAACACGGGAGTCATCTGCGCCCGGTGTTCTATGGAGATTTACATGAAGGATAGGGATCAGATGGCATTTCGGGAATGCCACAAGTCATTGATGAGGACCACACCCTTTGGTCCATATGTTGACAATGCTTCTCCCGTCACCTTCACCATGACACTATTGGAGGAGATTATTTGCGCCCATAGTGGAGGAAATTACTTCCGTATGGATAGTAAGGAGGTCGCATTCAGTGTGGAAGATGTGGGCATAATTTTAGGATTACCTTGCTCCGGTCAGCCTGTTCAACATTATGGATCTGCAATTCGGAAGTCGAAGTTGCATAATCGATTTGGATTTGCAGCAACATTTCACCGGAAGAAAGTGTGCTCTCTCATTAAGCAAATTGTTGGATCCGATGAAGAGCAGGATGTGGCCGACACTGTCCGGCTGTGGATTGTACTCCTGCTGTCCACTTTTCTTTGCCCACGGTCGGCAACTTCTTGTCCACAATAGATGCTGTCATGCTTAGATGACATTGAGAGAGTTTTAGATTACAATTGGGCAGCCGCCTGTGCAATAGGTAACAATGCACAAGTTTGAGGAATTAGTTTCGGTGGTCCAGAAAGGTGGTCAGGTACAATTGACCGTGCTAAGAGAAGAGCCAGGATGCATCCAGGCCCATACATTTATATTTGGTTGTTCTGCCGCACTTGCTGTAAGTTTTTTTATTTTTCTTGTGTAATAATGTGTAAATCATTAATTCTACTGCATTGTAAAATAACTTGATATATTTCATATTACAGGTCTAGTTTTTTGAGCACACGCGGGTGAGGCAGCCAGTAAGGCAGGTGGCATTTCCCCGACTATTTAGGTGGGGGACATTTGTAGATAGGAAATTAAAATTCTCTATTGGATCCCTGCGAGACCAACATGTATTATGAGTACTAAAATTAACTTCTTCTTTGTCATTAATTCTTTAATGAATAACCGGAGTGATGTGGTTTGAAATGCAGGTGATCGAAGATCTCCTTGTTGAGCCAGGTGAAAGGGTGATGGTGTACGGTGAAACGATGATGGCTAGACCCAGCCGCCAATATTATACATCCTCATCAGAGAGATACATGCCTGTGCTACAGGTTGCCGCTACATTGAAGATCCAGAATTCACTACTTGAGGAAATGAAGGCCTTCTATCTGACTAGTGTGGAAGGGGCTCACATTCCCGCTGATGCACCACCTCCTGCCCCCATCGAACAGGCGACGGATGATGGCAAGCGACCGCAGCCACCCCCTGGAGAGGAAGTGCAGGGGCTGAAATTGTTGAGGAAAATATCTGTCAAACTTTGGTGGACATTATCGCCGTTGTCCCAGCTCCAAGGCCCCTCCCACAAATTACGGATGATACTGTGCCATGTAAGGCAGCTCCTGAAGAGGATGTGCAAGGCGATATCGAAGGTCAGGTGGAGGCGACCAATGGGCATGGTGACCATCGTCTAGCTCACATTTGTCGGTCCCTTCATCAAAGGGATGAGAAGCCCGTGAGGAAAAGGCTGGCACCTCCAAAGAAAACAGGACGGGAGAAGAAGAAGGTGAGTTTGGGTGTGTTCCTACTTCTTACAGTATAGAATCTAAGATTGGTACATTGGCATACATGTACGTAGAAGGGAGATGAAGCCGACGAGATCAGAAGGCTCCTACAGAATACTGATTGGATCTGCAAAGGCCAGCTGAATCCGAAAGAAAACAACGCTGTGAATGAATTCATTGTTGAATCTCTCTCGGGGGATATTGAGTTAGTTGTCCTCTTATACTTTCTGTAATTATCCTGATTTGCCTTACTCTGACTACCAATAACTAAATTTTTGTCCAATATAGTGATCATATATTTTCAGCAAAGAACGGGATTGTTTTGAGACGTTGTCATGTCATTGATCTATTATACGGCCGGATGATAGATGATACGGTACTCTCTTTCATTAATTGTGCAATTTTACGCCTCGCCCTACCCTGAACTTGTGTTTCTACTGCTAATAGAATCGTGATTGTTCCTAACAGGTGATCGACGCCATGATGTACCTCCTCAAATCAAGACGCAATGAATCTGGCATCTTTCATCAGTGGGTTTGTTTTCCCACCATTCTAGTGAATCACATCAACGTCATCCCAGAGACCGACTCCAAAAAATCAAACCTGCTGTTGGAGTGCGCCTTCGAGAATGTTGAATTAATCGAACTGCAGAAGAACAAATATTTATTCTTCGTGTTATACTCATCAAATCACTGGCATCTACTTGCTGTTGACACGGAGAATCACCGCTTTGTCTCATACAATTCCATGAGAGGCATGGCCATCCATGAGGCCACTACAAGAAAATGGGTACTTTTTCTTATCCGTGTACCTGTATTAAAGATATCTTTAATGTGTCTTTTAGTTATTCCTTAATAATGTCAAATATTTCATTTGCAGGCTGCAGTTGTACGGGGGTTTATGAACAACTATGGGACTGCATTCAAGGGAGTTGAGAATTGGGAACTTGTATTCGACAACGAATGTCCCCAACAGCAGGATGGAAGCCTCAACTGTGCCATTTATGTACTTAAATATGTTGATGAATTGTCAAAGAAGGTGGAGACATCATGGACATTTAATGAGGATGATTGTAATATATATAGAGCCCGGATTGGGGCCCAACTCCTTAACTTTGGAAATACAAGATCTTAAACAATTTCACGTCTCAAACCTCAGAATGTGACATACCTGTGTTGATTGATATTTCTTTTTTCATACATTTTGATCTACCATATTTCATATGTTTTAATGCCGTTAATGTGTGCTTGATAATGTGTATTCATGAATATCAATGAGTTTTCTGAAGATAGATTCAAGTTTGGTTAAGGAACTGGGCTGAAGTGTGAAAGATGATGGCTTTACCTGCACAAGTGTCGACTAGAGTGGAATGAAGACATGCACCGACCTCACAGACTAGAATGTGAATGTGCACCGACCTGATAGTGCTATGTGCACAGACCTTATGTTTCTATCGCTAATGCATGTGCACCGACCTGATGCTTCTAACACTAACGCATGTGCACAGACCTTATGCCTATCTCTAACACATGTGCATCGACCTTACATGCTATCGCTAACACGTACATGTGCACCGACCTGACCTTGCAAAATGCAAATGTGCACAGACCTCATGCACAAACCTTATGCCTTAGCCATTTGTCACCGCTAGTTGTGCATTTGTTACCACTAAAGTGCCATTTGTCACCCTTACCACATATTTATCACTCTTACCACATGACTACATGAGCAGCCATTGCCTTCTCTTCTCTTCATTACCTGCTTGGCTTTGTCTGGGGAGCATAGTGGTGACTAGTCTATTCATTGACCTTGGACTTTGACTGGGACTTCATAACTGTTCAACAAAAGGTTGAGCTTGGCTGGAGACTTCTTTGAATTGCGTTGACCTATAAATTTCAACATTGACTGTCTTGGCATTGACCAAATCCCTTCGTTGTTCTTCTGATTGCTGTAGAAACTCTTGATACACTGTTCATATTTTTGTCCTCCTGTGAACTTGACTCCTTCTTTCAGCTCCTTCTGCTTTTCATTTGTTAGCTCTAGAATATATTTTTCACCCTTACCAGTGTCTTTGGCTACTACGCAGATCTAGTTATCGCCACTGATAGGGTATTTGCACCCTTATCCACTGGCTTTGCTTCATGCGTCGACGTTGAGGTTTTCACAATTTAAACGCTGCAAGCTATTTTTCAGACTTACGCAGCTATTTGTCACTGCTATCGGACATTTGTCAGCACTAGGCAACTATTTGTCACCGTTATACTCCCCGTCGCCACTGACCTGTCGTCAAACCGTGGTATAAACCGGGGTACCCCATGTGGGTTACGTAACACCCTTATCCTCCTTTCTCCACTCATGAAACCCTCGACGCCGTGCTCCGCCATCGCACTCTCGCTGCCGCTTCACTGTGGATGTGCGTTCCCGGGGCCAACGTCAACGGCGATCGTCACGGTAGATTGCAACGTCAGAAGGGTGGTTGGGGAACCTAATTACGCCTACACCCTCCCTTGTCCAATCACCTCTGCAATACGCTCCGATCGACCGACGATCGTTCAGCTAGGGTTCCTGACGTTCCCCTTTTTTCTGCTCCCGAGGGGCTGTGTTACCACCTCCATTGCAGCGATGTGTTAAATCGACACACCAATCCCGTCCGTCTCCTCTGCGTCCTCCTCTCGGTCCCTTGTCGTCATTGGTTCCTGCTGCAGATGCCCTCTTCCTTTTTTTAATTCGTCAGGGAATTGAGGTTCAGAAAATGGCAAGGTATAAATGCTATGTAGTGTGGGTTGGTCGCGAACCAGGTGTATATTATAGTTGGCCCCAATGCTTTGTCCAAGTGAATGGATACCCTGGAGCTCGTTATAAGGGTTTTCACTCGGTAGAGGAAGCACATGCTGCTATAAATGGGGTTGGCAATAGCAGCCATGCATATGTTAATCATCCTCAACTTACATATCATGCAAGTCCCGACCTGACTATGATTCAAGGAACCAGGCACTACGCCAGCAGATGACTACACAAATGTCAAATGTGCCTTGTATTGTTGTTGTTCTATTATGTACTCTAGTAGTGTTGCTCCTCTTCATATTAGTTGCTTTGTTATTACTGTTGTTGTCTGTGTAGAAAAATGATGTACTTGACATTTTACTCATTGTCAACGACTTGGCTTGATCCCACTGTAAATTAGTAGAACTGGAGGTAAATCTCATTTCTTCATCACACATGAGTTTAATCAGCGTCGTTTGATGACTAGGAAAGCTTCAGATCCGTGTTGGTAGAGTTAGGAAACCAATACATGGTTAAACCCTTCAAACGAACTTGAGTTTCTTCAAGTTTCACTGCCATGAGCTATTTGTCACCGTTACAAGTTATTTGTCACTGCTACCGGATATTTGTCACTCCGAACATCTATTTGTCACCCTTATCGCTAGCCAGCCGTCGACTTTATTTCGCTACAAAACAAACCTTTTGCTTCTGTTATCCATCAAACCACTTACTTATGTTATCCATTTATACACAACCTACACAACTCAACATAAAACACACATCCCCCGATGTAATCCACACAATATATAAATCAACGAACAAAATAAATTACAATTACATTAATTCAATTGTGTCATATTTTACAATTACAATTACAAATCAACAGATATCCATTGGATCATCCTCCACCATCACCAGTTGTAGAAGAATCCCCTCTCTCAGATGACTCCTCTTTCCCAACAACCAACTCTGCAGTGTCACCTGAGATAGTAATTTTTTTAGAATACTCGCTCCATTCAAACCGCAATTATGAAATAAGCTCTTTTCTGAAGCAAGTATCACGATCTCTCTCTTTTCGGAGAGTCGGCAGCGACCAGCCTATATGTGTAAACCTTCCTCGTCTGTCCTGGTCTAAAAGCACGAACAATAGCTTTGGTACCTCGCGAAGTCATTGGTCCTACTTTTAGACCAGGACAGACGAGGAAGGTTTACACATACAGGCTGGTCGCTGCTGATTCTCCGGAAGAGAGAGATCATGATACTTGCTTCAGAAAAGAGCTTATTTCAACATTGTGGTTTGAATGGAGCGAGTATTCTAAAAATTTTTGACAGCATCTCCCTTAAAAAATTACGACAGCATTCTCGAGTTTTTAACATCCTGAAAAAATATATTAAACAAAATATAAATACATCCAACATGTGAACTGAGATGAAATTAGGAATCATGGCAGTCACACCTTGGATGAAATTAGGCCCTGCGCGGGCGGCGGTGGCGGAATGGCGATGGGCGGTCGACGACGGTAGCTGCAGCGGTGCTAGACGGCAGCCGGTGGGCGGGTTCGGCAGGAACACCGGTGGGTTGCCACGGCATGGCACCGGAGGGGCAGCGGTGCTCTACCGGCGTGGGTGCAAGGGGGAGCGTGACGGTGGGCTGGTCGGCACTCACGGCGTTGCTGGTTCGCGGAGGAGAGGGAGGGTGCGCAGGGCACCCGTGGGCACATGGGCACAAGGTGGCGATGGTTTGCGGCGAGGGGGGAAAAGCAAGGGATGGGGAAAAATAAATGGTTTCTAAGGGTAAGAAATAGGTCACAAGGGTGACAAATTGGTCGTAAGGGTGAAAAATGCTTCTAAGGGTTACAAATAGGTCCTAAGGGTGACAAATAGCTTCTAAGGATAATAAATGGGTGTCTAAACGTGAAAATGGCCTGTAGTGGTGACCAATGAAAGAGACAGAGAGAGAGAGAGAGAGAGAGAGAGAGGCATTAACAAACAGAAAAAATGGTGGTTCCTTGCACACGTCTCATCCTCCTGCAGCCCTGGTGCTGCCAACTACTCCTGCAGTCCTGCAGTGGAAGAACTAAAGTCGGTGGAAGACGAAGTGTCTCTCTCAACTAAAGGCTGGTTTTAATTTTACTAAAGATAGTGGAAGACCTAAAGTCGGTGGAAGATGAACGGTCTCTCCCAACTAAATGTTGGTTTTAATTTAAATTGATAAATAGTTTCGGGAAGTGTAACAATCTTCCATCTTATCATATTCTTTATATTTTATATTAAAAAAATTATATTTTATAATATATTATTTACATATATATATATATATCATATGATATATAATATAATATTACGATTGCATACTTATGAAACGAATATTATAATATCCATTTCTACTCCGATTCAAATTTGAATATTATCCATATCCGAAAAAATAAATACTATTTAGAATATTATCCTCTAATTAATACGGATTCGAAGTCGAATATTATCCAGCTAAACTATTGATATATTTATATTTATTTTTGTTATTTATTACACACGGGAGGAAAAGTAGGGGATGTGGGAAAAATAAATGGCTTCCAAGGGTAAGGAATACGTCGTAAGGGTAACAAATAGGTCATAAGGGTGACAAATAGCTTCTAAGGATAATAAATGAGTGTCTAAACGTGAAAAATAGTCTGTAGTGGTGACAAATGAAAGAGACAGAGCGAGAGAGAGAGCGAGGGGGCATTAACAAATAGAAAAAATGGTGGCTCCTGGAACTCATATGGAGGTCAGTGCTTGTCTGCATGTAAGCACATATGGTCGGTGCACATGTTCAGTGTTGCATTTCAGGTCGGTGCACATTGTCACTATTGCACACTAAGGTCTGAGCATATGTGCATGAGCGCACACTAAGGTCTGAGCATATGTGCAATTTTAGATCTGAGCATATGAAAGGCAAATCGAGTTAGCAAGACATGTAGAGTTTAATCAGTGTCGTTTGATGATTAGGAAAGCTTCAGATTCGTGTTGGTAGAGTTAGGATCGCTAGGACACAGTTAAATCCTTCAAACGAACTTGAGTTTGCTCAAGTTTCACTGCTATGAGATATTTGTCAACGTTATAGAATATTTGTCACCTCTAATGGTTATGTATCACTCATAACGAGCTATTTGTCACCCTTATTGCTCGTTAGGCATCGTCTTTGTTTCGCTTCATCACATATTGTGACTTCTGTTATCGATTTATCACCCTTACGAGACATTTGTCAGCCTTGAAGCCTATTTGTCACCACTGATGACTATTTGTCACCACTATGCGGTGTTAGCCGTTGCAGTATCTCTCTCCGGCCTCTCGTCTGCTATGCGGTTGATGTAACTGGACGAAAGGAGCCTCGGTCCAAGCGATCTCATGACCGACAAAAATGAAGGTCCGAGAGTCAGAAATGTTGGGGGAGATGGAACGATCTTCGCGGTCCCGTCGCTTCGATTTTCACAAAGTTGGGGAGGCACGAACACTTTTTTGCCCTCTAGGCTCTGGGGATTTCATCTCCTTCCTATAAATAGAGACTTTGTGGGGAACACGAAGGACATCCTGAGTTCCTTTGGCTATCTCAAAGACACTCTCGTGAAGATGTCGTCTAAGAAGTCAGATTCTTCGTCACAAAAGGTTTCCTACAAACGGCTATGCTTCCGAAAGGAAGCTCTGCCGGTGTCGGACCAGCCATCAGGGGAAAGCAGCAGTGGCGATGTTTCGGAGGAATACAAGCAGGGGTACCTACAAGGGTGGCGGGACGCCTTGGCGAAGGTGGATCGCCTGTTTTGTAACAAGGGGGTGACGAACCTCCAACCTGACAGGTTCCGTCCCAAAGAGGACGAGTAACCACTTGTACCCTCTTCCCCTATCAATATAATTTCCTTTTCTACAACCTTTCTTTACATGATGGATGCTTGATCTTTGTGTGATGTGGTTGCCGTCAAATGAAGGATAACATCCATCGCAGGTAGGGGTTACCTTTACGATGCTGAGTTCTTCCCCTATAAGTAGCAGGGTTTGTCGATGGTTCTAATATTAGTAGGGCTTATCTTCATACTCATAGTTCATCGCTAGATCCATTTGTCACCCTTCATGCCCATTTGTCCCCTTGTTGATATATTTGTCACCACTAATAGGCATTTTTCACTTTTACCATGCAGTAGCCATCGTCATTGCTCCTGGGAGACGTCGTCTTTGTGCATTCTTCACCGTTAAGAGCCTTTTGTCATCCATCATACGCATTTGTCGCCCTTGTTAACCTATTTGTCACCCCTAATGTGTATTTGTTGCCTCTGTCAATTTATTTGTCACCAATAATATGCATTCATCACCCTCATCATACATTTTACTCTGCTGCTCTCACATACGGAAGGTGAACCCAAAGGAGAAAATAAATATAATAATAATAAAAATCCATAAAAATGATAATCAATAAATACATGACTTTCTGACAAACCATGAAAATTATATTCAATTAATATAATAATGATAAAAGTCTAATAGAAGGTCGATGCTGCTGAACAAAGTCTTCAGAATGAAAGGTTGAGGGACATGTTGGTAGGTCGTGGGTTATTAAAGGATTCCAAATATGTGACAACTGCTGAACAAACAAGGTCTAATAGTATATGTGCTACGAATTATTATAATGTAGTGTGTCTAACGTATTTGAACTTGCTCAATTTCCCTCTTGCAACAGAAAGAAGAAGTGAAAACCACGTACATATAAAAAAACCAGGGTGACTATCGTGTGTCTACGAGAAGAAAGTGACTCAAGCAACATCAAAGGGAATTCAAGTGGATAAAATCTTTTATTTTTCTGAATTCCCATCAGTCCACTTGCCAATAACCATAAAATAATTACAAAATTGACAAAAAACCATAAAAGTGCTAATTAATAAATATAGCAATATAATAATATTTAGTAACAATAAAAAGGGTGAAAAACTATTGAATTATTTATCCCAAAATTTTCGACAGATAAAGGTTTGTTGGAGATACGTCGGCAAGTTTCCGACGAATATTCGACCTTAAATTTATGCATCGTAAACTATTCATGTATTTTAAACTGCATTTATTTATTTTCGACGACACATATTTTTGTCAGAGATACATCCGAAATATTCGACGTTAATTTTGACATTAATTTTTTTGTCGAAAGTTTCGGACGTATTTCTGACAAAAATATTATGTCGAAAAATAGTCGGTAATTACCGACGACTTTTTGACACAATAGCATTTCCGTCAGAAATACAAAACATTCCGACGTATCGCCGACGAAAAATTTTAAGTCGAAAAATACCGTTGATATTTCTCATTTTTCTTGTAGTGGAACACCAGGGACTTCACCTCGGGAGAGTCGAGATGAATCCACAACCAATCGGCAGTGCGACCAAGCCTGCCTAATGATCCGGTATCGACTCCGTCGTGTCGCTACCCTACACCCGTCGCCCGACCAAGAACGATGGTCTACCCGGTGGCTCACCACCTGAATGAAGACTCTCCTGAGGAGGAAGAACGCCATCGACCCTTCATAATAGGGAACCTGAGGCTCTGGCAGCAGAAGGTCCCGATCACCCGACACGGGTTCGGCTTCTCGCCATATTGGGTCCGTTAGTGGCCGAATGATTGCCGGTCAAGGCGGAATCATCCCGAGTGTCGTACCATCCCGCAAGGAAGCTCCAGGCACGAGTCGGGCCGAGTCGGAAGCTCAAATCATAGTGCCAAAGGCCGTGTCAGCAGAAAACCCGCATGCTCGAGCCGAACATACATGAAGTTCCTATTAAAGCCATTCATCATGCCGAGAGCTTCGTCAATGCCCCGCCAAGTTTTTTTTTCAAGGACCGTGGCGATAGGAAGAGTCAACGGGGGCTTTCGGAACCGTCCCCAGACCCATCGGCTAGCCCGCGTCGAGCGAACAAGCTAAACCGGCGCACAAAAGTCACCGGCGCCCCTTAATCCGGCGCCACTAAATCTGGCGTGCCAAAGTAATTGGGGGATTTTTGTCCCCGGTGCCACTAAATCCAGCGCGCCCTCCGTGGCGCCGGATTAGCTGGTTGCTATAAAAGGAGCGCTCGTTCGACCAACAAAAAAGGGGAGAGAGAGCAGAGGGGAGGAGGAGATAGAGACCACCAATCAGGGCTTCGAAGGGGAGGGTTTCTTGAGATAAAGGTTTCCTCCGAGGGCTCTCTGGCGGCCGCCGTCCTCCGCTCTGCACGAACCTTCCGGTGCCAGAAAAGAAGATTGTCTGCTTCCTCGATTATTTAGGTGGGTCGTCGTGATTTCTCCGTCGATCCCCCTCCGTTTTGGATTCCTTCTCCGATATAATGTAAGTGAGGGGGGAGGGGCGATGATATGAGCATGTCCTCCCCCCCTCACCATCTCTGCTACTCACTACTCTCCCTGTAATCTCTTCTGTTTGATGTTAACGACGACCGAGCGACAACGCTGGCGTCGATGTACGCAATTTGTATGGCTTTCCTTATTTATGGAATGAATGATGCGCACGAGTGCACTAATAAGTCTGGGTCAATGTTCTTCTTCTTCCTCTACATTGTCTCTTCTTCTCCCCCTGCGTTTCCTTCTTGTGGCCAGTGAGACGTCACCGTGCAACAGTGCTGGTGCTGGGATAGGGTGATATGCACATGCGCACCCCTACTCACTGTGCTCAAAATGGGGGACGAACTGTGTTGTGCTCGGCGCCATTTCCATATTCCCCAGTTGCTCATCTTCCCTCTGTCCGCGTTTTAATCTCTTCACCGTGCGAATGGTTTCCGTACCCATCTTCTCCGACGCCGGACACAGGCCCTGGGATACCGTGGGCTACAGCAATATCCCCTCTCCCCGGGGTTCTTTTCCGTTAGAATGTTGATGGTTTCGCCGCCGGAGATGTGCGCACGTATGTCTTGCTGGTCAACCCCGGGACCGTCCTCTCGTCCCCCTTCTGTTCCTGATCATGAACAGAGGGAAATGAGGCCGCCCCTATAAGCTTAATGCTTGGCTTTTCTGCACCATCGTCTTCTGAGCGCTAGCTCGATAATCACCTTGTTGACTTGCTAATCCATATATATATATATATATATATATATATATATATATATATATATATATATATATATATATATATATATATATATATATATATATAGATATCATGATCAGTCTGCTAGCTGAGTATGATTTGCATCCGCGCCGTGTCACCGTTCTTTCAAGGAGATTTGGTGACCGGGGAGAGGGGAACATCCCCTACGATTCTACTCCGATATCGCTCTGTCCACGGAGGGGTCGTTCATCAGTAACGAGCGTCTTATGGGCCATGAGTGAACATCAACAGGGATTGGGCCCAACAGACTAAAATCCACGGTCCTTAATGGGCTTCGTGGTGGCCGTGAGATGGGTGCCCCTCGTAGGCTGGTCCTCGGGGTTTTCCCTCTCTATCGGTCATCCCGACTTGGACGTAGTACCGACTAGGGCCGCGTGCCCCTCGTAGGCTAGCCCTCGGTGTCTTCGCTCCTGTTATGAGTCGCACTATCCGTCTACTCTCCACCCACAGACTTGGTGCCCCTAGTAGGCTAGCCCTTGGGGTTCTCCTATCTGTTCGGGTTTGCCGGCCGCCGTTGTGCCACCCGGCCTTTAGGGGTTGCTCCGCCATGTGAGTACTCCCCACTTCTCCCCGAAAATCCTCCGGGATGGGAAGATGCTGCCAGATTTTTAGAGCAAATAAGTTAATAAACCATTTAGTAATCCTAAATTTAATAAACTTGCCTTGCTCGGGACAATCGTCGCGCTCGAGTATGAAACTCACGCGAGTCTATGACTTGACTGCCGGACGGCCCGGGGTCGATCTGATGAATAACTGACTCAATAAACTTCCAAAATCTTCCAAAAAAATTTAACAAATCTAAAAATAAATCAATAAAACCTCAATTTTCGTGGAACGGGGCTAAACCGGCGTCACCGGCAACCGGCGCACCTAAATACGGCGCGCCTTGAAACGGCGCGCCCTCAAAGGGGCACCCTCAAAGGGGCGCGCCGTTTTAAGTCCTCCCCCTACACCTACCCCCCATAACGCCGTTTTAACCTATTCCTACGGTTCCCGTGCCATTTTAAGCTTTATACCTATGCGTACTGCGTCGGTTTCGTTCCGAATCGCGTCGTCGTGCCGTTTCAATCCTCTACTCGCCTCTGGGGTGATTTCAAATGCTAACAATAGAATCAAATAAACCTTGTAATCAATAAATTGAGTGAATTGGTTTGTCTAAACCAGAATCGACTAATTCCATAGCTTCATTATCATGTTTTAGTCTAAGCATTCATGTCGCATCAATATATGCTTGAGTGCGCGGACCCTCGGTATATCAAATGACATTAGCAGAAAGCCGGGCAACGCCCGACGGGAAGCTCTTGACATGCGTGATGGTGGTCTTCGGACCTATATCCTCTGCCACGTATTGAAGGTTCTGCCCCAATAAATCGTGCATGGTGGATTATAATATCTTGCATGATCGTTCGCATCCTTTGCGTTCTTTATTCCAGCCTCGACAGTCCATTATCTCGGTAATTAATCAAAGGTTTTTCCTCCTCGCGAGGGATGTAATTAACGCTATAGCCTTTATGATATAGCGGACTGCTGGTCCCGACCGAATCTCACTCTCGCCCAACACGGGTCAGAATGAGCGCATAATAAACTTGTCACTCACGTGACTGGCACGCCTGCGCGGTCAATCAGTCAGTTAATTATCGGTTAATTAATTGGTTGATCGACACGTAAATAAACCAGAATAAATCCCCTTCTCTATACGGATCAGATCCCGTCGAAACAGTCTGGCACGTCCGGTGGGACTAATAATGTAAATAATACGCAAACAGTCTGGCACGCCCGGTGGGACTAATAATGTAAATAATACGCAAACAGTCTGGCACGCCCGGTGGGACTAATAATTTAAATAATACACAAACAGCCGAATAGGTCGGATGGCCCTTCTGCCTAGCCCATCGATCTATATTGTATATTCTGCAAATCATTTGTCACCTCTGTTGGCTATTTGTTAGCCTTAATTACCCATTCATCACCTCTGTTGGCTATTTGTTAGCCTTAATTACCCATTCATCACCTCTGTTGGCTATTTGTTAGCTTTAACAACCCATTTATCACCTCTCTTGGCTATTTGTTAGCCTTAATAACCCATTTGTCACTTATGTTGGCTATTTGTTAGCCTTAAAAACCCATTTGTCACTTATGTTGGCTATTTGTTAGCCTTAACAACCTATTTATCATCTTTGTTGAATATTTGTTAGCCTTAATAACTCATTTGTCACTTCTGTTGGCTATTTAATAGCCTTAACAACACATTTGTCACCTCTCTTGACCATTTGTTAGCCTTCACAAGTCATTTGTCACCCTTACCCATCTATTTTTCACCATTAACCATCATTTGGCTATTTGTTAGCCTTAATACCCTATTTGTCACCTCTGTTGGATATTTGTTAGTCTTCACAAGTCATTTGTCACCCTTACCCATCTATTTTTCACCCTTAACCATCATTTGGCTATTTGTTAGCCTTAATACCCTATTTGTCACCTCTGTTGGACATTTGTTAGTCTTAACAAGTCATTTGTCACCCTTACCTATCTATTTTTCACCATTAACCATCATTTGGCTATTTGTTAGCCTTAATACCCTATTTGTCACCTCTGTTGGACATTTGTTAGCCTTAACAAGTCATTTGTCACCCTTACCCATATATTTTTCACCCTTAACCATCCATTTGTCGCCTTTATGGTCTATATGTCACCCTTAACCATCTATTTTTCACCCTTGTCATCTATTTGTCACTCTTGGCATTCATTTTTCACCCTTAGCCATCTCTTTTTCACCTGAGCTATATATTCTTCACCTAAACCATTCATTTTTCACCTTTAACTATCCATTTGTCACCCTTCATGCACAGTTCTCGTCCCTGTTGATCTATTTGTCACCACTAATAGGAATTTTTCACTCTTAGCATGCAGTAGCCGTCGCCTTTGCCCTTGGGAGCCGTTGCCTTTGTGCATTTTTCACCGTTAAGAGCCTTTTGTCACCCCTCATGCGCATTTGTCGTCCCTATCAACCTATTTGTCACCACTAATATATATTTGTTGCCTTTGTCAACTTATTTGTCACCACTAATAAGCATTCACCACCCTTATCATTCATTTCATCCTGCTGCTCTCACATACGGAAGGTGAACCCAAATGAGAAAAAAATATAATAATCATAAAAAATCATAAAAAATGATAATCAATAAATACAATAATTTGTCACTTAGGCAAGAAAATAACAAACAAATCATAAAAATGATATTCAATAAATAAAATAATTATGAAAATAATAAAAAATCACAAAAATGATAATTAATAAATACGATAATACTAAAATAATTTTCAAAATGACATAAAATCATAAAAATGATAACCAATGAATACAATAATAACAAAATAATTGTGAAAATGACTAAAAAATCATAAAAATGATAATTAATAAATACACCATTAACAAAAAAATATAAAAATGATAGAAAAATATCATAAATGATAAGAAACTCATAAATATCACCCCCATTTGTCAACTTATTTGTCACCACGAAACGTTTATGACCCATTTGTCATGGAGTCGACTCCATCTTGACATGTAGTCGACTCAGTCCATCTCTGTCATCTATATGTTACCCCATATCATATGACTCATTTGTCATCTTTAGTAACTCATTTTGTCACCTATATGAGCTATTTGTCACCTTTAGTAACTCATTTGTCACTCATATGAGCTATTTGTCACCCTTACTAATCCATTTGTCACCCTTAGTAACTCATTTGTCACCCATATGATCCATTTGTCACCCTTAGTAACCCATTTGTCACCCTTAGTAACTCATTTGAACCCATATGATCTATTTGTCACCCTTCCTTGGCATATATTTGTCACCCCTATCATATATTTATCACCCTTATCATCTAATAACCATAAAATAATTACGAAAATGTCAAAAATCATAAACGTGATAATTAATAAATATAATAGTATAATAATATTAAAATAATTTCATGCCAATGACAAAAAAACATAAAAAGTGATAATTAATAAATATAATAGTATAATAATAAAATAATTATGAAAATGACAAAAAACTATAAAAAGTGATAATTAATAAATATAATAGTATAATAATGATAAAATCATTACAAAAAGTTTTCGATGGATTTTTGACATTAATTTTATATGTCAAAATTGTTCATAAATTTTAATTAATAATAGGAAGGATGAAAAATTATTTAATCATTTTTCGACAGACAAAAGATCAGTCGAAAATATATCGAAACATTTCGACAGATGTTTGGTTCGTCGGCATAACGTCGGAAAGTTTCCGATGAATTTTTGACCTTAAATTTATCCGTCGGAAACTGTTCATACATTTTAACTCACAATTATTTATTTTCGATGAAACTTCTTTTAGTCGGAAATACGTCCGAACCTTTCGACGTAGTTCCGACGTACATTTTTTCTATCGAAAATTTCTGACGTATTTACGAAAAAATAATTATGTCGAAAAATAGTCGATATTACCGACGAATTTCCGACAGAATATATTTCCGTCAGAAAGTTGAATCTTTTCGACGTATTTCCGACGAATATTTTTTCGTCGGAAAAGACCGTCGGTATTTCCTATTTTTCCTGTAGTGCTAGTCGTAGTGGCGCCGTTATCGCTTTCTTGGCTTAGTGAGAGCATGGTTAGTGGAGTGCACTACCCTACTCGATCGTGGGGATCATCCATTGTCCAAAGGGCGTCGTGGGGGGCTTTACAGTGGTATGGGCGTGATCGGACATGCGTCGGGGTGAGCCCCGTAACCGTAGCCTCCACGCTCGCCCATTGGTGAATCTTTCGGCATTTGGGATGCACGTGTGTAGGGATCATACCTGTGGGCTGACTAGTCTTGAGTGGGCCTCATCAGGCTATGTTCTTGGCTTGCGGGTCGACTGGAGATGACCGTTACGGGTCTAACAACATCGGGCCGTGCTAGACCTGACGTTACTGGGTCGTACTGGGCCTGGCAACTTTACCCTTTCTCGCAGTCTAAATTAAATTAAATAAATGGTAGATAATGATTGGGATATATGTAAGAAAATACAATTATTATGGAGGTATATGCGAGAATATATGAAGAATATAGAGGTATAGATTACAATGTGGATATTCTAGGGTTATACATATACTTATCCCTATAATTCCTTTTAGTAAAATGTATAAAGAGGTCCACTATGGGGTCTAATCTTTAATCACATGAAATTTAAAATTATTTTGTTAACATATTATTTAGGATTTTTTTAATGAAAATTATTATTAAACGAAAATTTATAAAAAAATATTCTTACAAATATATTAACAGGCATATCACATTGTAAATCTAAATTGTGCAAAAATGTCATATTTATTTGTAGACATATTATCACTTTTTTCTTAAAAATTTGTAAAAAAATCATGCTTAAATGATATGTATGCATTATTTGAATTAATCCAGTGATATATTGACTAAATATTTTTTAAGAATATATTTTTTACAAATTCATCTCTAACAATAATTTTTATGTAAAAATCTCTATTATTTATCATTTTTATAAAATAAATTAAAAAAACTTGTAGCACCCTTGATTTAACTCCCATTCCATGTCAAAAAATACCACGCCGCACACCTCTTATTTTCTTTGGAGATTTATTTTCTAATATCTACCATTAACTACTATTACGAAGTCTTAACGTGTTAAAAACCCCACAACACTTAAAGGTCTTAACATTTAAGACCCTATATATAACACTTTTAACTGTAAGATGTTAAGATCATCTAATGTTTTAAAGGGGTTCTTAAAATATCAAGACGTTAATGTGTTAAGAACCTTCAATGTGTTACATTATCTTAAGATGTGACCGTTAAAGTATTATATGATTTTAATGCGTTAAAATCTTGGAATATTTTAGGGTATTAACGCGCGCACTAATTAAGGCCTTCCAACTGTAATTAATGTTAGGGACCAAAAAATAAGTGCCGACAAAAAAAGTCAACATAACATTACTACTATTTTTAATTTCCTCAATTACTTGTCTTAAGCTCTTATAAAATTAATTAATAAAGTGTCCTAATTTTAGGTCCAAATTTATAAATACTTAAAATAACTTTTATTCAGCCAAAAAAAATTCGAAAGTTCCTTATTAGTAGATGAATGGGGCCTCTAAGGACTCGGTACCGCAAGATTCAAATTAATGATCGAGTTCGGCTGACGCCCCTTTCTGACAGTCCCTTGTAACAATCCGAGGTTCATCACGAGAGAAAGTGATAAGGACGGACTCGCTTGGCTAAATTCGAGCCAGCCCTACGTGGTCTCACCCACCTATGTACCGTATGGTATTGGTCTCCGAGACGTGAGACCACGAGGTAGAACACACCAAATTCAATTTTACCGACGGACTCGCCACCTGCCAGAAGATTTTGCCGTGGACGCCAGCGGAGATTTTCGTTAGGAATCCCGACGGCTCTCTCTCTCTCTCTCTCTCTTCCCCCCCCCCCCCCACGACCACAGGTAAACAGGAACATGAAAACATCCAAAACATCATTTAAAAAGGACAGGAGACGAAAACTGGACCTCTCTCTCACCACCTATAATACCTAACCACCATGGGCACGGCGCTCTGCCAATAGTAAATGACACCAGAGATGAGACCCACTCTTTCTTGCCTCCCGTCCTTGGAAATTTCTGCCTGGTCTTCGCAAAGTCACAGCATCAAGCTTTTTTTTTTTATTTCACAGAATGGGAAAGCCAAGAATCTCTCGTTCACATATAAGAATTTGATAGAGGAGAGTCTTCTCTTCTTAATATGAGGATTTTAATCCCGTAACAAGCTCAAAGCTTTTCTTCGAAGAAAAAAAAACCACAGCGATATGTTGGATACGGGAGATATAGCAGCAAAACGGCGTTAAGGGAGGTTTCCAAACCCAACAGTGGTCCATTTTAGCCGCTGGGGAAGGAAGAATACGGGCAGGATACGTGTTGTACGCAAGTGCCCGACTGAGAAGGCAGCTGCTGAGCGTGGCTCCAGTGCTCCACATATCACTGGATGGATATGGAGGTGATGGCGCCCTTGTCGTTGCCCGTGGCGACCATGGCCTTGGGCAGCTGGATCTCCGCCTTGGGCTCTTCCATGGGCGTCGACGAGTAGTAGCAGCCGTAGAGCAGCAGCTGCGCGAAACCCAGAAGTGTCCCGAGCCCGTTGGGAATCTGCAAGCAATAGGCCAAACAGGAGGAGTGAGAAAACCCAGACAGACGGCCATATACACGAACAAGAAGAGCAAGTGAAACCAGTCCGGTGAGTGGGGTTTGGGGAGGGAGGAGGTGGGCTTTCACCGTCATGAAGATGTCGAAGCGGATGAGGGCGTACAGCGTCCAGCAGACCCCGTTGAGGAAGGAGGCGAGCGACAGCGGGAGGGGCATGTACTTGACGCTCCTCGTCTTGATCACGTTCCTCTGTAGGCAAACCACGACAAACAAAGGTCACCCACCGCGATCGTTAGAGGATTTCATCGGTCAACAGCGACGGGATTAACCAGAATCTGGTCCCGAGACAGGCGATCGAGACAAGAAAAAAGGTGGTCAGTGCGTGTGAAGAACACACCATGGCAACCAGCGGCGAGGCGTACATGCAAGTCCCGAAGATCACGCACATCACGCCGACGATGAGCGACCTCTCCTCGTGCGTGTGCGCCCCCAGGAGCACGCCGACCACCACTGCGGCCGTGAACACGATCTCCACTGCCAAGAGCTTGAAGACCTTACACTGTTGATCGCATGCGCGCAGTAAGGCGGGAGGAAAACAAGAATGATCAGAAACTGGGAGGATGGCGGCACATCGATCTATATCGATGGAGCAAACAGATCGGAGGGGTGGGGGTGGGGGGGTGGCTGTTACCCTGCCGGCACGCGTGGCGTAGCGGACGAAGATGGTGAGGTAGATGGTCTCAAGGACGAGGCCGGTGCCGTTGATGGTGATGACGAGGAGGCTGTGGGGGTGGACGAAGGGCATGCCGTAGAAGACCCACATCATGCAGTTGAGCAGGGTGGCCAGGTAGGGGATGGGGGAGAAGTCCTCCACCGCCTTCTTCCTCCATATCTGGCAGAAGGTTGGCCTGCGAACCACACATCAGAAAACGGTGTTTTCCGGTTTAGTTTATCGGAATAAAAAACGAATAAATCAGGAATGACATCGTACGGCCCTGAGCACGAAGCCCCCCCCCCCCCCCCGGCCGTCGCCTTCGACATCGACGGCGGTTGCTAACCCCGGAGGGGGGGCCCCACTGGAATCCGGGGGCGGCGAGTGGACGGGGATTGCTTGCTTACACAGGCGAGAGGAAGAGCCCAAACGAGATCACGTTCCCTGTTTATGAGAAACAAAACAAAATAAAAAAAGAAATGGTCAACAAGACAAATAACTGAGAGCGAGGAGAAGTAGGGCAGACTTACGAATTATTGCGAGAGTAAACAGTAGAACAGAGGAGGAACTAAAACCCGCATCTAAGAACTAAAATTCTTCAGCGATGGAAACTATTTTCAAAGAAGTTAAAGATCGGAGATGTGATTAATGCGAATAATACGAAAATGAACCGGTCACATCAGAGTCCAGATGAAGTGATAAATTGACCACGCACGTCGAACTCTGTGGTGGAGAGTAAATAAATAAATATAATCTGGCGCTTCATGGGAACGAGGAGCAGATTTCATCGGAACGAGGCGCAGAATAATTAGCAGAGATGGTAGGAAACGAGAACGGATAAATTGATCATTTATATGATCGGCGAGAGTGGGAAGCGACGGAGCAGAGAGAAGTCGGGCAGAGGAGGAACCAAATGCATGGTGGATGGCTGTTCCATACCTATGATGCCTACAATGTTCCGCGCCATGTCGGCCGTCACCATCTTCGCTCGCCTGGAACAGAGAAGAATTACCACGCGCAGAGAAACGAAGGGGCGATGGGAGGTTGGGGGGGAGAGAGAAAGAGAGAGAGAGCGAGAGGGAAGTCAGAAGAGCAACGAGAAATGGGGGAGGGAGGGAGATGGAGTAGGGGTGCTTAAATAGAGGGAGGGGAGAGTGGGAGAACCGGGCTGCTTGGGGGGGGGGGGGGGTTGATATCAAAAATTGCAGTCAGAACCCCACCCCCGGTTGGTTGCGAATGCGAAGAAAACATGTCATTCCTATTTCGGATAGAGGTTGAGATAAGTCGGGGGACGGCGCACAGTATCCGTTCCTAATCGAAGGAATTATGTTCACATCACAGATTAACACTTTTTTCAGGTTAATCTAATCCAATCCACTCCAACCCGCGTTCGATCTGTCTGGCCCCATCAACCACAACACATGAGTTCCCACACGCGTTATGTATAATATAGTTTTGTAAAAAATGGGGCGGTGAGTAATTGGGGGAGGGGGGCGCTCCGATGCTGCGGCAGGGCAGGGGCGTTAATGCAAGTTTATCCGGAATAGGGTGGGCGGTGGCGCTACCCGGAAGGGTAGCACTAGCAGGGGTTTTGGAAGTTTGGGTCGGGGGGGGGGGGTGGGTGGTGGTGGTCTCTCTCTCTCTCTCTCTCTCTCTCTCTCTCTCTCTCTCTCTCTCTCTCTCTCTCTCTCTGGGGAAAGGTACTACAGCAGCTGCGTGCATGCATGGGACACGGGTGCAACAGAACGGAGGGACACCAAGCAACACCCGTTTTTTCCCTTTACTAGTTTGCCCCGACAGTTAACGCTATTTTCAATGACTGCCACTGCCCTTGTTAACGATGGAAGGGCACAACACAACAAAAAGAAGCGATGTCTCCGCCAGCGTGTGTGTTGTTCTCCCGTTGTGAACCCCGTATCCAACAAAATTTAATTAGTGGCCGGGGTAACACTATATTCTTACATGTGCTGCGTTGTCGTCGGCATTTCAAAATCTCTCGCCCCTCTTGTCATCTTCATGGATCAGAATCAATATATGGCGTGGACATCGTAGGGCATCGCTTAGTTATCTCATAAATTTAATAAAAAATTAATGTTGCAGATAATAAATGTGAATGAGTAGGGTTACCTTTTTTGTTTTTATTACTGCCATTAATTAGATAATGGTGGCAGACTCAAGATAGGTTAAGAGGATTAATTACTACGCTGAAATTAATTGATGGATGAAAATTTTTCCTTGATTAAAAGTCATGATCTGTGAAAATCATGCACATGATGTGACGCGCCCACGTACTTTCGTGCAAGCACACAGACCATATACTTTCACTACTAATCAATTTACCAGTTTCCTTTGGACAGTACGGATCAAAAGGCCGGTACTCCTCCGGGCTTTTACTTGTGATCACTTCCGTAGAATAAATGATGAACCTTTTAAATTAACTGTCCCGAAGTATAATTGCGCCACGACACGAGCCGAGACCAAAGTGAAATATTTTCTTTCTTCCCTTATTTTTTTTTTTTGCTTTTTAGGCTGTTGGTGAAAAGGCACCGCTGTTGGGAGATTAATTACTCTGTCTTATTCGGTAATTTTCCCTGGGTGGGGGACTTATATACATCTGCTGGCTGGTTGCTGAAATAGTTCTTACATCCAGTGCAAAACGGATTCAACCGCCGCCGTAACTGAACAATAAACGAAGGTGAAGTATAGTGGTTAGAGAGAGAGAGAGGAAAACTTTAATGTGGAGTTATGGACCTACCCAAAAAAAGAGAGTACTAAAAGGTAGGGTTTGCCGACCCGGTGCGTCTCGCACCGACTTGCACGACCCGACCCGACTCAGGCCGGGACCGGGTCAGCCGGGCCGTGGGTCGCCACCGGGTCGGCCCATTATTTTAATATTATATTATATTATATTTTATATATAATGTGTCTTTTTCTATTTTATTATATTATTTTATATATATTATATATATATAAAGTGGTGTTTTGGAGCGGGACGGATCGAGTCGGACCGAGACGGGACCGACCCGACCCGACCCAAGCCGAGACCGGGTCGGGCGGGTCGACCGGGCCGGCAAACCCTGCTAAAAGGAAGGGACAGTTGCAACAAATAATCTTTTTAGATGCATAATTGTAAAAGTATCATTCTTAAATGTACACTGATTAATATAATCCTACGCACCATGGCTTGCTATCAAATAGTTGCGATTAAAAAAATTTAAAACTTAACTAGAGTTCAATTTTTTAAAAAAATTTGGAGTTACTAGTGCAAAATATTGTGTTGTATAAATATAAATACAAGAAATTAATGACCCAGCTTCAATGGAAACATATAAGTAGGTGCAAAAATAATTTTCCCTTTCCATACAGTACGTCAAGTATCTTTCCAAGATAGTTAATCCTACTGGTGTTTTTACAGCCATGTTTACATGATAAAGTTGTCTTAATTAATATATATGTATAAGAATAAGATGTTTTTATAATTATTTATTTTTGCATATTTTTCTTAAAAACCCGTAGTTCTCGCCTCTCGGCTGCTTTTTGTCTTCCGTTTTCACGGCACGTGAGCGAACTCGACGATCGCCATAAAGGCGCTTTGGTTCATGGCGGGGTACGGTTGTCGTGAGTCCACCAATCACGTGGGGAGAAGTCGAAGCCAATCGCAATCGCAGCATAGGTGGCCGGACAAAAACTAGTCACGTGTACGAGCTGTGTCTGTCTGTGATCAGAAGGACAGTGCAGTCGGTCAGTGTTCGGGGTTCCATGGTGTCGGGACGCCCAGAATGTGGTGGCATCATCGTGGCTGGCAACCGTGGCTATCGGGGCCGGTACGTAATGGGAGTGTGGGAACGAGGAGTAAAGATATGGGTGCGACTCTTTTATTTGAAAAAAAAAAAAAGAAGAGGAGTACTACGGTTCAAATGGATCAGGGATCCGGATCAGCATTTGTAGGGGAACAGATTAGATGAGGACCCACTAGGGCTAATATGTGAATGAATGTGTGTTGGGTTTTTGTTCAAGTCCAGGATCAGGTTCGCCCGATCGCAGTGTGCCAGTGTGCACCAACTGCGTTGAACTGTGTCACCAAAAAATTGGCACACGTCTACACACACCGTTACGATGTTATCAGGTAATTTTATTTTTAATATAAAAAATTTTCAACTCAATCCTTTTTTTGCTCTCACCATAGTATCATACCGTACTAAATAATATCGCTAAAAAATTGGCACAGTTAGATTGCGCCGTACCACAAACCTTGCTTTTAGGATAGAACTTGAAACTGATCGAATGATGAAAAATTTTAAGACTTTTTACATATAGACTATTGTTAAGAGTGAAATGATAAAAATATCATCCTTGAAAGGACATTAACACCTGTATCATCGATTTTGATGAAATGTTGCACATATATCATCGCGGTTAATTTTTATCAAAGAAAAATAAATATTTTAAAAAATAAATATTCCCGTTACTTTGACATTGAGTCATAAAAGTATCATTCCTTAAACCCTCCTCTACCTCCCCACCATATTTGCGTGAACACGCGCACACAGTACTACCCCCTTTGCCGCCACCAACCCACCTAGTGGGAGTGGGTTGCTCGGAGAGAGATAGAGCGAGTCGAGATGTGGGGGCGTGGAAGAGAGAGAGGTTGCGGGCCCCTTGCTTCGAAGGGGAGAAGAGGTGGGGGGCATACCGACGATCACAGGAGGTGGCGGGGAAGGGGTCGTCGTATCGACAGGGTGGAAGGGGAGCAGAACTCATAGGGGGAGGGGGGCCATTCTGACGAGAGGGAGGGGAGGTCACAGGGGGAGGAGGGGCTATACCAACGGTCATGGGAGGAGAGACTAGAGAGAGAGAGAGAGAGAGAGAGAGAGAGGTTGCGGGCCCCCTACTTTAGAGGGGGGAGGTTGTGGGTCTCGATACTGACGTGCTAGGAGAGAAGGAGAGCTCAAGGCAAGAGGGGGCCATTTTGGCGAGAGGGAGGGGTAGTACCAAGGGTAGGAGGCAGTATACCAATGGTCACAAGAAGGAAGGAAGGAAGGAAGGAAGAGAGAGAGAGAGAGAGAGTCGGGAGGCAGGGGGAGTGAAAGAGAGAGAAGTCGAGGGCCCCCTTCTTCACGCAGGAGGGGAGGCAGGGGGTGTACGGACATTCATAAGAGGGGAGGGCAGGTGGCAGGGATGTGGTCGTGGTACCAGCGAGCTGAGAGGGGAGGGGAGGTAGTGGGGGTGCGGAGGAAGGGGAGGTTGGAGTATTGAGGCTCTTGCAGCTATTGTGGCGCATGGTGTACCGAGGCTGTGGTGATGGATTGGTTGTGGGAGCTGCTCTTAGATATCACAAAGTTTTCCTTCCTATAAAGCTCCCCACCAGAGCACATGGTAACGTATTTCACCAAGGCCCTCCACACTGGGATCGTGAGTTCCCACATCGGCGCCTACTTGACGATCTCGACCGCCCCAACAGCGGTGCTGCCCTTCTATAGGGTGCAAGCCCTAATACAGAACTAGCGGATCGCACAAGGAGAAAGAGAATGAGAGATATAAGTGTGGAGGGAGAGAGAGAATGAGAGAGATAGGGAGAGAGAACCCACCCAACAAAGAGGGAGATGGTTGAGTTTGGTAGATGACAGGGGGCATTATAATCTCTTTCTAGGTCTAGTTAAAAATAACCATGATTAAATTCATGGGTGATCATGATGGTGACGGGGTTGTAGTAATGGAATTTTCACAACATTTCATCAAAAGTAATGATAAGAGTGTTAACACATTTCTAAAAATAATTTTTTTGTCATTTCACTTTTAACAATAGTTTATATGTAAAAAGCCTAATTTTTATTTGCAACAACTATACAACAAAAAACCTGATTTTCGGTCCAAGTGTATAGAAATTTTAATAGATTATTCTCACAAGCCGAGAGGCCACAGTATAATAGATTGAAGGGCTAATTACAAAAATAACTTTATTATATGCATAATTATAGAATTATTTATCTTATTTTAATATTATTTTTAATAATCTTGATATGTTGAAATACTTACAAAAACTATGAACCTCCGTTCAAGATGTAAAGACTATTTTGTTTCTATTTATATAATAACTTTTTTATGAAAAATCTCCACAAAAAAGTATTATTTCGTCTAATGCATTTTTGTCAAAAAGAGAGTGGGATAGATAAAGAGTTGGAGAGGTGGAGAGAGAGAGAGTTTAGTGAGAGATTAGAGATATTTTGGTTATTTATTAAATTTATTTAAATATTAACAAAAATTAGATAAGATGCTCTAATGGAATGCTAACGGTGGGTGACAGTAAGGTTATTTTTGTAAGTATTGTTACGTATCAACTTTATTAAAAATACGTTGAAAGAAGAGGAATTTTGTGAATACTACACTTGTATTTATTTCGATATATAGAAAATTAATTATAAGGGGGCCGAAGATGGCAAAATACAAAGCCTAAGAAGAAGTATATATAGGGGCTCGTGTTACGCCCTGAACGAGGAGAAAATATCGAAGTATATATAGGGGCTCGTGTTACGCCCTGAACGAGGAGAAAATATCGAGACCTGATGAGTTAACAAGCGGGTCGATAAAGACTAAGATGACAAGTATGAACAACAAAAAAGACAGAGTCATATCTTTATTGTAATATATGATATTTCTTATAAATTTCTTTCAAAGACTTTCAATACAATTCCAAACTTGATACATTTATTTTCAAAAGACAACTGGGAAAAATATCTTCTAAATCTATCAGTACTCCCTATCATTTCAGTCCATTTCTGTCATCTTTGAAATTTCTTAAAAATTATCAACAATACACAAGATGAGGTTGGAAGTTCAGTGGGACTTATATCTCTTTACCAGGTCACTTTGAGTGATTATCATATTGGATCATTTTTATGCTTGTGAAATAAAATAGATAATAAGACAGGTGACAAGTGTGATTAAGATCAGGAAATCAAGAATTCAAGAATAGATATTATAGAACTGAACTGTAAGTATGAAGATTGATAACATGTAGAGAATTATAATTTGGCCATGTAATAGGATATTTAACCTATTCGTTCAAGAATGTCATATATAATTAAACAACAAGTCAAGCATGTAACGAGTGAATTGTCTAGTTCAGTCTTACATGTCAGTTGGTACAATGTCATATCTGATCATTCAACTCCCTCGGACACAAGTACTTTCAGGCTTTGCTCACCTAGGATCATATCAGGGCCCCAAAATTGCCAGACATTGAGTGTTCAGGTGGACCAAGAGTCCCATGTTGTAACGACCCAGAATCCGGATACCGAGAAATATCCGATACCATTCGAATCCTGGCCTACCACCGATGAGCTGGAAGGCTCGAAAGGGTTAATTTGGGTGTTGTAGAGGTACATTGAAATTCAAAATAATATAGAAATAAACTACAGAATTAATTATTTAAATAACAAGAAATAAATTATATTTTTAATTAACAAATTAACTACAGCATCCAGTCCACATAGTACAGTTTATAGGAAAGAAAGCGCACTTAATCGCCTGCACAGTCCGGCGCTGGCAAGTTGGCAACCACGAACCACTATACCGCCCCCACGAATCTCGAGGAGGAGCCACTACACCTGAAAAAGAAGGGGTGAGTCTCATCTCATTGACTCAATAGGGATCCTACGGATCCCCACCACAAAACAACGACGGTAAACAGCAACGATCACTACAAGAAATGGGACCTATAGCCACGAATTTCACCTACGCTTTCGAAAAACGTTGGTATATATGACGTATTCCGACGTTTTTAAAAATACGTAGGTAAATTTCATGCGTTTCATTATAGCGTAGCTATATGGTCATCTTATTCCGATGATTTTTTAAAAAAGGTAGGAAAAGATCATATATTCTGACGTTTTTTAAGTAAACATGAGAATAGACCTTAGATATTGTTTCGCTTTTAATAAAACGTAACAATAAGTCGCTTCAAAAAAATAAAAAAATAAAAACGTAGGAATAGGCTCTGACCTCGATGGCGGCGAAATTGCTACCCGAGCTTTTATGTTAGTGCCCGAGCTTTGATGAGCTCCATCTCCCTCTTTCTGTTCCGCCGCCACCCCTTCCCCTCTGATCTTCACCCTCTCCTTCTTCATTATCTTCCCCACTAAAACCCTAGATGCGCTCTACGTCGGCCACACCTGCCACCGCAGCCTGCTCGCCGCCGAACCGCCACTCCCGCCCTCCTTCCCCACTACAGCAGTGTAACGACCCAAGATCCGAATAGCAGGAAGGACCCGATACCATTCGAATCTTGGCCCGTCGCCCACGAGTCAGAGGGCTCGAAAGGGCTGAAAGGAGTGTGGAGGTACAAAGAAATAGGAAATAAAATAGGACAATTCAACAATTAACAGAAATAAACAACTAACTACAACAGAGTGTAGTCCAATAGAAGTACAGTCACAGACAGAGAATCGTACCCAATGCCGAGAGAACATGCGGCCCGGTGAGCTGGCAACTAAGAATCTCCGCGCAGCACCCTCGAACCTTGAGGAAGAACCACCGCACCTGAAACGTAGGGGTGAGCCTCTTATCACTGGCTCAGTAGGGGTCCCGCGGAACCCCAACGAAAAATAACGGCGACACGGAAAGTAGCAACAGCAAGAACAACAGTATCAGCAGGAACAATAAACACGGTGGCCGGTAAAACCTCGGCTCTACAGCTACTCCTACTGTATCAAAAAACACCCATCCCGATCTCACAGTCGGGGGACCACCAAACTACAAACCACCCTAGTCACGCTACTAGGAAAACGTCACGACACCTCTATCGTGGAGGCCTATGCTCACACACTAAGGCCGACTCCAAAACCACGCGGTCCGGAAACACGGTCACGACCTCACCGTCGTGAAGGCTAACCTGTCTAGGGAAACCCTCGATGACGCTCATCGGAACCCTAGACCATGACCTCAGGAAAAGCACTCTGAAACTACACGTAAAACCATGTCTCGCGGACGGGACACGGGACCTCGAGTCACGACAACTCACGTCAAGTGACAGGAGCACTGCCCACCAGAAGCAAGGCCGGATGCGTCCACTGACGACTTACTCCGTAGCCTCAAGTGTCTCTCTACGACGCCCCAGGCGGAGATTGAGACACTGTACCAGTAACCAGGAACATAGAACAAGGACTAGCTGGGGTCGCGCTCGTCAGCGCGTGTCCACAGCCCCCAACTACGTGTGCATACACAGACCATCCAATCTAGGTCGGGTCCTCTGGTTGGTTTTTCCCCCAGTCGGACTCAGGCTGCAAAGGCGAGGGGCCCTACGGTAACCAGCCAAAAAATCATCTCACTCGGGTCACAGTCTCCACCACTCTCAAGTGGGTCCGCACACGCGTGCGCAGGAAAGCTACGTCTAGTGGCAGGTCACTCAACGCGAACACAGAAAGCGACACACGCACCCATCGCGAGTAACACGGAGTAACAGGTGGCCCGGAGCCACCCGACTCTGGACAGCCCACTAGACCTACTAACCCAACGGTCCTTGAGTCGTGAGACTCGGGTCAAGACTGTCATAAGCGACAGCACAACGCCATCAATCAGGCCTAATCTCTAGGTCTGAAACCACGATGACACGATTCCCAAGGCAACTCACAAGCCGCCGAGTTGATCCCTCATGCAAGGGGCACACGGGAAACCCCCGGTCCTAGGCTGGTTGACTGGACTCACGGTCCGAGGCCAAACACATGGCCCACTAGGAAATCACTTCTCTGAGAGACCCACGACTTGCGGGGAGGGCCCACCGCACTCGTATCGACTCACGGTGACTCTCCCGAGCGTACACGGAAACTCAGAACACACACGGGGTAACCCGGACCCCAAGACTCACGGGCATGCTATTCGAGGTAACACGGTACCTCCGGACACCCCTGAAACATGAACACAAAACCCCCGGTGCCCGGGACATTCACGAGACCGAAGGTCAACCACTGGGTCACAACCGGGTCAACCGAGGCCCACACAATGCGAACAGAACACGGCGAGCACGAAAATCGAGTGGCGGTCCTCTCAGGGCCGTCACTGTGCCTGGCGGTCGCCTCCGGACCGTAAGGCGTTGCATAGCGGTCCAGGCAGGACCGCAAGGCGTGGCCTAGTGGTCCAGGCAGGACCGCAAGTGCCAAAGATAAACCAAACCCCAAGCGGTCACTCCCGGACCGCTAAGCAGGGTGGCAGTCCTCCGCCTGACCGCTAGACAGAGCCTAGCGGTCAGTCGCAAGGCCGCTACCCCACTGACCTCAAATGATCAAAACACGGACAAACGATCATGCCCTGACCGCAAGGCAGAGCCTAGCGGTCTTCACCAGACCGCTAAGGCACCCTGGCGGTCTATCGCACGATCGCAAGGCTCGAACCGGCATACGGGACCCCTAGCGGTCTCCAGAGGACCGCCTCACATCTTCAGGGATCATAGAGGGAAAATTATTCTTGCATTCTCTCATTTCTATGGCCACTCAAATAGCTTAATTGCAGAAGCTCGAGCTCTCCTGGATGGCATTAAATACTTGAAGACAGTGAATGCAAATCCAACTCTGATTGAATGTGATTCACTCACCCTTGTTAGGATTATCAATAAAGAAATATGTTGTCCTTGGTCCATTCTAAGCTATGCCAGGGCTATCTGGAGCATCACATCACAGCAAGACAAGATCTCTCACATCTTCAGAGAAGCCAACACTGTTGCTGATTTACTTGCATCTTTAGCATGCTCCAATAAATGTAATTCTTTCTATTCTAACAGTGAGCTGCCTTCCATTATAAAAGGTGCTGCTCGACTGGACTATCTAGGCTTGCCTAGTATCAGATTGATGTAATTCTTTTTATCTCTTATGAAATAAAATAGCCTCCTAGTGGTCCAATGGTGGAGTGGCTTCTCCTAACCTCTGGTAAGGGGTGCACTCTCCCACTGAGCCCTAGGTTAGGTTTTTCTATTAAAAAAAAGAGGACCGCCTCACACCCTAGCGGTCCCTGGAAGGGCCGCTAGGCCGTCCCGAGCGTGAAACCAGTGAACACCACGGAAAACTCCATTCCACGTCCCGTTCATACCCATTTGAAGGGGAAAACAAGGGGAAACTAGTCCCCTACCTTTCTAGCACCGAGAGGACCCATTTAGATACTAAAAATGCGATCAAAACTCTTTCTACCACGTCCCGTTCAAAATCCGGCCCACACCCCAAAATATGCTCTTTCCCCCAAAACGCTTAAATAAGTCCGCTCGACTCACCACGGCCTACCAAAATCACGGGAATGAAAGTACAAGGGTTAAGGATCCGTCCCCCAACCTCCACCGACGATTTTACGCGCTGAGATCGCCGATCCACGAAGAAAATGCCACGAAACCCTCGCTGTTTCACGAACTCGCCACAAGCTCCACTGTGAGCCACCGCCTCCCGATCCTTGCCCATGCCCGGCTACTCCTTGGCCACGTCACCCCGCCTTGCCCCTGCCTCGCTCTGTTGGCCGCCGTAGAAGAGAGGGTGAGAAGAGAGAGTGTGAGAGGGGAGAGGGAGAGAATGAGAGTGAGGAAGAGAGATGGAAAAAGGGGTTTATATAGAAAATCTAAAAAATTCAAAAAATACAGAAAATAGGGAAAAAATCACCTCCCTGATCCTCGAAAAGCCCACAACGTAGTGGTAATGTCCCGGAGTCGGAGAACGCATCGGTTCACCCTACACGGGGTTTCAAAGGTCCGACAGATAGAAATATGCGTGAACCGTAAAACTCAATTAGGGACCCACGAAAGCGATCCGAAACCCACGGATCCTTACCCGATAAATGATCCGAAAAAAACCCGGGGCATTACAGCGCTCCCCCCTTAAATAAATTTCGTCCTCAAAATTCAGGACTAGCACCAAGCCACAAGTGGAGAATGCCAAAAGCAACTTACAACACTATCAGAGCCCTAGCATGGAAAAACCTTGATTCTCATGAAAGCACATGGAGAGGGGGATTTCTGTAGCCCATCTAAGAGCGGCCGAACTAGGTCTAAGCAAGACCAAACGAGACCCAGCTCATCTAAGTGACCGCCCCTCAGGGGCCACTTAGCACAAAAGCCCAATAAGATAACTTGGGATCAAGCACTTCCTCGGCGGCCCTTAGGCTCGGAAGGCCTGAGCGTCTGTCCGGTCGGAGGAAGACCCACGCCCGACTCATTCCCCTTGCCGGAATAAGGGCTGGCGCCCCGCGCCCACTCCGACCGAGCCTCACCCGAGCTATGCCCATCGCCCGGATAGGGCTGGCACTCTTCATGCTTGGGTCGACCGACGATTGCTTATCCACGCTGCCGTTGAGAGCCCTTTATGAGCAGGAGTTTACAAGACTATAAAGATCCCATGATGAGGACGTAAAGAGCCCACGTCGAGGATGTAACTCCCGCCTGAAACTCCTCAGCTTATGGGACTCATGAAGTCGGCGCACTATTTAAACCTGGGAATCCCTCCAGCGAAAGGTAAGGCCAACACATGCCCAAAACTCCCTGAGTAGGAACCACTTCACCACCTTGGTGGAGAGGGATCTCGCGCATCTCCTTCCTCTTCCCTTCATAGCTTCCACCATTGCTCTACTAACTTAGGCATCGGAGGGTTTTCCCCAGGGAACCATCCCTAGGCCCCCTGATCTGTTTCCCTTCCTTGCAGTTCACTACCCGGTGATCATCTACCCAAGCTCAGGACCAGCGCGAGATCGCCCCTCTTCATCTGGCGCCGTCTGTGGGAAACGATCAAAGAGTCAGTATGGTGCGAAGGAGTTCGGGGAGGAGGTCCGCCGGCGATAAGGGAAAGGCCATGGTAGCGGCGGGGGAAGGCCCCTCTCAGGCCACAAAGAACCCCCCCTCCAACGCCAACACCCCAGCCGACGATCCGCCTCCGCCCGTGGAAGTGGAGCCACCATCCAACTAGGGTGCTGACACTTTCCAAGCCCTCAACGCGAAACTGGATGTCCTCGTGGAACTCATGAGGACCCAGGCGGCCAGGGAAGGAAGGTCACGAGCCCCTCCGGAGAGCCCCCCCCGCTAGAACGCATCCCAGCACACTGCCGAAGGCCACTTCACCCTCCGAGGACGGCAGCTCATTCGCAACAGGTCAGGAGGACCTTCACAAGCCCCTCCTCCGGAGCAAGAGGCCTCCTCCACGCCAAAAAGGGGAAAACCTGGGGCACGCTATCCGCACTCAGAGACCAAAGTCCATGGGGTACGCCAGGACACCCCCCCAGCCCCACGGCGCAGCGACAGCCGGAGCTATCTCTTCGGCTATGAGAGTTCGAAAGGTGCTTTGCAGAGCAGGAGCGCGCCCTACGCACCCTGCAGAAGACCTCCCCAGCGGAGGATGAGGAGAAATCGCCATTCTCCGACTACATCTTGAAGGCGGAGATTTCTCCCAGAATCCCCATTCCAACTTTCAAGCCTTACGACGGCCACGGTGACCCGGCCGACCACTTCGATGGGTTCGACGCCCTGATGACCCTTCACGGAGCGTCCGATGCCATCGAGTGTCGAGCCTTCGTGACCACCCTGGTCCAAGGCGCCCAAGCATGGTTCCGGGCCCTTGCCCCCAGATCTATCCGACACTTCAAGCAGTTCGGGCGAGTGTTCAAGGAGAGTTTCACCGGAAGTGGCCCCCCAAGGTTGGTAGTAGGGCTATTGGCTCTCAAACAGGCGCAATGGGAGAAACTCCGGGCTTATATCAACCGATTCAAGTCGGAAGCCCTGAGAATCCCCGCCTGGATGTTGCCTCGACCATAACGCACTGATCGGAGGCACCCATGAGGAGAACCTCTGCCGCGAACTTGTCCTCTACCCTCCCTCGACCCTTTCCGAGCTAGTGACTCTGGCTTTGTGCCATGCTGAGTGCGAAGAAGTACTCAACGCATGCTGAGGCGCAACCAGCTCGGGTCAGGAGGGGGACAAGAAGCGAGCACTCGAGTCAAGCTCGGGCCAAAGAAAAAGGCGAAATCGAGACGGGGAGCACAAAGAACCGTCTCGGAAGTATGAGCGGTACACTACCTTAACCGCTCCGGTGTACGAGATCTATGAAGACATCAAAGGCTCGGGCCTCCTCCGCTAACTCGAGCCAATGAGGTCAAAGAGCCGCAATCGCAGCAAGCACTGCCTATTTCACAGCGATCACGGGCATCATACCAGCGATTGCTACCAACTCCAGGATGAGATCGAGCACCTCGTCCGCCAGGGACACCTATCCCGGTTTGTGGCCGAGTAGAAGGAAGACCGAGGCGCCCCAGAGTAGATCGATAACGCCCCTCGCAGGGTCCACATCAATGTCATCACTAGAGGAGCTGCATCAGGAGGAGATAGTAGCCGAGGAAGGAAGCGTCATGCTGAGCGGGGGAGCCGAGCCATCGGGCCTCCCAAGGCCCCGCCAAGTGAGTCCCAGGTCATAGTCTTCTCCGACCAAGACCTGGAAGGGCTAACCACCCCGCATGACTACGCCCTAGTTATATCGGCCACGATAAACCATTGTAACGTAGATAGAATTCTAGTTGACAATGGAAGTGCCCCTGATGTATTATCTTATGAGTGTTTCCTTAAGATGGGGGAGAATCCATCTAAACTCCGCCCGATCCGAACCCCCCTTTGTGGGTTCAATGGCCAGGCCACTTATCCCGAGGGAGCCCTGAGCCTACCGGTTACTCTCGGCACCCCACCCAAAACCGTTACGGTTATGGTGGACTTTATAGTGATCAAGGGTATGATAGCATACAATGCAATCTTCGGCCGAGGGATCCTTAGCCGAACGAAAGCAGTGCCCTCTACCTATCACCAAAAGATGAAGTTCCCCACTAAACATGGGGTGGGGGAAGTCCGGGGCAACCAGGCGATGGCCAGAAGGTGCTACAATATCTCGGTCGAAGCCACAAGGCCGGGCGGGAAAAACAAGGGCCCCCAGGGAGTCGAAAAAAAACTCGCACCATCCGAGCCGGGAGGCGAGTTGCTGACGGTTTTCCAGAACGATGACCCGACCCTAGGAATAAAGATTGGATCCGACCTACCATCCGAGGTTCAGCAGCAATACAAAGATTTTCTTTCCGAGTACATTAGAGTCTTTGCATGGTCTGATGATCAACTCCCCGGGATACCGGAAGAGACAGTGATGCATAAGCTTAACCTCGACCCGACCATGAAGCCCGTACAACAACGTAAAAGGAAGCACGCGCTAGAGAAGCAAGCGATCATCAAGGAGCAAGTCACCAAGGGGTAAAAGACTGGTCTTCTTAGATCGGTCATGTACCCAACGTGGCTGGCTAACGTCATCCTGGTGCCAAAAACTTCAGGAAAGTGGCGAATGTGCATGGACTTCACCGACATGAACAAAGCCACACCAAAAGATTGCTATCCGTTGTCGAGCATCGACCAACTGGTTCACTCAACCTCGGGCAACAAGATACTCAGCTTCCTAGACGCCTATTCAGGTTACCACCAGATCAAGATGGATCCAGAAGACATCGAGAAGACCACCTTCATCACTGACTTCGGCGTATACTGCTACACCCGGATGCCTTTCGGGTTGAAGAATGCTGGAGCCACGTACCAGAGGTTGGTCAACCACATGTTCAAGGGACAGCTTGGCCGGAATGTCGAAGCTTATATTGACGACATGCTCGTCAAGACCCCCAAGGCCAAAGACCACTTTGCCGACCTATCTAAGACCTTCGACACTCTCCTGAGGTACAATATGAAGCTCAACCCCACCAAGTGTGCCTTCGGAGTAAGGTCTGAGAAATTCTTGTGCTTCTTGGTGACTCGGCGTGGGATCGAGGCCAACCCCGACAAGGTCCAGGCCATCCTGGACATGCAGCCACCCACCTTCACCAAGGACGTTCAACGCCTTACCGGGCGCATTGCCGCGCTCAGCATGTTCCTGTCCCGTGTGGCCGAACGGTGCCTACCCTTCTTCAAACTGTTGAGGGGGCCCAAAATGACATCTGCTACGTTCGCATGGGATGAGGAATGCCAAAAGGCGTTCGCTGAGCTTAAGGAGTTCCTGGCTTCACCCCCGGTGCTGTCCAAGCCCGTCCCAGGTGAAGCCCTGCATCTCTACCTTTCGGTGACTCCGTCCACAGTTAGCTCGGTCCTGGTCAGAAATGACTCGGGAGTCGAGAGACCGGTCTACTGCACCAGCAAGGTGCTCAATGAGGCTGAAAGAAGGTACCCTGTAACCCAGAAACTCGTGCTAGCGTTAGTTACCTCAGCCAAGCACCTTCGAACCTATTTTCAAGGGCACTACATCATTGTGTTGACCGACGAACCACTGAAGAGGATCCTCACTCACCCTGAAGCCTCGGGATGCCTCGTCAAGTGGGCCATTATGCTCGGGGCCTACGATATATCTTATCGGCCCCGCTCGGCTATCAAAGGACAGGCGCTCGCTGACTTCATCGCCAAGAGCACCATCCCGACCGAAGAAAAATCTCCATCCGCACTCGGCCCAACCTGGGAATTGTTCGTCGACGGATCTTCCAACTCGGCCGAGAGTGGCGCCGATATCCTCCTGAAGTCCCCTGAAGGAGCAGAGCTGCAATACGCCTTGAAGTTCAACTTCCAGGCATCCATCAACGCCTCCGAGTACGAAGCCCTTATCTCAGGAGCCCGCATGGCCCAGCGGTTGGGGGCTGAGCGAGTCAGAATTCACACTGACTCCCAACTGGTCTCTAGCTAGGTCAACGGTGATTATGAAGCTCGAGAAGCACCGATGGTCAAATACCTCCAGTTGGTCAGGACCGTGGCACAACAGTTCGAGAGTTTTGAGGCAGTCTGAATAGCTCGGGAGGAAAACTCCTGAGTGGACGCCGTCTCTCGGTTGGCCTCCTCCCTTGACCCCGAGGGTACTCGATCGGTCCTTCTCGAAGAGCTAGAGCGACCGAGCATCGATTCGGAGCTCATGGCTGTTGACTCGGCCTCCCCAAGCGACTGGCGTACCCCCTATCTGTCGTGGCTCCAAGACTCCCAGGAGCCTCCCGACCCTTGGGAAGCCCAGAGATTGAAGTACCAAGCTTGGCGATTCGTCATTCTGGATGGCACTTTATATCTCAGATCCTTCTCTGGTCCCCTCCTGAAGTGCATCAGTACTGATGAAGCTAGCCGAGAGATTCAAGAAGTTCATGAAGGCCTATGCAGAGCGCATCATGGAGGAAGGTCGCTCGCCAGGATCTTGCTACGGAAGAGTTACTGGTTGCCCACTCTGCAGTGTGACTGCTCGACCTACGTGCAACAATGTGACCGATGCCAGCGATTTGACCAATTGGTCCATCAGCCGGCAATGGAGCTTGTCACCCTAGCTGAGCCTTATCCCTTTGCTCGGTGGGGGATCGACATCCTTGGGCCATTCCCTACGGCTCAAGCTCAGAAGAAGTTCATCATCATCACCATCGATTATTTCACCAAGGGGATCGAGGCCGAAGTTACAGCTAGGATCACCGAGACAGTCGTGTGGAGCTTCGTCTGGAAGTCGATCATTTGTCGCTACGGCATCCCCCGGGTGATAGTGAGCGATAATGGTCGGCAGTTTGACTCTTGTTATTTCCGAGACAAATGTGCCGACCTGAACATTCACAATCACTTTACTTCGGTCGCCTACCCTCAGACTAATGGGCTGGTCGAAAATGCCAATAAGACTATCTTAAAAGGTATTAAGACTAGGCCTAGCAAAGCCAAGGGCAGCTGGCTCGAGGAATTGCCGAACGTACTTTGGTGGCATAGAACGACTCCCAGAGTGGCAACCGGTGAGAGTCCCTTTTAACTGGTGTACGGCACCGAGGCCGTGATCCCGTTGGAGATCGGCAATCCCTCCCTCCGAGTCATCTACTTCTCGCCCGAGACAAACGATCAGAAACTACTCGAAAACCTCGACCTAGCGGATGAACTCCGAGAGATTGCCAGTATCCGAGCAACGGAATATCAACGCCGCCTCACTCGATACTACAACGCCAAAGTCTAAGAAGACACTTCCAGCCGGGAGACTTTGTCCTTAGAAAAGTCGAAGCCTCTCGACCACTTGAGGTGGCGGGCAAGTTATCCCTTAATTGGGAAGGCCCCTACCGAGTGGTCGAGATGCTCGGGAAAGGAGCGTACCGGTTATCTACTATGGAAGGAGAACACATCCCTCGGACGTGGAACATGACTACACTACGCAAGTTCTATTTCTGAACACCTCAGCTGTGTAAGCAATATGAGATAAAGCAAAAATTTCCTTCCTCTTTCATTCAAACAATTGTTTGTACATCAGAAAGGCTGAAGCCAATACAATACATGTCAAAAAAGCAAAAATCCATCTGGCTCCGCCATACGAGCCCATTGCTCGGCTGACTCGGTTAACCTTCCTGGGTCCAGCCACTGACTCTGCCTCGTGCGAAAACTGGCTCGGATAAACGATAGTCGACCCTGTCGGCTCGGGTAACTCGAGACAAAGGTGACGGAGGGACTTGGAAGAGGAAGGCTACCTTCCAAGTTGCACAAAGAAGATGAAGGAGAAGAAAGAGGGTGGCAAGAGACGGCCTCCTCTTTGCCAACTCTTTGGAAGGCAGAGAGTGCAGGCACCCTCCAAAGAGTGAAAGGGGAGGGAGAAAAAGAAACCAGCAGAGCTGGACGAGGAGGCAGGGGAAAGCCCGGAAAGGAGGGAGCTTAATTGACTTCCTCCTCCCCTCGGGATTGAGTCGGTAGATCAGGGACAAGAGTTCGACATGCCCCAGCATGTCGGACCTTCTGCCTGAGTAACCTCCCCGCAAGCGCCGCCGGAACTGATAAAAGAAGGTGACGTGCCTCCGCACATCGAACCCCCTTCTAACCTGTCCGCCGGCCGTCGAATCCCCTTCAGACCCGAAGCAGCAAGTTACTCTCTGCCCCTCCATCGTCTGCAGCTTTGTCTTCCAGAGCGTCTTCCATGCTTCAAATCTGACGGCACAACACTTCATGAAGAAGGAGGGAGGAAAGACTGTCAGAGAAAACCCTAAGCGATGGAGAGGAAGAGACGCCCTTTAGACCTTTTATAGGCAAAGGGAGGCTACTTGCCTTAAATGATTCTCCCGTCGAAATCACACTAAAGGGACCTCTCCCTGCGAACGGTCACCTCAAACTCCTCAGTTCCATCCCAGCGGGACACACGAAGCGGACATGCATTTAAAGCATGAAAAAATGAAAAGACACCCTATCAGACACCCGCCCAACCATCATGCGAGATCCACGCAGAAAGTATCGACACTTTCCAACTACTGCGGATACACTGGTCAAACCACAGCAACGGTGGTACAAAAGAGTTAAGTCTTTATCATAATGCTACTGCCTTACGTTTTCGACCTTCCTTTACACAAAAGAGAAGTTTCTTCTTCAAAAAAAGGAAAAAACATACAAGGAGGAAAAGCAAAACAGATACATTAGGCCTTTGGCCCATCCTGAGGCTCGGAAGAGGAAGGCTTGGGCGGTCTGCCCCCGGCACCCTCCGTGACGGCCGACCCTGGCACTGACCCCACCGGTGTAGGAACTGCCTCGGTTGCGCGCCCTCCTAAGGCATCCGGAGTTGGCGACCCCTCGGACGAAGACGAGTCCCCCTCGTCTCCTTCGCCCCCCGACATCGAACCAGAGGAATCGGAGGATGACAAATCTGAGTCATAACGTTACCCGGAAGGGAAATTGATAGTCTCGGACCCCTTCTCCTCCGCATAAGAGATGGCCCGGTCGTAGCCTTGCTTGAATCCCTTGCGGATGCCCCGGCGAAGTGCTGACTCATAGTAGGGGAGGGCAACCCCCTTAAGGTCGACCCGGTAGGCCTCTGAGCATTTGTACTGCTCGAGCGCCTCCGCACCGGCCGATCCCACCCTAGCAGCGAGCTCGGCCTTCTCCCGCTCCGCCTTGGCCAACCTCCGCTCGGCCTCAGCCATCTGCTTCTCCGCCTCGGCCCGATCAGCCTCGGCCTCCATTCGAAGAAGCACGGCTTCCTCCGCCCGGTCCACCAGCTCGGCCCGCTCAGCCTCCCACCGGCCATCTAGCTCGACGCGGGCCAAGCGCTCCTCCTCTAGCAGACGGCTCTTCCTCTCGAGCGACTCGCAGGCCCGAGCTAGTTGTTTGGACAGCGTCCGGGCCTCCACCTGGCTCGCCCTCGCCAGCTCTCTAGCCGAGGAGAGCTCCCGTCGAAGCCCGTCACGCTCGTCGGTGAGCCGAGCTACCTTCCGGTCGGACGCGCCAAGGGTCCAGGCAAGGTTCGCCCATTCTGACTCCGACCGAGCGTAAGCTTCAGCCAGAGAGGCCCCCATCTGGGCCAAGATCAAGCCACCCTCCATAACCAGCTCAAGTGCCGCGGGCGGGGAGCATTGCCTGTTTCCTCCCTTCACCACCTTCGCAGCTATGCTGCAACATCTCTGATACAGAGGGCCCTGGATGCCCAGCCTCTCCAGAGACGCCGGAATAGGGACTTCACCTCCAAGCGACATCCCCTCGGGAGCCCCACCAGTCGGCCCTGATCGAGCCGCTACTTCATCCACCCCTCTTGCCTCGGTTGGTTGGGGCTGCATCACCACTCCTCGCGACCCCCCGGCCTCAACCGACTTGGCCCCTGCGCCGCCACCCGGAGCGCCGCCTGCCTCGCTCGACGCTCCAGCCTCGACCGCTATCCTGGAGTCCCCGCTTTGGCCCCAGACCCCTCAGTTCCTACTGAGGAGAGAGCCGATCCAGCGCCACCGCCACCAGCAGAAGCGGCCCTGGCCCCCTCGGCTCCTGCTGAGGGGAGAGCCGATCCAGCGCCGCCGCCACCAGAAGCGGCCCTAGCCTCCTCGCCCCCCTCGGCCCCCTCTTGCTCGGCGGATGGGAGAGCCGGCCCGACAGGGTCCACCCTATCTCGCTCGGATGAGGGGAGAGCCGCTGAGCCAGAGTCACCTTCGACAGCGGGGTCAGACCCAGCCTTCTTGGCCCGCTTCTTGGCCTTCACGGTGTCCCGTATCATACCCTCCACGGGATCTTTGCGCTTGGACCCCCGCGGCCTGGAAGACCCTTCTTGGGGCATCCCCTTGCCCTTATCTCGGGCTCGGGCATGACCCTCGGGAGCTCGTGACTCATCGGCAGCCAAATCATCACCGAGATCGATCACCTCCCGCTCGGCAGCAGGCTCCTCCTTCACAGCCGACCACCTGACGTCTGCACAAAAGAAGATATGGTCAAGAAGAGAAAAAATGTGGCTTCATCAACCGACAAGAAGGCTGATTCATGATGCCCGTACCTGTCGGCCGTAGCCGATGTAGAAGGCACCGCTTGATGTTCTCTGGCGTCACCAGCTCCTCCGTGGACCGGCGGCGCTTCAGCAGAACGCTCCTCCACATTTGAAGAGAACTCATCCTGCCTCGGAGGAATGTTCGGATGAAAATTGGTGATTACGGGACACCTCCAAGTCTCCTCCACCGAAAAAATCTCCACACAGAGGAACTGAGTCTTCCACCCCTTGTGAGAAGAGTCCTTCACAGCCAGGAGACACAACTCCTGTTCCTCCTCGCCTGAATGAAATAGAAGCCCTTCCCGACCGAGGAATGCGCCTTCAACTCAAAGAAATAATGAAAGAGGCCCAAGGAAAGAGGAATCCCGCACTGACGACAGAGGATGCGGAAGGTAGAAAGAAGAAGATAGGAGTTGGCCACCAATTGTATGGGAGCCAACTGAAAGAAATCAAGAAGTTTTAGAATGAAGGGCTCGAAGGGAAGGCGGAACCCACCCTTCCAAGATAGAAGGAAGGAACAAAAATGGGCCGTACGAGAATCAAAGCTCGTCTCGTTCGGGGCGGCCGCGGCAAAGTAATATTGATAGGGCAGGCAAAACTGGTGCTCCAGCCGCTTCACATCCGCCTCCCCCAGTTCGTTGCAGTTCGGAACAGGCGATATCACCATCGCCCTCGTCTCGAGCTCGCCCTCCAACTCCTCAACTTTCGGACGCTGGTCCGCCATGGAATCTGAAGAGGAACTTGAAAAGGAACGCTCCCGAGACTCTGAAGACTTTGGAGGAAGAGGAAGATGTCGAACCACCTCCGTGGTTATCTCCGCCAACTCTGCGAAAGTCGCTGCGAGTCTCTGCTCTTCCGTCGTGTCCTCACGGTGCATCAAAGAGCCCCAAAAGCAAGCATGAAGCGAGGCCAAAACCTAAAACGGAGGGAGTCTGGAACGACAACACGTGTACAACGCCTATATCCCCACGCGGAAGGCGGCACGTCATTCCAACCTCCGAGAAAAGGGGGCCCCTTCATTTGAAATCCGCCAGGATTATCATCATTACGGGCCCAGGTGACCACGACACGTGGCTTCATAACACCGCCAGATCTCCACCCACCTGAGCCACGCTGGTCCAAAACCCTAATGGCTACTCTTCCGAGCCTGCCAAGGCTCGGGAGTAGGAGGGGGACAAGTGGAGAGGGGGATTTCTGTAGCCCATCTAAGAGCGGCCGAACTAGGTCAAAGTAAGACCAAACGAGGCCCAGCTCATCTAAGTGACCGCCCCTCAGGGGTCACTTAGCACAAAAGCCCAATAAGATCACTCGGGATCAAGCAGTTCCTCGGCGGCCCTTAGGCTCGAAAGGCCCGAGTGTCGGTCCGGTCGGAGGAAGACCTACGCCCGACTCATTCCCCTCGCCGGGATAAGGGCTGGCGTCCCGCGCCCACTCCGACCGAGCCTCACCCGAGCTAGGCCCATCGCGGCGGACAGGGCTGGCATTCTTCATGCTTGGGTCGACCGACGATTGCTTATCCACGCTGCCGTTGAGAGCCCTTTATAAGCAGGAGTTTACAAGGCTATAAAGATCCCACGATGAGGACGTAAAGAGCCCACGTCGAGGACGTAACTCCCTCTTGAAACTCCTCAGCTTACGGGACTCATGAGGTCGGCACACTATTTAAACTTGGGAATCCCTCCAGCGAAAGGTAAGGCCAACGCACCCCTAAAACTCCCTGAGCAGGAACCACTTCACCACCTTGGTGGAGAGGGATCTCGCGCATCTCCTTCCTCCTCCCTTCATAGCTTCCACCATTGCTCTACTGACTTAGGCATCGGAGGGTTTTCCCCAGGGAACTATCCCTGGGCCCCCTGATCCGTTTCCCTTCCTTGTAGTTCACTACCCGGTGATCATCTACCTCAGCTCAGGACCAGCACGAGATCGCCCCTCTTCAGCACCGATCCTGAGAGATACAACCAGACTTTAATCACGAACAACGCCTCGCTCATGACCCAACACACATCGATCATCAAAGCAGGCATAAAACAAAAACACATGTCTGGTATCACCTCAGCTGCACAGAAACTAACTCTGCCAGAAGACAACTTCTGCAATTCCTAGATCCAATCCAGGAAAAAGCACACCACGGAAACAGCCACCAAAGGCCTCGCTCGCACACAGATCTCGCCATTCTCGAACCACAACCACCAGTAGCATCTTCTATCTATGACAGACCAAACACTGATCACCAGACACTCATCAACGGGGAACCTGCACCGGCCCAGCAGGCACGATCCAACTTATGATAGGCCATCCGCTGACTCACGCACAGACCATCACCACATCCGATCTCGAGCCTCACGCCAACTCTACCCTCTCAGGGGAGCATGGCAAAACCAAATGGCAAGATCCAGAGTCTTTGATCTTCACCTCACTCGACCCAAACTTATAGGGGAATCCTCCCATGCTGGTCACAGACCAGGGATCGCCATTCCGATGCCAACGTCCCATCAAGGACCTCCACGCACAGGCATCATCCACCGTCCTATCTCATCAAATCCTATCTCATCTCAATTACTCCAAGTGGACGCCTGACAATCCCGATTCCACACTTACCGCAGAGCCACGAGACACAACCTGAACAATTCACGGCACACAACCCCAAGGCAACCAGATGCCACTTGCTATCACAGTAACCTGGTCGACAACGCCGCGACCAATACACACGGGTCCCCAAACAATACATGTCTTACCATGGTCGACCACTTGGTCAACTTGACCACCCACTCGCAGCCACCAACCGGGACCCAAAATCTCTCAGAGATCACTTCTCTAAAAACATAGTCTCATCAAGAACACAACTTCCAACACACGAATAGGGTACTCATGCGACGCACTCGCCAACATATTTCCCCAATTCTCCATCCTGCCAGTGCCATGAACCAAAATGCCTCAAGCAACGGCACGGCAACAACACGTCTCACACCAAGGAACCAATCCCCCGATGCTCAACACATTCTCGAAATCCGCCTGTAGCAACCAACGCTACGATCCGCGCACTCTGATCCACACGCATGTGAACGCATCACTTAGTGTGCAAATGTGAAAGAATAGTAAAAGAAACTATAAAGGCGTTGACAGGGAAATGAAAAGGAGGGAGCACGTGGTGCTCAAATGAACGTGGTCGCCAGAGGAATATCCTCAACAATAATAAGGGAATGATCGTGAGCAAATACCTGATGCAGCGGGTGTGTGAGCTCTACTTCCTCCTTCAACCGGTCGACCGGCTAAGAGGGTCTCTTGATTTGATTACCCTGAAACAAGCACAAACAAAAGAAAGATAGCACCGAATTAGGGATAGGTTTGTGCAGTATCAATTCTCAATGAAAATAAACGCATGCAGATGGAAGACTAACACACCTTGTGTGTTTTTAAACCCCTTAGCGCAAGGGTGGTGATATGGATGTAATGTAGTGATATGCAGAACAAATCTAGCGAATGCTAGATGTAGGTGTGTGACCAATGAATGAAATGATGCAAGCTAAGTAAATGAGAGAATGGAGATCAAGGAAGGAAATGGAGGGACATCCAGTCGCCATTTCCCAAAAATTGAAAAATAATTGATAAATAGCTGAAGAATGAGCGTCTATGTTGGCAGTTGCCTATAAAAATTAGCATCTATAGTAGCGGACACAAATTCAAGAAAAATTTGAAGAATAGAAAAATCTTCTTATTGAGCTCAAGATGAAATCCACTTTGGGGCATTGTATTGTGACATGAGATTTACTCATCTTAGTGTCAATTTTAACGTGTCTACAGCTGTCCCGCCTTGGCGTCTGCTTTGCAGGGGAGCGAAACGGAATAAGGTGTAATAGAATGAAGCAGAATGAAATGACAATGTACTGAAAAGTAGATGACAAGGTGTGATGTGACACATCTCCGACCCTAAGCGTTGGAAATCTTCCCATAGTTCAGAATGAAAGAATCTTGGATGACTTCAGGGAAGCAATAATTACTCGGATGAAAACTAAGCTATAGGAAAACGTGCGCGCGGGCACAAAGGACACCGTTGGAGAGCGATTACCAGTCAATGTTGACGTGCTACAACCAAGGTGGAAAGAAAAATTAAGAAATTAGGATAGGAATCCAATCAAAGGTGCTTTCAAGGAACTAACCCGAGCGGCTTGAAGGAGAACATAGTACTTGATTTGGAATGGAATATCTCATGTCAACGTAATTGAGAGTTAGCGGATTTCATTATTGCCCAAATAAGAAAACTTTTCAGCTATGAAACTCAAAGTCCTACATGTTGCATGCTGGGCTAGAAGGAAAAAATGAAAACAAACTAAAATAAAAAATAATCAAGTATAATATTGCTAAACCATCCAGACCTGGTCAAGCACCTAGATCTCTAAGTTGACACTAAGCCGAAGCTCGTTTATCCAAGCATCAACTTAGAAATTGGAACTATCGTCCGAAGCCTTAGATAGCCTAACGGCCTATCCGTGCGATCAAAACTCCTCTGGAACTATCACTGTTTTTGATGAAGGGGAACTCAAATTCCAGGTTCATCTAGACCACAAGGTCCTTGATATGCTATAATAGCGTAGATAACCTATAGTAAAAATGCATATAGGAGGGTGTCCAAAGATGAAAGGATGTTACCAACAAAGTAGCTCAGTGCACCTCGAAATCTGCACCAAATATCAATCTTCCTATGCTCACAATTCGTTAGTGCAATACATATACAGACATCGTAATAAAGAGTGAAGAATATCCTGCATAACATTGCAATGGAGACCAAAAAATATATCAGAAAATGGCGTCTACTATACTGGTCACCTATTTTATGGGCGTCCTCCATGGGGGACATTAATTCTCCATATTTTCATAGCCAAAGATAATTAAAAAACAAGTAATAGCGTCTGCTGGGATGGACACTCATTTTCCAAAATTTTGTGAAAAATAAGAAAATAGCGACCCCTGAGACGGGCGCCCATTTAAATTACGTCCACGGTAGTGGACGTCAATTCTCTTTCACATCCGGAGTTTGAAACCTTCCTGAAAATGGCTCCCAAGAGCCCAATCACACTCAAACTCAAACTTTCCAAGAGTTTCCCCTATATAATCATCGTCTCAAAGAGGCTCTTACCCAAAGATCTAGACAGCCCCCTCTACAACTCATAGTTAGGTGAAGAATCCTCTGCAGTACAAGATGGACTACCTGGTGCAACGTCCGGGGAAGAAACCGAAGATGGCTTTAGCAAGGATCACAAAGATTACCGGCCATATTAGCGGGAGAATAATGCTAAATCAGGTGAGTTATAGGAAAAGATTGACTTAGAACCTGAACTTAAAAACCTCATCCCTGTTTTCTGTTATTCTACAAGTTTTCTTTTCTGAGCCTTCTTCTCTACTTATTCTTCTGCAAACTTTTCTACACGTTCTTTTCCAAATTTTCTTTTTAGTTGTTATGCTTCTGCCTGACCCTTCTGTCTGTTTACAAGATTATCCTACTATCCCAGGCGCTAGACGATATACCTAGAATAAGTGGCTTCCTCTTCTCATCTCTAAGATCACTTTGGACATGAGATCCTTCTTGTCTCGGTGGAATCTCCTGGGTTTGATTACTCATGCCAAACATTACCAAGACATCCATTTGGATTGGGCTGTCATAGGTGCCCTCATAGAAATATGGCACCCAGGCACACACACCTCCCTATTCCCTACCTTTGAAGCCACATTACTTTTAGAGGAAGCTGAGATGTTGCTTGGATTGAAGAGATTGAAGCAAGGGGAAGATGAGAAGATGGCAACCATGCCTCAACCAATAAGTCCAACAGAACTACTAGCTGGCCTAATCCCAAGTTTGAAGATTGTGGGTCAGATTCGGGTGAATAAAGGGATCAACTTGATGAAGTTGGCAGCATGGGTGTACAAACAAATGGACCAAGCTAAGGAGAAGGATATGGAAAACATCATGAAAGGTTTTGTGATCTGGCTAGCAGGAGCCTTACTCTTCCCTACATCGGATGATTTCTTAGAAGAAGACCAATTGAGTGTAATATGTGAGATTTGGGAGAGAAAGAGAATCGGGCCGGCGGTCCTAGCCTACCTATATAGTGGGCTCACCTCGGCATCCATGGGAAGACCTTTATATGGGTTGATGATTCTTCTCACTAGCTGGGTGGATCTCCATTTGAAATTTGACCCAAGTGAGGATGCCCAAGGGACGTCCAGGCTATTCCATAAAAGCCCACTCTTCTATATGACAGGTGTGCTTGGGTTGAGTGAGAAAGTGGCAAACAGAGTGCCCAAGCTAAAGAAGAGAGTGGATTAGAGGGAACACTTCAAAACCATGCCTCAGACCATGTTCACATATGCACCGGGAATCCTCAAAACCCAGGATCTTCGCACCTGGCTGTCCCTTGGCGTGGAATTGCTGCTCATCGGTGCCACAAAGTTTATCCTTTACAATTCACACAGGTGCCTACCTCAACTTGGCCTACCTCGCCATCTCATTAAGGATGCCTCACATCTCCCTCCTATCAAGAAAAGGGACCTGTCAGCTACTGCAGATAAAGAGGAAATCAATACCATCAAAGCACCCTGGGTAGTGAGCAAGCTTCATAAGCCTCTGGAGCAAATTGAAGAAGATAGAGAGCAATGGATGGTTTATGTAATAGCACTCAGGAAGTTGAGACCCAAAATGGCTCATTGATGTAATTGATCTTTTCTTTTCAATAAAATGAAGCATTATTTCCCTAATTGAGCCAAACTCATATAATAAATGATTGTTCTTTCAACATTAATGGCTGTTTCAAAAAAACAATTCTCCAAAAAATGGCGTCCAACATAGAAGTCGCTCATTTAAACTACGTCCACTCTTCACGTCGCCAATTGTTTATCAAATCCGAATTAAAAACTCAATTTCCAAGAATTGGCATCCTCACACACAGTCGCCTATTCTTAATATATCACTCGAGCTTTAAATCAAAATTCAATTCCAAAAAATTACGTCTCCGCAGGTGGTCGCCCATTATTAAATGAACGTCAACCATAACAGACGCTTATTCACTTATTATTTAAAAACCCAAGAATTAACATCTTCTACACCGGACGCAGATTCATCCCATTTTTTTTAAAAACACGAACCGCCTCTCCCAGCCTCCTTCTCTCTCTCATTCTCACCGCCCTTCTTCCCCTGAACGCAACGGCGATCATCCTCAACCCCCCTTTCTTCTCTCTCTCCCCCATTCTTACTGCGGCGATGTACGCCAGCGGCTCCACACCCGGCAAGCGGCAGCGGGTGACGGCGCCGGAGACGGTGGACCTGGACGGCGACGAGGAAGGAGCGGCGGCGGAGCAACTGGCAGCGGAGCAACCGACAGCGGCAGAGGCGGAGAGGCGAATGGAAGAAGAAGGAGTGGCGGCCGTGGAGGCAGAAGAAGGAGAAGATGAAAAAGAGGAAGAAGGCGAGGATGAGGAAGAGGACGAGGACGGCCGCGGTAGGGCCGAAGCGCCACCAGAGGAGGTTAGGGTCGCCAAGGAACAACCGGCCGAGGCACGACGACCACGATGACAGCAGTCGCCCCCTCCTCGCCGTCCACTTAGAGGGGCAATGGAGCAGGTGGAGCCTGGGAAGGTGAGTTTGTAATTTTTTTTTAATTAAAGCATGTTCTACGGGGAGGGAAAGAGAGGGAGAGAGTTATAGAGAATCAGCGTCCACCACGGTGGGCGCTAAAACATTTTTATTCCTTCTTTATTTATTTATTTATTCAAAAAAAGGATAAAAGAAACAACGTCCGCCAAGACGGACGCATGTTTTTTAATAGAAAACAAAAATTAAAGAAACAACGTCTGTCTCTATAGACGCGGGTTTTTATTACAAAATAGAAATTAAAGAAACAACGTCTGTCACTATAGACGCAGGTTTTTTTTAGAAAAAGGGAAATTAAAGAAACAACGTCTGTCACTACAAACACAGTTTTTTTCTCTTTTTTTCATTTTGTTTTTTTGTAGAAAATAGAAATTAAAAGAAATAACGTATGTCACTACAGATGTAGATTTTTTTTAATAAAAATAGAAATTGAAAGAAATAACGCCTGTCACTACAGACGTAGTTTTTTTTTAGAAAAAGAAGTTCAGCTATCGTTGTTGTTACTGACATTTTTTTTATTGTTCTTTTTCTTTTGGCAGGGAGTGATGAGGACACGCATCTCCTAGGCGCTAGTTCACACGGCGTACCACGGTCTGCTCGAGTTTCAGAGAGAGCGTTTGAGGGAGATGGGGCTCGCCCCTTTCCTGAGCATCGAGCCGGTCCGCCTGGACCTCATCCTCATCCAGGTATTGAGAGAGAGGTGGGATAGGGTCAGCCATGCATTCTTGATGCCCTGGGGACACATGGTCCCCACCCTGGAGGATGTGGTGAGGATTATTGGGCTGAGGGTGGACGGGGAGGCTGTGAGTGGTGTTACCTACCCGGATTATAGAGACCAAGCCTGTAGGCTTCTAGACCTGGCGACAATGGCGGGGGGACCTAGAGACTGCATGATGGTGGATAGGGCGGAGTTGATGGAGTCTCTTGGGTTAGGGGAGGGGCACCCGAGGATGAGAGAGACCCTAGAGGAGTTCGCGATCCGCATGGCCGGGAGAGCCAGGGCTACCTTCTGTGCGGACCCCACCTAGAGAGAGAGAGTAGACTTAGACTTGAGGAGGTTCTTGTTCCTTATGCTGGGTAGGCTATTGTTAGGGACGAAGGGGGACGACATGAATTGTCGTTTCCTATGACTTTTGGAGGATCTAGACTAGGTGGGGCGGTACGCCTGGGGTGCCGCCTTGCTAGCCCACCTACTGGCCGACCTGTCCACAGGGACAGGTCGAGAGACGACTGTCAGCGGCTTTGCACCCTTACTTTAGGTATGCATATTTCCTTATGCTTATGTATATGCTTCTATTTATGCTTATGTGATTAATGACTAATGAGATGTGGATGCAGTTCTGGAGTTACCTATACATACCGATGGTGCGAGCTGCAGTCTTCCGCTCGGAGGCGGTTCCTCTTGCCCGACGCTGGCTCCGATACATGACAGGTGCCCCACATGCCTACGAGCTGCAGGTCATGAGGCGGGAGTTCTGTGACTACCCAACACCCTTTGTATGTATGCTATGTTTATGCATTTGCACTATTTCCTATTGATGATTATGATGTGGTGTATGATATGTAATGAAATGCAAGTTGTGTGGAGGCACTACCTAGGCATGGCAGACAAGGATCAGCCCTAGGTTGCAGTTGGCCGACACTTGTTCGGGCGGGAGATTTGGCTCCATTGCCTGAACGAGATCGAGCCTCTGCGCCTTAGACTGGTGATGAGGACTCTCGGCCTACACCAGGAGTTGGTCGAGGTGGCAGAGCCGCGTGGTGTCGGGCGAAAGACCCGAGGGCGCCCGATGACGACTAACTGGCGATTGCACTTCCTAGAGCAATACGCCGACTGGCAGAAGGGAGGCACCCCGATCGTCTCCTAGGCGGTGGACAACATAGCGTACTTTTGGGCCTACTGGAGGACCTACGCCAGTCGGCCTCAGATGAGGCCACAAGGGGTACGTATGAATGTGTGGTTTTCTATATGCTTTCACTATTTAATGATGAATGTGTGACTAATATGCAATAAATGTAGGATGCACGGGATGCAGTGGTAGCGGACATGCAGGTACAACTCTACACCCTAAAGGCCCAGCTAGCAGTCACTCGATCAGAGTTAGAGACGTTGGTGAGTATGCTTTCTGAATGCTATGATATGAATCCAGAAGTTAAGTGATTGACGACTGATAATCTTAAAATGATGCAGCGTGCCCAGTAGCGGGTAGCAGCGAGAGGAGCTGGAGGAGCCTCCAGCTTGAGCCCGGTGGATCAGAGCGCCCAGATAACTTCCTTAGAGGAGCGACTGGCAAGAGCGGTGACACGAGCTAAGGCAGCCGAGCGTGACATGATAGCACAGGTGCGAGAAACCACTTAAGTCATGTAGTTATAAATGACTGCCTCTTTTTTTTTTTGGAAAAGCTCATGACATGTTGTGATAACACAGGCACAGGAGCTATAGGATGTGTAGACCCGAGCTGCCTTAGTAGGCATCGAGCTAGCGATCCGTGACCAGTGGGTCGTGGAGCTTGAGGAGGAGAGGTGCCGAGCTATCGAGGAGCTGGAGCAAGAGAGACGGTGAGCTGCCGAGAAGCGGGAGGGGGTACGATGAGCTGCCGACGAGCGGGATGAGCTACCTCGGAAGATGGTAGAGTTGCAGCTACTACTCAGGATGGAGAGGCGGGAGCGCGACCGCGAGAGGGCTGAGCATGACTGTGAGAGAGCAGAGTTATCCGAGTTGAGGATTCGTCGGGGCTTGGCTGAGGAGCGAGCGAGGGCGGCAAAGGATCGCTACCGGAGGGGCCGGGAGCGGGCACGAGCTGAGGAGCGACCCAGTGCCTGCTCTGCCATGAGTTATGTAGCGGGTTCTTCTATGCACCAGCAGAGAGAGGAGGAGCGCCGTCGACCGGAGAGATCTGCCGCCAGCCAGGGGCCGATGAGACCCCCACAGGTTCTTCCTAGGGATAGAGGTGAGGCAGAGAGTAGCGAGAGGAGAGAGGAGGGAGGTGGAGAGAGCTAGAGAGATTGCCGTTGTACACCTCCTCTTGCACTTTTGTACACACATATGGTTATAATGATTATGAAAAATATGTTTTTTTACCTGAGTTGTCTTTTGCACTTGTGTACTTGTCTCCTCTTACCCCTGCGTTCATTGAAAAAAATAGGTTAGTTAATCTGTTCGACTTGGCCCCTTGCTCAGTAAGTAAGGGGATGTTCTTTTTGACCTTGACACAGGGTCAAGTGGCCAAGCCTTTAATCAACTAAGGTAAATAATGAAAAGATATATGGAAATGCAACATGCAAGCATGCAGATGCATACTGAAAATAAAGGATGGTCAAGCACTATGAGATCAAGCAAATGACATTTTTTTATTCATCATTTTTTTATATTTTTTTTTAGATTTTCAATCATTCATTTTTTTTAACATGGCAGACTGCACATACCATAAAGAATATTACTTGTTCACCACCTTAAATTCATTCAATATTCTTAAACAGCCTAACAAAGGGTTAACGTGCTTGGACGTTGCTTTTTACTCGGCACCTCACACGACACATCTTCCTGAGCTTGTCTTTACCGCCCCTTGAGCTTATAGTGCATTTTGGGGGAAGAAGGAAGACAGAAATTAGGGAAGTTTATGAGGGGATCCGAAATGCTGGGGACATGCCTCTCCTACCCTATTGCCTATTAGGGTTCGATCTGTGGCTTAGGGAGATTCAATTGCCCTTTCCTTTATTAGTACATACTTACGCCCAGGGTTTTTCCTGCGGGGACTTTGCCCTCTTGACATGCTCTTTTGATTGGAGTGGGCTTTCTTCATGCATGCTTACGCCCAGGGTTTTTCCTACGGAGACTTTGCCCTCTTGACATGCTCTTTTGATCAGAATGAACTTTACTAGGGCTTTTGGTAGATTTGTTCCCTTTTGGGCCTTGACTTACACCTACTAGGGTGGCGGTTAGGTTTGGTGGTCTGGCCGAATCCTCACTTCCCCCTCGTTAATCGAAGAGAAGGGAATAGATGACACCTTCCGCTGTTGGTTTGGCCTTTACTTGCTTTGGATTCAATGCTGTTTGTGTTTAAGAGTTAAGCGTGAAGTGTGTGTTGGTGTTAACCCGATGTTAAATTGCAGAGAATAAAGGATGAATTAGAGATTCTGATCTTTCACGCTCCTCTTTGTACGCGCACTATACCAGCCTCTTTTTTCTTTCTTTCTTTTTTTTTTTGAAAAAAAAAGTGTTAGGGATAGTATTTCTTAAGGTATAAACCATTCCAAGGATGAGCTAGTTCTTCACCATCAACATTAACCAATTTGTAGGCATTGCCAGGATAAGTTTCTTTTATGACCAAAGGCCCCTCCGAATTTAGTTGGAGTTTTGAGCGAGGGCTCCCAAGTTTTACAAAGATTCTTTTAATAACCATTTCACCGACTCTAAATTTTCTCTCAATTACTTTCTTTTGATAAAAACGTGAGAGCCTGTTTTGATAAATTTACGAATGTTTAGCGGCGGCCAGACGTTTCTCATCTAAGAGTTCCAACTTCGCAAGGAGAGATTCGCGACGTTCATCAATAGACAACTCCTTATCCAATTGTACTCTGAGAGAGGGAATAAGGATCTCATAAGAGACCACCGCCTCCATTCCATAAGTCAGGGCGAAAGGAGTTTGCCCAGTAGGAGTGTGAATGGAAGTACGGTAGGCCCATAGAGCTTCAATGAGCTTTTCTGGCCAATCCATAAATTTGTTAGCCTCACATATTTTCTTGATGACGTTGATCAAAGTTTTATTTGTTGCTTCTGCTTGCCCATTACCCTATGGATAATAAGGGGACGAATGATGCAATGGAAGATTATACCTGTTATAGAGGTCCTACAGTTCTTGAGAGACAAATTGAGGGCCATTGTCGGTGACGATGGAGCTTTGGATGTCGAATCTTGCAATGATGTTCTTCATGATGAACTTTCAGAAAGTTGACGCTTTAATCACCACGTAGGCTTCCGCTTCTGCCCATTTGGTGAAGTACTCCGTGGCTGTGAGTATGAAAGATTTGGATTTTTTAAGGAGGTTCGCATCACCAAGAGGTCCAATGATATCAAAAGCCCACATGGAGAAAGGCCATGGGGAGGACATAGGGTGGAGTGAAGAAGCAGGAGAATAAATTTTGTCGGCATGCAGTTGGCACTTAACACACCTTCGAACATAGATAGAACAATCCTCTTCTAGAGTGGGTCAATAGAAACCTAGCCTAAGGATTTCCGTAGCTAACATCTGTCTATTGACATGGCCACCACAAACTCCAGAATGTGCTTCTTCTACAACCTTCCACTCCTCGTCGTCATCAAGGCACTTGAGAAGAACACCAGTAAGACCTCTTCTATAGAGTACGCCTCCAACCAAAGTGTATCTTGGGGCGACTCTCCTGATTGCCTTCTTCTCTTCTGTTGTGGCTTCTTCAAGATAAGACTGATCTTGGCAATCTTTGGCAATCTCATAATACCACGGTTTTTCCTCATTGTCCATTTCTTCTTCTAAATCCAATAGCATGATCTTCTCGGTACTTAAAGGTACAACCTGCCTAGCTTCCGTGAGGGAGTCCACGGGTGCGAGGGCTTATGGAGGTCTTGGACAATGAAATTTCAATCCAATGAGACGGAATGCTCAATTGGAGGGTCTTTCTAAGCCCAAGAAGTGGTAGTGGATCCTAGAAGTGTAAGGGGAGGAGGTCCCTCGGCCAGAATGCTCGTATGATGCAAAGACAGGCAGAAAATGAATCAGCAAAAATAGCATCTAGTATGCTTGATGCACAAAGAAATAGCATCCAAAGGGTTGGACACACAAACATGAGGTGAGTATCTGCCTGAGCAGGTGCAAAAATCTCGAAATAAGAAATAGCGTCCCTCTGGAGCGACGCAGATTCAATAGAATAATAAAAATAAATGAAGTAGCGTCTACTCCGGAAGGCGCAGATTCCATAGAATATAAATAAATAAAGAAATGGCGTCCCAGTAAGACGACGCAGATAACACAAAATTCCCAAAAAAATAATAGAGAAATAAAAGGGTGACTTTGCAGAGAGACGCTAGTCAGGTATCTGCGTCCATAGAGTTGGACGCTAATTCTCAAAAACCCAGATTTTGAACAATGATTTACTACTTTCAACACGTGCACACAAGCACTAGTTAACAAATTAGACAACCAAGCAGAGACGTGCACGTGGTGCGCACAAGGGAGATGAGAAAAGGAATAATGTGCTACGTGGAGCACCAAGGAGGGGCACACACAAGTGCCAATAGGAAGGGTAATAAAATAAAAGACAATAATGTCCCACCATGATCGCCAATCTGTGAACGCGTCACTTAGTGTGCAAATGTGAAAGAATAGTAAAAGAAACTGTAAAGGCATTGACAGGGAAATGAAAAGGAGGGAGCATGTGGTGCTCAAATGAGCGTGATCTCCAGAGGAATATCCTCAACAATAATAAGGGAATGACCGCGAGAAAATACCTGATGAAGCGGGTGTGTGAGCTCTACTTCCTCCTTCAACTGGCCGGCCGGCTAAGAGGGTCTCTTGATTTGATTACCCTGAAACAAGCACAAACAAAAGAAAGATAGCACCGAATTAGGGACAGGTTTGTGCAGTATCAATTCTCAATGAAAATAAACGCAAGCAGATGGGAGACTAACACACCTTGTGTGTTTTTAAACCCCTTAGCGTAAGGGTGGTGATATGGATGTAATGCAGTGATGTGCAGAACAAATCTAGCAAATGCTAGATGTAGGTGTGTGACCAATGAATGAAATGATGCAAGCTAAGTAAACGAGATAATGGAGATCAAGGAAGGAAATGGAGGGACGTCCTCCACTCGGCGACACTGCGGCAGGAACAAAGAATCCTTCTCGCTGGAACAATCACCGAGAGAGAGAGTCTCTGTGCTTCTGTGCTCTTTTCCTCTTTTCTGTGCTTGTTGTTTCTCTGTTCTCCTCTTTTTTCTCGCATGGGCACAATAAATGCCAAATTTATTGGAGAGAAGAGTCCAAGCTAAGGAAGTATTCCAAGCGAGGAAGGGGATAGACTTCCCCAAGAAGCGGAAAGATCAAAACAGACAATAATCAACCGATGAAAGGAGTCCAGATGAAATTGGGAATGCAAGAAGAATTAGCGTCCACTGTAAACATCGCTAATTAAATGTGCATCCACTATGAAGGACGCTCATCCTTAGGCTTAATTTTAGTAATTCTAGATTTTCCATAAGAATTGGCGTCTCCCATAGTAGGCGTTAATTAATTATCGTCCACCTAAATGGTCACTCATTCTTGATCAAATTTGAGCAATAATTCTCAATAAAAGAATTAGCGTCTGCTATAGAAGTCGCCATTTCCCAAAAATCAGAAAATAATCAATAAATAGCTGAAGAATGAGCGTCTATGCTGGCAGTCGCCTATAAAAATTAGCGTTTATAGTAGCGGACGCAAATTCAAGAAAAATTCCGAAGAATAAAAAAATCTTCTTATTCAGCTCAAGGTGAAATCCACTTTGGGGCATTGCATTGTGACATGAGATTTACTCATCTTAGTGTCAATTTTAGCGTGTCTACAACGCACAAGCAGCACAACGACTCGGGATCTGCCATCCCGACAATCCTCTACAACTCCGCAGGCTCCGATCCTCAACACATCAGAAATCACAACCCAGCCGCAAATTCTCACAAACACCACCCAACTGACACTCGTGCTTCCGAAACGGTGCCGACGCACCCTTACACATCAGGGAACGGGCAACAGTTCTCACAGGCAACCACCTTGCTTACGGGACGCGTCTCGCACGGACCTCATGGCACACGAAGGCCAACCAATCGAGCACACAATGCAAGATGACGAACCTTAGCCAAACGCAATCCCTTCGACTAAAGAAGAAACCAATCACACCTCCGATAAATCGGGAGAAAATTCCATGCTTTACTTGACCTCGAACCTTGCACACGCTGGGAACTGCACCTTCCAGCACCAAGAAAACCATCACTTCCATCAGGTCAGCTCCTCCGACAACACTCGCCAAGTGTTCCATCGGACCACGATCACAGCATCTCTTGATGCACCACCACTGCAACTCCTCAAACACAGCACCGCGAACTCACGCCTGCCAGCAACTTCTGCCCAACACAGCACAACCGGGGCCACCATCGATGAGGGAGAAAGCTCTCGACCTCGAACCTCAGACCGCATGCCGGCACTCCGATGAAAACATCAACCACCTTCACAACGCCAACGCCGTGCCCTCAAGCTCTCACACGAGAAACAAAGCAGAAAACAAACACAAAACCTTATGCCAGCTGCCGACTGTACTGGACCTTACGAACTCTGATCACTACAATATATCAAATTTCCATGTACGACCACAACCACGCTCTGATACCAACTGTAACAACCCAAGATCTGGATACCGGGAAGGACCCGATACCATTCGAATCCTGGCCCACCGCCCACGAGCCGGAGGGCTCAGAAGGGCTGAAAGGAGTGTAGAGGTACAAAGAAATAGGAAATAAAGGAGGACAATTCAATAATTAACAGAAATAAATAACTAACTACAACAGTGTCTAGTCCAACAGAAGTACAGTCAAAGGCAGAGAAGCATACTCAACACCGAGAGAACACTCGGCCTTGCCAACTGGCAACTAAGAACCTCAGCGTAGCACCCTCGAACCTCGAGGAAGAATCGCCGCACCTGAAACCGAGGGGTGAGCCTCCTATCACTGGCTCAGTAGGGGTCCCGCGGAACCCCAACCGAAAACAACGGCGGCACGGAAAGTAGCAACAGTAAGAACAATAGTAACAACAGGAACAATAAACACAGTGGCTGGTGAAACCTTGGCTCTACAGCTACTCCTACTTTACCGAAAAACATGCACCCCGATCTCACAGTCTGGGGACCACCAAACTACAAACCTCCCTAGTCATGCTACTAGAAAAACGTCACGACACCTCTGTCGTGGAGGCATGTGCTCACACACAAAGGCCGACTCCGAAACCACGCGATCTGAAAACACGGTCACGACCGCACCGTCATGAACGCTAACCCATCTAGGGAAACCCTCAGTGACGCTCAATGGAACCCTAGACCATGACCTCAGGAAAAGCACTCAAAAACTACACGCGAAACCACGTCTCGCAGACGGGACACGGGACCTCGAGTCACAACAACTCACGTCAAGTGACAGGAGCACTGCCCACCAGAAGCAAGGCTGGATGAGTCCACTGACGACTTAATCCGCAGCCACATATGTGTCTCTATGACACCCCGGGCAGAGACCGAGACACTATACTAGTAACTAGGAACATAGAACAAGGACTAGCTGGGGTCGCGCTCGTCAGTGTGTGTCCACAGCCCACAACTACGTGTGCACACATTGACCATTCGCTCTCGGTCGGGTTCTCTAACTGGTTTTCCCCCCAGTCGGACTCAGGATGCTAAGGCGAGGGGCCCTACGGTAACTAGCCTAAAACTCGTCTCACTCGGGTCACGCTCTCCACCACTCCTAAGTGGGTCTGCACACGCGTGCGCAGGAATGCTATGTCTTGTGGCAGGTCACTCAACGTGAGCAGGGAAATCCACACACGTACCCATCGCGAGTAATACAGAGTAACGGGTGGCTCGGAGCAACCCGACTCTGGAGAGCCCACTAGACCTACTAACCCAACGATCCTTGAGTCTCGAGACTCGGGTCAAGACCGTCATACGCGACAGCACGACGCCGTCAATCGAGCCCAATCCCTAGGTCTGAAACCACGGTGACACAATTCCCAAGGTAGCTCACAAGCCGCCGAGTTGATCCCTCATGCAAGGGACAGATGGGAAACCCCCAGCCCCGGGCTGGTTGACTAGACTCATGGTCCGAGGCCACACACATGGCCCACTCAAAAATCACTTCTCGGAGAGACCCACGACGTGCCGGGAGGGCCCACAACACTTGTACCGACTCACGGTGACTCTCCTGAGTGTACACGGAAACTCAGAACACACACGGGGTCACCCGGACCCCAAGAATCAGGGGCACGCCATTCGAGGTAACACGGTACCTCCGGACACCCCTAAAACATGAACACAAAACCCTCGGTGCCCAGGACATTCACGAGACCGAAGGCCAACCACTGGGTCACAACCAGGTTGACCGGGGCCCACACAACGCGAACGGAACACGGCGAGCACGAAAACTGATTGGCGGTCCTCTCAGGGCAGTCACTATGCCTGGCAGTCGCCTCTGGACTGCAAGGCGTGGCGTAGGGGTCCAAGCCGGATTGCAAGGGCCAAAGACAAACCAAACCCCAAGTGGTCACTACTGGACCGCCAAGCAGGGTGGCGGTCCTCCGCCTGACTGCTAGACGGAGCCTAGCGATCAGTCGCAAGGCCGCTACCCCACTGACCTCAAATGATCAAAACACGAACAAACGGTCATGCCCTTACTGCAAGGCAGAGCCTAGCTATCTTCACCAGACCGCTAAGGCACCCTGGCGGTCCATCGCACGACCGCAAGGCTCGAACCGACATACGGGACCCCTAGCGGTATCCAGGGGACCGCCTTACACCCTAGTGGTCCCTGGAAGGACCGCTAGGCCATCCCGAGCCCGAAACCGGCGAACACCGCAGAAACCTTCATGCCACATCTCGTTCATACCCATGTGAAGGGGAAAATAAGGGGAAACTAGTCTTCTACCTCTCTAGCACCGAGAGGACCCATTTAGACCCCTAAAATGCGATCAAAACTCTAGATCCGGCCCACACCCCAAAACATGCTCTTTCCCACAAAATGCTCAAATAAGTCCGCTTGGCTCACCACAGCCTACCAAAACCATGGGAATGAAAATACAAGGGTTAAGGATCCGTCCCCCTACCTCCACCGACGATTTTACGCGCTGAGATCGCCGATCCACGAAGAAAACGCCACGAAACCCTCGCTGTTTCACGAACTCGCCACAAGCTCCACCGCCAGCCACCGCCTCCGATCCTCACCCATGCCCGGCCGCTCCTTGCCCACATCGCCCTGCCTCACCCCCGCCGCACTCTGTCAGTCGCCAGAGAAGAGAGGGTGAGAAGAGAGAGCGTGAGAGGGGAGGGGGACAGAATGAGAGTGAGGAAGAGAGAGAGAAAAAAGGGGGTTTATATAGAAAATCCAAAAAATTATAGAAAATATAGAAAATAAGGAAAAAATCACCTCCCTGATCCTCAAAAAATTCACAACGCAATGGTAACATCCCGGAGTCAGAGAACACAACGGTTCACCCGACACGGGGTTCCGAAGGTCCGATAGATAAAAACACGCGTGAAACGCAAAACTCAATCCGAGACCCACGAAAGCGATCTGAAACCCACGGATCCTGACCTGATAAATGATCCAAAAAAAACCTGGGGCAATACAAGCAGCCTCCCCTGCGCTTCAGTGCATGAACAGGACCGCGGCCGCCATGACTCCCTAGAGCCACTATTGCCTCCCGCCTTCCTCTTGCCCTCCACCGCAAATGATGACAACAGCAGCCCTGTCCCACCACTGCGGGCTACCTCTGCACCGCCTCCAACATGCTCGCTCTATTCCCCCTTTCTTTACCTGCAATCTCACGCCGCCCTCTAGCCCCATCGCCGACTGCCGGGATCCCTGCCACACCTTCCTCTTCTTCTTCCACCGCCTGTTGCCCCCTTCCTCTTCGTCTTCCTATTTTATTTGCTCCCAGACCCTGCAACCACCTACCGTCAACCCCAATCCCTCTCTCCCTCGGCCATTCTCCTTTAGCCTACTGCCCCCTTCCTCCTCTTCTTCCTCTTGTATTTTCTGGCAGACCCAGCAACTACGAAGTTGCATATCAACCACCTTCACTGGCCCCCTGCCTGGAGCATCTACCCCATCAGCCTCCTGCCACCGCGACCACCTCTGTCGCTCACGTGCTTCCACGCAGCTCTACCGTGATTGTGTAGTCCACACTGCCTGCTCATACACAGCCACAGTTGCTCATCTAATGTGGTCCCATTTGGCTAGCACTGCCTCTCCACACTGCCTGCTCATACCCACCCGACCGTCATCGGTTTCGATTTGGTCGTCTTCGAGCTACTATGGAAAGGTATTTAGATTTTTTTTGACATGATTTTTTTAAAAGCAAATATCCTTTCTATGTTGCTCGTGTGGTATAAATGTCATATTCATTTTATTATTTTTATATTTAGCAAATAATAATAATTTTTTTGTAAAGGACTATTTTTCTATTTTGCAGAGGATAGGAGATTACTTTGTCGGTGATAATGAGCTAAAACTTTGATAATCTTCTATCCCATTTGTGTTTTTAGTGGTGGATATTTTTATTTGTTGTTTAGTGAGCTAGGGAGAAAAAACATTATTTAGGAAGTTTGCTTTTTTTTTTCTAAGGTGCACAATACTACATTCCATTAAAGAAAAGAACATTATTAAGAAGAAAGTGTATGCCATGATCTCTCATTCCTTCCCTACTACAACACCCATGTATGGCTTTTGGAATATCAACATGAGCCTGAAGTAATTTCCATGAACATGGAAATTTTTTAGAGGGAACATCGAAACATGCAACTATATGGTGTTTTATCCACATTACATGCACATAGTATCATGTTACATGCACATTGTATGTAGATACTTTTAATATTGTATTTGGAGAGGGGTAAAATCTACTGCCCGAGAGCACGGCCCAACTAGGTCCAATTCGACCAAACCAGGCCCAGCTCTCCAAAGTGACAGCCCCATCTTAGGCCCACTTTCTTCAAGCCCAAAACTCACTCGGAGCAACACTTCCTAGGTGTCCCTCAAGTCCGGAAGTCCGAGCGACAGATCGGTCGAGAGATCCCTGTAGGGACCCGATACGGACTACCCGAGCTATACGCTTATCGCTCAGTATAAAACCTCGAGCGAGCCCCTCTAGCTCAGACCAACTGTCGGAAGCTCATCCGAGCATCTGTTATGCATCCAGCAGGAGCAGGGAACTCCAAGGAATAGGGGAGAGCAAAAGTCCTTACGCCATAAAGAGCCCATTACAAGGACGTAACCTCCCTGAAATCCCCTCAACTCCCTGGACTGTTATGTTAAATGGACTGCTATATAAACTCCAAGGAGACCCTCCGAGAAGGTAAGCAAGAATCCTTAGAGAAAACCACCACCCCTCTTGATGGAGAATAATCTCGTGCCTTCTCTTTCTCCTACCATCTCTCTTCACACCCATGCTCTATCACACTTGCTGACTTAAGCATCGGAGGATTTTCCCAGGGATTCCCCCCTGGCACCTCTGATTCGTTTCCTGCCTTGCAGTTCATACAGATGGGGTGACTATGGTCAAAGATTCTCCCTGAATCTTATGGCTCAAGATCAGCGTGAGATTACGCCTCTTCATCTGGCGCCGTCTGTGGGAAATGAGCAAAGAGCCATCATGGTGCGAAGAAATTCTGCTAGGAGAACCGCCGGCGACAAGGGAAAGACCATGGAGATAGATGGAGGACCTGTGCCTCCCAACCTCGCAGAAAACCTCCCCTCCAACGACAACAATCAAGCTAATGAGCTGCCTCCACCGCCCGCGAGGGTGCAATCCCCCACCAGGAATTCTGACGCTCTCCAAACCCTTAATGCAAAACTGGACATCCTCGTCGAACTGATGAGGACCCAGGCTGCTAGGGAAGAGAAGTCACGACTTCCCGGGGACAGCCCCCTAGCTTCCCAACAAACCGCCGGAGGCTGCTTCATCCTCTGAGGGCAACGACACATACGTAATCGGTTAGGAGGACCTTCACACGCCCCTCCTCCAGAACAAGTAGCCTCCTCCACCCCAAGGAGAGAAGGGACTGGGACACGATGGCAATTCCCAGAAATGGATCCCCCCGAGGGATGACACGATGGCTATCTCTCTAGTTGTGGGACTTCGAGCGACAATTTGAGGAGCAAGAGCATGCCATCCGCGCCCTGTAGAAAACTTCCACCAAGGAAAATGAGGAGCAATCCCCATTCTCTGACCATATCTTGAAGGCCGAGATCTCCCCCAGAATCTTGTTGCCAACCTTCAAGTCGTATGACGGCCAGGGAGACCCGGCCGACCACTACGACAGCTTCGACGCCCTGATGACCTTGCACTAGGTCTCCGACGCTATCAAATATCGAGCATTCGTTACCACCTTGGTCTAAGGCGCTCAAGCCTAGTTCCGAGCACTCGCCCCCAGCAGCATTCATGACTTCAGACAATTCGGGCGAGTATTCAAGGAAAGCTTCACCGGTAGCAGCCCTCCAAGGTCAGTAGCGGGGTTATTGGCACTAAAGCAGGCACAGGGGGAGAAACTTCGGGCCTACATCAACCGATTTAAATCGGAGGCCCTGTGTATCCCATGCCTGGACGTCACCTCAGCCATCACCACGCTGGCCGGAGGCACCCGTGATGAGAACCTCCGGCGAGAACTAGTCCTTCATCCCCCCACCTCCCTCGTCGATCTGGTGACCCTAGCCATGTGCCATGCAGAATGCGAGGAAGTCCTCTGCGCTTGCCGCAGCCCAACGGGCTCAAGTCGGGAGGGGGATAAGAAGCGACCATCCGAACAAGGCTCAGGCCAAGGAAAACAGCGGAATCAAGACGGAGACCGAAGGGAACCCCCTCGGAAATATGAGCGGTACACTCCTCTATCCACTCCTGTCTATGAGATATATGAAGACATCAAGGGCTCGGGCATTCTCTGCCAACCCGAGCCTATGAAGGCCAAGCGCCACAATCACCGCAAGCATTGCCAGTTCCACAACGACCACGGGCACCACACCGAAGATTGTCACCAGCTCAAGGATGAGATCGAGCGTCTCATCTGCCAGGGAGACTTATCTCGATACGTGTCCGAGCACCAGAAGGAGGACCGTGGCATTCTAGAAGAGATTGACAATCAACCCCGCGGAGTCCACATCAATGTTATTTCTGGCGGCGCGACATTAGGAGGAGATAGTAGCCGAGGAAGGAAGCGTCACGCTGAACGGGCGAGCAGGGCCTCCGAGCCCCCCAAAGCCCCACCAGCAAGCAAACATCAGGCCTTGGTATTCTCTGACCAAGACCTGGAAGGGTTATCTACCCTGCACGATGACGCTCTTGTAGTATCTGCTACTATAAACCATTGTAACGTAAATAGGATACTAGTTGACAATGGTAGTGCCCCTGATATACTTTCGTACGAATGCTTCCTCAAGATGGGTAAAAACCCCTCCAAGCTCCACCCAATTCGAACCCCACTTTGTGGGTTCAACAGCCAGGCAACCTATCCCGAGGGAGCCGTAAGCCTGCCGGTCACCATCGGTACCCCTCCCAAAACCGTTACTGTTATGGTCAACTTCATTATGATCAAGAGGATGTCGGCCTATAATGCCATCTTTGACCGAGGTATCCTCAGCCGGACAAAGGTAGTGCCCTCCACCTATCACCAAAAAATGAAGTTTCCCACCAAATACGGTATCGAGGAAGTCCGAGGTAACCATGCAATAGCTCGAAGGTGCTACATAATCTCGGTCGAAGCCATAAGGCCGGAAGAAAAAAAGAATAAAGGCAAGGGAGTCGAGGATGAACCAACAACGTCTGATCTTGGTGGCGAATTGTTGATGGTTTTCCTCAAAGATGACCCAGCCCTAGGAGTAAAAATTGGAGTTGATTTACCATATGTACAAAAGCAATACAGAGATTTTCTTTCGGAGTACATCCATGTCTTTGCGTGGTCTGATGAGCATCTTCCCGGGATCCCTTGGGAGACGGTGGTAAACAAGCTCAACCTTGACCCATTGGTGAAACTCGTCCAGCAATGCAGAAGAAAGCACGCCCCAGAGAAGCAAACGATCATTAAAGAGTAAATTCTTAAGGGGAAGAAAATCGGCCTATTTCGACCAGTCCTTTACCCGACATGGCTCGCTAATGTCGTCTTAGTACCAAAAGGTGAATGTGCGTGGACTTCACCGACCTCAACAAAGCCACTTCGAAAGATTGTTATCCACTGTCGAGCATCGACCAGCTAGTCGACTCGACCTCCGGTAACGAATTGCTCAGCTTCCTGGACGTCGCCTACTCTGGTTATCATCAGATCCGAATTGATCTTGAAGACATCGAGAAGACAGCCTTCATCACCAACTTTGGCGTATACTGCTACACCTGAATGCCTTTCGGGCTGAAGAGCACCGGGGAAACATATCAAAGGCTGATCAACCACATTTTCGAAGGACAGATCGGTCGGAGACTAAAGTATCAAGCTCGACGCTTCGTCATCTTAGGCGACGCTTTGTGCCGAAGGTCTTTTTCCGGTCCCCTCCTCAAGTGCCTCGGTATCGAGGAGGCCGGCTAAGCAATTCAAGAGGTCCATGAAGGCATCTGCAGTGCACATCAAGGAGGCAGAGCGCTCGCCAGGATCTTGCTGCGACAAGGCTACTGGTGGCCCACTCTCCAACGCGACTACTCGGCCTACGTACAAAGGTGCGACCGATGCCAACATTTCGATCATCTGGTCCATCAACCTGCCTCAGAGCTCTTCACCATTACCGAGCCATACCCTTTTGCTCGGTGGGGGATTGACTTCCTTTGGCGGTTTCCCATGGCCCAAGCCCAAAAGAAGTTCGTCATCGTAGCCATCGATTATTTTACAAAATGGATTGAAGCCAAAGCCACCGCTAGGATTACCGAGTCAATCGTATGGAGCTTCGTTTGGAAATCGATCATCAGTCATTTTGGTATCCCACGAGTGATTGTGAGCGATAATGGTCGGCAATTTGATTCTCATTACTTTAGGAACAAATGTGCCGACCTTCACATTCGCAACCACTTCACTTTGGTAGCCCACCCTCAGGCTAACGGACTGGTCGAAAATGCCAACAAAACTATATTAAAAGGCATTAAGGCCAGGCTCGATAAAGCCAAGGGTAGCTAGGTCGAGGAATTGCCAAGCGTACTATGGTGGCACCGAACTACTCCCAGAACCGCCACCGGTGAGACTCCTTTCCAGTTGGTGTACGGCACAGACGCCGTGATTCCTTTGGAAGTCAGTAGCCCATCTCTTCGAGCCATCAACTTCTCACCTGAGGCAAATGAGCAAAACCTGCTAGAAAATCTCGATATGGCAAGCGAGATATGAGAGATCGCGAGCATTCGAGCCATGGAATATCAGCGGCGCCTCACTCGATATTACAACGCCAAAGTCCGAGACAGACATTTCCATCTAGGAGACTTCATCCTTAGAAAAGTCGAAGCCTCTCGACCATTGGAGGAGGCGGGGAAGCTGGCCCCTAATTGGGAAGGCCCCTACCGAGTGGTCGAGACGCTCAGGAAGGGGGCATATCGATTGTCTACCATGGAAGGAACGCCTATCCCCAGGACATGGAATGCAACAACAATACGAAAGTTATATTTTGGAGCTTTTCACAGACATGTAAGCAACAAATGGCGATCATTTTCTTTCCATTAATGCTTCTTCATATATCAGATAGGCCACAACCAATACAGTGCGTATCAAAAGCAAAAATACTACATCCACTGGTACTACAACACGAGTTGACTACTCGGTGCAGACGTGGCTAGCACCCCCAGACCGAGCCACTGACTCTACCCAGTGTAGAAACTGGCTCGGATAATGGGGTAGCTGACATTGTTCGCTCGAGAAACTCAGAAAAAGGTATCAACGGAAGAAAAGGAAGGAATACAAGTGAAGGCCTCCTTTGCCAACTCTTTGGAAGGAGGACAGAAGTCGAATAGAAAGCAAGCACCCCCAAGTGGTGCGAGCAAGGATAAAGGCATCCTCCCAAGAGTGAAAGAAGAGGGGAGAAGCTGGTGGAAGAGTAGAAGAGGGAGAAAGAACCCCCCTCGAAGAGGTGACAAGGGCGGCGGGGATGGAAGAGGAGGGAGAAACGGGCAAAGATGAGGAAGGAGTAGGACGAGGCCGCCGGGCCGAATGCCCTGTTTCCTCGGACCTCCTTCCGCTTCTACCTTCCTCGAAAGATAGCGGCGGCGGTCCAGCGGTCGGGAACGGGGGCGCTGCTATGCGCTGTCTGTTATTGCACGCCGCCCGCCCATCGCTGTCCCTTCTTCCACGCCGGAGTAGAAGGAACACCTTTGGCGGTCGCTAGGGTTATCATCTTCCGAATTACCCTCCATGTTTCGCTGACAACTCCCCAGCACAGAGACAGGCGCTTCACGAGAAGGAAGAAAGATGAAGAACTGCAAGAAAAGCCTTAAGCATTGAAGAGAGGTGGAGGCACCCTTCGGGACCTTTTATAGGCCGAAAGGGGAACCCTCGCCTTAATTAATTTTCCCCTTGAAAAAATGCAAAAGGCAGGAACCCTTCCTCAGGGGCAGTTACTCCATTTCCTTCAATAACCCTTCCATAGGGACGCGCAAAATGGCAAGTCATTCGAAGCATGAAAATTTGAAAAGGAGCCAGCGCCGCGATAGTCGCCGCACACAAAATATCTACAAATAAAATTCCCACCTTTTTAGCAACTACAGATACAGTGGTCAAATTACGCCAAAGGCGATAAGAAACAGTCAACTCAGTGCTAAATATTACTGCCATTATATATCGAAAGGGCAAACCTTACATGGCAACAAAAATAAAAAAGAAGTGGCGCATTGAGCCCATTTTTCTCCTAATCTATGGAGATGAGGGGACTCCGAGAAGCCCACGACCTTTCTTGAGATTCGACAGTTTGAGGATCCTCAGCACCAGGAGATCTACCCCTGGTACCCTCGGTGACGACCGGTCCAGACACTAACCCCACTTGTGTGGGAACTGCCTTGACCGCATGCGCTCTCGAGGTGACCGGAGTTGGCGATCCCTCCGCCGAGCTGCAGGCATCCTCACTCCCTCCTTCGCTCGGTGTCGAAGAAGGAGAATCCGTAGTGTTAGTGTCCGAGTCGTAACATTGCCCGGAAGGAAAGACAAGCTCTTCGGTCACCTGCTGCTGGGCCTCAACGACCGCTCGATGGTAACCTTGGGTGAATCCCTTCCGTAGCCCCTGATGGTAGCCAAGCTCGTAATACGAGAAGGCGGCCCTCTCGAGAGCTGCGTGATAGCCCTCCGAGCTCCTGTATCATTCGATCGCCTTTGCCTCGGCTCACTCAACCTCCTTCTCAAGCTCAACTATTCTTTGCTCGGCCTCAAGCAACTTCCCCTCGGTCTCAGATAGCTTCGCCTCAGCCCCAGTCCGCGCGACCTCGGCTTCCTCCCGCTCTCGCTCGGCCCCTCGGACCTGGTTGCTGAGCTCCTCCCGCTCGGCCTTCCACTGCTCGGAGCGCTCGACCTGAGATTGGCGCTCCTCTTCCAGACTTTCACCCTTCAGGTCGGCCATATAGCGAGCCTGGGCCAGATGATCGGCCAGTGTCCGAGCCTCCTCCTGGCTCGACTAAAATTGGGCTCGAAACGAAGTTGCCTCCCGCCGAGAGACCTCGAGCTCGAAAGTCAACTGATTGATCCTCCGATCAGACTCAGCACGAACCCGAGAGAGAGACCTCTCTTCACTATCCAGCCGAGCGAAGAAATCGGTTATCTCAGCCCCCAGCTAGGCCATGATCAAACAACCCTCCATAACCCTCTAGAAGAGTAAAGAGGCAGGACAGCGTTTGATTTCTTCCTGATTCAGGGAAGGTACCAAGGATCGGCACCGTTGATATAAATAAGCCCGAACGACGGGTGCACCGACTGAGGGAGGGGGAATCCTCTCTAGAAGAGCCGGGACCGGAGCATCTCCCCTGAGCGTCCCCACTTTCGGGACGACAACGCTCGGCTGGGATGTCGCTTCGTCCTGCACCCCACCAACTTTGATTAGGAGTTCGGAGGCCATCACCTTGGTCTGCGGTCTGGCAGTTTCGATAACGGCTCCCCCACCTGCGGTAGCCATCTCTGGCTCGATGGACGGGAGATCCTGGCGGCGGACTTCCTCGGGTGAATGCTCCTCGACCGGGCGAGCATGCTTCTCGACCAGACTGAAGACTCCCACCTTCTTCAACCGCTTCTTCTCGGTAGTCCGAGCCTTCATTGAAGACAGGAGCAGCTACTCCCCTGGATCTTTGCGCTTGTCCCCGCAACGCTCGGGAGCATCTCCCCGAGCAGTCTGCTTGCCCCGGTCTCGCACGCTGGAAGAGTCCCCAAAAGCTTGGGGTTCACTCGGAGAAGCGTCTCCTCCAGATCGATGAGCTCCTGCTCCGACGGCTGTTCCCCCTCATCATTCGTCCGCCTAGAATCTGAACAACGGAAGTCAGAACATCAGAGGAGAGCCTAACTGCTCAGCCCGAAAGTAGCGACGCGAGATCTTAAGGTTCTTACCTTGAGACGGCAATGCCCGGGAGGGATAATCCTCGATATTGATCGCAGTCATCAACTCAGCGGTCGATCGATGATTCTCTTGGAGAACCCTAATCTCCTCCTCTAGTTTCGAAGGAACCGTCGCCTGCTTCGGAGGGATAGACGGATGGAAATTAACCACCATCCAGAAATCCCAGGGGGCGTCATCCACGGACGAACCCACCCAAAAAAAATGGGTCTTCCACCCCTTGTGAGAGGAATGTTTGGCAGAAAGGGACACGCGGCTCCTTCCCCTCCTCGCGTGGAGATAGAAGAAGCCCTTTCCCGCGTGGGTTTGCTCCTTCAACTCAAAGAAAGAATTGAAAAGCTCCAATCAAGTGTGAAGCCCACACGAGCGGCAGAGAAGGATGAAAGAAAAGATAAAAGTATACGAGTTGGAGACCAACTGGATAGGAGCTAGTCGGTAAAATTGAAGCAATCGCACGACAAAAGAGTGGAGAGGGAGGCGAAACCCACACTTCCAAGCCAAAAGGAAAGTACAGAAGTGGCCCAGATGATAGGACAAGCTGGATTCATGAGGCTGCGACGGAGAGAAAAAATGCTTCCACGGTAGCCCATACCACTTTTCCATCCTCTTTACTTCGGCCTCGCCCAGCTCACTGCTCATGGGGTGCTCAGGCTGTGGCACCAAACGTTCCGTGCCTGGCCTGGCTTCTTGCGTCTTGGTCGAAGGATGTTGCTCCGCCATTGAAGAAAGAGAGGAACTGGAAGAGGAGGCAAAGAGCGCCGAATCAGACGATTCAGGAAAAGGTGGAAGCTGGTGAATCGCCGCTGCCGTAATCTCCACTAGCTCTGCAAAGGCCTCCGCAAGTCGTTGTTCTTCCTGATTGCTCTCATGGCGCATGAGCCCTTTTGAAATACTGGCAAGGTAGAAAAGGAGAAACCCTAAACGAAGGCGGTTTGGAAGGCAAGCACGCGCAATATTTATCCCCCCATGAACTTGGCGAGAAACGGCGCGACGTTTGGAACCCCAAGAAGGGAGCTCCTCGCATCGGCTCAAAAGAGTCATCATTATGGGCGTACTCCCAGGACAGCCGCATTAAGTGGCCCCTACAAAAGATAATTTCTCATCCAAACCGAGCCACCAACGTCATCCCCATAACTACTACTCATCCGAGTCCAATCTTGACTTGGGAGTAGGAGGGGGACAAGTGGAGAGGAGGAAAATCTACCGCTCGAGAGCACAGCCCAACTAGGTCTAATTCGACCAAACCAGGCCTAGCTTCCCAAAGTGACAACCTCTTCTTGGGCCCACTTTCTTCAAGCCCAAAACTCACTCGGAGCAGCACTTCCTAGGTGGCCCTCAGGTCCGGAAGTCCGAGCGACAGATCGATCGAGAGATCCCCTGCAGGGACCTGATACGGCCTACCTGAGCTATACGCTTATCACTCCGTATAAAACCCTGAGCGAGCCCCTCTAGCTCGGACCGACTATCAGAAGCTCATCTGAGCGTCCGTTACGCATCCAACAGGAGCAGGGAACTCCAAGGAATAGGGGAGAGCAAGAGTTCTTACGCCATAAAGAGCCCACTACAAGGACATAACCTCCCCGAAATCACCTTAGCTCCCTGGACTGTTACGTTAAATGGAGTGCTATATAAACTCCAGGGAGACCCTCCGAGAAGGTAAGCAAGAATCCTGAGAGAAAACCACCATCCCTCTTGGTGGAGAATAATCTCGCGCCCTCTCTTTCTCCTACCATCTCTCTTCACACCCATGCTCTATCACACTTGCTGACTTAAGCATCAGAGGGTTTTCTCTAGGGATTCCTCCCTGGACACGTTTGATCCGTTTCCTACCTTGTAGTTCATACAGACGGGGTGACCGTGGTCAAAGATTCTCCCTGAATCTCACGGCTCAGGATCAAAGCAAGATTACGCCTCTTCAGTATTGCATCCATGTTATAGTATTTTGTTGCTACTGATGATGATTGTAATGAGTGGTATTGGTGATACCCCTGCGTGGTATCAAGATAAGAGTTTAAACAAATGGATGTGTGAAAAGGTAATTATGTTGCAGGCACATGTGGGATTTGGTTGTCTTGATAGAATGCATTGAAGAGAAAGACTGGATGTTGTAGAAAATCTATGATAGTTCAAGTAGTATATACTTGATTTGAATAATTTTCTACCCTTGAATTATGTTTTGCATAAAATATCATAAATCATTTGACATTACCAAGATTCTCTGAGTAATTCCCTTATCTTTTATTTTGTCATGTTCTGATCCTCATATGGAGTCGGGTACATCGGCTGGAAACCAGTAATGTTCCCCTTAGGGAAAACTTATGGTGTAACAATGCCACGTACCATGACTCTGATATGGTGTTTTACTCTATTGATCATCGTTTATATTTTATATACATACATGCACACAATGGTTGAAAAAGAGCTTGAATTGAATATGGATCATGTGCACTGATGTTTATCTGTGTTTACTTATCAATTTTTACTTTAATTAGAAGTGAGAGGACAATGGATTGGGGGTGGATGGACAAAACAAGGTATCTGCTGTAGATGAGTACCCTTATGTTATGTTTACTTTGGAATGGATAATTAGCTGACATCCTTTTTACATGTTTACTTCTTTAAGGGATGCAAAGGAATACTATGACGGTGTTGATGAGTTTATTCAGTTTGCATTTGAGATTGTACCTGGTACTCAGACAATCAAATGCCCATGTGTACGTTGTGCATGTGTTGACAGATGGGATAAGGAGACTGTAAGACAACACGTATACTTGAATGGAGTTATCGAGGATAAAGAGTTTTGGAGATTTCGTGGTGAGACTAAGGCTTGGAAGTTAAAGAATGATGTTCCTGATAAGGGCATGCATGGCATGCTACATGATGCATTTGGGATGTCAACCTTTGAAAATAGGAGTGGTGTAGGGGAAAACGAAGGTGCAACTAATGTTGATGATAATGCTATAATGTTCTGTAAGTTAATTAGAGATGATGAAACACCTTTATACCCTGGTTGTACAAAACACACCAAGCTTTCTTTTATTTTTCAAATGTTCAACATTAAGTGCATGGGTGGATGGAGTAACTCATCTTTTGAATTAATGTTGAAGTTGGTGAAAGAGATTCTTCTAGATGGTGAAGTGTTGCCAAATTTATTGTATGAGATGAAAAAAATTATCAGTGACTTGGGCTATGGGTATGAGAAGATAGACTCATGTCCCAATGATTGTATATTGTATTGGAAAGAAAATAAAGATAATCATAAATGTCCTAAGTGTGGTGAAAGCAGATGGAAATCTGATGAAGGCATTAATAATGATGAAGAAATGAAATAAAAAGTACCAAGAAAGCTCCTCTGTCACTTTCCCCTCATTCCAAGATTGCAAAGGATGTACATGTGATCAAAATCTGCTTGTAACATGAGATGGCATGGCGAAGAACATCGTGAATATGGCATTTTACGTCATCCTGCTGATTCAGCTTGTTGGAAGACATTGGATACTATAGATGACTTTGGATTGGAGGTCAGAAATGTACGATTGGGTCTAGGCAGTGATGGTTTCAATCCTTACAGTACAATGTTGATTAGTCATAGCACTTGGCCTATTCTTCTGATGCCATACAATTTGACACCTTGGGAATGCATGAAAAGTCCAAACATATACCTATCTTTACTCATCTATGGTCCAAAGGCACATGGTAATGACATAGATGTATATTTGCAGCCACTAATAGAAGAATTACAGGTATTGTGGCATGGAGTTTGTTATGTTAGATGGACGCAGTCTATCTCCATGAAGTGTGGATCTAGAGGGGGGTGAATAGATCTACTACCTAATTAAAAACTAGTAAGAGGTTCTAATGCGGAATATAGGCAAATCTATTAAAACACTAACTCGAGTGTATAAACTGAGTAGAAGCACAAGCAATCTGTGAAGATAATCAAAAGATTCAGTCACGCACACAGTTCATGGACAATCACACAAATGTTGGATTAGGTGGAATGTCAAACTAGAGGGGAGGGGTGAATAGGTTGACCCTTTAAAAAATTCTACGCACGATCACACACGAATTATGGTGCAGAATGATAGAGATAAAATCAATAACTAAACAGCAATGAGAATCGTGCCTAATCAAACATCTAACGAAGGGAGCATAATAAGAGAAATCAAACCACTCAGTGTACGCAAATTTTTATGGTGGTTCGGTCTCCCTGTGGAGGCCTACGTCCACCCCTCACTTAACCAGTGAGGATCCCTGCTGAGCTTTACAGCTTAGCTACATCGAGGAAAAAGCTTCCTCACATACACCGCTGAGCATTACAGCTTGGCTTAACCAGAGAAATAAATTCTCTATCCTGCGGACAGACAGCTTGCAGGCAACACGCCCAATTTCCCTTGATCCAAGCACAGTCTGCTGGATCAACCCCCTCCCTCTACTCAAACCAGTACGAGGGAGAAACAGTATAATAGAGTCCAGAATGGAAAGACAAATAACAAAATGAAATCACTTAGTAAAAGAAAGAATAAACTCCGATCTATGAAGCAGCCTAAGCTCGACCTTGAATCCAGAGATCTGGAGGAAGAAGCTTCAATGATCGTCTGGTCTTCTTCTTCCAAAATGTAGACGAGCTTCACAAAGAACGCTGCTTCTGGATCTCCCAACTGTCTTCAGCAGATCGACATCAAGAGGAAGATCAACTCGCTATTTTTCTCATGGTTCTTTTCCTCAGCTCCCGTCCTCAGCACTCTTCGAAAAACTCCTACTCCTTCTGTAATTTCGCAAGCGTTCCCGCGCTCATTTCCAGATCCATGCATATATACATCTAGTGGGCCCCAACCAGATTTTCTGGTTAGCCCTGTGACTGCACGTGTAGAGCCTTCTGGAGTCGAGAGGGAAAAAATAGATCGCAATCACTTTTTGGCTGATGTGGCCTTTGACGTCACTTGTGACTGGGGTCCACCCAACTGATCTCAGAAGTTCCCGTAGGCGTCAACCCATTGAGTCCACAGGGTTGACGCAGCCTTGAGATCTATCATCTGTCTTGATAGTAAAGCAGGATGCGTTGACGCATGGGGTTGCTGCGTCAACCCACTTACCTGTCCCTGAGCTGAAATCACAACACTCTGACTTGCTGCGTCGACGCTGTCATGCAATAGCGTTAACGCACTGAGACATTCCAGTAAGCCATTAGCTCTACCTCTTTAACTGCTGCGTCGATGCTGCTCTATTGTGGCATTGACGCAGTTGAATAAACAGTGAAGGTCTCTGCTTCAGAATATGATGAGTTGACGCTGCTTGCATCGTGGAGTTAACGCTGTGAGAGGTATCAGTGAAGGCTTCTTCAACTGATGCGTGGACGCTTTAAGCTCCCAGCGTCGACTCTGTTCCTTTCTTGCAATAAGAATAAAATCAAGTGGAATCATTACTAAATCAAGAATTAATTCAACATCTTGGGTTGAATACTACATTCACATTTCATGGTTGTCATTATCAAAATCAGGGGCACAACAATCTCCCCCTTTTTGATGATGGCAACTATGATGTGAATGCCATTGCATCTAAACAAGCATGTATTTATTCAGATTAAACAAGAAGGTTCTGATCAATAGGAATTCAACTCAATGACTGAAACATACATCAATTTTGCCATTCATTTAAGTCCATGGATTTACATACATCAACAGGAAATTTTTAGTCAATCAACATATATGATGTAGATGCAATGCAGCCCTAGTCTAGACTCTAACTTGAGCTTGAGCTCTCATGTCTCTCCCCCTTTGACATCATCAGGAAGGGGAGTAGATGAGGAAGAGTGAAGAACAGTTGCAGACACAACATCCAGCTGATGCTGAAGCTGAACAATCGATTCTGCCATAGTGTCCATCCTGTCAGAGAGCAGCTGATCTCTATCCACCATATGCTTGTGATATTCTTTGACCTTGGTAGACATACCATCAAACCAGTTATGTAGAATTTCAAACAGATAGTCCACCTGGGCTTTCTGCTGAGTACCAAATTCAGGTGCAGAGGAGGATGCTTCAGTTGGTGGAGGACAGTATACATCACGCTGATCTTCATGGTGGGTGGGAAATTTTCTTTCAGAATGTGCAGCACATCCACCACTTCATCACCGACCAAGGTGGTTCTTTCAAACAATCTAGTGATGTCCTGACCAAAAGAGGTAATCTTGTCAAACAAGGCTTGAACTTGTGCACTGAATTCATTGTTCTTGTCAATCAGGGTGGAATATTTCAAGTTCAGCTTGGACTGATTTTCTCTGACATCATAGTTGTACGTCCGTACACTTTGTATCCTGTGCAAACATTGTTGATTCATGTTCTATAAATTGCGCAAGACTGTGCCAGCTTTCTGACATGCTTGAAGAAGGGATTCCATAAATTCATGAAGCTTCTTGTCGGACTTGTATTTGTCATGAGTAAATTTCTCCCATCTGCTGTCTATCTTCTGCTCAAGGTGTGACAGCCTCAAATCCACTGTGGAACTTAGGTGCATTATTGAGGAGTCAATACTCTTGAATTTCATTTCCAGAAAATGAATGAATGTGGGATGGATGTTCGAAAAATTAGTCTGAAAGTTGTCTGGAATCTCCTCAGAAGTAGATCCATGTCCCCTTGGTGGTGAGGGTGCTGGAAGAGGACCTTGGACTATGACAATCTCTCTTGAAGCAACAGGAGCCACAGGTGTATCATCCTGGACATTATAGTTATCTGGAAAAGTGCTGAAGTCTTGGTCATCCATTCTGGCTGAACTAGCTTCAGGTATATCTGCCCGAGCTTCTGTTCTGTCCATTCTGTTTAGACTGGCCTCTTGCTGAGATTGATTGTCAGGTCTTGCTTCAGGATCAGTCTCCACTGAGGTAGGCATTGGTTTTTGACTTGGCAGAATCCTGACTGGTTGTCCATTGATAATTTTAAATCCCATGAACTTCTGTATGTAAGAGAGGGAGTATACATTTCCTTGAGGGATAATTAGTTTCTTCTCAGAACCAAAATCCACTCCAACTTTTCGAAAAATGGCAGTCAATGGGGCAGCATAAGGGAGTGTTCTGGATTGGGTCAAGCAAGAACCCATAGTCTGAATGACTACATCTAACAGTGAAATGTGTATCTTTTTCAGCATACAGTAGAGTAAAAATCTTTGCATCTCAGTGACCCGTTCCCTACCACTACTCTGAGGTGTGATCATGGATGTGCACATATGGTGGAGTAGTCTATTTAAAGGAGGGAACTGATTTGCTTTAAGACTTGATAAGTATGTTTCCCTTATGGCTGTAGGATCACTAGGCTTTTCAGTCATGAGAGCAAAGGCTTCATGGTCATCAAACTCAAAGCTATGTAGCTGAACCCCATTCATGGGAATTTTCCAAGCTCTGGCAAACAATTTATTTGTTAATTCGAAACTAACATTCCTGACAGTTGATGAAAGTTTCGGAATATGAGGTTCATACCTCAAATTGTGATAAAATTCTCGGACCAGGGTAGGGTAATAGACCTTATGAGTTGTAACGAAAGACCACCAGCCCTGATAATCCAAGGTAGGAAATAGTTGCGGAAAAACTTCAAGCAATTCATGGTCGCGAGCAACAATATACCATGAAATAAGAACTTTCAGAGGTTCTTCCACATTGACGGTAAGAGAGGGATCAGAAGACCTTGCATGAGAGTTTTCTGCACCTTTCTTTCTCGTCGCAGCACCAGAAGATGGAACCAACTTTTCTGTCCTGACATTAGATACCTTTCTCTTTTTGGTTGGCAGGCTGGAATGAAGAGTGCGTTTCCGAAGAGGTAACGCTATCTCTTTGCCTTTCCGTTTCCTTGGAGCTGAAGGAGACGGTTCCTCTGTTGAGGGATCTGCCAAGCCCTTATCTTTGCCCTTTTTCCTTGCTGCCTTTGTCTTTGCCGGCGGGCTTTTCTCTTTTCCTTGTTGTGATGGTGGAGCTAACACAGACGGTGTTTCCTTCATCGTATATTTGGTGCGAGGCTCAATCCTGCCCGTAGCAAAGATGGGATCTCTCTTCTGTAGACCCTTCTTGGTCTTCTGTTGTTCCGGAGGCGCCATGGCAGCGAGAGACAAATGGGAACAGGAAGGGTGAAGATTGAGAGAAAGAACGGAAGAGGTAGGGTGGAAACCCACTAGGTTTTTTGGAAGAGCCGGAGGCGACTGCAGCGTTGACGCTGCGGGGTTTTATATAAGAGGACCATTCACTTTTCGAGTCAAAAAGGGTATACCAGTTCACTGTGCTGAACCGGAATAGGATGTAAGTGAAGTAAGTAGATGAGTGCGTTGACGCTGTAAGGCACTGCGTCGACGCCACCAAAGTAAACTAGTGTAAAGTGGACAGTAGATAGTGAAGTCCCACAGTATTTAGGCATTCTTAAGACAAAGAAGTTGTGAAAAGATAACATTCAAGGATTTTTAATCAATAAAATTCAAGTTCCCCTATAAGATATTATGATGAGAGATTATGAGGGCCCTAAATCCATATAACGATGTGGAGTAAGATAATCTTAAGACTTTGAGAAAAAATCCTTGAATAAGAAGAGCATGATTATGGAATGAGGATTGAACAATTTTCACACATGGAACTTTCTCAAATCATATTCCTAGAAGGTTCAATTTCAAGATACCCTTATGGTTGGGAATTTAACATGAATTGAGGATAAACTCAAAAGGATTTTATTTGTGAGCTTCAGGTCACCCCATATGAACATTGATAATTTTTATTGTTCAACAGTTGCAGTCAAGTATAGCTAGCCTTTTGACACAGGTGCACATATTTATCAGACACCAGAGTCCCCAGCTACTTAGCATAGCTTACTATTCTGCATACCTGAAACAGAGTTGGCAACTCACATCATGACATGCCTTGTAGCACTTCATTGGTGCATGAAGGTAGTTTCTCAGTGGAAAGTAACCATTGCTCTGCACTGAATTATTTTTCTATTAAAATAGAGGTAACAGCCCACATCATGACATGCTCATTTGCATTTCATTGGTGCATAGAGACAGTTTCTCAGTGAAGGCTTGCCATTGCTCTATAATTTATGATATGAATCATTGTATATATAGGGTATTTTTTTAAGCTTTTATTAACCCTGAACTGAGTTTAAGAACAATAAGGATGTTAAATTCATTTTGCACAAAGGTCTCTTTACTATTGATCATAATAGTTCAAGAAATGAGGAGTTCTCAGTTTTATTAAATGGTTCTGAACCTATTCCATACGCACAGCACTAGCGTTCACGAATTTTTATCGTTCAAAGAACAAAAGATTTGTAAAACTCCAATGATTAATGTAGCATAGAGACAGTCAATAATCATCATCACATCTTATAAGGGAATTCTCATTTTAGCTCCCCCTGAATCTATGGCATCAATTCACATTTCAGATCTCAAGAAACTTCCTTCATACTTATGATTGAGTGGTTCTTCACTGCAAGTGGAAACACTGAATGTGGGAGCAACAGGTTTGACGAGATGTTGAGAAGAAATGTGGAAGCAACAGTGTATAGACTTGAACACTTAACGATCGAGTGTATAGACTTGAGGGGTGATATCGAGTGTATAGACTTCAGAAGATGAAGCATGCATAGCCCAACAAAGTACATACTTTGCCAATGTGAGACACTGTACAGACTTTGATGCACAAGCAATGTATAGACTTCGAGATGCCAACAGACAATGACTGTGCAGACTTGTTTTGAACCATGCACATTGTATAGACTTTGATCCAATCGATGTATAGACTTAGAAACAACAATAAAGCAAGTGTGTACAATGTGAGAGAGTGTATAGACTTGTACAGTGCTGCCAATGCATAGACTTGCTATGGATGTATGGACTTTGAAGATGCCAGCGATGTACAGACTTGGGGAATGTCTAGACTCTGAAGAAATGAGGCGATGTGCAAACTTTGAGGTTCAACAATGGATGTATATACTTGGATGCCCAGCGCCACTATGGAGAAGGATATGTGAGATCCAAACTTCAGAGCTGCAGTACCCTTCTGAATACATCCAATCAATTCCAACAACTATTTTCAGAAAATTTCTGTCAGTGCGTTGACTCAACCTGATGACTACGTTTACTCACTCAACCAATCAGATCAATTTTCAGCCTGTTTCCAGAAGATGTTTTTCAGTGTTGACTCAGTCTCATAAACCAATCTTCAGATACCCAGACAGCTGACTCTAACAGAACGGAATTGCACTCCTTAGCGTGTAAAGTCTGATGCAAACTAACCCTCCATTTATTCATGACAGATAGTATGAATGAAAATGCAATTGTTGACATGATGGGTTTTTATTCAACATGAGTCATTAAGCAGATAAGCTTAAAACTAAACTCCCCCTAAATCTGTGAGTTATTTAGAAAATAGAAATTTGCAACTCAAGCAGGACGTGCAATCAATTTATTTTTAGGCAAAGTTATTCAGACAAGTTTCATGGAAGAATTCAAGCAATCAATTTAGGCAACAGAATGAGGATTGCACAGACCAAGCTCTCTCCTAAGACAAGAGAATCTTTCATTATTTAGTGGCTTGGTGAAAATATCAGCAAGTTGATGTTCAGAGTCTACAAAGATCAATTTAAAGCTACTCTTATTTACTTCATCTCGCAAGAAGTGATGCCTTATTTCGATATGTTTGGTCCTAGAGTGTTGGATGGGATTCTTTGCCAAGTTAATGGCACTTGTGTTATCACACAATATTGGGACACAACCAAGATCAGTTTGATAATCCTGGAGTTGGTGTTTGATCCAAAACACTTGAGTGCCACAACTCCCTGCAGCGACATATTCTGCCTCTGCAGTGGATAGTGCCACTGAGTGTTGTTTCTTGGATGCCCAAGAAACCAAACACCCTCCCAAAAATTGGCAATAGCCACTTGTGCTTTTCCTGTCAAGTTTGCATCCAGCATAGTTTGCATCTGAGTATGATACCAGATCAAAAGTACAAGATGCAGGATACCAAATCCCTAAGTCTCGAGTTCCAGCAAGGTATCGAAAAATACGCTTGACAGAAGTCAAGTGGGATTCTCTAGGATCAGACTGAAACCGAGCACACATACAAACACAAAATTGGATGTCTGGCCTAGATGCAGTAAGATAAAGGAGTGATCCGATCATACCTCGATAAGTTTTTGCATCTACTTTTGTACCTTTCAGATCTGCATCCAAACTTGTATTGGTGCTCATGGGTGTGCTGATTGCCTTAAGATTCTCCATATGATATTTCTTCAAAAGTTCGGAGACATACTTTGCCTGATTGATGAAGCATCCATCCTTGCTTTGGGTGATTTGTAGACCTAGAAAAAATTGAAGCTCACCCATTAGACTCATCTCAAATTCTGTGGTCATCAAATTTGTGAAATCCTCACACATGCTTGGTTTAGTGGAACCAAAAACTATATCATCAACATAGATTTGAACCAGAATAATGTCATTGTTTCTCACCTTGGTAAATAGAGTTTGGTCCACTTTACCTCTTGAATATCCTTTCTCAGTGAGGTATGAGCTGAGTCTATCATACCATGCTCGAGGTGCCTGTTTTAGCCCATAGAGAGCTTTGTCTAATCTGTAAACATGGTCAGGGCAATCTATTGATTCAAAACCAGGAGGTTGTTCAACATACACCTCTTCTTTTATTAACCCGTTGAGAAATGCACTTTTTACATCCATTTGATGAAGTTTTATTCCATGACAACATGCATATGCAAGTAATAATCTGATGGCTTCTAATCTTGCTACTGGTGCAAAGGATTCTTCAAAATCAATGCCAAATTCTTAGTTATATCCTTGTGCGACCAGTCTTGCTTTATTTCTTATCACAATTCCATTTTCATTTTGCTTGTTTCTAAAGACCCATTTAGTTCCAATTACTGAAAGTTCATTAGGTCTTGGCACAAGGTGCCACACTTTATTTCTTTTGAATTGATTTAATTCCTCATGCATTGCATTTATCCAGCAATCATCTTTCAGGGCATCAGTTATATTTTTTGGTTCAATTTGAGATATAAGAGCTAAGTTGTCCATTTCTTCAATGATTCTAAAATGAGATCTAGTTCTGGTAGGATCATGCAGATTACCAATAATGCTTGATAGAGGATGGTCTTTTAGCATTCTAACATTGGTCAAGGAGTTACCTTCATTGACATCTGCATTACCTCTAGTACTTGATTCTGCTAGATCCTCATTTGACCTTGGCTCTTCCTCTTGAGTGTGTTGTTCTTCCTTTTCTTCAAGAAACTCACCATCATCTTTGTCCCTGCAAGATAGTTCATTTTTAGATTTGACATCCATTTCATCAAAGATGATATGAGGAGATTCTTCAACAGATTAAGTTTTAATGTTCAGGACTCTATAGGCCCTAGAGTGATTTGAATAACCTAGAAATATGGCTGGTTCACTCTTAGGTTCAAATTTATCTAAGTCCCATTTGTTATTATTTTAACGAAGTATTTAGATCCAAAAACTTTGAAGTGGATAACAGATGGTTTCTTACCTTTCAACAGCTCATATGGAGTCTTTTTGGACATAGGTCTTACCATTGCCCGGTTTACAATGTAGCAAGCTGTGTTTACAGCCTCTGCCCATAGGTTCCTTGGGAGTTGTCCTTCAATCAACATGGTCCTAGCCATTTCAACAAGAGTTCTGTTTCTTCTTTCCACCACTCCATTCTGTTCAGGAGTTCTTGAGATGAGAATTTGTGAGATATTCCCATTGTCCTGCAAAAATCATCAAATTCTAAATTTTAAATTCTCCTCCATGATCTGACATGATAGATGAGATAGTGTACTTACCATCCTGCTGAACTTTCCTGAAGAATACCTGAAATTCTTCAAATGCATCATTCTTATGTGTTAAAAAGAACACCCAAGTAAACCTGAAAAATCATCTACCAAAATGAATCCATATTTATTGTCACTTAAACTTGCTGTTCTTGTGGGTCCAAACAAGTCCATGTAAACAAGTTCAAGAGGTCTAGAAGATTGGTTTTCAGTTCTGGATTTAAATGACTTCCTAGTATGCTTGCCTTGAGTGCATGCATTACAGATTTTGTCATTTTTCTTAAATGAAACATTTGGCAGACCGTTTACCATGTTGAATTTGGCTAACTTATGCATGACACTATAGCTAGCATGTCCTAATCTGCGATGCCACAGCCAAGCCAGTTCACTTTTATTCACAGTTAGACAAAGATTGTCATGTGCAGGATCATCTAGATCTACCATGTACATGTTATTTATTCTTTTTCCAGAGAATTTCACACTTTCAGACTGCTTTTCAATAATAGTGCATGCATGGGAATCAAACACAACTTTGTGCCCCCTATCACACAGTTGGCTTATGCTTAGAAGATTGTATTTCAATCCTTCAACCAGCAACACATCATCAATAGAGTTCAGGAGAGTTTTACCAACTTTACCTTTTCCAATTATTTTACCTTTATTGTTTCCCCCAAAAGTGACATGTCCTCCTTCTTTCTCAACTAGGAGACAGAATTTTTCCTTATCGCCCGTCATGTGCCTTGAGCAACCGCTGTCGAGATACCATCTGTTGTGTACAGCTGCAAGGCACTCCTGCAGGTCACATCAACCAAGAGATTTTGGAACCCAAATACACTTGGGTCCCATCAGACCATATGATTGCGTCAAATAAGACAGCATACTTTTGGGAATCCAGATCTGTTGTGTTGAGGGTTTTTGAGATGTGGGGTTCATAGATTTGAGATTCTTTTGATTGGATTGAGGTACCTTTTGGAATGACCTCTTTGAACCATTTCTGTTATTAGAGAAGTATGAGGTGTTGTTCTTATTTTTATTCCAATAGTTATTGTGACTCCAAGAATCATTGGGGAACTTAGGGTGTGAAGTTCTGTAGGAATAATGAGCTCTAGATGGCATGAAGGTTCGCTGCGTAGACCCTGTAACATGATAGCGTTGACTCATCCAGTAAGTCTTTCTGTCATAAGGGTTTAGGTACATAGGGTGCGTTGACGCACTGAAGTGGTTGCGTCGACTCATTCTCATGTTTCTCAAGGATTGCCCACTGGGGAAGGGTGTATGCATTGACGTAGCGCGGACACTGCATTGACGCGCCCAAGGATTTGATCTAGCGTTGTTTCTATAAAACCCTTGGTACATGGGATGAGTGGACGCATGATGCTCAGTGTGTTGACGCATCTGTTGGGTACCAGTCCTATGACTCCATGAATTTCTATGTTCTTGATGCTGGGTTGATGAGCTAGGGTCTATGCGCTGACCTGAGGATTTTCTTCTGAACTTGGGCACATTTTTATGATGCTTGGCATTAAGGGTATCATGCATTTTCTCTTTGCCCTTTTCTTTTCTGATCTCATTTGTTTGTTTTCCTTCTCCCTGATTTTCCTCACAAGACTCCTTTTCATCCATTTGACTCTGCTCAGAAATACCCTGTTCAGACACAAAAGTTATAAATCTAGTTCCTAGTTCCTTCTTCTTGGTTGGATTATAACCAAGTCCTTCTTTTCCAAAATTACTTCTCATTCCCATTACAGCTTCAAGATTATTTTTACCTTGAGTTAATTTCTCAAGAGAGGCTTGTTTACTTGAATTTTCATCTTCCATTTTCTTCAAGTTTTCTTGGAGTTCCTGATTCACTCCTTGAACTGCTTCATATTTTTCTTTAGCAATTTTTGCATCACTCTCCAATTTTTGCATTTTGAGTTTTAGGTCATCCTGAGTTTTCAGCAAGAATTCATTTTCTCTTTTCATCTCTATTACTTGATCTCTATATTCGTCATTTTCACAAAGAGATTTTCTTAAACTGACATTTTCAGCTTCTAAGCACTTGATTTTATCATTTAATGAGTTCTCTTGACTAGTCAGATTTTTCTTCTTCTTGAGTGATTTATTCTCTTTCTTTACAAGATCATATTTATCTAGCAGTTCATTAAATGCTTCTTCCCAATCACTACAAGAGAAATTTTCAGAAGAAGAAGTTACCTCCTCATTATCATCTCCCTTAGCCATGAAGCACAACTTAGCATCACTCTCTTCTTTAGAAGTACTTTCTTCTTCATCTTCATCTTTCTCCTCGTCACTCCATGTGCTTATCATGGCCTTTGGTTTCTTGTTCTTCCATTTCGGTTGGGCTTTCTTCACATTCTCTGGACATTCGGATTTGATGTGACCTTATTTCCTGCATTGGTAACAAACAACATTGTCAGATTTCCTAGAGTTTTCTAATTTGAACTTAGAACTTTTTCTTACCTCTGGTCTTCTGTAACTTCTAAATTTACCTTCCTTCCTTAGAAACTTCCTGAATTTTCTGGTGAGCATTGCTATCTCACCTGAGTCACTTTCTGAGGTAGATGAGTGACTGTCATCAGAACTCTCCTTGCTGCTTGGTCCTGCCTTCAATGCAAGTGGTTTTTTCTTTTTCACATCCTCATTTGCCCTTTTGAGATTCAGCTCATAAGCCATTAGTGATCTGATAAGTTCATCAGGAGTAGTGGTAGGAAGGTTCCTAGATTCCTCAACAACAGTGGCCTTGGTGTGCCAAGGAGTTAGGGATCTAAGAATTTTCCTGACCAACTCATAGTCAGTGTAGGCCTTTCCCAGACCTCTCAGACCATTCACTAATAAGGTTAATCTAGCATACATTTCAGAAATGTTTTCCTCTAGTTTCATTCTAAAAGCTTCATATTCTGAAATTAACATATTGACTTTCGTCTCTCTTACCTCTGACGTACCTTCGTAGATGACTAGGAGTTTATCCCACATTTCCTTGGCACTAGCACATGAGGAAACTCGTGAAAACTCCACGGGGTGCAGTGAGCATTGCATAATGTTTATGGCTTGCCAATTAACATTGGACTTCCGGATCTGCTCCTTCACCCACAATTCTTCATCCCCTTCTATCTGATATGGTCTCTTGCTCACGACTTTCCAAATCTCATGGTCCTGAGCTCTCAGAAATACCTGCATCCGATTTTTCCAGTACGCATAGTTAGTGCCATCAAAGAAGGGTGGCCTATTTACCGCATACCCTTCCGGCATGAGTCCCTTGTTTTCATTCCACAGAATCTCTCTGGGTTGTAAGACCCTTGACAAGAGAGTCGAGCTCTGATACCACGTGTTGGATTAGGTGGAATGTCAAACTAGAGGGGTGGGGTGAATAGGTTGACCCTTTAAAAAATTCTACGCACGATCTCACACGAATTATGGTGCAGAATGATAGAGATAAAATCAATAACTAAACATCAATGAGAATCGTGCCTAATCAAACATCTAACGAAGGGAGCATAATAAGAGAAATCAAACCACTCAGTGTACGCAGATTTTTATGGTTGTTCGGTCTCCCTGTGGAGGCCTACGTCCACCCCTCACTTAACCAGTGAGGATCCCTGCTGAGCTTTACAGCTTAGCTACATCGAGGAAAAAGCTTCCTCACATACACCACTGAGCATTACAGCTTGGCTTAACCAGAGAAACAAATTCTCTATCCCGCTGACAGACAGCTTGTAGGCAACACGCCCAATTTCCCTTGATCCAAGCACAGTCTGCTGGATCAACCCCCTCCCTCTACTCAAACCAGTACGAGGGAGAAACAATATAATAGAGTCCAGAATGGAAAGACAAATAACAAAACGAAATCACTTAGTAAAAGAAAGAATAAACTCAGATCTATGAAGCAGCCTAAGCTCGGCCTTGAATCCAGAGATCTGGAGGAAGAAGCTTCAATGATCGTCTGGTCTTCTTCTTCCAAAATGTAGACGAGCTTCACAAGGAACGCTGCTTCTGGATCTCCTAACTGTCTTCAGCAGATCGACATCAGGAGGAAGATCAACTCGCTATTTTTCTCGTGGTTCTTTTCCTCAGCTTCCGTCCTCAGCACTCTTCGAAAAACTCCTACTCCTTCTGCAATTTCGCAAGCGTTCCCGCGCTCATTTCCAGATCCATGCATATATACATCTAGTGGGCCCCAACCAGATTTTCTGGTTAGCCCTGTGACTGCACGTGTAGAGCCTTCTGGAGTCGAGAGGGAAAAAATAGATCGCAATCACTTTTGGGCTGATGTGGCCTTTGACGTCACTTGTGACTGGGGTCCACCCAATTGATCTCGGAAGTTCCCGTAGGCGTCAACCCATTGAGTCCATAGGGTTGATGCAGCCTTGAGATCTATCATCTGTCTTGTTAGTAAAGCAGGATGCGTTGACGCATGGGGTTGCTGCGTCAACCCACTTACCTGTCCCTGAGCTGAAATCACAACACTCTGACTTGCTGCGTCGACGCTGTCATGCAATAGCGTTAACGCACTGAGGCATTCCAGTAAGCCATTAGCTCTGCCTCTTTAACTGCTGCGTCGACACTGCTCTATTGTGGCGTTGACGCAGTGGAATAAACAGTGAAGGTCTCTGCTTCAGAATATGATGAGTTGATGCTGCTTGCATCGTGGAGTTAACACTGTGAGAGGTATCAGTGAAGGCTTCTTCAACTGATGCGTGGACGCTGTAAGCTCCCAGCGTCGACTCTGTTCCTTTCTTGCAATAAGAATAAAATCAAGTGGAATCATTACTAAATCAAGAATTAATTCAACATCTTGGGTTGAATACTACATTCACATTTCATGGTTGTCATTATCAAAATCAGGGGCACAACAACAAACACAAGGCACCCAAGATTTTTAGGTGGTTCGGTCAAAGACCTACGTCCACCCCATACTCAACCAAGTATGGCTTACTGCTGCGCAGTACAGCTTGCGTCTACTGGGCACTACAGCTTGGCCTACAAACCGCTGAGCAACACAACTTGCTGTCCGAGACAAGTCTCGCCTGCTGAGGATTACAGCTTCACCTATCTAGTGGAATCCTTCACTGCAACTGCTAGGGTTTACAGCTTACCTGACCAAAGGCAGCACCTCTGCTAACAGCTGACTCACAGCTTGAAGAAACAAGTTCGGAAAATAAAAGACAGAAGCAGATGAAAATAGAAAACCTAAATGGGAATGTAGCTCGAATGAGCAAAGGCTCAGTTCTGGTATCTGAACCAAGAGTCTGAGATACAACCTCTCAATCAAACTATCTCAATCTCACTCTCTCAACTCATCTCTCTTTTCTTCTCTTCTCTGTTTTTCTTCTCTCTGTGGATCGGTGGCTCTCTACTGCTTCAGGCTTCTACCTCTCTGTATAGACTTTGCCACTGGTTGATCGATCAGCCTTCATCTGAAGACGAAGGCTCATATATATACAGCAGCAGATTGGATAAGGGTGCGTGGCTTCCACATTTCCCGCCCAGAGAATTCGCCAGATCTGAGGCAATTTCATCCACATGGCAGCATCCTGTGATGGGCTGCTTCCACGTGTCACCATCAGATCACCTCATCCTTCCTTGGATCACGAGCCAGGTCATCAATCCCTGTAGAGTATCCCTGTCAGACAGATGAAATAGGATTATTAGTTTAAGTGTAAACCCTGTACAGACATTGCAAGATGCAATGCATTGTATAGACTTCACTGTATGGACTTTGTGAACTCGAATGCAATGTACATACTTCGTGAATGGGAATGCAATGTACAGACTCTGCCCAATGTATAGACTTCCTATATGCAGTGCTGTGCGATGTACAGACTTCCTATATGAAGTCACCCGCTGTACAGACTTAGGCAATGTAAAGACTTGCCAGTGTATGGACTTGATAAGCATTCAACAATGTGCAGACTTTATGCATGAAGAAGCAATATGTAGACGTGCAACAATGTATAGACTTAGCCAGCAGACTAGTCCGATGTACACACTTGCTCGTTGTTTAGTCTTCATGAACGATGTACAGACATGCCAAGAGAAACTCTGTACAGACTTGATCAAAGCAAGGCAATCGAGTGTATAGACATCCACAATGTATAGACTTGCCAAGCGAAAGGGCTGTACAGACTTGATGAATGATGCAAGGCGAACGAATATATAGACTTCCAATGTATGGACTTGCCAACTAGGTGATGTACAGACTTGAGCAAGGCAAAGTCTGTACAGACTTGAACGTGCACAATGTATAGAGTTTGCCAAGATAACTGAACGATGTACATACTTTCACAATGTGTAGACTTTGGCAACACAACGGCTGTATAGACTTCCACTCAACTGCGATGTACAGACTTGCCAAGGGAAACGACGGTAAAGCTATCAGTGTATAGACTTCGAGTGCAACGTCGGTAAAGCTACCGATGTATAGACTTGCAAGTTGAACTGGTGGATGTACATACTTGGAAGTTCACTGATGGATGTACAGACTTCACCTCGAGCAAGCAACAATGCAGTGTATGGACTTTGAAGAATGATGCATGACGCTGTACAGACTTCACTTGAAACAGTCCGATGTACAGACTTTGCCTAACACAGTCCAATGTACATACTTGCTGATGCATTGTATAGACTTACACGAGACGCTCAAAGAGACGCTCAATGTACATACTTAGTCTGATGCATTGTATAGACTTGCATGAGACGCTCAATGTACAGACTTCAAGTCCAGTGTATAGACATTGCCTTAGACGCTAAATGAGACGGACGTTGTGCAGACTTGCTGGTCAAACAGACACAGACTTTGTACAGACTTTAGCGTGCAGACATACAGACAATGTGAATGTATAGACTTAACACAATGATGCAATGTATGGACTTTACAAATGCAAGCAATGTAGCAATGTATAGACTTTGAACACAAACGCCATAATGCAATGTATAGACTTGCTAGTTAAGTGAGCTGCAATGTATGGACTCTGCTATGCATGAAGACGAGTGTATAGACTTGGAAATCTGGGGGCGTCGACGCATCTAAGAAGGGTAACAGTGTACAGACTTAGCTAATGCAATGTACACACTTACTGCGTTGACGCTGTAGACTTAGCCAATGTAATGTACACACTTACTACGTTGACGCTGCATGGGACACTAAATAAGATGGACAGTTGTATAGACTTGGATATCTGGGGGGAGTCGACCCATCAAGGAAGGGGGTCGACCCATGATGCATGAATGTATAGACATGTTCTAAGCGATGCACAAACACAACACAAAGTAGTGTATAGACTCTACGTGCAATGTGTAGACTTTGAGTGTGTGTGTAGTGTGTGAACCTGTAAAATGCATGGAACACACATACAATCTGATAAGAACAATTTCATCAAAGCATAAACAGTTGCCAATCAATCAAAACAAGGTGTTGCTAATGAAGTAAAATATATTGTCAACATCATCAACACAGAGGAGTCACAACAATCTCCCCCTTTTTGATGATGGCAACCCCCTATCATATAGAATAGTAATTACCTGTCATACAGATGATGAAAGACATGATTTGTTATTCAGATTGTCATGCAGATGCTATGCATGCATGCTACGAAATATAAGCAACTCACTGCTAACAAAATCTCTCCCTTTGCTATAACATAATGCATACACTTCCCCTGGAATGAATTCAGAAATCATACAATATTCTCCCCCATTGCCATCAACAAAGAGGAGGGAAAGTGAGTACAAGGGAAGGAACAAGAGATATCATCTGACTGGCATTCTGAACAAGTAGTTCAGGAATAAGCATTCTAAAGCACAGAGTCTTCAGTCATATGAAGTTATAAACTACTTTCAGATAGAATTCTGGTTTAAAGACTATAAAATTTTGAGTTCATGCACTACAATCAATGGATAAGTTTTCTGTGCATGATAAAACAGTAAACCAGAATCACATTTACATGAGAGATTCAGTTTCAAAATATCTTACTTTCATAGACTCATTAAAAAGATGATTAAGAGATACCATGTCATGTATTGAAAATAAACAAATTGACATCCAAGAAATTTCTTGTGAAGGAACATCATTTTCAATATTAGTTCATTTAGGGCATTCAGGTACCATTTGCCTTTTTACGTAAAGGTATACATTTATCAGACGCCAATACCCCAAGATACTCAACATCATGGACCATTCTGCCTATGATCAAACACAATAAAACTGATTTACACCTTTTTGTGTGAGGGTACACGTTTATGAGACGCCAGTTACCCCCAGGTACTCAGTGAAACCAACCTACTGGTTTGATCATTTTATACAGAGATAGCTGATACACCTCATGACATGAGTGTTGCCCACTTCTTTGATAGATCACTCAGTTTCTCAGTGATTTACCAGTCATTACTCTGCCAATGTTATTTTTCAAGTAATTTTCAAGATTTTCAACATTATCTTAGCTGTCCTTTATTTGTTTCAGAATGACTTGTTTAAGAACAATACACATGCTAGGCTTCTCTAACATGATTTCAGATGAGTTTTCAGATTTCAGATATAAGTAGCTTTGTCTGACATGAAATAAGAAAAGGGTTGAAAATTTTATCAATTTTCAGCTTTCTTATTTACTGATTGTAATCTTTAAACTCCAAAAATTATAAAATTTAAACCATTAAGTCAGTCTTTAAGCAATTGAAATTCTTATAACTGAAGAAGTCCGTTTTCTATTGCTTGGAAATCAGAACTGACTAACAGATTGCCATATATCAGATTCAATCATTCAGAGTCAAAGAATGAATGAATTCAAGAAAGTTGATAGCCACTCTGAATTTTTAACAATACTCCCCCTGTCTATATGCATGCAGTTTTACTAATGAATGGCAAGAATTAGATACCACTGTTATGATATGCATTACTCTGCTCATGAAGACTTGACCCTTGGTAATAGGCGGAGAACTTGGTCACAAGGACCATCTCACTCATAGTAAGAATCTCTAAACAGATTTCCCTGCCCTTTAGTAACTTACCATTTGATATACCAGGGTTATGCGAAGAAATGCAGTGCAAAGCAGTTCTATATGCATGTGATTTTAGATGAGTGATTGCTTAGACACAGTCATGACTAAATGATATGCAATGATGATCATGAGTATGATGCAAAAAAAATTGAATGTCATGCATGATCATGAGTCTGTTGCAACAATCAACATTCACATGGTTTTATTCAAGTTATCAGGTCCAAGTCCAAATCAGAAACTTTATTCAAAACAGCTGAACAAATTATTCATCATGCTGAAATTTACACAAGCCAAGTTCTCTTCTAAGAAATTTAAACCTTTCATTCGCAAGAGGCTTAGTAAAAATATCAGTAATTTGTTTTTCAGTTTAAATGAAGTTCATTTCAATTTTATTTTTATTTACAACATCTCTCAGAAAATGGTGTTTTATCTCTATATGCTTAGTCCTAGAATGATGAATAGGATTTTTAGCAAGGCATATAGCACTAGTATTATCACATAACATTGGAATACATCCCAATTTTATCTGATAGTCATCCAGTTGGTGCTTGACCCATAGTACTTGGGCAGCACAATTACCTGCAACAACATATTTAGCTTCAGCTGTAGACAAGGCTACAATGTGTTGCTTCTTAGATGCCAAAGATACTAGACAGCCACCTAAGAATTGATAGTAGCCACTAGTGCTTTTTCTATCTACTCGACACCCAGCATAATCTGCATCAGTGTAAGCTAGAAGTTCTAACTCACACTTGGCAGGATACCACCGACCTAACTCTTGGGTGCCTATTAAATACCTAAAAATCCTTTTCACTGATTTAAGATGTGATTCTTTAGGACTAGCCTGAAATCTAGAGCATAAACACACTGAAAATTGAATATCAGGCCTAGATGCTGTAAGATATAGAAGGGATCCGATCATACCTCTATATAGCCTTTGATCCACTGGTTTACCTTTAGGATCTTCATCCAAACTGGTTGAGGTACCCATTGGAGCAGTTATTTCCTGTTGTGCCCCTGTGGTTTTGATGATGGTTTTAATGGTGGTTTTGATGTTTGGCCTTTGTAGTGAGCTATTCACTGTGAGTCATCTTGTGTGAGTCAAATCGCTAGTATTCACTTTCTGATCATAATGCAGTTCTTCATTAGTTCTAATATGGCATTACATAATTGTTTATGTTCAGTCATGTTATACAGTGGTCTTCAGGCGTCCCAAGTATGCATATTGTTTCAAGTTCTCCAAGTCTATACAATGAAGTCTGATCACTGCATTTGCAGTCACAATGTCTTCACATTTGAAGTCTGTACATCGGACTGCTTCTTTTGAAGTCTATACATTGTGGCCTTGAAACTTCAAGTATATACACCTTCAGTTGAATGCAAAGTGTATACGTTGCAGCGTTAACTCATTGGGCTGCAGCGTCAACTCAGCAAGTATGCACATCGCATTCAGACTTTCAAGTCTATACACTCCATCTTCATAGGTTTCAAGTCTGTTCAGCATGCCTTGGTATTCACAGCCTTTAAAGTCTGTACATTGGTTCAGACTCCTCAAAGTCTGTACAGCGTGAAGTCTAAACAGTGTTTTCAGGACTTGTCTTCGTGTCATTTACTGTAGACACTCGAGTCGTTTTCCTGCTTTCTTTGTTTTATCACGTGTCGTTGTAACCGTTCCTGTCTTCTGTCCTCGTGTTGTCTTTCCTAGACCCCGTGTCTTTTTTTGCTTTGTGACCACTGGAGAGGGGGATTTCCGCAGCCCACCACCAAGGCAGCCCAACAAGACCCACGCGGTCCAACTAGGCGAGCCCACCCGAGTGATAGCCCACTAGGCCCACTCAGGGAATAAAAGCCCAACAAATAAAGACTCGAGGAACCAACTCTCCCTGGCGGCCTTCAAGGCTCGGAGGGCCCGAGACAACGGTCAGGTCGCATGGAAGGTCCGGTCTAAAGCCCACTCTCCGACCGAGAGAAAGAGGCTCCAGCCGACCTATCCGACCCCACCTTTGCCGGGCCATGACTATCGCTCGGACACGAGCTAGCATCCCCGTAGCTCGGTGAGACCGCTTGATTACCTGCAGGTGCGGCCGTTCAGAGTCCTCCGGCAGCGGGAGAGTCATGGGAGCTGCCGAACTCCAAGGGGATAACGCCCCCACGATCCGGCCATGAAAGCCCCCGATGAAGACGTAACTCCCGCCGGGAAGCCCTCAGCTCACCGGACTCTTAAAAGGAGATGCACTATTTAAGTAAGGGAGACCCTCCGGAAGATGGTAAGATGAACTAGCCATTCACACACCCTAAGCTCCTGAGCATGATTCGCTTCACCCTTGGTGGAGAGGATTCTCGCGCATCAGCTTTCTCCTCCCCCCATTATCGCTTCCACCATCGCTCTACTGACTTAGCCATCGGAGGGTTTTCCCCCAGGGAGATCCCCTGGGCCCTCTGATATGTTTCCCTTCTCTTGCAGATTCATCTTCTGGTGATCCACAGCCCGCTCAGGACTCAGCGCGAGATTCCGCCTCTTCATCTGGCGCCGTCTGTGGGAAACGCACGAAGAGTCAAGATGGTGAGAAAAAGCTCAGGGAGGAGATCCGCCGGCGGGGCAGGTAAGGCTGTGGCAGCGGGAGGCATCCCCCCTAGGGTCTCGCAGAGCCCCCCCTCCAACGCCAGCGTCCCCGCCAACAGGCCACCACCCCCCCCGGCGGAGACAGGGGCACCCCTCGACGGCGGCGCCAACGCCTTACAAGCCCTCAACGAGAAGATGGACGTCCTCGTAGAGCTCATGAGGGCCCAGGCGGCCCGAGACGCAAGGTCCTGCGCCCCGTCAGGAAGTCCCCCTCGAAGGAGTGCAACGCAGCACACCGCCGGAGGCCGCTTCACCCTCCGCGGCCGACAGCTCCTCCGCAACGACGTCGGAGGACCCTCGCAAGCTCCGCCTGCGGAGCAAGAGGCTTCCTCCACGCCGAGGAAAGGGAAGCAGGGGGCGAAGCCGTCGCACCCGGGCACCAGTGCTCCGGGAGATCGCCATGACGCCCCCCCCAGCCCCACGGCACGGCCACGGCTAGAGCTGTCTCTCCGGCTACGAGATTTTGAAAGACGGTTCGCAGAGCAAGAGCGCGCTCTCCGCGCCCTGCAGAAGACCTCTTTCCTGGAGGACGAGGAGAAATCCCCTTTCTCCGAGTACATCTTGAAGGCAGAGGTCTCTCCTAGAGCCTCCATCCCAACCTTCAAGCTCTACGACGGCCAGGGCGACCCAGCCGACCACTACGACAGCTTCGACGCCCTGGTGACCCTGCATGGAACGCCGGATCCCATCAAATGCCGAGCCTTCGCGGCCACCCTGGTTCAGGGCGCTCAGGCATGGTTCCGAGCCCTCGCCCCGGGGTCCATCCGAGACTTCAGGCAGTTCGGGCGAATTTTCAAGGAGAGCTTCGCCGGTAGCGCCCCCCCAAGGTCAGTAGCGGGGCTCCTGGCTCTCAAATAGGCGCAAGGGGAGAGGCTCCGGACTTACGTCCACCGATTTAAATCGGAAGCCCTTAGGATCCCCCGCCTGGATGTGGCCTCAGCCACAACCGCACTGACCGGGGGCACCCGGGACGAGAATCTCCGCCGCGAGCTTGTCCTCCACCCTCCCTCGACCCTTGCCGAGCTAGTGACTCTGGCACTGCGCCACGCCGAGTGCGAAGAGGTACTCAGCGCCTGCCGAGACACAACCGGCTCGGGTTGGGAGGGGGACAAAAAGCGGACCTCCGAGCCAAACCCTGGCTCGAGTAAGAAGCGCGATCGAGAAGGAGAGCGCAAGAGAAAGTACGAGCGGTATACCCCCTTAACCGCACCAGTCTACGAGATCTATGAAGACATCAAAGACTCGGGACTTCTCCGCCAGCCCGAGCCGATGAGGTCGAAGAACCGCAAGCGGGATAGGCATTGCCTGTTCCACGGCGACCACGGGCACCACATCGGAGATTGCCATCAGCTCCAGGGCGAGATCGAGCACAAAGAGGACCGAGACGCCGCAGAGGAGATCGACAACGCCCCCCGAGGGGTCCACATCAACGTCATCTCCGACGGAGCGGCATCGGGAGGCGACACCAGCCGAGGAAGGAAACGTCATGCCGAGCGGGCCAGCCGAGCCTTAGAGCCCCCCAAAGGCCCGCCAATGGAGCCCCAGGTCATAGTCTTCTCCGACCAAGACCTGGAAGGGCTGAGCACCCCGCATGACGATGCCCTCGTTATCTCGGCCACGATAAATCACTGTAATGTAGACAGGATTTTGGTTGATAATGGGAGCGCCCCCGATGTATTATCTTATGACTGTTTTCTCAAGATGGGGGAAGACCCATCCAAGCTCCGCCCGATCCGAACACCCCTGTGCGGGTTTAATGGCCTGGCCACCTACCCCGAGGGAGCCCTAAGCCTGCCGATCACTATCGGCACCCCACCCAAAACCGTTACGGTCATAGTGGACTTCATAGTGATTAAAGGTATGATAGCGTACAACGCCATTTTCGGCCAAAAAATTCTCAGCCGAATAAAGGCCGTACCATCTACCTATCACCAAAAAATGAAGTTTCCCACCAAAAATGGGTTGGGGGAAGTCCGAGGTAACCAGGCCACGGCTAGAAGGTGCTACAATATCTCGGTGGAAGCCTCAAGGCCGGACGGGAAGGATAAGGGCCCCAGGGGAGTCGAAGGAAAAACCGTAACCGCCGAGCCCGGTGGCGAATTATTAACGGTATTCCTGAACGACGACCCGGCCCTTGGAGTGAGGATCGGTTCCGACCTACCACCGAAGGAACAGCAGCAATACAAGGAGTTTCTTTCTGGGTACGTCCGGGTCTTCGCTTGGTCCGACGATCAACTCCCTGGTATACCAGAGGAAACTGTGATGCACAAGCTTAACCTCGATGCCACCGTGAGGCCCGTACAGCAGCGGAGGAGGAAGCATGCGCCCGAGAAATAGGCGATCATCAAGGCGCAGGTCACCAAGGGACAAGAGACTGGTCTTTTCAGACCGGTCCTGTACCCAACGTGGCTAGCCAACGTCGTCCTGGTGCCGAAGACCACCGGCAAGTGGCGAATGTGCGTAGACTTCACCGATCTGAACAAGGCCACCCCCAAGGACTGCTATCCGCTGCCGAGCATCGACCAACTGGTTGACTCAACCTCGGGCAACGAGATACTCAATTTCCTGGATGCCTATTCGGGTTATCATCAGATCCGAATGAGCCCTGAAGATGTCGAGAAGACCGCCTTCATCACCGACTACGGCGTGTACTGCTACACCCGGATGCCTTTCGGATTGAAGAATGCTGGAGCCACATACCAGCGACTGGTCAACCATATGTTCGAGGGACAGTTAGGTCGGAACGTCGAGGCCTACATCGACGACATGCTCGTCAAGACCCCGAGGGTCCAAGACCACCTCACCGACCTGGCCGAGACTTTCGGCACCCTCATGAAGTACAGCATGAAGCTCAACCCCGCCAAGTGTGCCTTTGGAGTAAGATCCGGGAAGTTCCTGGGTTTCCTGGTCACTCAGCGGGGGATCGAAGCAAACCCTGACAAGGTCCAGGCCATCCTGGACATGCGCCCGCCCACGTGCATCAAAGACGTCCAGCGTCTGACGGGGCGTGTTGCCGCTCTCAGTCGTTTCCTGTCCCGTGTGGCCGAACGATGCTTGCCCTTCTTCAAGCTAATGAGGGGGCCTAAAATTGCGTCTGCTACGTTCGCATGGGACGGGGAATGCCAGACAGCGTTCGCCGAGCTCAAAGAGCTCCTAGCTTCACCCCCGGTGCTTTCCAAGCCCGTTGCGGGCGAGGTTTTGCTGCTCTATCTCTCGGCGACGCCATCAACGGTCAGCTCGGTCCTAGTCAGAAATGACTCAGGAGTCGAGAGGCCGGTCTACTACACCAGCAAGGTGCTCGGCGAGGCCGAGCGGAGGTACCCCGCAACCGAGAAACTCGTGCTAGCGTTGGTTACCTCCGCAAAGCGCCTCCGACCCTACTTCCAGGGGCATCCCATCACCGTACTGACCGGCGAGCCACTGAAGAAGATTCTGGCCCACCCCGAGGCCTCGGGGCGACTCGTCAAATGGGCCATCATGCTCGGGGCATACAACATCTCGTATCGGCCATGATCAGCTATCAAGGGGCAAGCGCTCGCCGACTTCATCGCCGAGAGCACCGTTCCGGTCGAGGACATGCCTCCAACAGCAACCGGGCCAACCTGGGAGCTGTTCGTCGATGGATCGTCCAACTCGGTCGGCAGCGGCGCAGGGATCCTCCTAAGGTCCCCCGAAGGAATAGAGTTGCAGTACGCCCTAAAGTTCAACTTTCCGGCATCCAACAATACTTCCGAGTACGAGGCCCTTATCTCGGGGGCCCGCATGGCCCGACGGTTGGGGGCTGAGCGAGTCAGGATCCACACCGACTCCCAGCTGGTCGCAAGCCAGGTCAGCGGCGAGTACGAAGCTCGGGAGGCACCTATGGTCAAATACCTCCAGTTGGTCTGGAGCCTGGCCCAGCAGTTCACGGAGTTCGAGGTAGTCCGAATAGCTCGGGAGCAAAACTCTCGGGCGGACGCCCTCTTCCGACTGGCCTCCTCCCTAGACCCGGAAGGTACACGATCGGTCCTCCTAGAAGAGCTAGAGCGCCCGAGCATAGACTCGGAGCTCCTCGCCATTGACTCGGCCACTCCCGACGACTGGCGCTCCCCCTACCTCTCCTGGCTACGAGACTCCCAGGAACCCTCCGACTCTCGAGAAGCCCGCCGGATGAAGTACCAAGCTCGGCGCTTCGTCATCCTCGACAGCGCCCTCTACCGAAGATCGTTCTCCGGGCCCCTTCTGAAGTGCCTCGGCCCCGACGAAGCGAGCCAAGCTATTGAAGAGATTCATCGAGGCCTGTGCGGAGCACATTTAGGAGGTCGGTCGCTGGCCAGAATCCTACTAAGGCAAGGATACTGGTGGCCGACCCTCCAGCGCGACTGCATGGCTTACGTACAACATTGCGACCGTTGCCAGCAGTTCGACCATTTGGTCCACCAGCCGGCCACGGAACTTGTCACCCTTACCGAGCCCTACCCTTTCGCTCGGTGGGGGATCGACATCCTTGGGCCGTTCCCAACGGCTCAATCCCAGAAGAAGTTCATCATCGTCGCCATCGACTACTTCACCAAGTGGATCGAGGCTGAAGCAACAGCGAGGATCACCGAGACAGTCGTCTGGGGTTTCGTATGGAAATCGATCATTTGTTGCTTCGGCGTCCCCCGAGTGATAGTGAGCGATAACGGGCGGCAATTCGACTCTCGATACTTCCGAGATAGATGCGCCGACCTAAATATCCGCAACCACTTCACTTCGGTTGCCCACCCTCAGGCCAACGGGCTGGTTGAAAATGCCAACAAGACAATCTTGAAAGGCATAAAAACCAGACTCGGCAAGGCTAAGGGTAGCTGGCTCGAGGAACTGCCTAGCGTACTATGGTCGCACCGAACGACCCCCAGAACGGCAACCGGTGAGACCCCTTTTCAACTGGTATACGGCACCGAAGCCGTCGTTCCATTAGAAATCGCCAATCCGTCTCTCCGAGTGATCAGCTTTGTGCCCGAGGCAAACGAGCAGAAGCTGCTCGAGAACCTCGACCTGGCAGACGAACTCCGAGAGATCGCGAACGTCCGAGCTACGGAGTACCAGCGCCGCCTCACTCGGTACTACAACGCCAGGGTCCGAGGCAGACAATTCCGACCAGGGGACTTCGTCCTCGGGAAGGCAGAAGCCTCTCGACCACTAGAGGCGGCGGGCAAGCTATCCCCCAACTGGGAAGGCCCCTACCGAGTGATCGAGATGCTCGGGAAAGGTGCGTACAGGTTAGCCACAATGGAAGGGGAACCCATTCCCCGGACATGGAACGCAACCACACTACGCAGATTTTATTTCTGAATACTGTATCAACAAATTGGGTAAAATAAACCCCCTTATCTTTCGCATTCATTCAAGATAACTGTTGGTACATCAGAAAGGCAACTGCCAATACATTACATAACAAAAAGCGAAAATCCATCTGGCACCGCAGCAAACGGCCATCGCCCGGTCGACCCGGTCTTGACCTTCTCGCATCCAGCCACTGACTCTGCCTCGCGTAGAAACTGGCTCGGACAAGAGATGGTCGACCCAGTTGGCTCGGGTGGTCCGTGACAAAGGTGACAGAGGGACGGCAAGGAGAAGGCCACCTTTCACGCAAGGAAGGCTACCTTCCAAGTTGGCAACAACCTGGAAAAAGGGCACGCCGTGAAGGTCCCCTTTCTTCCAAACTGCCAACTCTTTGGAGGCGAACAGAAAGCAAGCAGCCCCCGAAGAGTGAAAGAAATGAAGAACAAAAGAGAGAGAAAGAGGCAGCGCACGGGGGTAAGGAAGGGACTGGAGCCGCCTCCTCCCCTCCCACGGAGGGGAATGGCGGCCGGCATCCCTAACTCCCCCATCCGCCCTCCATCCCGGCGTCCGCCCGGAAGCCTCGCCGGAGCCAAGAGGAGGAAAACGGCGTGCCCCCGCACGTCGAAGCCCTCTCCCGATCCGCGCGGCAACCGTCGGACCCGTCTCATGCACGCGCGGCGACCGTGGGACCTGACCGATATTCCAGGACATCTGGAACCGGCCGCTCCCCGTCGTCTGCAACATCACCTTCTGAAGGGTCCTCCATGCTCCGATCGCGGTGGCGCTACGCAAATCGAAGACGAGGGAAAAAGAGCAGACCGCCGGCGAAAGTCCTAAGTGTTAAGAGAGAAGGAGCACCCTTCGGTCCTTTTTATAGGCCAAGGGAGGCCACGCGCCTTAAAAGACTCCCCCCTCGAAAACACGCTACAGGACCTCCCTGGAAGGTCACCTCGAAATCCCTGCCCCCCGCCCTAGTGGGATTCGCGAAGCACCTCGCCTTTCAAAGCATGGTAATACGGAAGGACGCCCGCCAGAAGTCTCCCGAATCGACATGCGAAAACGGCGCAAAAAATATCGGCACTTTCCAACTGCCACGATACGCCAACCAAATCACAGCAAAGATAGCGATCAAATAAAGTAAGTTACTTATTGCCTCCCATAAAAGCCTCTTACAACAAGGAAGACGGACAAAAAGGGGAAGGGGCAAAATAAAGTTACATCAGGCCTCGGGCCCACTTTGAAGCTCGGGACCCGCAGTAGGGGACGCGTCACCCCCGGTGCCCTCGGCGACGGCCGGCCCGGACACTGACCTCGCCTGTGCGAGAACTGTCCCGGTCGCGAGCCCTCCCGAGGCCTCCGGAGCTGGTGACCCCGCAGGGGGCGACTCCTCCGGTGCCTCCCCGGCCGAAGATGAGGAGCTGGAATCTGACTCGTCCGAGTCATAACGCTGGCCATAAGGAAAATCACCTCCGGCCAGGTGCTCATTGGCATAGTTCATCGCCCGGCGATAGCCCTGTCTGAACCCCTTTCGAGCACCCCGGCGGAGCGCTACCTCGTAGTAGGGTAGGGCAGCTGCAATCAGGTCGGCCGAGTAAGCTTTCGAGCCTTTATAACGCTCGATCACCTCCGCCTCGACCTGTCCTTCCCGAGCCCGCTCCGCCTCGGCCGCACGCTCTTCCGCTCTCACCAGACGCTCCTCCAGCTCGGTCATCTTCCGCTCGGCCTCGGTCATCCGACCCTCCGCCCGGGCTCGGTCCGCCTCGGCCTCGGTGCGAAGGCGCTCCGCGTCCTCCGCCCGATTGTGCAGCTCGCCGCGCTCAAGCTCCCAGAGGCCATCTAGCTCGATGTGGCGTTGACGCTCATCTTCTAGACGTTTGCTCTTCCTCTCGAGCGATTCTTGGGCCCTTGTCAGCTGCTCGGCCACTACCTCGGCTTCCCGTCGGCTCGACCGCGCCAACTCCCTGAGAGCAAGGAACTCCCGCCGGAGCCCCTCGTGCTCCCCCTCGAGCCGAGCTAGTTTCCTCTCGCATCCACCGAGGGTCCAGGCGAGCTTCGACCGCTCCGCCTCCGTCCGGGTGTGCGCCTCTGCCATCACGGCCGCTGTCCGAGCTATAACCAGGCCGCCCTCCATCAGGATGTCAAGGACCCCGGCAGGAGTGCTGCGCTTTTCTCCTCCCCTCGTCCTATCGGCGATCGACCGGCAGATCCGGTACAGATCACCCGAGACACCAAGACTGACCAGAGCTTCCGGCAAAGGGGACCGCTCCACCCTGGGCACCCCGCCAGAAGGCCCTATTGTGGCAGCGAAACTAACCGGCCTGCGCACCACGGTCGGTTGGGGTTGCAACGCCTCCCCGGGCGAACCCCCACCCTCGACCGGCGCCGCGGGATCAACGGCACCAGAAACTGCCGGCACTTGGGGTCGCGACACACCCCCATCTGCACCGACCGAACTCTCGGTCCCAGCGCCGGCCACGCCGGCATCAGCCCCTTCTGTCCCTACAGAGGGGAGAGCCGACCCATCACCTCCCTCTGCGGGGCCCCTGGTCTCCTCAGCCCCCTCTCGCTCGGCAGATGAGCGAGCCAGCCCAGAAGGGTCGGCCCCATGCTTCCCCCGAGAGGGGAGTGCCGCCGAGCCAGAGTCGCCCCCGACGGCGGTAGGAAGACCGGCTTTCCTGGCCCTCTTCCTGGCCTTCGCGGCCTCCCGCAGTTTCCCCACCAGGGGATCCTTGCGCTTCAGGCCGGTCGACCGAGAAGTCCCCTCGGGGGCCGCCCCCTGGCCCTTATCTCGGGCATGAGCGCGACCCACCGAGACATCAGGTTCGTCGGCTGCCGAGTCTTCTCCCAGATCGATGACCTCGGCCGCCTCCTCCAGAGGCTCCCGCCTCACGTCTGCAACAAGAAGAAGCCCCGGTCAGGAGGAGGAAAAAAGGGTTACCACCCTAGAAGAAGAACCTCAAAGAGCCGTACCTGACGCCGTCAACCGCGGGAGAAGACACCGTTCGATGTTCTCCGGTGTCACCAGCTCCTCGGTCGATTGGCGATTCTCCAACAGACGGGCAGCCTGCTGCTCCACGTGGGGAGGAAACTCCTCTTGGCGAGGGGGCAGATTCGGGTGAAAATTGGGCGAGGTCCGGCATCTCCAGATCTCGTCCGTCGCCATCGCCTTCACCCAGAAGAACTGAGTCTTCCACCCCTTGTGCGAGGAGTCCTTCGCCGCAAGCGAGATGCAGCTCCTATTCCTCCGCGCCTGGATGAAGTAAAAACCTTTTCCCGCCGATGGATGCGCCTTCAACTCAAAGACGAAATGAAAGAGGTCCAGAGAAGGGAAGATGCCGCGCTGGTGGCACAAAATCCCGAACGTCAAAAGAAGAAGATAGGAGTTGGCCACCAACTGGATAGGCGCCAACCGGAAAAAAGTGAGCAGCTGCAGCACGTAAGGATCGAAAGGAAGCCGAAATCCACTCTTCCAGGCCAAGAGGAAGGTGCAAATGTGCCCATTGCGGTCGTCCAGACTCGTCTCGTACGGAGTGGCGGCAGCAAAGCTATAGCGGAGAGGCAGACGGAAATGATGCTCCAGCCTCCGCACCTCCGCTTCTCCCAACTCGCTACAGTTGGGGACGGGATCGCGCCTCACGGGCACAAGCTCCGGACTCTGATCCGCCATCGGATCGGGAGAAGATCCCTCGTACGAGCTTGAAGACTCCGGGGGAGAAGGAAGCTGCCGAACCACCTCCGCGGTTATCCTCTCCAACTCTTCAAACGCCGCCGCAAGGCTCCGCGTCTCTGCTGTGCTCTCACGGCGCATTAAGAAGCAAGGAAAGCCTAAAACCCTGGAAGCCTAGAAGGATGAACAGCGCCCCCTATAAACCCCTGAGGGTGGCGGCGCGCCGTTCCGTGCTCTGAGAAAAAGGGGGGCCCCTTCGTTTCAAATCCGTCAGGATCATCATTACAGGCCTCGGCGACCGCTATAAGTGGCTACATGACGCCAACGGAATTCCACCCACCTGAGCCACGCCGGTCCAAAGCCTCGAAAAACTACTCAACCGAGCCTCCTTGGCTCGGGAGTAGGAGGGGGACAAGTGGAGAGGGGGATTTCCGCAGCCCACCACCAAGGCAGCCCAACAAGACCCACGCGGTCCAACTAGGCGAGCCCACCCGAGTGATAGCCCACTAGGCCCACTCAGGGAATAAAAGCCCAACAAATAAAGACTCGAGGAACCAACTCTCCCCGGCGGCCTTCTAGGCTCGGAGGGCCCGAGACAACGGTCAGGTCGCATGGAAGGTCCGATCTAAAGCCCACTCTCCGACCGAGAGAAAGTGGCTCTAGCCGACCTATCCGACCCCACCTTCGCCGGGCCATGACTATCGCTCGGACACGAGCTAGCATCCCCGTAGCTCGGTGAGACCGCTTGATTACCTGCAGGTGTGGCCGTTCAGAGTCCTCCGGCAGCGGGAGAGTCATGGGAGCTGCCGAACTCCAAGGGGATAACGCCCCCACGATCCGGCCATGAAAGCCCCCGATGAAGACGTAACTCCCGCCGGGAAGCCCTCAGCTCACCGGACTCTTAAAAGGCGATGCACTATTTAAGTAAGGGAGACCCTCCGGAAGATGGTAAGATGAACTAGCCATTCACACACCCTAAGCTCCTGAGCACGATTCGCTTCACCCTTGGTGGAGAGGATTCTCGCGCATCAGCTTTCTCCTCCCCCCATTATCGCTTCCACCATCGCTCTACTGACTTAGCCATCGGAGGGTTTTCCCCTAGGGAGATACCCTGGGCCCTCTGATACGTTTCCCTTTTCTTGCAGATTCATCTTCTGGTGATCCACAGCCCGCTCAGGACTCAGCGCGAGATTCCGCCTCTTCAACCACACTTCGTGTCAGTTTTTGTTTCCGTCTTCGAGTTGGTTTCAGTCCATGTTGTTTTCATCTTCGAGTTGGTTTCAGTCCATGTTGTTCTCGTGCCGTTCTCTTTGCTGTTTGTTATGTCGTGTTATTTTTGTATTCGTGTCTTCGTGTTATTCTTGTGTTTATGTCTGCGTGTTGTTTCTTTCTATCCTCGTCCAGGTTTCCTCTGACCGCGTGTCTTACTACCTTTTTAGTTCCGTGCTATTTCCTTTTTACCTCGTGCTATTCTCTTTCTACTTCGTGTCGTTCTCTTTGTAGTGTCAGCTTTAATATTGTATATCTCGTGTTGTTCTCTCTCTACCTCGTGTCGTTCTCTTTGTAGTATCTGTTTTATCACCCTTGGACTTCGTGTCATTCTCTTGGTAGTGTTTGTTTTGTCACCACTGTATCTCGTGTCGATCTCAGTATAGTGCACCTCTTGTCGTTCCCACATACCTCGTGCAGTTTCAGCTTGAGTGTCAACCAACTCATTTCAGGTAGATATATATAGCGAACCCTGAGTATTAATAGTTTTTATCTCCTTGCAGGTCCGAGGAAGAATATTCCCCAATAACTGGGCTGCACGTGATCCAATACTAGAGGAACAAATTCGAAAAGGGCACGTGGCAGGAAGGTTCTGGATCAAGCGTGGGAGGCACACGCACTTTGTACCCTATCATCCTGCTGGCTGCTGTTATAAATAGAAGAAAGGCTGATGAAGCAGAGAGGAAGCGGATGAGCCAGAAAGAATAGAGGAGCAGAGATCGAGAGAGTAAAAGAGCAGAAGAAGAGGAGAAGAGAAAGAGAGAAAGTTAGAGAGCTCGTGAGGGTTAAGAGAAAAAGAAAGTGAGAGAGAAGAGAAGAGGAAGAGAAGCTTACCTGAAGATCTGTCTACTGGACCGTGGATCAAATCCATGCCAGTCAGCTCCTTGTGAGCCACATCTGTGTTATCTTTCCTTACAGCTTTCTGATCGCTGTGTATTTTTCTTTTCTTATTTTTTTCCTTTTTCATTTGGTTAGCTTGTACTTCCGATCCTCTGGACTGAGGT